>OW804096.1:16570597-17770597 GCA_942159475.1 Sthenelais limicola | reverse complement strand
AAATAGCAATTCTGCAACGTATAATTCATTTCCCTGGAACATATCAAGTGTATATATATGGGTCAGATTTTCAGAAAATTCAACTTCACCAATCCTCTCAAATAACCTAAATTTCGGACGAAAATAAAGTTCAAAATGCAGTTTCACCTAATCGAACCGATTGCTAGAATCAATGCAATGTCAAATATACCCGAATTTACCTAATATTGACCAAATTGCAGCCTGGTTTAGCAGAATTTACTAAATGTGTACAGCTGGCAATTGTACATTTTCTGAAGATCTGACCCACATATATACTCCCTGTCAATGCTAATAACTGCCACCCACTCACCACCCTGTAAGGTCATACTCCTGATACCAATATACAAAACAATAGGCAATTATAACAATTTATTCATATCAACCAGCCAGAGTGTCAGGAGGCCATCCTCCCACGCACAATAGGGGAGTTGTATCAGCCACTGCGCATGTCTGTTACAGTGCATGCTGGGATGGATTCTGTTGAAATCATGAATACAGATAATTGGCAACATTTTTATCGAAAATTGCAAGAATGTATTTACTAATATCAGAACTTGTGACAATGATCTATGAAAACCAAATGCATGATGGGAAAGAGGGAGACTTGTGTTATGGAGACACATGAAAATCACACATGGATATTGATATCAAAGCATTGATAAATAGCAAATGCTGAACATGGCACTTTTTTTTTTATAGATTTTAGACTGTACCATTAGTCCCATGAAACCATCGGAATCAAGATTCAAAATGGCAGCTATGAAAATCCTCTATTCATTCCAGCCAGTAGAAAAGGTATTGGCATAGGACATGGACAATTTGAAGGCCTTATGCAGGGACTCCACTATGGGAAAAACGGCAAAAAACAGCTGCGACGATTTTTTTGCGATGAAATATCTAATCAAGTTAGATATTTTACAATTGTTGGCAACAAATAAATGTGTTGCCGACAACCTATTTTACCCCTCTTCCACTAGTGATTTTTGTGCGCCAAATTTTTAGGCATGTCGGCGACACGTTTTGCCTGTTGGCGCCATTTTTTTTCTATAGTGGAGTCGCCCTATTATGGGTCTGTTTTCCCAGGTGTGCTCAATATTTCTTACTTTTTGTTCCATTCTTTTCCAACCCATCTAAAGATGATTTGACCAAAAGTCTGGATCTATTTGTGCAGTTCTTTTTGTTACAGGGCTTCTAAAACGTCCTCATTTGTATTTGGAGGACCTGCCCAAATCATTTTCTGCTATCACTTATTATCGTTCACCGGCAAATCCTTGTATAAAGATATACCTGCAGCAGAATATTTATAAATCCAGTCGTATTTATGTAAAAACATTAGTGAATTTGTTAAGATATTTTTGTCGTAATAGCTGAGAATTTAATTGCAATAAACAGCCTCTGCAGCCTGTCCTAAGTCACTCACTGGGAGTTCATCCTCAGTTCTGCTTGCTGTGTGATAAAATGGACTTAGTTCACACTGTTGGTGATATGAGTGGCAATGCTGTAGCATATGTCATTCCATATTACCCTCTAGACAAGCATAATGAATGACTCTAGGCAGGTATATGGGTCAGATTTTCAGATAATGTACAATTCGCCTTCACCAATCTTCTCAAATGACCCAAATTTCAGAAGAAAATAAACTTCAAAACACAGTTCAACACAACCAAACAGATTGCTAGAATCAATGCAATGCCGAATATACACATATTTACCTAGTACTGACCACATTGCAGCCTAATTCAGCAGAATTTACTAAATGAGTACAGCTGCCAATTGTACATTTTCTGAAAATCTGACCCATATACACCAGGGCTGACAGCATATGGGCCACTCTGCGGATGTACAGGTGACAGGTCAAGTTCTTTACTCTAACCATACCCTACCCTCAACCGCTGCCATGGCGAAATGTATTCATTAGCACTCAGAGCAATGTGTCTATAATACTTATGTAGGTTTGTCTCTTATGTTTTTAAATATATTAAAACAACAAAGAAATAGAGAGACTGTATTGCGTCACCAATAAAGATAGCTAAATCATTTGAATAAAAATAAGATTTAAGATTATTTTATCAGGGGGATAACTTTACATCATAGTCTCAGAGAAACAAGAAGAAAACACAAGAGTTTTAATTCAATGTAATAATCAAGTCTCTTTATGCCATTATTACATATGTATGTGATTTCAGGGGGGGCTATGCAGGTGCTATTTAAAAAGTCAAATAGCACCTATGTGCTATTTGAGCCGAATATCCACAAGATTGATAGAAAGTAAGGTAAAATACTATTAAAATCGAGTTCTCTTGTTGATTTAGTAGGTAATAAATACCTGTTCGGTTTGTAATCAATCTCGACATTGGGTCAAATTGCACTCCACCACTTTGGGGTGTTGTGTGTTTTGACCCAACGTCTCAATAGATTACAAACCTCAATCGTGCCATTCGGTATTAAAATATAATTTCTGTATCAAGTCAATATGACTCAAATCAATAACCAGGTACTCAGTTAATACTGCTTGGGTAAAGTATAATGATTCTTTGAAAACTCCAAAAGTCCACATTTTTTAGAACACCCTCATAGATGTCTCTTTCCATGACAGCATGCACGTTTTCGACATTTAATTAAATATGGGAAAAAGTTGAGGTAAGGTTTTGATTACGTGGGAGAAGAGGGAGCGTGGGTGGGCTGAACAATGTCTGATAAGCCTCCCCTGCTTTTCACACCCTCAAATTTAAATTAAGGCAATATCACTTTAATCTTAATTATGATATAACATGATAAAAGAGGCAGGATAGAAATAGACTGCGGGAAAATATTTATTTTTAAATCAAAATTTAATTTGCGTGAAGTGATATCGCACAAACCAATCTGATACCAAATGTGATGTGCTCAAAAGTTGTTTCAAAAGTTATTTCACAGGGATTCCTTATAAGAAAGTTCTTTTGAAAATTTAGTATTCTTTGTAGTAGTAATATAGGTACCAAATTCCAAAACTTTGTGTTAAATTTATCTATGCGTTTCTGAGGTCATCCCGAGTATTATATTTAACTAATTTACTAATAATTGATCCTCAAGAAACTTTGCTAACTCAAAATAGTTAAATATCTTCCTTAGTATAAATCCAGATATTCATAGGTGCACAGTCTCGAAATTTGGCACATGTATTTATGCTAACGGCTAAAAAAACCCAAATTCCTCTAAAAATTCTGAGCAAGAATTCACGCGGAAAAACATATTTCTGGCTCATATTCCTGTGACACATCTCGAATGTATATAGAGCTAGTTTGATGGATGGCAGGAGGAGAAAGGAATTGTCCAATAAATGGGGAAAGTGAAAGGGGAATATATCTAAGCATGAATAATTGAATAAAAAGAAAAGATACCAGGAAACCAAACTTGGAAGAGCTAAAATGAACTTCTGAATTATTTTAATCTTTAATTTTTTAATTTTTGAGAAAATATAGTGCAAAAATCAGTGTTTTTTTTTTACATTTTCAACTGATAAATGTTAGTGTGAAACCTATAAAAGTATACATGAAATGCAAGCTGGCGTGGAGACGAATCCAATGATACATACAGATTAGGGATTCAACATATATTAATTGAACTATATAAAGAAAACCCCAATTTCTGAAATATAGCACAAATGAATAAATCCATCCAGCTGTCGATTATTATATCTATTCTCTGCCGCTCACACACCCAGCCGGTACAGATGGCTACACAAGTATAGGGGTCAGATTTTAAGAAAATGTACAATTAGCAGCTCTACACATTCAGTAAATTCTGCTAAATTAAATTGAAAAATGGCCAATACTAGGTAAATTCTTGTATATTTGGCATTGCATTGATTATAGCAATCTGTTTGGTTAGGTTGAACTGTATTTTGAACTTTATTTTTGTATGAAAGTTGGGTTATTTGAGAGGATGGATTGGTGAAGGTGAATTGTACATTTTCTGGCGATTTCACCCATTATATACAGGGAGACAGAGGATGCATCCTGCCTTTGAAGTGATTGCATGGTCTCCCTCTCATTTATCATTCATAATTGGGTGCAGAGGGGGAAGCAGGAGGATGGAGGAGGCACAATATATGTGCACCGGTATATATACCGTCTGTTGTGGGCTTTTTCTGGGTGAAGTCGCCAGAAAATATACAATTCACCTAAACCGATCCTCCCAATAACTCTAATTTCAGACGACAATTAAGTTCAAAATACAGTTCAACCTAACCAAATATATTGCTAGAATGAATGCAATGCCGAATATACTTAGATTTACCTAGTATTGACCAAATTGCAGCCTAATTTAGCAGGATTTACTAAATGTGTACAGCTGCCAATTGTACATTTTCTGAAAATCTGACCCTCTACTGATGGCTTCCCCCAGAGGTCTTAATCGTTCTTTTCCACATTTTTACAACTGATGGGAAAATTGGTAACACAAATCAGGTACAGGGGACTGTCATTTCAGTCCCCATCGTCTAGATATTGTCATGTTTTCTCTCGAAAGATTGATTTGATTTGATTTGATAAGCTGTGTTCATCAGAATGGTGAAAGTACAGGGAGCTATATGGGTGAAATCGTCAGAAAATGTACAATTGGCCTTCACGAATCCCATCAAATAACTCAAATTTAAGACAAAAATCTGGTTCAAAATACAGTTCAACATAACCAGACAGATTTATTGAATGAACACCATACAGAATACACTCAGATATACCTAGTATTTATCAATTTTCACTCTAATTCAACATAATTTGATAGATGTGTAGAACTGTAGATTGTGCATTTTCTGAAAATATAACCCATATCTCGAACTCGAACTCGAATCTCGAACTTTATACCATACTGGTCCTTTACCTTACAATACAACATTCATAAAAGGAATAAACAATGCCAGCTTCATCAATGACAAACGTGGCTCTCGTTTGGCAATTATTAGGGAGGTTCTGAAAGCAAACCTATCTCAATTACGTAACCGTATACATATCTTTTTTGTGAATTACGTCGCATTTTCACGTATAAGAAATAAATTGTGAGATGAAACATTTTGCTTGATATTTAACGTTACGTTTCATCTGCCATGTTTTGCTGAACCTCTTTCTTCCTTTCTTTCGTTTGTTTGTATATCAGAGATACGGATACGTTCACGTTTACGTATAGGTTAGACTTGCTGAACCTCCCTATTAATGGAATACATTTGTGGACCTTATGATTATATTTTCTGGGTTTTTTCTTTTCTTTTCTTTTCTTTGATAAGTTTTTTTTTTTTGCTTTTTTTTAAAAGATTTTATTTATACTTGGGATATAGTGCAAAGTATTGTTCACCACAATGGTAATAGTACAGGGAGCTATATATTTCAAACTAGGGAGGGTTTTTTGTATACCATTCTGGTCTTTTAACATACTATACGACATAAAAGCAGTCACGCTGCCGGCTTTGTTGGTGGCAACTCCTCCAGTAGATAATGATGGAATACATTTATGACACTCATGATTATATTTACTGTCTTTTATTTTGCTATGAAATAATAATAATAAATAACCTTTATGGTACTTCCGGGTATCCATTTACCCCCCAAAATAGAGTAGTCTTATGTGACATAGCATTACACCAAACTAGTGGGTCAGATTTTCAGAAAATGTACAATTGGCAGCTGTACACATTTAGTAAATTCTGTTGGAATAGGCTTCAATTAGGCCAATACTAGGTAAATTCGAGTATATTTGGCGTTGTACTGATTCTAGCAATCGGTTTGGTTAGGTTGAACTGTATTTTGAACTGTATTTTTGTCTGAAATTTGGGATATTTGAGAGGATTGGTGAAGACAAATTGTACATTTGCGGAAAACCTGCCCCATGTATGTTCTGTTAATAAAACATCAAACCCAGATCAGAGCGCAAGGTAAAAGCCAATAATGGTGGAGAACCCACTTTACCCGTGTTTATATCTGGTACACTCTACCATATCAAGACCATTATCTTCCTTTGATGGCTGCGGGCTGAGAGCAATGTTGTGACCCTTGCGACCCTCCTATCTTTATCTCTAGTGATGAGTTTTCTTCCCAATTCCCACAGATCGTAGTATACTCAGGTTTTCTAATTTTTGTTCTGTCATTTTCCAACCTATCTAACAACCATTTAAAGAGATAAACCACAGTTCAACTGGGAAAAAAACTGAAAATAACATTTTGTTTAAACTTTGCCTCGTGAAAGAACAAGCTTATTTGAATTCAAAAAGCCAATAAAAACAATATGTCACCGGGTTAGTTTTCGTTTCAGGGAGCCCTGAAATTTAGGGTTGTTCACTATAGAAGTCTATGAGAAAAAGACAATTTTTTTCGTTTTTTCAGTATAAAAAAAAATTTGAAAATAACTTTTTCCTAAAAATCTCTGTAGACATAGCTAACAGATTGCTTTACCCTTTCAAGCAATAAAAAATGGGGGTCACCGACTTTTTAAAAAAGTTATTCAACTGAATCTGATTCCCAATGAAATGAAAAAATGATAAAACAGGAATATTGAAGATTTTCAATGCTAAATAATATTGTTCAAAATATGTTGATACCCTGTTCTTTCATGCATGAGGGTTAACCTCTATGGTGTCTATGTTTAGAAGGCATTTCAACTGAAAAATGTTATTTGCTTGTCTTAAGCTTGTGGCTTTAACAGTGAATGCCACTTTGACATGTGGCTTTAACAGTGAATGCCACATTAGCATGTGGCTTTAACAGTGAACATGTGGCTCTAACAGTGAATGCCACATTAGCATGTGGCTTTAACAGTGAACATGTGGCTTTAACTGTGAATGCCACATTAGCATGTGGCTTTAACAGTGAACATGTGGCTTTAACTGTGAATGCCACATTAGCATGTGGCTTTAACAGTGAATGCTACTTTAATGGAGCAGTGGCATGCCAGATTCTTTGGTGATGAAAGTGACTCAACTAATAATCATTGAAGGAATACAATTGGGGCCCTCATGAATAGTGATAAATTCTGTCCTATTATAGCGGAACTCCACTAGAGGAAAAACGGCGGCGACAATTTTTGTTGTTGCCCACTAACATCAGTTCATTTCATGTTTGCAATGAAAATGCAAATGGAGGAGTGTCAGATGTGTTGCCTGAAAACTGATTTTTCTCTATGGATATTTGTTGCAACAAATTAGTGGGCAACAACAAAATTTGTCGGCGCCGTTTTTCTTTCTAGTGGAGTCGCCCTATAAGTTTAAATATGAGTAAATTTGTTAACATTCTTCTTATCACAATAGTTGAGAGTGCCGCTTTAAGGCTTTAACAGTGAATGCTACTTTAATGCAGACATGGCATATAGGGGTCAGGTTTTCATAAAATGTACAATTGCCAGCTGTACACATTTAGTAAATTCTGCTAAACCAGGCTGCAATTTGGTCAATATTAGGTAAATTCGGGTATATTTGGCATTGCATTGATTCTAGCAATCGGTTTGATTAGGTTAAACTGTATTTTGAAATTTATTTTCGTCTGAAATTTGGGTTATTTGAGAGAATTGGCGAAGGTGAATTGTACATTTTCTGAGGACTTCACCCATAGATGGAAGGACAAGCTGTGAGTGTAGTGATAGGGAGATCATGTCCCAGGAGACACATGGAGAGGGTGAACATGACCAGCCAATCTCCCCAGGATCACATACACTAGGGCACTCAGAGTAGATTAGTGATATATGGGTGGTCTGATGTACACCCATCATCATCATCGCTTGGATTAAAGAGATTATATGGAGCTCAATGGATAAACAAGTCCTCATTCACTTAGATAAATACCGTAATAAGCGTAATAAGGGCACAGCGCCTAATAAACGCACATCCCTCTTTTTTTGTGATGTCACATCAGATAAAACGTCACCAAATGTTGCTCCAAAAATGATTTGCACTGTAGGTTGTGATTGCTTCTGAATATATTAGGCAAACAAACATATAGGTGTGTTTCCGATTTATCTGGCTGAAAACTAGGTAGAGTGGTAACTTTTTTTATTTTTTTTTATTTTAGTAAACCACCTCTCAGGAACTGGAAAAAGTGTCTATTTCATAATAATAATTGTTTTAAACATGGGAAATGTGCTTTTTGACAGTTCCGGGTTCGGAAAACCTGTTTTCCTGCTTTGATGAGTTTTTTTATGTCAAAAAATCCCCCAAAAGTAAGATATGGTAACATTTGTTTAGGTAGGGTAAGGTTTTTCTAGGTAGGGGGTGGGGGTGGGGGGGGTAAATCAGAAACACACCTATTTTTTTTGTAAATTTGTAAATTTTGTAAATTTGAGGTGGTGATTTGACCCTCTGAGAGCTCCAATAGGTTTGTAGAGAGAGAAGAGACCAAGTCCAGTTGCTGAGGCAAAAAGATATTTGTCTCCAGTTTATTGAGACTTATATGGGTCAGATTTTCAGAAAATGTACAATTCGCATTCACCAGTTCTCTCAAACAACCCACATTTAAGACAAAAATGAGCTTTAAAATGCAGTTTAACATAACAGAACTGATACTTCAAATCAAGGTGATACCAAATATACTTAGATATACCTGGCATTCATCATTTTTCAGCCCAATTTAGCAGAATTTACTAAATGTGTAGAGCTGCCAATTGTACATTTTCTGAAAATCTGACCCATATATCCAACTCCTGGGTACATCCATTATAGTCATACATACATTAATACCAGGCTTTTAACCCTACACCTTCCCCGGCCAGTCTAGTTCCTGGAAATATCCCTAGAATTTACCTCAATTATTACCTCAATTATTCTATTCAGGTGTTGTCATATATTGATATGTAGTATGGGTAGTAAACCCCTCATACTGTGACTCATATTTCTGAAGATCTGACCCATAAACCGATTGTATTCAGTGGACAGATATGTATCCCTATATGTAAATTATATACAAATGACATTATACTGTATTATATTATATTTTTATACCATGTATATAACCATACGATGCCATCTCACACCAAGCAGAACTTGGTCACTAGTGACATACCGTCCCTATTTACCTTTATTAAATATATATTGAAACTTTAAATATTTATCTCTTATATTTTACAATCTTTCTCAAAAAGATTATTATATTTTCAAAATTTGCTCGGACCAACGAGATGGTAACGTCTGGGAGAACTGGATCTGATCTAGATGACTGTATACCGATTTGTCCTTTTATATGTTATTATTATTATTATCATTACCCTTATGTAATGTGAGTTCGATAAATAAAGTAGTATCTTATCTTATCTTATCTTATCTTAAGTGAGGTGTTACAGAGGAATGAGTCACATGTCGCTTAAGTTGGATTTTGAGATCTTATATTTGAAAAGATGAGATCAAGCCGATTCTAATGATGGTAAACAATAGGACATCTAATAAATTACATTTAGTCATTCAAGCTCTTTTGGCAATATGGGGTTTGCCTATCCGCCATTTTGAATATCAATTAGCATGGAATTATGGGAGTCATGTTCAACATGGAATATTTAACAGTGATCTCATGTAAATAGCCATGTGAAATTTCATGTTTCCATTAAGCAAGACTTCATTTTCCCCATCATGCATTTGGTTTTAATAGATCATTGACACAATATTGTTGAAAAGATGCTTGCATTTTTTGATAAAAATGTTGCTAAATATTTGTATGTTAGATTTGAACTGAATCTATCCCAGCATGCACTGTAATAGTTAGTTATAAATATTCACTGTATGTATAAACTATGTGGTACTGGCAGTAGGCTAGTATTAACCGACTCAGTTCAGTTTTGTAGTGTTCAGGTATATTTGATACCATTCAGGAATGTCTTAAACTATTCAAGTATAATTACTCACAAAGCGCCTCAAGTATCTTTTAAAGCGTCACGACTATCTATCGCTACCGTCCACATTACTATAAATATTAGTAGGTATTCGCTACATGTATATGGTTCAGATTTTCGAAAATGTACAATTGGCAGCTATACACATTTAGTGAATTCTGCTAATTCCGAGGCTGCAATTTTGGTCAATACTAGGTAAATTCAAGTATATTCAGCATCGCATTGATTCTAGCAATCTGTTTGGTTAGGTTGAACTGTATTTTGAACTTTATTTTCGTCTGAAATTGGGTTATTTGAGAAGATTGGCGAAGTTGAATTGTACATTTTCTGAAAATCTGACCCATATAGCTATCGACCAACCTTCTGAATATCTTTGTTTTCATAACCACTTAGCAATGTTACTATCATACTAAGCTTGTTGCTTAGATATCAGAACAGATTACTGTTTTTCATCACTAAATGATGATTACTTCTTGTTACTTTTCTTTTTAAATCTATCACAATGTTAATTCTACCATATTGTCCGTAAAAAGAAATGATGTCGTGTGGCATCCATAGGAAGATCTTGGACGCCAGAATTGGACTACCAATTGTGATGTGTTTCAGGAAAATGAGTCATAAGTCGCAAAATTGATATTTTTCAAAGTGTTTTTTCACACGATCCCTTTATTGGAATGTACTGATTTTTGGAGAGTTTATTACTTATACATATATCTATTGATGTATTAAATTTCAGGACAATCTATGTAGTATATCTTTAGTTTTAAAGGTCCTCATATGGACTAAATTTAGTTAATTTACTGTTTATTCACCCCCAGAAATATTGGAAACTTTTCTTTTCAAAAACGAAAATATCAAACTTAAAATCTAGAAATACCTTTGAGATATGAGATGACTGCTTACTATCATTGGAATCGGCTTGATCTAATCTTTTCAAATATAATGGTATCTCAAAATCTATTTTTTGCGACTTATGACTCATTTTCCTGAAACACATCACAATTGTTTTGTAGCAGTCTGACAATAAAGAATATTTGAATTGAATTGAATTGAATATACATGCGCAGTGAGACATATACATCCCCTATACGCAGCCATAGCATGGGAATGTTTTAAGACAGTACTCATCTTTTTAGTCTCTACCTTAGGTTGTTATAGCGACTGGACTGCTAAAGGCAATGAGCAACTACGCATAAACCCCGGAAGTGATGACGTCAGCACAATAAACGACACGTTTATTGATCAAATATATTCTCGCTGGGTCTATATAAAACAGCGGGGCTAAGCTCAAGATATTCCATGCTAAAGGCAAGGGTTTAATCAACTATTATTAAATACGATTACCTAATAATGTCCGGGTAGAATTATGAATGTGGCGCTGTCTATGTCAAGGCAATATTAATAAAGAAGGTGGTAAAGTCAAAGCACTCCCCAAGTCCAAAGAAGTCAGGTTTCTGTAGTTCTTGTATTTCCCATATTAACACATTGAGAACAGAAGCTTAATAAGGGACTTGCATAGCCGTCATTTTGAATATTGATTCGCATGGTATTATGGGAAAGTGGAAAATCTATAGAAAACATGTCATGTTCAGCATGGGATATATAACTGTTCTCCAATGTCATGTCCAATATTATACTTGTTTTTATAACATAAGCCTCTATCCTTCCCATCATGCATTTTGGTTTTCATAGATCATTTACACAAGCTCTGATATTGTTGAAAACATTCCTCCAATCTTTGATAAAAAAAGCCAAATATCTGTATGTCAGATTTTAACAGAATCCACCCCATGATGCACTGTAATAGACATGCGGATTGGCACATGCAAAGCCCCTATTGTGACCGACTGGTGGTCGGATGGTTGTAGAGAGAGTGGAGCCATAATGGATGTATTCCCAATGTGTTGTAAAGAATTGCATTCTTTTTGGTTAATCAATGATCCAATTAGTCGACTGGCCACAGCTGAGGCATGCACACCCTGCATGATCTTAGTTGGGAGGGAGGGAGGGACATGCTTATCTAGCACTGAGAACTCCACCCAGCCACACTAACTGGGTAAGATTTTCAGAAAATGTACAATTGGCAGCTGTACACGTTCACTAAATTCTGTTGAATAGCCCACCTGCGCGGACGCCATTTTGCGAAAGGGATTATGGGGTCTGATGTCCTATTGCAGTAGCAAACAATCGTCATGCATGATTTGGCAGACTGCAGGGACCTCAAACAATCCCATATTTTAATAGCATCCGGTCATGCGCTCTTTGCAATGCAGGTTGTCTATTAGACTGCAATTTGGTCAATACTTGGTAAATTCGAGTATATTTGGCATTGCATTGATTCTAGCAATCGATTTGGTTAGGTTGAACTGTATTTTGAACTTTATTTTCGTCTGAAATCTGGGTGTTATTTCTGAAAATTGGTGAAGGCGAATTGTAAATTTTCTGAAAATCTGACCCAACTACTGTTCCCTGCGCTAATTTAATCAGTGGGTAGGGGGGAGGGTGCATGAGGGGAGGGAGGGGACTGTAACGAAACACAACTTCACTCTGACTTCATTCTTCCTAGTTCTAGAATACCAAATCTCTTGGAATGTTATACTAGATATTGTATTAGGTTGCTCCTTTCATGTATACTATTCATTGAAATATTTTTCTTTGTCTTGAGTAGCACTGGAACATTGTCTTGAATGTAATGTACAAATACATGATGTCTTTCTTGATTATTAATGGTTGTATTGTATTGTATTGTAAAACATTTATTATTGACCGTGGTCACGATAAGGGGGCATTTCTCCGACATTGTTATGTAATGGTTAATATGTAAGAGCACGGCGTCGATAAAACTGTATTATAATGTTTCTTAACTTTTCTTCCTCTCAAAAACTCGCCATTGATACGGTGAAATGAGTTGGAATCCTTGTTTTTAACTTCTTTCATTTTATTACACCTTACCTAAAATTAGTATTATATAAAGTCAGCTTATATAGAATATGTAAATGTATCATGTACTGCCCTCAGTCGAGTTGATGTATAAAATCTTTCACCATCTGTTAATTCGATCAGGCTGTCCTGAAAATATTCATACTATATACGTGTGGAAATGTTGTTGACCTGAATAAAATATTTTCTAAATCAAAAATCTGGGCAAATCGCCTTTAGGTTCTTACAGTCTACTCACCACTGTGTCCCCAAGAGTCATTGGACGTGACATTCTTGGAATTAATAACTCACCTGTCGAAAAAAAAGCATAGTGTCATGAGTGAGAAAGTCATACAATAGTTTTGAAATTAAAATATCATATTTGGCATTTAGGCACGCAATTATTTTCGGTTAATGTGCTCAGGTATGTCTCTCTATCTTTGCTAGCCACCACCTGTCTACGAACCAAATTAATTATTCATTTGAATTCCTAGAAATTCCGACCCAATTCTCCAAATCCAACATAATTGTTATGTAATCGTGGCGAGGGATCAATTGAAACTAGGGCCTGGTTTTAACAATATGGAGCAGTTACATGTTCACAGGGGGAGGTTATCAAATGGGTAAAGTCGCCAGAAAATGTACAGTTTGCCTTTACCATTCGTCTCAAATATCCGAGGTTTTAGACCAAACTGTGATGTGTTCGAGGAAAATTAGTCACAAGTCGCAAAATTGATACTTTTTCAAAGGGATTTATTCACAAGATCTCCTTGCTGGATTGTTTTCATTTGCCCCCCACCCCCCAAATTTCAGCACAGTTCATTAAATATATCTTTGCGTTTCTAAGGTCATCTCATGGAGTATATATTATATATATTTTTTAGCTACTTTACTCGTAACAGTCCTTTAAGAAATTTTGCAAACCTTCTTTTCTTATTTTTAAATATCAAACTGAATATATACAAATACTTTTTAGATGTTCCAATGTTTACCATAATTAGAATCGGTCTAATATCTTCATTTCAAATATGATGGTATTTCAAAATAACATTTTGCGACTTGTGACCCATTTTGCTGTGACACATCACAAACAATGTTCAAAATATGGTTCAACTTAACTGAACAGATTTTCAGAATCAATGCTACACCGAATATACTCAGATTTACCTAGTATTTAACGTTTTTCAGTCTAATTAAGCCTAATTTGCTAAATGTGTAGAGCTGCCGATTGTACATTACTAAGAGATCTGACTCAAATAAGGGACTTGCATATCAGCCATGTTGACGTTATGAAATTGTTATCTGTCTGTGTCCCTAGAGCTTCCCATTCAAGGCCACTGCTCTGTCCAGTCAACATTCAAATCATTCACTTTATATTAATTGATAAACTATTTTATTTGTGATGTATTCCAGGAAAATGAGCCACAAATCGCAGAACTTTTTATTTTTTAAAGTGATTTAAACACAAGATGTACTTGTGGTAATGTTTTCATTTTTGGGATGCTTAACGCTTTTGTAGCAAGAATACATTTACTATATCTTAAGGAAGTGTATTAAGTATATCTATGCAATTTTAAGGTCATCTTATGGAATATATTTAGCTACTTAACAGTAAATGGTCGCCCAGAAATATTGCAAACCTTTTATTTTTAAAACTAAAAATATCAAACGTAAAATATAGAAATAATTATTTGTGATTGTTTCGATCAGGATGGACTGACAATAATGTCATTATGCGATGTTATATAAAACATCATACTTTTAAGATACACGGAAATGATTTGATATTATATCCTCCGGCTTGCCTAAATCATAGTTGGGCTTGGTAAATGTATGAAATGATAATTTCTCAACGTGTATAACTCAGTTAGATATGAATATATAACATGTCGTTTTTCTTCTCAATATATATGTTTGTTTAGTTACTATAATTTCGATGTACATTTTTCATAATGATATGCTAAATAACCTTTTTTCAACGTATCACAAAATTTAATTAAAAAAACAATAAAACGTACCACGAATGTGAATTCTTTTCAATGAAAGTATTTTTTATATAAAAAGTAACAATATTTAATAACTCTAGTTAATAGACGGACAGCTTTACAGATTATGAAAAAATAAATATTGCGTATTTCTACCCCAACACTAACAAATTATATTTGGTTTGTACATGATTTAATGATTTATTTTTTTTACACGAACTTTATTCAGGAAATAAAACATGGCATATGTGATGTGTTTCAAGAAAATGAGTCATAAGTCGCAAAAAATAGATTTTGAGATTCCATTATATTTGAAAAGATGAGATCAAGCTGATTCCAATGATAGTAAACAGTCATCTCATATCTCATAGGTATTTCTAGATTTTAAGTTTGATATTTTCGTTTTTGAAAAGAAAAGTTTCCAATATTTCTGGGGGTGAATAAACAGTAAAGTAACTAAATTTAGTCCATATGAGGACCTTTAAAACTAAAGATATACTACATAGATTGTCCTGAAATTTAATACATCGATAGATATATGTATAAGTAATGAACTCTCCAAAAATCAGTACATTCCAATAAAGGGATCGTGTGAAAAAACACTTTGAAAAATATCAATTTTGCGACTTATGACTCATTTTCCTGAAACACATCACATATGCCAATGTTAGATTTGTTATTACGGCTAGGTAAACTCCTGTCTTCCACCAATGATCCAATGATCTAACATGAATAATCTCTCAGATAAGGGAAGTAGATCGATACAACAGATCTGATACAACATGACCCCCACCTCCTCACCAGTATAGATTAGTGTTATTAGGCCAAACAAAATAGGTGTGTTTCCTAAACCCCCAACCTAGAAAAACCTTCCCCTACCTAAAATATTTTTGACCATTCCTTTTTTTTTACCTCACTTTTTTTATTTTTTGACAAAAATAGCTTATAAAAGCAGGAAAAAGGGTTTTCCTAGCCCGGAACTGTCAAAAAGCACATATCCGATGTTTAAAACAACTATTGTTATGAAATAGAATTTTTTTTCAGTTCCTGGGAGGTGGTTCCTTAAAAAAATATTTTAAAAAAAAGTTACCACCCCAACCCCTACCTAGTTTTCAGCCAGATAAATCGGAAACACACCTATTTTTGTTGGCCTTACCAATATCCCCCATGATGGAAAATAGATTAAACCATCATCAGGTTTCCATGGTGAATAATTGGTTGTCATGGCGACGTTATGATAACCCGGCCACTACACCAGTAGCTGATTTATATTGGGAACATTTCTCCCGACGCCAGGGTAATAATATTCCTGTTTGCATGTAAACTGTTTGCCATTCAATTCAATTCAAGAATTCTTTATTGCTGATGTTGATACAATAAGGTGGTCCAATAATCTAAATAAGCATGCGTTTAAATAGCTCTTCCATTGGGTGCCTGATTCCTGTTTTTGAGCTTTCTTTTGTTACTCTAATTTTGGTATGATTTCTAATACTAACATGGAGGTTTTGATGAGATGATACAATACAATGGTTTTCTGGTATGAAACATTGATGAGTGTTTTACACTGACAAGCTGGTGATATTGAATAGTTTTACAGGTTGTAACATCGGTAGAGGTTATATATTGTTCTGACAGGTGAGACATTGTTCTAAACAGACAGTAGCAATTTTGTGGGCATCAGTGTGAAGTTCATTCCATCTTTTTTGACATTTGTGGATCATTGAATTGTTAACTTTTGTTAATTTTGAAGAGTGGACCGAAAGGTTTTTCCTGCCAGGGGCATGGCTCCTAGTGGAAAGATTTCTGTTATCTAGATTCTGAGGATTTTGAGCAAGGTAGAAAGACATGTCCAATATATGTTTGTCCCATAACTCCGACAGTTTAAAAATGAGGAATATGATAGGTGAAAAGTCATTAATGATAAAATGAGGAATATGATAGGTGAAAAGTCATTAATGATAAAATGAGGAATATGATAGGTGAAAATTCATTAATGAAAAAATGAGGAATATGATAGGTGAAAAGTCATTAATGATAAAATGATATTTCCCGGTGATTTGATTTTGCATCGGTGCATTGTCAATGAAGGTAACGGCCGTGGTGATGCGTTAGCGAAGTCTAGTCATATTAATTAATTCTATAGTTGCTGATATTTTTTTCCTTGTCAATACCAAGAAGATGCCACCACCGATAACCCTCCTCATGGACGTGCATCGCCGGCAATTACATCGTCTTTGCAACGACATGTTGTATAGTGATCTTTATGTCATCAACAATGGCGTTTTGTCAGAACGATTTGTGAATATAATCAGTAAACCCACGATTATTAATGGTTACTCTGTAAGAGCACGGCGTCTGTTTCTTTTTTTGTAGAACTTTGTAAATAATATCTGTTTTTAACACTCTCCGTCTCTTGAGACTGTGAAATGTCTTTTACTCATTTGTATGCCTTTATCTTCTTAGAATAATTGATTAAATATCTAAATATTGTAGATTAGAGTAATCAAATCGAATGTACTTATGTCACTACTCTTGTTAATGTGCTGATATCTATTCTATTTGTCTTAAAACGAGTGAATGTATAAAATCTAAACCTTTTTCTATTATTTAAATCAGGCTGTCCTGAGAATATTCATGCTCATTTGTGTGGAAATGTAATTGACCTGAATAAAATATTTTCTAAATCTAAAAATCATCTGGTTTGCATCAACACCATTTTGTTGACAGTGGCCGGACCGCTTAAAGGCCTAAATCCACTGTCGCCCCAAAAACGTTGAGCGACTTTACACAATTGTTTAATATCATTTTAATTGAGCGAAAGTCATTAATATAGGGCGACTTTGCACATTATTTTAGGATAGAGGATGAGCGACAACATGCAAGTCGCCTGTCTAAATCTGAGTGCACTAGTGATTTAAGTGTGGCTTCATGGTTTTGTCACCAAACTTTCACAGCTGAAATAAATATATTTCCGTCGCCCAAACAATTCCAACTACTAGGAGATTGAGCGACTTCACAGCTTTCTAGGCTTGTGATTGGCTGAAACACTTCAAGTCACTAGAAGATGTTTAAGTGGCCGGAATCCACATACATTGTGTACCATATAGAACCTACTTGGGCGACCTCCCGATGGGCTACTTCACGTTTATGACCCCTGTGTCACTCACCTTTTGAGCGACTGGAATGAAAATGTTTAATCTAGTCGCTCATGTTGTGTCACCCGTGCAAGTCGTCAAGGTAATTAGTGATGTCGCCAGAAGACGTTCTTGATTTCGGAATCCACACAACAGCCAAAGTGAGCGATATGACAGGCGACAGAGAGCGACTGAAAACTTGAGCGACTTGGATTCCCGCAGTATGGATTCCCGGCTTTGATTACAAAAATGCCAGAGATACTTCTCTTATATCGCTCACTGGCACTCTCCTGCAGTCCAGGGCCAAATCACAAAATACCATTATAATCCTATTATATACTTCAGGGTCAGGAAAGCCATTAGCGCAGTAGGCGTCCAATCACTAATATACAATTTGTATATGTTATGAGAGGCTGTGAGCATAGACTGCTTGGCCAAACTGACTTCAAATTCATGTATAAGCATATAGGTCCAACGAAGAATGAAGTCTAAAAAGAAATTTTTGGCTGTAATTGCAGTTAATGTATCAATATCTTTGATCAAATGTGTGATGCGTTACAGGAAAATGAGTCACAAGCAAAAAAAAAGGGATTTTGGGATATCATCATATTTGAAAAGATGAGATCAAGCAGATTCTAATGATGGTTAAGTTTCTAACTTGTACTTGTACCTATTTATTTTTGCATGAAAGAAATTGCCACATTTCTTGATGGTCTCTCACTATGATGGTAAGTAACTATAAGTAGCTAGATACACTCGTTAAGATGACCTCATGATGCAGATAGACATATGGGTCAGATTTTCAGAAAATGTACTGTTCAACTTCGCCAATCTTCTCAAATAACCCATATTTCAGGCGATAATAAAATTCAAAATACAGTTCAACCTAGTCAAACAGATTGCTAGAATCAATGCAATGCCGAATATTCTCGAATTTACCTAGTATTGACAAAACTGCGGCCTAATTTAACCCACATTTCAGACAAAAATAAAGTTCAAAATACAGTTCAACCTAACCAAACAGATTGCTAGAATCAATGCAATGCTGAATATACTCAAATTTACATTGTATTGACCAAATTGCAGCCTAATTTAGCAGAATTTACTAAATGTGTACAGCTGCCAATTTTATATTTACTGAAAATCCGGCCCATATTCAATACACTGTCTTAAAAATGTTCATGCTATGAACAGCACTAAACACTTAAGAAATTAATGGATTCTGAGCAAGGGTCTCTATGGAAAAGCACTTGAAAAATATCATTGTTTTGTGACTTGTGACTCATTTTCCTGTAACACACCCCAGATGATTTAGAAGGGGAAACTAGGGCCTATGCGATGCCATTTTTGCTCCTATCAAAACTAAAAAAAAACCAGTGTCATTTACATCCATTGTTACCAAGGCCAAGTGACGTAAAAGCACTCATCTCTGTGCCTGGTAACCATGGCAACATGTTGACAGGGAAATAGGGTTGCCATGGTACGTTAATTACTAATGTGTAACTGCTGGTGTAATAGATTGTGTGACAGGTCCAACTATGCGCTTCTGATTACACGATATGTTCCTAATCTTGGTGTCACTTTCACTTGTTCCACGCACGTCACATACTATATGTAATTGCAGTACTCATCATCCCGATTGCTCCATCTTTGAGACGACTTGTGATGTGTCACGGGAAAATGAGTATTAAACTGAGTCACAAATTGTACACAGTCTAGGCCAAAGGTTGATAGAGTCCCTTCAAACAAAGGGAAAGCCTCTCGCCTCAAACCGCAAAGTGCCATTATAATTCCATTAAGACCGCAAAATGTCATTATATTCCCATTAACGCCGAACAAAATATATCTTACCAAATTTATCAATATTCTGCCTCTGTTATATGTTTATACAAGAGTTACTCATATTATGACTTATAGGACTGGATTCATCAATATTCTGCTGCAGTTATGTTTATATAAGAGTTGGAATGCAATCAACCAAGAAAAAACAGATGCTGCGGAGCGATAATATGAGAAGTCATCATTGGAAAGGATTTTGGCGGTCCTCCAAATACAAATCAGGATGTTTTAAAAGCACTGTAGCAAAAACAACCAGACAATCCTCCAAAGTTTTGTTTAATGACCTTTAGATGTTTTGGCAATGAATGAAACAAAACAGAAAATATTTTGATTTTGACTGACATTAACTGAGTGTGCAGCTAGGACTCATTTTCCTGCGACATATGGGTCAGATTTTCAGAAAATGCACAATTCGCCTTCACCAATCCTCTCAAATGACCCAAATTTCAGACGAAAATAAACTTCAAAATACAGTTCAACACAACCAAACAGATTGCTAGAATCAATGCAATGCCGAATATACACAAATTTACCTAGTACTGACCACATTGCAGCCTAATTTAGCAGAATTTACTAAATGAGTACAGCTGCCAATTGTACATTTTCTGAAAATCTGACCCATATGACATTTATAACTCCTCTCTGCATCTCACCAAATTCCTACAACTCTTATGTATTAGGTTTCCAGCTAATCTGGGCAGAAGCAGACTAGTGACAGCTGTAATTAGCATTATAAATGTGCCGACAACAGGTTAGGGCTCATTCAAAAATTACATAACACCAGAGGGGGTGGGTGGGGGTCAGCCCCTGTGTTATAGGGGGGTGGGGGGGTATCATCCAAAGTGTTACATAACAAAATGATCCATGTAACTATTTTTTACTTGTAGAACTGATATAAAGAATATTTGACCATTTGCACACTGATTTAAGAGATGAAATTATACTAAAATTGCATAGATCTATATCAAACCAGTTTATTGAAATGTAACATGTTTAGTACATCTGAAAATGCCAACATTAACAGTGACAGTCAGCTCTGCAACAAACAAATGAGTATCTAAGAATGTATCGAGCACCATATCTATCATACTAGTATCCAAGAGCATAGCACAAATAAGACTAGGAATAAAAATTAGACTAGGTAGCAAAAATGGTACTCAGTTGGAAAATCAGTATTCATATACAGGTACACATCAGTATTTAATAGCATAATGTTCTTCACTCTTAACTCACATCTGTTCTTCACTATTCACTCTTAACTTTTATAACATACTCCAATAAAGTCAAATAACTAACTAGATAACTGATATGAACAGAAGACCTATGCAACAAATCATGAATCTTGGTTTAAAGTTTAGGCCCTTTACATGAATAGAACACAATACTTTTACTTTTTGCTGTCTTCACACCAAACTGAATGCCTGACTCCTACTGGTAGGATAGGCGTACCGCCTTTAACCACCACATCTTTGGGGACCTCAAGTCCATCCATGTCTATGTTCTCTTGATCATACCATTCAAATTCTTTGGTTTCCATGTATTGCAACACACACATCAACTCCCTCTGTCTTTTCGCAGCTAAACATTGAGGACCAACACGTTTAGTTGGCACAATCGTTGATGCTGACTTGGAAGTACAACATTTTGCATGGGAGGTTAAGGATTTTACAGATGCAAAGTACTTCCCACATGCCCTACATATCCTTTTTTGTAACTCGTTTTGAAGCTTAGGGCAGGCATAATCATATGGCAGCCCTTTGGGAAAACTTTTCAGAGAACGAGCAGGGAGAACATTTTTGTCAAGAGCCAGGTTGACAAAAAGATGGAAAGGTTGCATGTGGGTCCTCTAAAGAGCAACAAAGGCCATCTTTTGTCTGTGCAAGGGAAAGAGGAGGTGGTATGAATCTGTTCCTGATCAGGAAAAAGTGAGAACTTCTTGGCTGACTGCAACAGCCCCTGTCAGAGCATTTTACGATCTGTAAGAAGTATTGACTTTCCTGTACATGCGGATCATACCAGAGCTGACTTCTTTTGATAATTTCAGGAACATGTTCTTCTGGTTCAATATACTCCGCTATTGTTGGATGCCCATCTATCACTGTTTCTGACCATATGTCTGCTAAAACTTGCCCAGCATGAGTAAAATTCTTCTGCTTCAGTTTATCATCACCATTTATTTCATAAATATAAATTCATTAAAGTAATGCAGAAACATTTATCTGACTGGGGTTTTCAATTGCCATGGAAAGGGGGGGGTCAATCTTGTGTTATGTAACACCAAGGGGGTGTATGATGAAGTGTTATGCAGCGTTACGGAGGGGGGGGGTGGGGGTCAATTTTGGTCAAAAAAAGCGTTACATAATTTTTGAATGACCCCTTATGACCCCACATGTGGTAATCTAAGTATTATCACTCTGGTGCGGTAAACAGGGTTTGTCCAGGTTTGGGCTAAATGTCCACTGGAGACATGTATTTTAGAGTTATAACTGCCCTGAGAGAGCTATAACTTCCCTGGGAGAGCTGTAACCAACCTGGGAGAGCTATAACTGCCCTGGGAGAGCTATAACTGCACTGGGAGAGCTATAACTGCCCTGGGAGAGCTATAACTGCCCTGAGAGAGCTATACCTGCCCTGGGAGAGCTATAACTGCCCTGGGAGAGCTATACCTGCCCTGGGAGAGCTATACCTGCCCTGGGAGAGCTATACCTGCCCTGGGAGAGCTATAACTGTACTGAGAGAGCTATAACTGCTCTGGAAGGGCTATAACTGCACTGGGAGAGCTATAACTGCCATGGGAGAGCTATAACTGCCCTGGGAGAGCTATAATTGCCCTGGGAGAGCTATAACCGCCCTGGGAGAGCTATAACCGCCCTGGGAGAGCTATAACTGCCCTGAGAGAGCTATAACCGGCCTGGGAGATCTATAACTGCCCTCCTATCTTAATATGAATAAATTCGGTGAAATCTCATAATAGCTGAGAATGCTTGATTTCATTGCAGCAGTAATGAAAATGGTAAGAAAATTATATCTTGGATTGTATTCTTAGTATATGATTTATTGTCATTGTCACTTAATTGTTTATATCTAACTACCTTGTTAATTGATTAGATGTATTTTGTCAACATTAGGCAATGCATGAAAACTTCTGTTTCAACACTAATAGAAAGGCCTGAAACTAGTTAGCCCTTCCTACCCAATCTCTCTACAAAAAACCACAGCTTTTAGCTCTAGGAGCATTCAACTTTTCTAGGGAACTGGACAAATTATTGGTATTGGGATGGCCGCGGCCTCAGGGACCCAACTCTGGTAGTAATGGTGTGTTGACATTGAACTACCCTGACACTATATATGGGTCAGATTTTCAGATAATGTACAATTGGCAGCTCTAGACATTTAGTAAATTATGCTAAAATAGGCTGCAATTTGGTCAATACTAGGTAAATTTAAGTATATTTGGCATTGCATTGACGTTAGCAATCTTGTTGGTTAGGTTGAACTGTATTTTGAAGTTTATTTTTGTTTGAAATGTGGGTTATTTCAGAAGATTGGCGAAGGTGAATTGTACATTTTCTTAAAATCTGACCCACATACCTTCATTCAAAATCTGAGTTTATTTTCTAATTTGGTAGCTAATTTGGAAAACTTCTGTTCCATCAGAGATATTTCTATTATGTAGCCATCAATGTTTAACCTCTCTCAGACAATGGTGAAGCCACCACAGGAAAGGATTGTGGCATGTGTCCTAACTATAAATAAAGCCCTGTAGCAAAACCAAGCAGACAAAATCCTCCAAAATGTTGGTCAAATGAATTTTAGATGAGTTGGAAAAAGAACAGAACTAAAAGTAGAACATATGTGATGTGCTACACGAAAATGAGTCACAAGTCGCAAAAGATGAGTTTTGAGATATCATCATATTTGAACAGATGAGATCAAGACGATTCCAACGACAGTAAACATTGGGACTAGACATAGAACACATATTTCTATATCTTATGTGCAATATTTCTATTTTTAAAACTCTGTTTGCAATGTTTTTTGGGCAAACATTTACTAGTGAAGTAGCTAAATATACTTTATACAAAGACTTTGGAAATGCAAGGATATATGGGTCAGATTTTCAGAAAATGTACAATTCGCCTTCGCTATTACTCTAGATTAACCCACATTTAAGAAAAAAAATTAGCTTCAAAATGCAGTTTAACATAACAGAACTGACACTTGATATCAATGCGATACCAAATATACTCAGATATTCCCGGTATTCATCATTTTTCAGCCTCATTTAGCAGAATTTCCTAAATGTGTAGAACTGCTGATTGTACATTTTTGAAAATCTGACCCATATACTTTACCCATTGCTTTAGTGCCCTACCACGCCTTAGTTACACCGTCTCTGAAACTCTACTGTATGAATATTATATTATATAGCATTGTTCGACATCCAATTACCATGTACCAATCATATGTAACTGTTAATTACCGATAATTATTGTACTAAAAATACAACAATTATACCATGTACCAACCATATACTCATCAACACCTCATCACCATCTCATCAGATTAGAACTAGTCATAGAAACCTTAGTCATATTGTAACAAAAGTAAAGTTCAAGCAAGAATTCGGGCACCCAACGGAAGACCTATTTAGACAACTGTTTATTTAGAATGTTGGGCAACCTAAACCCAGCCCACACATAGCCGATTTGTCCCCCGATTACCCCCCGATTGGGGTCTCCCAATGAATCCTACGATTTCATTTCCAATCCTGGTTGATGTCATTTCAAAAATATAAAACAGGACTTGAAATGAAATCGTAGGATTCATCGGGAGACCCAAATCGGGGGGCAATCGGGGGACAAATCGGCTGTGTGTGGGCAGGGTCTTACTGTAAAACATCTTCAACAATAAAAGAATCCTTGAACTGAGAGTACAGCTTTAAAAATCTGGTTACAAGGTGGCGCCGCTGTAGAAAGTGTTCATTTTATCCCGCCCCAGGGAACCATAGCAACAGGCAGAATCTTACCTCTGATGTACATTATTGCCGCCAGGTGAAGTTTCCATCAAGGAACTCTATTTACTCTACTACCTGTGGACGCTGTGAATAAGCCAGGGGTCTGTTGCATAAGCATAGGAAAGGGAAATCGTCTGTGGCAATTCCAATGCCTTTTTTCCATGAAGGTATAGATGGGTGAAATCGTCAAAAAATATACAATTCACCTTCACCAGTCCGCTCAAATAACCCAAGTTTAAGACAAAAATCAGGTTCAAAATACAGTTCAACATAGCCAAGGTTTTATGAAGAAAGTACCAAATATATTCAGATATACCTAGTGTAGACGATTTTTTAGTCTAATCTAGCAGAATTTACTGAATGTGTTGATCTGACAATTGTACATTTTCTGAAGATCTGACCCATACATAAATATACAGGTGTTCAATGATGGAAGTCCAAAGAGAGTGTACATACTCATGAACTGTTGTCCACTGATTTTACCCCAAAATTGTTACAAATCTGATAATAAAAAATAATATAGTTGTGGGGGTAAAAAGTTGTGCTCATCTGGAAGTTGATCGTGTTGCACAAGCAAAGGAAAGGACAATTTTTGAATACGGGTCAGATTTTCAGAAAATGTACAATTCACCTTCACCAATCCTCTCAAATACCCCAAATTTCAGACGAAAATAAAGTTCAAAATTCAGTTCAACCTAACCAAACAGATTGCTAGAATCAATGCAATGCTGAATATACTCGAATTTACCCAGTATTGGCCAAATTTCAGCCTAATCCTGAAGAATTTACTAAATGTGTAGATCTGCTAATTGTACATTTTTTTGAAAATCTGACCCATACCCAGTTCGGCTTGAGATAGCAGCAGATGGCACTGATTTCATACAGGGACCGAGGCCTATCTGTGGGTGGGTCTGACCACAGTCATAGCTAAAGTGCCCCTCTGCATCATGGGTCAAGTTGCCAGAAAATGTACAACTGGCCTTCACCAATCTTCTCAAATAACCCAAATTTAATTTAATAACTTAAATTTCAACCCAATTTTCGTGGCAGTTCATAAAAGATTTGTGTCCATCTCGAAATGTATTGCTTGGTTATGATATAACAGAAAATGCAATCGTACATGGATCAGATTTTCATAAAATGTACAATTGGCAGCTGTACACATTAAGTAAATTCTGCAAAATTAGGCTGCAATTTGGTCAATACTAGGTAAATTCGAGGATATTCGGCATTGCATTAATTCTAGCAATCTGTTTGGCTAGGTTGAACTGTATTTTGAACTTTATTTTCGTCTGAAATTTGGGTTATTTGAGAGGATTGGTGAAGGTGAATTGTACATTTTCTGAAAATCTGACCCACATGTTGATAATCACGCACCAAGACATCTACACTGATGATAAAAACAAAATATTTCAAGATTAAATAGGAGCCACTAGGTGGCATGTGTGTTGACACCCGCATATTCCTTTAATTCAGTGGGAAGGAACACAAATACATTGTGTGTATAGCATAAGCCTTCCAGCTGGCAATCACACGTAAGAAGGACTTTATTCTGCCTACAGGTGAAGGAATTCCCCGCACATACTTCCCTTAAGCCTGGGTTCCACTGCCACGCTACTTCTCCCGCTACTACTCCCGTTTCTTTGGTCCCGCTATTTTGAACTAACAGGAAGTAACGGGAAGTAACGGGAGGTAACAGGAAGCAACAGGAAGCAACAGGAAGCAACAGGAAGCAACAGGAAGCAACAGGAAGCAACAGGAAGTAGCTGTTTCAAATCAAACCTGTTTGAATTGAAGCAACTACCTCCTGCTACTTGCTCCCAATTCTAAATTTAGTGGGACCAAAGAAACGGGAGTAGTAGTGGGAGAAGTAACGGGAGAAGTAGTTTGACAGTGGAACCCAGGCTTTAGCTTATGCAACAGGGCCCAGACCCACAGGGCTAGCTCTATATTAACAGGTTATGGACCAAGCCACTGACAATATTCAAGCAAAATCACCTCTGGGAAAACCTGCGAGACAAGACGCAGAATCATACATCTTCAGTCTAGACTCACAGACCCTTATAATAGATGAGAATTGTACCGCAGTGATTGGACGCCTATTGCGCTGATGGTTTACCCGGCCCTGTAGTAGGTATCCTTATTGGATTCTAATGGCATATTACAGCTAAGCTTAGAACAAGAGGCTTTCCCTCAGTTTGGAGGGACTCTCAAATCTGAGCCTGGAATGTTTATGTTCTCCTATGTGGCAACGTTCGATGATATGTGACAATGTTGCTCAGTTAGTTACTTGAAAATTAATTGTAAGGTTTTCCTTATAATAGGCCTATCGTCGTACTACAGAAGCACAGGTTGTTCACTTAATCATGTGAAAAGAAATACTAGGAAATAATAAAAAGATAAAGATAAAGGATCAAAATCAGAATTGAATCAGACAAGTAGAAAGTATATTATGAACGAGACTTAAACAAGACAAGTTCTCACAAGAACGTACAAGCCTATAGACGCCATCTTAAATGTATTCCTCAAATATAGTTCCACGTTTTGGTTGTAAACAAAAATAGTATTATGATAATGGTATGAATATGCTATTCATCGCCACGATAGCCAATTGTTATTCGAATTGCCTCTTGCTTCCCAGGCTATAAATAGAGTGTAGAGATCCCGATTTAAAAAAGGCTTAAAAATCACATTTCCACCCCAGATACCTTCACAAACTACATATATTGTCCTCCGGAAAGGGATGATTGACCTGTCCAGACCAGAAAAACTACAGACCAGAAAAACAACGAAAAATATAAACTCACGTAACGGTTTTCATTTGTAGGAACCTCTACTCTATCTAATGAATAGCAATTAATCTAAGGAAAATATAGCTCTGGTATTTCACACAAATGTCCCTACTTATGCAAGTTATCAAAAGCTACAAACACATTTCCAAAGGATTCAAAGTCAAAATAGTGATATTAGTCACGTTAAATTATAGCTTTATCTGAGAGACCAGACAACATCTGAAGCCATGATATTAACACTGGCTGCAGTTTAAATTAGTTCCATGGGCTTATGGGTCAGATTTTCAGAAAATGTACAATTCCCCTTCACCAATCCTCTCAAATAACCCATATTTCAGAGGAAAATAAATTTCAAAATACAGTTCAGCCTAACTATACAGATTGCTAGAATCAATGCAATGCCAAATATACTCAAATTTACCTAGTATTGCACAAATTGCAGTCTAATTTAGCTGAATTTACTTAATGTGTACAGCTGCCAATTGTACATTTTCTGAAAATCTGACCCATATTCAATCCTACATATTATGTACCGCTCCTCTTTCATTGTAGCAAATATTTGACTAAAATTCACTTAATTAGTGTAATCATCCAGTGATTACCGGGAATGTATTCTTAAATTATCAAAGTGGGAATCCGAAATGTGAATAATAAATACATCTGATCAGGATTCAATTGAAGGAAAATAGTTCCTCGCTGTTAAGGACTTTTGCCCAAGGCTGTATAATTAGATTTTCCTGATTGGTTCCCATTTGTAATTCTCATCAAACGCTGCAATTACACTTTCATTAAAACTGCATTGTCATTTATTACAATGAAATATTACCAAATTTATTCATATTATGACTTATAGGACTGGATTCATCAATATTCTGCTGCTGTTATATGTTTACACAAGAGTGTATGACTTAGATAGTTATTAGTTAAATTTTTCTAAACCTGTTAAAATGTAGACTGCAGCGGCAGGTAGAAGGCCACAATTTACTAGTGTTACCTGTTCTCGACTGTTTTACTGTGATTCATGTCTTGAGATGCTGGATAAATAAAATCTGTAAAAAAAAAGGACTGGATTTATCAATATTCTGCTGCTGTTATGTGTTTATACAAGAGTTACTCATATTATGAGTTATAGGACTGAATTTATCAATATTCTGCTGCTGTTATATGTTTATACAAAAGTTACTCATATTATGACTTATAGGACTGGATTTCTCAATGTTCTGCTGCTGTTATATGTTTATACAAGAGTTACTCATATTATGACTTATAGGACTGGATTTATCAATATTCTGCTGCTGTTATATGTTTATACAAGAGTTACTCATATTATGACTTATAGGACTGGATTTATCAATATTCTGCTGCTGTTATATGTTTATACAAGAGTTACTCATATCATGGCTTATAGGGCTGGATTCATCAATATTCTGCTGCTGTTATATGTTTATACAAGAGTTACTCATATTATGACTTATAGGACTGGATTTATCAATATTCTGTTGCTGTTATATGTTTATACAAGAGTTACTCATATTATGACTTATAGGACTGGATTTACCAATATTCTGCTGCTGTTATATGTTTATATAAGAGTTACTCATGATATGACTTATAGGACTGAATTTATCAATATTCTGCTGCTGTTATATGTGTATACAAGAGTTACTCATATTATGACTTATAGGACTGAATTCATCAATATTCTGCTGCTGTTAGATGTTTATACAAGAGTTACTCATATTATGACTTATAGGACTGGATTTATCAATATTCTGCTGCTGTTATATGTTTATATAAGAGTTACTCATATTATGACTTATAGGACTGAATTCATCAATATTCTGCTGCTGTTATATGTTTATACAAGAGTTACTCATATTATGACTTATAGGACTGGATTTATCAATATTCCGATGCTGTTATATGTTTATACAAGAGTTACTCATATTATGACTTATAGGACTGGATTTATCAATATTCCGATGCTGTTATATGTTCATACAAGAATTTGAAGTCGATTCTGTAGAGAGAAAACGGCCACAGGTGAGCGATACTATGATATAAGAAATGGTTTTGGCGGGAAAATATTGATTCTTATGAATCCCTGTAAGAAAGTCAACCAGAAAAAACCCTCTAAAATTGTGGTCATAGGACTACTACATGGGTTGGAAAAGTAGGGAAGAACAAGTAGGAAATCTTTAATTTTGGACTGACGTTAGCTGTGACTGCAACTTTAATAGCTTATCAAGTTAGAGTAACTTCGTTTGATTTAATATATGTCAGGAAAATAGTAAAGGATGGCAAACGATTTTTCAAACATCTTATTTTCATTCATACATACTTAACCAGTTAATTGAGTTATACATTTACCATTAACTTATCTTCATGTGGCGACATCAACCATCAAAGCAGAAGTAATTAGTCCCTCTTTGTTTTAATTGCTTAAAAAAGCAAATCATCTAATCTGGCCCTTGTACAAATGTGATTTGTTACAGACAAATGAGTCACAAGTCGCAAAAAAAGGATTTTGAGATACCATCATAATTATTTAAAAGATGAGATCAAGCCAATTCTAACGATGGTAAATACTAGAACAAGTTGGGAAAAAAATCACTCAAGTCGTCATCTTCGATGTGTCATTTTATTAGTTTAATATTTCGCCCTTTAGGGGGGGCTTCTTCGGGGACAGTGATCAGGTTGAAGATGGGTAGCTACTTTTATAGTGGGGGTGTGTGGGACCACGACACATAATGTGTCATAAATGTGTTGCACATAATGTGTCATTAATGTGTTGCACATAATGTGTCATTAATGTGTTGAAGTAGAATGGATATGAATAAAGTGGTGTTGTTTGATGTGTTATAGACTTTAAGTTGGTAACAAAATTGTTCAATACTAGAACATCCAAACTGAGGGAAAACCTCTCGCTCCAAACCGCCTGATCCAGGGCAGGGAAAGCCATTAGTGCAGTAGGCGTCCACTCACTGGCATACCATTCTTAACTGTGATGAAATTTCAGGAACATGAGTCCCAAGTCGCAAAATATCTATTTTGAGATATTAACATGAAAAAATGATATCAAGCCGATTCCAATGATGGTGAACATTAAGGAGATCTAAGAAGTGTTTCTATATTTTAAGTTTGATATTTTGTTTTTTGAAAAAAAAAGAAGTTTACAATATTTCTAGGTGGGCAATTAAGTGATTGCAATACATGCTGCGCATGCTTCTCATTGCCTTTAACCGCTTCTTCAGCAGTCTTCCTCTTGCCAGGTTTCGGGGCTTAGACTGTACCTGGTGTTGTTCAAGAGGTGCCCCAGCAGAGCTGATCAGGCTCCACTTAGCAACTGCAGGTTTCCAGGGGCAGCGCCATATGTGGACCCCCTTCCACCTACAGTCAAGGCCATTCCAGATGTTATCCAAGGCAATGTCATTCATCGAAATTGTGGTATAGGCTGTAAGCACTTTGGTGTGTGTCCGGGCTTGTCTCCTATTCTGTCTCACATCCGTTTCTGGACTGCATTCCACAACTTAACCTCCTGTGCAGCCCCATGGGTGTTCCGGACTGTGTTTCATGCCCGCAGAGCCCACCGGCAAAAGCTGCACAATTTGAATCCAGTCTCTCCCGGTGTCGCTAGTCTTTCCCAGTTGTCAAATAGCCTGTTCCTAGTCGTCAGTCAGCCTTTCCCAACAGTCAGCCGTAGCAGGTTCAGTGATTGCAATACATGCTGCGCATGCTTCTCATTGCCTTTAACCGCTTCTTCAGCAGTCTTCCTCTTGCCAGGTTTCGGGGCTTAGACTGTACCTGGTGTTGTTCAAGAGGTGCCCCAGCAGAGCTGATCAGGCTCCATATAGCAACTGCAGGTTTCCAGGGGCAGCGCCATATGTGGACCCCCTTCCACCTACAGTCAAGGCCATTCCAGATGTTATCCAAGGCAATGTCATTCTTTCGAAGTTGTGGTATAGGCTGTAAGCACTTTGGTGTGTGTCCGGGCTTGTCTCCTATTCTGTCTCACATCCGTTTCTGGACTGCATTCCACAACTTAACCTCCTGTGCAGCCCCATGGGTGTTCCGGACCGTGTTTCATGCCCGCAGAGCCCACCGGCAAAAGCTGCACAATTTGAATCCAGTCTCTCCCGGTGTCGCTAGTCTTTCCCAGTTGTCAAATAGCCTGTTCCTAGTCGTCAGTCAGCCTTTCCCAACAGTCAGCCGTAGCAGGTTCAGTGATTGCAATACATGCTGCGCATGCTTCTCATTGCCTTTAACCGCTTCTTCAGCAGTCTTCCTCTTGCCAGGTTTCGGGGCTTAGACTGTACCTGGTGTTGTTCAAGAGGTGCCCCAGCAGAGCTGATCAGGCTCCACTTAGCAACTGCAGGTTTCCAGGGGCAGCGCCATATGTGGACCCCCTTCCACCTACAGTCAAGGCCATTCCAGATGTTATCCAAGGCAATGTCATTCTTTCGAAGTTGTGGTATAGGCTGTAAGCACTTTGGTGTGTGTCCGGGCTTGTCTCCTATTCTGTCTCACATCCGTTTCTGGACTGCATTCCACAACTTAACCTCCTGTGCAGCCCCATGGGTGTTCCGGACCGTGTTTCATGCCCGCAGAGCCCACCGGCAAAAGCTGCACAATTTGAATCCAGTCTCTCCCGGTGTCGCTAGTCTTTCCCAGTTGTCAAATAGCCTGTTCCTAGTCGTCAGTCAGCCTTTCCCAACAGTCAGCCGTAGCAGGTTCAGTGATTGCAATACATGCTGCGCATGCTTCTCATTGCCTTTAACAGTAAAGTGAGTAAATATACTCCATACAAAGCCTTTCAAAACGCAAGGACATATTTAAGAAAATGTCCTGAAATTGGATACATTCGATACATATGACTTGCCCTAAAAAAATCAGAACATTTCAGTAAAGAGATCTGAAAAAAAGACTGAAAAATATCATTTGGGGCGACTTATGACTCCTTTTCCTGGAACACATAATGAGTGAAATCGCCAGGAAATGTACAATTCGTCCTCACCAATCCTCTCAAATAACCCAAATTTAATACATAAATCAGGTTCAAAATACAGTTCAACATAACCAAACCGATTGCTAGAATCAATGCAATTCCGAATATACTCGAAACTACCAAGTAATGACAAAATTTCAGCCTAATTTAGCAGATTATACTAAATGTGTACAGCGGCGAATTGTACATTTTCTGAAAATCTGACCCATTATCACATATGGGTCAAATTTTAAGCATATGTACAATTCGCCTTCACCAATCCTCTCAAATAACCCACGTTGAAGACAAAAATTACCTTCAAAATGCAGTTTAACATAACAGAAGTGATACTTTAAATCAACCCAATACCAAATATACTCAGATATACCCGGTATTTATCATTTTTCAGCCAAATTTAGCAAAATATACTAAATGTGTAGAGCTGCCAATTGTACATTTTTTGAAAATCTGACCCATATGATCCCAGGGTCTTAGTGAGTGGCTGACCCGTGTTGGCCAGTCAGGCATGCAGCTGTGGCAACGTACTTTGATCAATATTATATTCGATAACGTGGCCATATGTCGCCTTGGTTAAAGTTAATTAGAAATATATTTTCACAATTGTCAACTAGCAGTTGTGGCCGAGTGGTTAAGGCGATGGACTTGAAATCCATTGGGCTCTGCCCGCGCAGGTTCGAATCCTGCCAGCTGCGGAATTTTGGTTGATATGATGAAATATAAATCAGATATACATCTAATAAATGAAGTTACGGTTTATGTTACGGTAATATAATTTCTACAGTGTAGTGTTTGCAGAGAGAGAAAGAGGAGAAAATGAGGCAGGAGAAAGAGGGAGAGGAGAGAGGCAGTGAGGAGGGACATAGGAAAGAGAGAACAAAAGAGATGGAGGGAGGGGAGAGAGAGGGAGAGAGAAAAATGAGGTAGGGAGAAAAAGAGGGATGAAAGAAAGGAGAGAGAGGGGGAGGGAGAGCGAAGAGAGGGAGAGCGAAGAGAGGGAGGGATAGAGAAAAAATAGGGAGAAAGAGAGAGAGAGAGATGAGAGAGAGGAGAGAGACAGAAAGAGACATAAAGAGAGGGAGAGGGACGAAAGAGAGAGAGAAAGGGAGGGAGAGAAAGAGAAAGAGAGGAAGGAGAAAGAGAGATGCGTGAGCAGCATCAAGATTAACAGGAGAATCAAGTATATCGGGTCTATAGGTTGTGAAAATCTACCCACACCTATTTGAAAAAAAACCCATCAATAGTTCATAGCATAGTAGTAAAAATAAATTAGCGTTACATTTTACTTAAAGATTAAATCTTTAAGTAGAGGATAAACTAATAGGAAATTTGATATTGGGTATTGAGTTATCAAACTAAAATGGACAACTATAATCAGTTCTTGTGATGGGCAACTAATGGGTGAGATTTTCAGAAAATGTACAATTCAACTTCACCAATCTTCTCAAAGAACCCTAATTTTAGACGTAAATAAAGTTCAAAATACAGTTCAACCTAGCAAAACAGATTGCTAGAATCAATGCAATGCCGGATATACTTGAATTTACCTAATATTGACCAAATTGCAGCCTAATTTTGAAGAATTCACTAAATGTGTACAGCTGCCAATTGTACATTTTCTGAAAATCTGACCAACTTAAATGTTCCTGATAATTGTTATATGATATGACATAGGCTAATAATTAAAGTTAAAAATACGAGATTTGATGCGTTTAATCTTATCTTCATGTGGAGAGTAAAAGGTTTAAAATTATAATCTTGATGTAATAATAGTGGTTATAAGCCCTTTTTAAAGGTTGTAAATTGCCAATATGAAACGGATATCACATGTGAAATTGGAATTTGCTTCAATCTAAAAAGATTATTATGTGTAGATATTTTATATAAAGTATTTTGTATTTAAACATTTTTATTCAGCAATAGAACATTATGTAACAGTTACACTATTCTCAGGACGTGCTGATTTTACTTACACAAGTAACACAAATATTATAATAATTATAGTAATCCGATGACAAAGACAAATTTATAAGAGCCTAGCACTTAGGCATTTTAAACAGACAAAAGGAACGATAAAGAAACTTTAAAATCCGCTCCCAGCATCGTGTCTGATTCATATAATCCTAGTGGGATTATAACTGAAATAAAGAAATTGAATAACCGAGCGAGTGAAAGGTTCTTCTATAGGGCTCTTTATCTCAAAAGTAGACAATATTTCAATTTCAATTTAAAAACCTTTGTTATATCACTTATTGAGAACTAAATGTCAGCTGTCTAACATATCACTAGTAACCCGAGCTATTCATTTATTTAAGTTATTTCACTAATGTCTAATCCTAATGTATGGATAGCCTTTTTCATTCTATGATGTTTGAACAATGAAATGAATCTTATCACCGATATCAGAGCTTGTATTGCCATGCCATAGTGTCTATAGATTTTAAACTGACACATGATCAAGATTCAAGATGGCGTAAATCCCTTATTTAAGGAAGTATTTCCCAAGCAACAGGCCGCTGGGAGTATAGTAAGTATAACGTGTGGAAGGGAAGTTTTGGTAAGAAAATGTAGCCTACAATTGATGGTTTATGTTGGTTTATGATGGTATTGAATTCCCTATTGCTCCCAGTGGGGGTATCAATGCCTGGGTCCAGACAGACGGATGTGCCCTTTGAGATCTGCTTGTGTAGAGGCATTATTAAACCTGGGGCCTGTTGTATAAGGTAAGGAAAGGCAGGGGTCTAGTGTATAAGGTAAGGAAAGGCTGGGGTCTAGTGTATAAGGTAAGGAAAGGCTGGGGTCTAGTGTATAAGGTAAGGAAAGGCAGGGGCCTAGTGTATAAGCTAAGGAAAGGCAGGGACCTGTTGTATAAGGTAAGGAAAAGGCAGGGGCCTGTTGTATAAGGTAAGGAAAGGCAGGGGTCTAGTGTATAAGGTAAGGACAGGTAGGGGCCTGGTGTATAAGCTAGGGAAAGGCAGGGGTCTAGTGTATAAGCTCAGGAAAGGCTGCAGCCTGGTGTATAAGCTAAGGAAAGGCAGGGGCCTGTTGTATAAGGTAAGGAAAGGCAGGGGCCTGGTGTATAAGCTAAGGAAAGGTAGGGGCCTGGTGTATAAGCTAGGGAAAGGCAGGGGCCTGTTGTATAAGGTAAGGAAAGGCAGGGGCCTGGTGTATAAGCTAAGGAAAGGTAGGGGCCTGGTGTATAAGCTAAGGAAAGGTAGGGGCCTGGTGTATAAGGTAAGGAAAGGCAGGGGCCTGGTGTATAAGGTAAGGAAAGGCAGGGGCCTAGTGTATAAGCTAAGGAAAGGCAGGGACCTGTTGTATAAGGTAAGGAAAGGCAGGGGCCTGTTGTATAAGGTAAGGAAAGGCAGGGGCCTGTTGTATAAGCTGAGGAAAGGCAGGGACCTGTTGTATAAGGTAAGGAAAGGCAGGGACCTGTTGTATAAGGTAAGGAAAGGCAGGTGTCTAGTGTATAATGTAAGGACAGGCTGGGGCCTGGTGTATAAGGTAAGGAAAGGCAGGGGCCTGGTGTATAAGCTAAGGAAAGGCAGGGGCCCATTGTATAAGCTAAGGAAAGGCAGGGGCCTAGTGTATAAGGTAAGGAAAGGCAGGGGCCTGGTGTATAAGGTAAGGAAAGGCAGGGGCCTGGTATATAAGGTAAGGAAAGGCAGGGGCCTGGTGTATAAGGTAAGGAAAGGCAGGGGCCTGGTGTATCAGGTAAGGAAAGGCAGGGGCCTGGTGTATAATAAGGTAAGGAAAGGCTGGGGCCTGGTGTATAAGGTAAGGAAAGGCAGGGGCCTGGTATATAAGGTAAGGAAAGGCAGGGGCCTGGTGTATAATAAGGTAGGGAAAGGCTGGGGCCTGGTATATATAAACTAAGGAAAGGCAGGGGCCTGGTGTACAAGGTAAGAAAGGCAGGGGCCTTGTATATCAGGTAAGGAAAGGCTGGGGCCTGGTGTATAAGCTAAGGAAAGGCAGGGGCCTGGTGTATAAGCTAGGGAAAGGCTGGGGCCTGGTGTATAAGCTAAGGAAAGGCTGGGGCCTGGTGTATAAGCTAAGGAAAGGCAGGGGCTTGATACATAAGGTAAGTTTATAATAAGTGGAGTCACCATAGGATTTAGGTGCGTGCTCCAAAAACAATTGATGACGTTTAAACAGTCCTGTAGCAACAACAACTGGACAAAATCCTCCAACATCTTGGACAAATCACCTTTTGATGGATAGGAAAAGAATTAAATAAAAAGTAAAAAAATAATTAGATTTTGACCAACGTTAACTGAGAGTCCAGCTTTAAAGCTGGACTCTCAGTTAACGTCGTTCAAAAACCAAAGAAGAATATTGATAAATCCAGTTGTATTCATGATAATATGATTTAATTTAGCCAGATTTTGTAATAGTGTAATAGTTGAGAATGCAGCTTTTATTTTAGATCACTGTGTTACGTCAGCCCTCCAATCCCTCTCTCAGTCTAGGTAGACTCAGGGCTTGAGATATTCCCTCAAAACTGAGGAAAAACCTCTGGCTCCAAACAACAACATGCCATTATAATCCCATTAGAATCTTATTAGAAAGACATACCATTCATATCTGATGTGAGAGACTGAGACTAGCCTGCTCCACTATAGCATGCCTGTACGCAGTAGGCGTCCAATCACTGACATACCATTCATATCTGAGAGGCTGTGAGCCTTTCTACAATAGCATGCCTGTACGCAGTAGGCGTCCAATCACAGATATACCATTCATATCTGATGTAGAGAGACAAAGCCCTGCAGTAAGCGTGATTAAGTGCTGTGTAGTACATCTAGAGATGGGAGATGATGGATTAGGTATCTGGGTGAAGCCACCAGTACATGTACAATCGCAGGGCGCGAAATAACGTAAAATAGTCGCGTAGTTGTACCCATGTGTGGACCGGAAGTAAACAATCTTCATAGAGTTAGCATTGGGGCGATAAATAATCACTCTATACATCGCTCCAGTAAAGGTTAAACGATTATTGAGGTTATAGTTGAAATCTTTTGCCTCTAAAGATGGATTTATGTGAGATAGAATTAATAAAACTATACGATCGATGATGGAACAGAGATTATTTATCTCTGCAATAGTGGGCCTAAGGGAGTTTTGTGCAACATGTCCACAGGACGTCATGAAACTGCTACAGTAGTGCGTCTTAAAATATTGCTTTCGTGGACTACTTACGCTCCCTATTGGCAAATTAGATAACCCACATTGAAGATAGAAGATTCAAAGTACAGTTCTACATAACCAAACAGTTTCTTTTAATCTTGGGAATAACAAATTATATACTATATATTCATAAGTATTTTTATTTCTCTTTTTCAACAATTACATCAGTCTTTTGTAGAGAAAAACGTAGAACCTATCAATGCAGAGTTCTCTTCCCAGGTTTTCTCAGGCGTAATGCTTATCAGATAACGTCGGTCAAGAACTGAAGATTTTCTACTTTTTGTTCCATTCTTTTTCCAAAACCATCTGAAAGTCTTTAGATAAAAACTTTGGAGGATGTTGTCCACTTGTTATTGCGATAGGGCTTCTAAAACGTCCCCATTTGTATTTGGAGGACCCGCCCAAATCTTTCCCATGAAAACTTAACTTATTATCGGTTTTCCTTGGTTAGTTAGGCTTCAAACTCATGTATAAAAATGTTACAGCAGCAGAATATTGATATATCTAGCCCTATATAAGTCATACTAATGGGTAACTCTTGTATAAACATATAACAGCAGCAGAATATTGATGAATCCAGTCCTATAAGTCATAATATGAGTAACTCTTGTATAAACATATAGCAGCAGAATATTGATAAATCCAGTCCTATAAGTCATAATATGAGAAACTCATGTATAAACATATATATTGATAAACTCAGTCCTATAAGCCATAATATGAGTAACTCTTGTATAAACATATAACAGCAGCAGAATATTGATAAATTCAGTCCTACAAGTCATAATATGAGTAACTCTTGAATAAACATATAGCAGCAGAATATTGATAAATCCAGTCCTATAGGTCATAATATGAGTAACTCTTGTATAAACATATAACAGCAGCAGAATATTGATAAATTCAGCCCTACAAGTCATCATATGAGTAACTCTTGTATAAACATATAACAGCAGCAGCATATTGATAAATCCAGTCCTATAAGTCATCATATGAGTAACTCTTGTATAAACATATAACAGCAGCAGCATATTGATAAATCCAGTCCTATAAGTCATCATATGAGTAACTCTTGTATAAACATATAACAGCAGCATATTATCAGCTGTCATAATAGCTGAGAATCCAGCTTTAATAATTCAACTAAATACATAGAGTTGCTGGTTGTACATTTCCCCCAGCCTGCCACATGAAGACCTGTGTAGTACATCTATATGGGTGAAATCATCAGAAAATGTACAATTTGTCTTCATCAATCCTCTCAAATAGCCCACATTTAAGACAGAAATGAGCTTCAACGTGCAGTTTAACATAACAGAACTGGTACTTTAAATTAATGTGATACCAAATATACTCAGATATATCCGGTAATCATCATTTTCCAGCCAAATTTAGCAGAATTTACTAAATATGTACAGCTGCCAATTGTACATTTTCTGAAAATCTGACACATATACCGTGGCTGACTATACATCTATATATGATGTAGTAGATACCGCCCGTCTGACACATGATACAAGCTCCATGATTTGTCCCCATCCATTCATTATGTCCGTATAAATACCCACGTGTAGGGTTTTTGTCTCCTCTCAGTAAGAAAACCTGGCTACTAATCAAAAATGAAGCTCCTTGGTTGTCATTCTGAATCAATATTTGCAATATGTGCGAAGTTCTGAAAGTTCTCCTCATATTAATCCTAGATGAAAGATTTTTTATATAAAACTTTATAGCAAACGTGCAGTAAGGAATATCAATATTATTTCATAATCAAAGTATTCCTAAATAACCGTGTAGGTTGAGGAAAAACACTATTTCTCACAGTTACAGCTCCAGGTAGGTAAGTTGCAGTTTATATTTTATTATTCTATTACTGTTTTGCTGTTTTAAATTATTCACAACTTGTGCTAGCTTAATTTGATTAATTTCCGTTTCCAAGGGAAACGTTTGCAGATTTCAGTTACATGTAACCCATGGTCAAGTGACAATTATTGTCATGTATAAGAATCTAATATGCTGATTCTTATTGATGTAGCACTTTTATTGGAGGTTATACGGTAATCAGACAGAAAGTTGAAGTATTATGGGCAGAGGTAGGCAGAGGTCTTACATAACACAGCCATGAAGAGTTGGTGATGTTGAGCGGTTAGATCCTGAGGTTATGGTGGTGAGTTTTGTCTAAGGCTCTCAGGAACCAAGCAGAGGCAAAGCCGAGATTGTTTCCGGGAGCCTTAGACAAAACAAAGGACCATAACCAAAGAATCTAATGGCTTTAGTCCCCTTTTGTTGGGCTGTTACTCTCATTAACAACAATTTACAAATGATTTCAAAGTAAAATGAACCAGTGGAAAGCCATGATCTTGCTGTTTTGAGCAGTAAATATTGTTTTATATTTACATTGATATAAGCGGTTGGCCGGAAACAGAAGTAAAACACTAGTACCACTGGTCTGTATGTGTACAACTGTCCCGGCCAGCACAACACTGGTACCACTGGTCTGTATGTGTATAACTGTCCCGGCCAGCCCAACACTGGTACCACTGGTCTGTATGTGTACAAGTGTCCTGGCCAGCCCAACACTAGTACAACTGGACTGTATGTGTACAACTGTCCCGGCCAGCCCAACACTAGTACAACTGGACTGTATGTGTACAACTGTCCCAGCCAGCCCAACAAACGGGGACTAAATTACTAGAGAAGCAAAACAAGATGCTTAGTGAGATAATGATATAATCAGAAATTTGATCTTAAAGCCTCACTGTCCTGCCAATCTGTCCTGCAGATTTATCTGAGATTAGCTCCAACTGTAATGGTATCAGATGCCACATGTTCACCGCCCCTCAGAGATCAGATTCTAATCAATGTCTACTCAATAGCATCATCAGGGGACTGTTTTACCTTGGCAATCACTGTTTGGTCATCTCTTTATTAAACCAGTGCTCATTGACCGATCTATGTGATGTGTTACAGGGAAATGAGTCACAAGTTGCAAAGATTGATGTTGTGATATCATCATATTTGAAAAGATGAGATCAAGCAGATTCTAATGATGGAAAAGATAGATAATACGTATTTCTATATTTGTAGTTCGATGTTTATATTTAAAAAAAAAAAGTTTGCAATATTTCTGAGTGGATACTTAGGAGTAAAATAAGTAAATATACTCTATCATATCATATATATAGGATAACCTTAGAAATGCATGGATATTGAATACACGGTTTTGAAATTCGGTAAATGTATTGCTATGCACATCATTAAGTAGCCCCAAAAAGACATCTTGTGAATAAATCATTCAAAAAAATATCAATTTTGCAACTTGTGGCTTGTTTTTCTGTAACACTACACATGTGTGCATTGCAAAAGTTACTGGAGATGCCGGGGATTGAACCCGGGGCCTCTCACATGCAAAGCGAGCGCTCTACCGCTGAGCTACATCCCCAATATATATGAGATATACTCATGGTGTCATAGTAGTTAAAATATTGTAAATAATTTAATTTGGGTCATTTAGTAGATACATTCTGAGCTGAAAGGTTTATTATCATTTACTGCCTAAGTTTCCATATGCAATGCTAGTTCTAGGCTATGCATAAAACGAACACATTCATACAAAGACATCTTGTGAATAAATCACTTAAAAAAATATCAATTTTGCGGCTTGTGACTCGTTTGCCTGTAACACTACACATGTGTACATAGCAAAAAGGTACTGGAGATGCCGGGGATTGAACCCGGGGCCTCTCACATGCAAAGCGAGCGCTCTACCGCTGAGCTACATCCCCAATATATATAACATACACTCATGGTGTCATACTAAATAAATATTGTAAAGAATTTAATTTGGTCATTTATTAGAAACATTCTGAGCTGAAAGGTTGATGAAATATCATTTACTGCCTAAATTTCCATATGCAATGCTAGTTCTAGGCTATGCATAAAACGAACACATTCACACAGAGACATAATGTGAATAAATCACTTAAAAAAATATCAATTTTGCGACTTGTGACTCGTTTGCCTGTAACACTACACATGTGTACATAGCAAAAAGGTACTGGAGATGCCAGGGATTGAACCCGGGGCCTCTCACATGCAAAGCGAGCGCTCTACCGCTGAGCTACATCCCCAATATATATAACATACACTCATGGTGTCATACTAAATAAATATTGTAAAGAATTTAATTTGGTCATTTATTAGAAACATTCTGAGCTGAAAGGTTGATGAAATATCATTTACTGCCTAAATTTCCATATGCAATGCTAGTTCTAGGCTATGCATAAAACGAACACATTCACACAGAGACATAATGTGAATAAATCACTTAAAAAAATATCAATTTTGCGACTTGTGACTCGTTTGCCTGTAACACTACACATGTGTACATAGCAAAAAGGTACTGGAGATGCCGGGGATTGAACCCGGGGCCTCTCACATGCAAAGCGAGCGCTCTACCGCTGAGCTACATCCCCAATATACACTATACTCATGGTGTCATACTACTTGAAATATTGTAAAGAATTTAATTTGGGTCATTTAGTAGATACATTCTGGGCTGAAAGGTTTATGAAATATCATTTAATGCCCAAGTGTGCCTATGTAATCCTAGTTCTAGGCTATGTATAATCTAGACTATTTTCCCAGCATGTGTAATGGTAGGGAGGGTTTGCAGGCTTAGTTTCATTATCCTGAATAGTCTGGTGGAGATAATGCGCTAGGTAAACTATATTAGGGACTGTTTATTTTAGGCCACTGGGGGAGAGGAGAATTTTCGGGGGTGGGGGCACTTTTTTTGTGCAGACTCTGAAGGGGGGCATCTGTTTTTTGCAAGGACTCTAGGGGTAGTGACAACTTTTTTTGCAAGGACTCTTGAAGTTGGGCATCTTTTTTTTGCATAGACTCAAAACTACAAGGATGTAGGGGGTCATGAATTTTGGACAAACTTTCAAAGAGGTGTGTGTGTGTGTGGACGGGGGGGGGGGGGGGGGGTGCTCAAGACACTCTTTTTGCCTGGCTGAGCTGAACAACCGGCATCGACTCCCTTTGACACTCATTTAATTTAGTGCCTGATTTACTGGGTGATTCTCCACTTTTTTACAATATATTATATGCATTATATGGGTCAGATTTTCAGAAAATGTACAATTCAACTTCGCCAATCCTCTCAAATAACCCAAATTGCAGACGAAAATAAAGTTCAAAATACACTTCAACCTACCCAAACCGATTGCTAGAATCAATGCAATGCCGAATATACACGAATTTACCTGGTAATGACCAAATTGCACCTAATTTAGCAAAATTTACTAAATGTGTAGGGCTACCAATTCTGCATTTTCTGAAAATCTGACCCATATGTAGTATGGCACCTTGATACTGACATACAACTCCCATAAATCCATAAAAGTCATAATTGTCTTTTATTAGAGCACTTAACCCAGTAAGAACTGTATAAGAGCTATATGTGTTATGGATATATTATCTCAAGAGTGAGACATTCCTATCGCTGTCCTTCCTCATCTGTCATTTACACTTCATTTATTTACATTGGACAACACCAACACTCACACCCTCGGCACCTACGACCCCAACTGCAGTTACCAGCATTGTTGTTGTTGTTGGCACTGATGATTTTCTTTGAAATCTTGCTTAAAAATACTTTATATAACAAACTGAATCGATAGATCTCTTCCTTTTAGGTATGACACCATTGTGATGGGTTCAAATAATCTACCAGGGTTGAAGTTTACTTGTATTTTGTACTTGGAATAACACACTGTATGACCCCAACTGATTTCCACTATGACCGTAACTGTACAATGCAGTTACGGGTATACCACTCAATGTTTCACCTAGATTACACTGTTTTATAAGCCAGATACATGTATCTGATAATACTCGAACCTAAATGCAACTATAGTTAACACCCACAGAACATGACAGCTACTGAAAACTGCTTTTGTTAGGTAAAAACCAACATTGTTTGTTCTAATGGGAACCCACCTTCCGCCATTTTGAATGCTGGTAACTGCAGTTGAGGTCGTAGGTGACAAGGGTGTGAACACTTGGCTGTAATGGCCTGAGTGGCAAGTGTATTGATTCTAAGACTTTCCTTATGATTATATCAAGTGAATGAATGACTTTGACAATCTAATTTTGTAATGCGAGACTTGGGACTGATGAAAATCCCAATTTGGGGATCCTGTATTCCAAGTATAAATAAAATCATTAAAAAAAATAAATAAACAATAATAACATACTAGTTGAATTGACTGGAATGCGCATATAAACATGATATTGGGGAATATATGTACCACTATTTTTGTATCGAGGAAGAAAAGAGTTGATACAGTTGTGTATCTTCATCTTTAGCCTGAGGGTAATAATCGTGACCTTGGGAGTGCTAGGGTCTCAAGGCCAAGATATTGATTATCATATCCCGCCTCCAGATGGCGTGTGAGTCGTATGTTTCACTGCAGCATGCGATATACTACTTAGAGTAGATAGGGGAGAGAGGGAGGGGGAGAAGAGGAGAGGGAGAGGAAGATGGGGATTTGGAGGAGAAGGGGAGAGGGGGGATGGTAGAGGAGGAGAGGGCAGAGGGAGGAGAGAGAGGGGGAGAGACTGGGAGAGGGTGTAGAAAAGATGGAGGGAGAAGGGAGCATAGGGGGAGAAGGGGGTAAGGAGGACAGGGGGTAGGGAGGAGAGGAGGGTAAGGAGGAGAGGAGGAGAGGAGGAGAGGAGGAGAGGAGGAGAGGAGGAGAGGAGGAGAGGAGGAGAGGAGGAGAGGAGGAGAGGAGGAGAGGAGGGTAAGGATGATAGGGGAAGAGGGGGTAAGACACTGAGAGGGAGAACACAGGGGGAATCCTTAGCAATGTCTCATTGCAATATTATTCCGAATTACAGGGGAAAAAATAATAAAATACACTTAATCCCATCTCTAATTGTCTGTCCCCTCTTCCCCAGCCAAGACAATCTCTAAATGTTTTCAGGCGTATATCATCACATGCTATGCTCTACTCAGACATTCATTGGATCCTCCATATGGGTCAGGTCGTCAGAAAATGTACAATTCGTCTTCACACATACCAATAAGTAATGTGATGTGGTACAGAAAAATGAGTCCTAAGTCACAAAAATGTATTTTAAGATACCATCATATTTGAAAAGATAAGATTTGAATGATGGTAAACATTAGGACATCTAATAAATACTTTTATATTTTTCAATGCATACCAAATATTTATGTCGTGGTGGACAATCACTAGTAAAGTAGTAGTTAAATATACTCCTTAGATATGTATACATTAAATCCAATAGACGACCTCTATATTTGGTAAATGTATTCACGCTACTAACATTGCTGAACACACCAAAGGTGAGAACATTTTTGCAAAGAAATCTTGTTAATAAAACACTTTCAAAATGACAATTTAGTGACTTGTGACTAATTCTCCCGTAACATATCAAACATGGGGTTCGGAATTTTACATTTTCTGGCGATGTCTAGGGCTCCTTCCTACAAAAGATTTGTTAATACAATTGGTGGGCCCATCCTGGGAGATATTGTACCCAGTGGAAATAAAATCTTTAAAAAAAAAAAAAAAAAAACCCTTTCAATTCAACAGTGTATAGCCTCTAGCACAACATAGACCTGTCTATATGTATATATAAAGGCTGATGATGGATGAGGTGGGGGTGGGATGAGGGGCACATATATACCGTGTACCAGTAGTAATACGCCTGTCATGTTTGATTTGAACTTTTCAAAAGTATTAAAGGATTCATATGACCGACATTGTACAGCTGTTGTTGCACTGTTTATTAGACTTACCATGGAAGTTGAATTATTATTATTATTATACAACTTTTATTCAGTATATACATGTACATAATGACAATAAAGAATAGGGCCATTGATCCCTCTCCTAAGGAGATCTTCCTGGTAGCCCTTATTAAATTTAGATTTTTATGAGCAACACATAGGGTTGCGGGAGTAAATAGGAGTAAAAACCGCGCGAACTGATGCCACGTGATACCACCGCGCGCAATCTCTATTTAGTTCCGCACCCAATATGGGTTGCGAGTAAAAACTGTATAATCCTAAGGGAAGAGCCAAGGCATTATACACCAAGCAGTGCACCAGCAGGCCCGAAATGGAGGATGTTAATCTTTTTAGTCTCATAAGGTTGTATAACCGCTCTAGACCACAAACTTAATGCACAGAAACAAGTAGATGTAATAACACAATCAACAAACAACAAACTCTTCATGCTGGCACGTATCAGACACATGCTGACCAAAAAATCAGCACTAAAAATCTACAAAGCAATGATACTCCCTCTTCTTGACTATAACTCATCCATATACAGTTTCGCAACACAAGCTAACAGAAACAAACTTGAACGCATCCAAGTAAGGGCTGCAAGAACAATTACACTCACCCATAAACACAAATCCGTATCTGGCATACTACCATCCCTAGGGCTGGATCCACTGGGACGGAGAAGGGCAAGACACCTGTAGGGCCTTATGTACAGGAGATCCAGGGAGGCACCCTCAAGCAACACCACACACAGAAGAAACACACGCTCACAACATAAATATAACCTCCCACTACCCTTGCCAAAAACTGAATCCTTCAAAAGTGCACCCTGCTACAAGGGTGCGCGGGCATGGACATCAACAGAAAAAAACACCCCTCTTACAAACAGTTCACGAGCCTCCTCAAACATGACAAAATACAACTAGACCCCCAGGCCATATAGCCCCAAAACCAGCAAATTTCAAAGGGCATGCAGTACCTTCTCGCTGCCACTACATCCAAAGACCAACTTCCCTAATTACAAACAAAGTGCAGGCTGTACTTCCACGCTGCCACAAAACACCCCAATTATACACAAACTAAGAGCATGCTGTACCTTCTCGCTGCCACTAGATTTACCATACTAATAATTTCTAAATTTATTTCATTAATTTGGTTTCTGATATTGACCTTGTGTCTTATTTTGGACTTTGTTGAATAGAGTTAGGTCTAGATAGACACAGCGGTGGGCGGAAGACCATGGTTATTCTGTATTGGATTGTCATCTGTGAGCCCATATCTCAATGTAAATGCCATTTGTTTATTGAACTTCACTGTACAATGTACTTGTTTTTGTTCATAACTAAACTGTCTTATTGCAGAAGATGTGCTGTATAAAAATACTAAATTAAAAAAAAATAAAATAAGGTTGTATTTCAATTAACATCTCTCTTCGTCATTGTAACTATGATATAATTATTACTTCTTGATTTTTTTGGTCGACCCTATAAGATTTTGCATGTTTGTGAGAAATGTATATCTATTGGTATTTGTGTGCAGACTTCTATCTGTGTAGTATATGACCCACTTGCAACTGAATGTTGTTCTTATGTTGAATTTAGTGGAATATCTTTTCTTGACAAGTACTGATGTTTACTATCAATTCTTCTAATATAAAACTAATTTATTCCAAGCAAGCATGTTTCTATTGTACTGAAATACTAGAATAGTATTTGTTTGAGGATGTAACGCTGGAATCAAGAAAAAATGTCTCCTTTCACCCTAAAATATGAATACAGAGATGACCTTACCTGACAAATAGTTCTGTCTACTGAGATGCATTATTCATTACGTACCTGAAAATGAAAACAAATATTTCATTATGAATCTAGTGGTTGTACAAAAGGCTTTCTTGTTGTGCTGAATTATTCCAAATCAACAAGGATTTACTGGTTATTTAAGTGTTGTATTCTATATACACAACTTCCATAGTTCGGGTGACAATATCTATATTATAATAACAGTAACTAGTATGATAACAGTATAAATTATACATATATATATATGTGTGATATGGCTGTCGTATCACAAGCATACATCAGAAGATAGATAGATAGATACCCCAAAGATGAAAACAATCGTACAAAGATTTCATGTGAATAAAACCCTTTGAAAAAAAAAATCATTTTTCCATCACACATCAAAGGTGCCTTATGTGGCCACAATTTATATATTGAAGAATTCTGGGTGTTTCTTTAAATATTAATTAGGTTCGGCAGCCGAGTGGCTGATGTGTTTCAAAATAAAAATAAACTTATTAAGTTTGGTCTCCAACTTTCCAATATAATGTGATCTTCGAAGAAAGATTGGAAAGGCGTTAGCAATTTTGTTCAGGCAGCCGTTCAACGAACCATTGCTCATCTATTCTATACCTTAGAATGGGGAGGTGTCCATGCTTCCGCATGCAAATTAAATCACCTTATTAAATTCACTGCGAGTGAATTGGTACATTATGCCCAACAGTACATTGTAGACATATCATGGTGGCTTCTTAGCACTGAGACTGTTCAAGACAAGCAGAATGGTCAGTAGGAGGAGTCCCTGGTTGGCCGAACTGACCATTGGGTTGAAGTAGACCAAGCCAATTCCAATCATGGTTAACGTCAAGTATTTCTATATTTTATGTTTGATATATTTATTTTTGAAAAAATGTTTGCAATATTTTCGTGTGGACATATACTTGCCAAGTAGCTAATCAAATGTACTCTATAGAATGACCTTCATAACGCAAGCATATAGTTAATACACTCTCTTGAATTTTGCTACATGTATTCACATGACTTACAGCACTAAATTCATCAATGATTGGAATATTCTAAAAAAGTGATCTAGTGAAAAAATCCTTTTAAAAAATATAATTGTTGCGACTTGTGACTCATTTTGCTGAAACACAACAGCCTCTCAATGTCGGCTATTAATCCTTAATCATACCATCGTATCTGATATGAGAGGCTGTTAGCCTATATGGTGTCCTCCAAGTAGGACAAGTATTGGGTCAGATTTTCAGAAAATGTACATTCGCCTTCACCAATCCACTCAAATAACCCACATTTAAGACAAAAATGAGCTTCAAAATGCAGTTTAACATAACAGATCTGATACTTTAAACCAATGCGATACCAAATATACTCAAATATACCCGGTATTCATCAATTTTCAGCCTCATTTAGCAGAATTATCTAAATGTATAGAGCTGCCAATTGTACTTTTTCTGACGATCTGACCCATTTAAACACAGGCTAGATCGACAGACAGCTTTATCTCCCCCTCCAACACAGGTCATTCTATCATCAAAGAGCTCAAGTCCACTGGAGTCCGCCCCTCAGACAACAGCATGAACTGGGCACCAATTTGATAGGTCTCTGGGATCGGTCCTCAGACAAATTATCCCAAGGCATGCTTCATGTAATTCTGCTTTTGCATGTTTCCATAGTGGTAGTAGTCACCATATGTGATGTGTTCCAGGAAAATGAGTCACAAGTCGCAAAAAATGGATTTTGAGATATTATGTTTGAAAAGATGAGATCAAGGCGATTCAAATGATGGTACACATAAGGACATTTAATAAGTATTTCTAATTTTAAATTTGATATGTTTAACTTTGAAAAAAAGTTTGCAATTTTACTAGTAATTTAGCTAAAATGTATATACTCTATAAGGTGACCTTATAAATGCAAGGGTATATTCAATATACCGTTTTGAAACTTGGTGAATGGATTAATACGACTCTAAACGGTTCATACCCCAAATATGAGAACATTCCTACAAAGAGATCTTGTGAATAAAACACTTGGGAAAATATCAATTTTGTGACTAGTAACTCATTTTGCTGAAAATGTGATGTGTTCCAGGAGCCACCACTCCCAAATAATGGATTTTGAGATATTATCATATTTGAAAAGATGCAGATTCCAACATAGTTAACAGAAAGTACTATTTCTAAGTTTGATATTTTTATTTTTGAAAAAAGAAGTTTGCAATATCACTGGGTGACAACTAAAAGTAAAGATATACTCTATAGGATGACCTTAGAAATGCATGAATATATACCAAGTTCAACTCTAATGAGTCTTCCCCAGGGACTAGTGGCATATTAGGGTCAGATTTTCACAAAATGTACAATTGTCAGCTCTACACATTTAGTAAATCTTGCTAAATTAGGCTGCAATTTGGTCAATACTTGGTGAATTCGAGTATATTTGGCACTGCATTGATTACAGCAATCTGTTAGGTTATGTTGAACTGAATTTTGAACTTTATTTTCGTCTGGAATTAGGGTTATTTGAGAAGATTGGTGACGGTGAATTGTACATTTTCCGAAAATCTGACCCATTAACATGATTCAAGATGGCGGACATGCAAATCCCCTATTGGCAGAGTACTACTTGGATGAGCCAGGGCCTAGTGAAATATTAAATTAGGCGGATATGGGTGTCTCTCCCGCGGGCCGAGAGGTTAGGTAGTAAAGCCTCAACAGGCAGATTCCTGGTCTATAAAGGACCGAATTAGATACACACCTAACATATAAAGACGGCTTACTAACCCCTGATCCCCGCTACCTCCCATTAGGCGGGTATAAAGGGACGTAAGGCTCGTATAAGGCAGCATAAGGAAGCCGTAGAATTGTATATAAAGAAGTTAGGCAAAGCCTTTAATGTGGATTTTACTCTGTCTGTCTCTAGTCCGCTCGTTTTTTATTATTCTCTTTTTTCTCGTCCATACAAGAGGCTTTAGTTTCAGAGGAGCTAAATATATCTCATGGAGATTTGTTCACTATGGTGTGCTAGCTAGAACAGCCACCAGACATGGTTGTTTTGTTTTGAAGCTGTGTTCTTGGTTAGTAGTGGTCGGAAACAAAGATTGTCTCATTTATGGGTCAGATTTTCAGAAAATGTACAATTGGCAGTTGTCCACATTTAGTAAATTCTGCTAAATTAGGTTGTAATATGGTCAATACTTGGTAAATTCGAGTATATTCGGCATTGCATTGATTCTAGCAATCTATTTGGTAAGATTGAACTGTATTTTGAACTTTATTTTTGTTTGAAATTTGGGTTTTTTGAGAAAATTGCTGAAGGGGAATTGTACATATTTTAAAAATCTGACCCTTATACTTCGATCTTTTCTAACCCATCTTGAAGCTATTTGCCTCAGATTCGGGAGGATTTGTTCATTAAATTTTGTTTTTGCTACATAGCTTCAAAAGTCCATTATTAAATTTAAGAGACTTTACAAAATCCTTTCCTGTGATGATTTCATTATGGTATTCTAGCCAAAACAGCCGGCAGGCAAGTTTATATATTTTGTTTCAAGGATGAGCTCTCGATTTTCTCATTTTTGTTTTGTTCTTTTCCAACTCATCAAGGAATTTTGCAGGTTGTTTTTGCTACCCGCTATCTAATTATGAATCTGCCAAAATCGTCACTGTATGAAAACCGATTTTTCTATGAAGTCAAAATAGCGTGGAACATATTACCTACAAAGGCTGAACACTTTGAAACCAAAAATGAATTTTGAAACTATTTAGAAAACAACTATATTTAAAAATGCTGCCAACTTCGAAAATCACATTATTATTATACTATGTACACTGTAACCGAGTGTTTTGTATTTTGTACTTTGCATTTTATCTCATAATATATATATATTTAGTCCCGGGTATTTTATAAATTGTACTATCATAGTATGAACCTCATTTTCTCACCTTCGTAAATAGCTAGGCAAACTTTTCTTTCTGATGGTAACGACTGGAAGAGCTGGATTATATTCAGAAGCCTGTCTACCTATTTGTCACACCTCATATGGGTCAGATTTTTAAAATATGTACAATTCCCCTTCAGCAATTTTCTCAAAAAACCCAAATTTCAAACAAAAATAAAGTTCAAAATACAGTTCAATCTTACCAAATAGATTGCTAGAATCAATGCAATGCCGAATATACTCGAATTTACCAAGTATTGACCATATTACAACCTAATTTAGCAGAATTTACTAAATGTGGACAACTGCCAATTGTACATTTTCTGAAAATCTGACCCATAAATGAGACAATCTTTGTTTCCGACCACTACTAACCAAGAACACAGCTTCAAAACAAAACAACCATGTCTGGTGGCTGTTCTAGCTAGCACACCATAGTGAACAAATCTCCATGAGATATATTTAGCTCCTCTGAAACTAAAGCCTCTTGTATGGACGAGAAAAAAGAGAATAATAAAAAACGAGCGGACTAGAGACAGACAGAGTAAAATCCACATTAAAGGCTTTGCCTAACTTCTTTATATACAATTCTACGGCTTCCTTATGCTGCCTTATACGAGCCTTACGTCCCTTTATACCCGCCTAATGGGAGGTAGCGGGGATCAGGGGTTAGTAAGCCGTCTTTATATGTTAGGTGTGTATCTAATTCCGTCCTTTATAGACCAGGAATCTGCCTGTTGAGGCTTTACTACCTAACCTCCCGGCCGGCGGGAGAGACACCCATATCCGCCTAATTTAATATTTCACTAGGCCCTGGCTCATCCAAGTAGTACTCTGCCAATAGGGGATTTGCATGTCCGCCATCTTGAATCATGTTAATGGGTCAGATTTTCGGAAAATGTACAATTCACCGTCACCAATCTTCTCAAATAACCCTAATTCCAGACGAAAATAAAGTTCAAAATTCAGTTCAACATAACCTAACAGATTGCTGTAATCAATGCAATGCCAAATATACTACAATTCACCAAGTATTGACCAAATTGCAGCCTAATTTAGCAGAATTTACTAAATGTGTACAGCTGCCAATTGTACATTTTCTGAAAACCTTACCCATATACACTTTGACAAATAAAGTATTTTATAAATAAAGTATTTGTCAATACAATACAAGTGACATGGGCCCATTAGAACACCCTGCTGTTGTGGGAAATGTGTTCCCAGTATAAATAACATCAATAATAATAATAATAAAAAAAAAAATAATAAATTCAATACTCCTCCCATTTCCTTCAACCACCACCATAATTACACCTTTCCTTCTACCCTCCTTATTACACTTCCTGTCACAAATTATAAGGATTCCCTTCACCAGAAAAGCCTTACATAAAAAAACAAATTAATAAAATAAACATGATCTACAAGATGGCCTTGTTATAATCATTTCTCGCCATGCTCGGAAGCACAAGTATTTGATTAAAGATAAATTGGAGCCGACACCTCCGCGACCGATGTAATGAACATGAGTCACTCCATAGTCACTCCATCAATTCACAGGCTTGTTTTTGGCCAATGACTGGAGCAATATGTCATGCTGTATAATGAGGTAAATAACAGGAGACTAGCATAGTGGAAAACTCTATACATGAGTTGCTCCTCTTAAAGCTCCAGTCTCAGCTATTATGTGCTAATTTTACTCATTCCCGATGTGCATTGAAAAATCCCCCACTGCATGCAAAAGTGCCACTGACCAGTCACAAAAGTGCAATCCTCTCAAAAAAGCAGTTCTGCACCTGGTTCTGCACCTGGTGAAACGTGCCTCATCTCATGCACTTTAAAATGAGTATCAAAGTTATGTATCTAAATCGGGTGTAAATGCACATGCTGAATGTAGTTAAATTATTTTAACAGGTGATAAACATACAAAGATTGATATGAAATAAATAAATAATATCAATTAAAAAAACTCCAAAAAACGATCACGCGCCATCGTCGATCACGCTGTTAATATCGATGATAGCTAAACATGGATTATATGGTTGCATACCCCCGAATCTGAGGTTGATTTTGATATTAGACACTTTATATGTGGACTAATTTGCGAGAGAGGGTAAGGGATGGGATTTATTATAGTGACTCCAAAAGGTACCTAACGGATTTGAATTGAAGCAGAATGTTTCGGCCTTTACCATATGGCAATAAGTATAGACACCCTACATCTACCTATGTATGTCTGTCACCCTACACCCTAGCTAATTAAGGCATATAATACCATTCATCCCTCCTAATCCGTGTTACTTAAATATTGCTTATTAACTAAACAAAATTCACCTTCTAATCACAGCAATTATGGAACACACTATTGCCTGTGTTTAGGTTTTGTATTAGCTTTCCGAGGTGTGAAACTGATGCCACACCCCCATGCCTATGGGTGAACGAAACATGCCAGGTGGCATATATTTATGGCATATACAAGTGTTGAATGTGCGACATATTGATAATATTAATATACATGATTCATGTATATAAATAAATGTATCTCAAAAATATTATTATATTTCATAAGGCAACATATGAAAACGTTCATGGTGAATACAACGTTTTTCAGTGTAAATGTTAAACTGTTCAAGACCCACAAAGAATGAAATAGTTGAAAATTAAACCTCTACCTAAATGATTATGAATGAATGAATAAATTTTATTCAGTACCTCCCTCCCTCTCCCTTACATAGCAATAGCAATGAAAGTGCTTCACTGAGTGCATTATTACTGGGTCCTTTACACCTGGTCAGTAGCACATCGTTGGGAGCATCAGAACCACATTTATATACAGGGTCCATGGAGCATATTGGATCTATTTGAATCTCATATCTGTAAATTAAACCTAAACATTCTTAACATTTATATCACAAATAATAATTCCAACAAAATCCGCACCCACAACTACCAAAAGAATCTGCACAATGAAGCTCCAACAGGCCATAATACCTGCCACTGCTCACTCACCTGCATGGCATTCACACCTAATGTCGCACATATCTGACATCCCACTCTCTGACACTCACACTCAGTCTCTGACACTCATTCCTAGAAACCCCTCTCCACTAAACTAAACGATGTAATGCTACCTCCCTATTATAATATATATATTATAATATGTATTTTAGTTGGGCACTACTCGAAGATATGATGTAATATAACAAAATGTTATGTAATGTACAATACTTATAAGTCAAACCTATCCAAATGTCCTGTTCATTCGAAATGTGATCTCTTATAGGAAAAAGAGTCACAAGTGGCAAAAATGATATTTTTTAAAGTGCTGTTCTCGCAAGATTCATTTGTTAAGATGTTCTGATTTTTGGATGCCTCATCACTATTAATGATATAAATCGATGTACCAAATTTCAGGACATTGTATTAAATATATCCCTGCATTTGAAAGCTCTTTGTATGGAATATATTTAGGGTCAGATTCATAAAAGGCTTTCTTTCATCGATCCCTAAAGGAATGATGAAATAAATATACCTACATTATTTCATGCATTCAATAACCGATTCAGGCTGTAATTAACAGTTTTATGAAGACCATCATGAATAAATAGTAACATAATTCCTTTAAACAATCTTAAATTCAGGATTTCCTGTAAATGTTTCCAATACCTTAAACAAATATACAACGCTCTTATATATTTATAAAATGGATTTTAAAATAGCAATATGTTTAAAAAGATGAGATTAAGCAGAGTTTAATGATAGTAGATTTTATTATGTCTGATATATTTATGTTTGAAAAAACGTGACGAAACGCAATAATATATCTAATAAACTGTCTTTAAATTTGGTACATCAATTCATACGATGTAAAGTGTTACACTCCCCAAAAATGAGAACATTCCAACAGATAAATCCCTTCATAAAATATCAATTTTCTTTGTAAAATATAAATTTTGCGACTTGTGACTCATTTTCCTGGAACACATCACAGATAGGATGGTATTGCTTCATATAGATGGGGCGGGTTGTGAATTGATGATTGTTGTTATGCAAACATTAAAACAATATCCTATTTGCGTCCCCAAATTATGAATTGTCAATCATTCTAAATGGTGCATCTTGCCATATTTACCATTATGCCACTTATTGTCACCTGGTGGCGGTACTGATTTCACCAGGTTTCACCAGGTGGCGCAACTGGTAACTGATGTGCATTTACAATTGTTTTTGCCATGAAAGTGCTGCTAATACATTTATATGGAAGTTATACCTGTATAGATATTCTAATGACATACATAGAATCTTATTATTGATATACTTCTATAGTTTGTTTGTGTTATTGATGTGGAAAAATGTTTTGGTCAAAACACCCCATGTCATTGCATACTTTATTAGCTGATATAGACCTGGCCACCCTGATCTTAGTTACAACCTGAATATCCCTTCTAGGAATGCTGCTCAGTAATGAGGCTGTCTAAGAGGATGGAAATATTGATGTAATAATCGATGTGTTATCATGCAAAGGCATGATAACATACCTTGATATACTCTCTGAATTATATTGGGGAATTTGTTTCTTGTGAAGATTTATCAGCTTGAATTCTGTGCGTCGAAACTGCTCTCCCTGAGTGCAACAGAACTGATTTTTGTATCCTGGTCAGAAGTGTATCTTTGAGCGCTTCAGAAATGAATCTTATAACCTGGTAAAAAGTGCATCATTGAGTGCATGAGAACTGCATTTATAAATCGGGTCCATAGAGCATTGTAAAATCAAGTTTGAGCCTCACAAACGTTTACGATTTCCACTAGTAAAGCACCAGGTCAGAATCAGGTGTAAATGTCCAGGTGAAAATCATGTTAGTACTGCTCTATTGCACATCGGGTTCTGGCTTATAGGACTGCATTTATCAATATTCTGCTGCTTGTTATTGATGTTTATACAAGAGTTACTCATATTATGACTTATAGGACTGCATTTATCAATATTCTGCTGCTGTTATATGTTTATACAAGAGTTACACATATTATGACTTATAGGACTGAATTTATCAATGTTCTGCTGCTGTTATATATTTATGCAAGAGTTACTCATATTATAACTTATAGGACTGGATTTGTCAATATTCTCCTGTTGTTATATGTTTATACAAGAGTTACTCATATTATAACTTATAGGACTGCATTTATCAATATTCTGCTGCTGTTATATGTTTATACAAGAGTTACTCATATTATGACTTATAAGACTGAATTTATCAATATTCTGCTGCTGTTATATATTTGTACAAGAGTTACTCATATTATGACTTATAAGACTGAATTTATCAATATTCTGCTGCTGTTATATGTTTATACAAGAATTTGAAGTAGAATTGGTTCACCAAAAACAGCCGCCGGTGAGCGATAATATGTAATGTCACTAAAATTAAAATAGAATAAATAAAATAAAGGAGCTTTAGCTTTAGGAGAAGCCCGGTAGCCCTGTAGTTAAATCAAGAAGACAATAACTTATAATCTGCTAAGAATGGAGCTTTAAGCTCTGTAGCTTGGTATCTTATACCAGTAAATATTGATGTATTCTTAATGGTTCTCTTATGTACAAAAAGTGGTCTTCCACTAATGACTTGCTTAATGCGGGCTTCAATGATTACACTGAGTTAATACATAGGAAGACATGAACAATAGCTCTAGAGAAAATAACCTAGGTTTTGTTCCGGGGCTTATTACAGGAGAAACTCTTATATTGAAAATGTTCCTAGCTAGATTTTAGATTTAGAAAATATTTTATTCAGGACCATAAACATTTTAATACATACATATTCTCAGAATAGCCTGATTCTTTTTATTTTTGGGGGGACAACGTTTTATTCAGGTTTAAACAGACAGTTACACTCTCACAAAAATATAGGTATGATTGTGATTTTCGTTATGCCCTGACTTAGTTGAACAATTCTTGATGAGCAGAGAAGATACTATTCGTATTCAGCCAGATTATATTTAAGGTATTTAAATCAATAAAATATATATATATAGAGAGAAATAATAAAAGAAAGAAATTATTAAAATCATGAAGATGATATGTGAAGGTACCTGTGTAGTGATTATATATATGTCTACTAAGCGAGAGTCATTACATATGGGTCAGATTTTCAGAAAATGTACAATTAGCAGCTCTACACATTTAGGACATTCTCCTAAATTATGCTGAAAAATGAAGAATGCCGGGTATATTTGGTATCGCATTGATTTAAAGTATCGGTTCTGTTAAGTGAAACTGCATTTTGAAGCTGATTTTTTCCTTAAATGTGGATTGTTTGAGAGGGTTGGTTAAGGTGAATTGTACATTTTCTGAAAATCTGACCCATATATTGGATCCTGTGGTCCATTACCTACTTCTATTCTTATATATACAGTATATCGATATATAGTATCGACGGGAACATAGACAGAGTAATCAATTTGTACAATAAAAATCAATGTTATCATGTTAGTATGAGGAGATATCAATGGGTACTTTCATATATATGCCGGCAGTATGTCACCTGTTTAGTGACAGTACCAATACATATATATATATATTACTGGGGAACATGGAAAACATGTTCAGACATTATTATCAACAATAACTTCTGTTATTATTCAGAAAAAACGCCATACAGCTTGAGATATTCACGAATAATTTGCAAGCGAAAGAATTTGCAGTGAGAATTTTCAGCAAATGATTTACAATACGTTTACTAATAGGTAGATAGAGAGTTAACAAAGGGAATAAGATTGAATATGTTAGATACAGAAAAAACAGAATAATATCAGCTATCACAATATCATAAGAAATATAAATAGTACTAAAATATTGTTACAGTCCAATCCATCAAGATACTATGATAGTATATTTGAAGTTATAGGTGTATATGATTTTAGATTTAAAAAATATTTTATTCAGGACGTTTGAACATTTTCACACATATAGTACGAATATTCTCAGGACAGCCTGATTTAAATGATACAAAAAGTTATCTTTGATACAAGGTTTTACAGATGCTCACGTTACGAATAAAAACGTATCCAACTCACTGACAATGTGCAAGCATTGTTTGTGGGAGTTGAATTAAAAAACATAAATACATAATACAGTTTTATCGACGCCGTGCCCTTACATATTAACCATTATTAATCATATATATTTCGTATAGTTGTCCATTAAGTTCCGATCAAGATTCAAAACAATACAATACACAAGGTATTAGTAATGACAGTGAGGCAAGTTTGTACATTAAGAAGCAACCTATACAAAAAATTAGCATGGCAATTCAACATAACCATTCCCACCACCCACGCCGTGCACTTTCACATTGTCCATTATTAATAAGCTAAGCTATTTCTCCTTCCGTAGGCAGGAAGCTTTACTTTATAAATCAATTAACATTGTATGTGTAGCTAATTCCTCCTCTAAATGTTCCGTACAAGGTGCTTAGCAAGAACAAATAGCCAAGGAAATACAAGTTACATTATTGATGTCATGCTTTGAATCTTGATTGAAATTTAAATGTACAACTATACGTAAGATATATGATTATTAATGGTTAATATGTAAGAGCACGGCGTCGATAAAACTGTATTATGTACCTATGTTTTTAATTCAACTCCTAAAAACAATGCTTGCACATTGTCAGTGACTTGGACTTGTTTTTATTTGTAGTGTGAGTATCTGTAAAACCTTATACTTAAATATAACTGAGATAGTTTGACGTATTATAGTTTGTTGATGTTTAGATATATATAAATTATTGAATTTCTGATTATATTAACACCTAGAACAATGTAAAAAAAAATTTGTGTATCATTTAAATCAGGCTGTCCTGAGAATATTCGTACTTTATGTGTGAAAATGTTCAAACGTCCTGAATAAAATATTTAAAAATCAAATCATGTATGTGATGTGTCAAAGGAAAATGAGTCACAAGTCGCAACATTGCTATTTTTCAAAGTGATTTATCCACATGATGTACGTGTTGAATAATTTTGTGGGAATGTTTTCATTTTTGGGGGGCTTAACGCTTTCTGTAGTATGAATCAATGTATCAAACTTCAAGACAGTGTATTATATATATACTTGCATTTGTAAGGTCATCGTATAGAGTATATTTAGCTACTTTACTAGTAAATGTCCACCCAGAAATATTGCAAACCTTTTTTCAAACATAAAATATAAAATATAGAAACACTTTTTAGATGTCCTTCATGTTTACCATCATTGGAATCGGCTTGATCTCATCTTTTCAAATATATCTTAAAATCCACTTTTTGCAACTTCTGACTCATCTTTCTGTACTACATCACATATGTAATTTCATCATTATTATTATTATTGTTGTTGTTACAAGTTACATAGTTGTTGACAACAAATCTGGCATGTCTGGATGAAAGTTATGCTAGAAGGACTAATAATACAAATTCAGGAACATATTTTATATCAAATTAAAGCTTGGATGATTTCCTGTCCAATAATGCATGCTGTATGGCGGTTAGTTCTGCAGAATATCTTGAAAATCGAGCAAACCCACCGATTATGAGTGCCGCGAAATCCCTTTGAAACATACAGTATTTCTACTATTGCACTCCCTCCCTCCGCTTGTGCTATGCTCTTACCTTGTGTTACACTGACAGCTGTGTGGGAGGAAGTCAGCTACTGGAATAGCAGCAGAGATGGCGGCCATAACGGCAGACAGCTTGAAGCTTGACTTAGAACATGTTTTGGTGAAAGTCATGCTAGAATGTCTAATAATACGAATTCAGAAGCATACTTTATATCAAATTAAATTAATTTAGACGTGTGTACTCCGCAGCAGCGCTACCATTTGTGAGACGTTCATCTCATCAATGTTCTATCCAGGCTCTCTTGGCAACGTGTTGACGTTGCTGGATTAGCTTGGTAACCCCCTATCTAACCCCGTTGGGCACCAAGCACGATCAGAAAGAAATAAAGAAGATAAAAGATGGATATCCCGATTAAACACCATGGTGCCCAACGGTTTAAATATTTTGGACATCATCGAAACAACACGTTTAAAATTATATCAAATTAAAGCTTGGATGATTTTCAGTCTGATGATATGGTCTGTGTTTGAAGCGTAATTAAACAATTAAAACCTGTTTATTATTAATAAATGTACCTATGCATTGAACCATAGCTAACAACGATATACTTCCTCCAAATTAATATGATATCAATCCACTCCATCATGAAAAACAGCATTATTAATTTTTTTATGACGATTATATATACAGTTAGTAAATTATTTGTATCTGAGCGAACTGGAAGAACTACCATGTAGAGTTTACAGTCCAATTTTGTATCATTTTGGCAAAAAAAAATTTCAATTTGTATATTAGTCAATGAGGTACTGATGTATTACTAATGCTATATCAATGAAAGAAACAGATCCCTACGAATTAATGGTAATGTTTAACCAGCCAACAAAACCTCTTTAGGATGGGAATTGCCATAGCCATGTTATTTCTACGATTGCAACGTCCAAATGTCACACAAATTAAAAATATGGTCTGACACTCAAATCACCTTTTATTTGAAAATGTCACAAACTGAGGGAAAGCTTGTCACTATATTGAATATCGTTTTTGGATGTTTAAAAACACATATGGCCATTATAACGTCTATTTGTATGACGTGATGTTATGTGAATCCATTAAATAGTGACTAACTTCCATAAATGGACGTCACCTAATGTATTGTTATAAAAAGCCCTTTAATTTGTTTTAAAGCCGCACTTAACAGATAACATCGGTCATGAACTAAAGATTTGAACAAAATTCTCCCAAAACTACTTTTGCATCTTGTTCTATATCATCAACAGTTATAAGGGTAAGATTTTCAAAAAAATGTACAATTGGTAGATCAACATATTTTGTAAATTCTGCTAAATTGGACTGACAAATCATCAACATTAGGTATATTTGACTGTATTTGCTATTGCCTTGATTCAAACAATCTGTTTGGTTATGTTGAACAGTATTTTGAACCTGATTTTTGTCTTAAATTTGGGTTATTTGAGAGAATTGGTGAAGCTGAATTGTACATTTTCTGTTTCTATTTGTAACTTTATTCAATAATATTTGTTCAAAGGATGTTTTATGTTGGGTGGAATATACTCGAATAACACATTTTTTATTGAAATCATTTGATAATTTCAATAAAAAGTCTTTTGTTATATATTATTCAAACATTTTGGGGGTCTTTCGACAAGATATCCAAATATCATTTTTTGAACTTTTTAAATTAAGGCCAATAATATATAATCAAAACATTTCAATGGAAAAACGCGTACCCATGAGAAACTGGACAAACGCTTAACCATTATAAATAAATTTGTTTTTTGATTGTCCAAACCTGTAAAAACTAAGAAAATGCTGATATCATTTCTTTTTCTACATAACCATCGTCATCAAATCGGTGAAATCGCCAGAAAATGTACAATTCACCTTCACCAATCCTCTCAAATATCCCAAATTTAAGACAGAAATCAGATTCAAAATACAGTTCAACATAACCAAACAGACTGCTTGAATAAATGCAATGCTGAATACAATCAGATATACCTAGTGTTGACGATTGTTCAGTCTAACTTAGCAGAATTTAGTCAAAGTGTTGATCTACCAAGTGTGCATTTTCTGAAAATCTGACCCAAATCTGCTTTGCCTGAGTGTCAAGAACGACCATTTAATCCTTAGAATATAACACATTTAGCAGCCCAAATAACACAAGCGTCTCCCGTTATCACAGCAATATTTGTGCAATCAGTAACAATTAACAATAACGGCAATGGAGAAGATGAGAAAAAATATTGACCTTTATGTCAATGGCACCCGGCGGTGAGCGAGATTGGCTCGGAATCCCTCAGTCTTTGCAGATTTCTTTCTTGGAGGGAAGGAATCCTACTTTGACATTTAAACAGTCTCGTGGTAACATTGTGTCCTTCAGTCCCCGGCATAAGCGTCTTAAACCACGATCTGTCAGGAAAGCTGACTATTGTTTTAAAGCAGTTGTCCCAGCTAATTTGTCCCATTTGATGGCCAATTTCTTGTACAGTTCTATCCAGTCTAGGCTCAGAGATTAGAAAGTCCCTCCAAACTGAGGGAAAATTGCTTGCTTTAGTCTATGCTCAGAGAGTAGAGTGTCCCTGCAAACTGAGGGAAAGGTTTTAACTTTAGTCTAGGTTCAGAGATTAGGGAGTTCCTACAAACTGAGGAAAAGCTTCTCACTTTAGTCTATGCTCAGAGATTAGAGAGTCCCTCCAAACTGAGGGAAAGATTCTTGCTTTATCCTAGGCTCAGAGAGTAGAGTGTCCCTGCAAACTGAGGAAAAGCTTTTAACTTTAGTCTAGGCTCAGAGATTAGAAAGTCCCTTCAAACTGAGGGAAAGCTGTTAACTTTAGTCTAGGCCTCAGAGATTAGAGAATCCCTCCAAGCTGAGGGAAAGCTCTTAACTTTAGTCTAGACTCAGAGAGTAGAGTGTCCCTCTAAACTGAGGGAAAGCTCTTAACTTTAGTCTAGGCCTCAGAGATTAGAGAATCCCTCCAAGCTGAGGGAAAGTTCTTAACGTTAGTCTAGGCTCAGAGATTAGAGAGTCCCTCCAAGCTGAGGGAAAGCTCTTAACTTTAGTCTAGGCTCAGAGAGTAGAGTGTCCCTCTAAACTCAGGGAAAGCTTCTCGCTTTAGTCTAGGCTCAGAGATTAGAGAGTCCCTCCAGACTGAGGGAAAGCTTCTTGCTCTGGTCCATACTCTGAGTTGAGACAGTCCCTCAAAACTGAGCGAAAGTCTTCTCATTCCAGGCTAGGGCTCAAAGTTGAGAGCTTCTTGCTTTAGTCTAGGCTCCGAGTTGAGAGAGTCCGTCCAAAACTGAGGGAAAGCTTCTCGCTTTAGTCTAGGCTCAGTGTTGAGAGAGTCCCTCCAAACTGAGGGAAAGCCTTTCACTGCAGTCTAGGCTCAGAATTGAGAGAGTCCCTCTAAACTGAGGGAAAGACCATGGATCCAGCCTAGGCTTAGAGCTGAGAAAGTCCCGCCAAACTGAGGGAAAGCGATTTTCCTTTTATTCATATTTAGAAAATACTCAAAGTTAAAGACATAATACTGATAGAGATACTTATACTATAATACATATTACAGAGTTAATGATATAAATCTTCGTTCATTTAATCAGGTAATGCTGCTTTAATGGGATAAAGGTAAGAAGATGGGGGCAGGTGGAGGTGGCCTCAGCATGAGAGTAGATGGGGATAGGCCGGTCAAACGCTGGTGACAAGAAATGCCAAGCGTCCTGTAATTAAGAGCATCTGTCCTTAATAGACCGGTTGCACTTATGTCACTTTATATCCTGTTATCTAAAGGGTTATGGTAAAAATAGTGGTTGATGAATTTAGTGAACATGACCACTGTGTCTAGGACTTGTGCTGCCTAGAATACTGCTGCCCGAAACAATCATCACCCATGAAACTAATGAACTTTTTTCAGTCGCAAAAGTCGCAAAATTGTTTTTTTCAAAGTGTTTCATTCACAAGATCTCTTTATTGGAATGTTCTCATTTTTGCAGGGCTTTAGTCACATAAATCTATGTAGCAAATTTCAGGACATTGTAGTGGTTCTGGATATGACCATGAAGTGCCTATCTATATATTTTTTTCTCTTCTCTCTCTCCCCTCTCTCTCCCTTCTCTCTCTCCCCTTTCTCTCCCCTCTCTCCCTGTCCCTTCTTCTCTATCTCTATTACTCCTGGGTAAGAGCATGAACTGCCTGCCTCTCTGCCTGCCTGCCCTTGATATAACCATCCAAAATGTGTTGATAAGGGCGTAAAGCAACCAATCTCACTCACTCACTCACTCACCCACTCAGGACATTGTATTAAATATATCCTTGCGTTTTGAAGGGCATCCTATCCAGGTCATGTAGTTACTAGTAATGGCTCACCCTGACACATTGCAAACTTTATATGGTGTTTTCTAAAGGGTTATGGTAAATATAGTTGTTGATGAATTCAGGGACATGAGGTTCTAGGACAGACGTTCAGACTACTGCCTCATGGACCTTCGCCCCTACCATAACACAGTGGCACAGTGAAGTCAATTACCAATTATAACCCATCATTAAACAAGACCGAACTTTGTTAATTAGTCACTTATAAGCATAAATGAATCGCTCCTGAAGGAAACACATGCATATATTTTGTAAATAGATATCTATCAAACAGAATTGAAAACTATGTAACTGAATTTGTATGGCTTGGCCCGACAGAACTAACCCCGAAAAGGGGAGTCGGTAACCAAGTTTAAATAAAATCTTTAAAAAAAAATGAAGTTGGTCAGAACGCTACCAGCCCTAACCCATCTACGTTACAGGTTCTAGTGTTGACAATTGACCTTATCCTTAGCTATTGTGGTTATAACCCAACTGGTGCAAGCCCTTGCTAAATATAACTATAATAGACTCTAAATTCACTCATATTATGACTTATATGACTTCAGTTATCAATATTTTGCTACCTTTGTATGTTTATGCAAGAAGTAGATTTGTTCGAGTAAAAACACCCGCCAATGAGCAAAAATATTTAGATTTTGACCAAAGTTAGCCGAAAATGCTGCTTTAAGAGGAGAGAAGACCAATCTACACCCCTTCCATCAACCCCCGCCCCAAATCTTGAAGCTGCATTCAAAGTTATTGCCAATTAAAAACGAATTCACCAATAATTGTTTTTATTTCTTTATTTGTCATTTTCCTACCCATCTAAAAGTCATTAGGCTGAAATTGGGCTGGTAATTCCTTTTGTTTTGGTTTTGCGGCGGGGCTTCATTAAAAAGCCCACATTTATATTTCAGTGGCATGCCAATACTTCACTGTGCTGGATTCACTCATTATCGCTCACAGGCGTTTTTAGTCATAGTTAGACTGATTTAGGGTCAGATTTTCAGAAAATGTACAATTCAACTTCGCCAATCTTCTGAAATGACCCAAATTTCAGACGAAAATAAAGTTCAAAATACAGTTCAACCTAGCCAAACAGATTGCTAGAATCAATGCAATGGCAAATATACTCGAATTTACCTAGTATTGACCATATTGCAGCCTATTTTAGCAGAATTTACTAAATGTGTAGAGCTGCCAATTGTACACTTTCTAAAAATCTAACCCCTTAACTTCAAGTTCTGCTTTTACCAAGTTTCAAGTTCTGCTAACATCGGTCAAAAACTAAAGATTTTCTTTTTTTGGTACATTTTTTCCGCCAGTCAACCAAAAATCATTAAATCTAAATCTTGAAGGATTTTGTCTGCTTGTTTGTTACAGAGTACCATAGTAAATAGGCGTAATATATATACGTAATATACGTAATAATAATAAATAAACGTAATTTAGATGACATAGAATATTGATGAATTGAGCCCTATAACTCATAATATGAGTAACACTTGTATATAACAGCAGCAGAATATTGATAAATCCAGTCCTATAAGTCATAATATGAGTAACACTTGTATAAACATATAACAACAGCAGAATATTGATGAATCCAGTCCTACTACATAGTCATAATATGAGTAGCTCTTGTATAAACATATAACAGCAGCAGAATATTGATAAATCCAGTCCTATAAGTCCTGATATGAGTAACTCTTGTATAAACATATAACAGCAGCAGAATATTGGTAAATCCAGTCCTACAAGTCATAATATGAGTAGCTCTTGTATAAACATATAACAGCAGCAGAATATTGATGAATCCAGTCCTATAAGTCATAATATGAGTAACACTTGTATAAACATATAACAGCAGCAGAATATTGATGAATCCAGTCCTACTACATAGTCATAATATGAGTAGCTCTTGTATAAACATATAACAGCAGCAGAATATTGATAAATCCAGTCCTACAAGTCAAAATATGAGTAACACTTGTATAAACATATAACAGCAGCAGAATATTGATGAATCCAGTCCTATGAGTCATAATATGACCAAATTTGGCAAAAGTTATTGAATATTGATATTTTCAGTCCTATAAGACACAATATGACCACAGTTTGCGAGAGTTTGTTTGCCGTAATAACTGAGGATGCAATTTTAAGTGAAGCCATCACAGTAACAAGGCCAAATGCTGGTCACCACTCAGTCCTAAGTGATTAGGACCAAAGGGAAGCCATGACTGAAAGTGAGGAAACCTCATTGTCTGTCAATTTGCATCTCAAAGGCCACTGGCAGCCCATCCGGCCGACAGCGACTAGTCGATGTCACTTTTATGTCGCTTTCTATTCCAGATCTTCAGACTCAGAGAGAATTTCAGTTACAAAAGGGAACTTGTCAGTCTGCCACCTTGAATATTAATCCTGACGTGTTACAGGATGATGAGCGACACGTTGTAAAATTGATATTATCCAAAGTGATTTATTGGTCAGATTTTCAGAAAATGTACAATAGGCAGCTCTACACACTTAGTAAGGTGAGTTTGACAGGATTGATGAAGACGAATTGTACATTTTCTGGCAATTCCACCCTTATCGACAAGATCCATGGCTCAGAATGTTTTGAGATGCTTAGCACTTCTAGTAGCATGAAAACATCTGACAACAGTGTGTGTGAATGTGTCTATGCATATCTGAGGTTACCATGAGGAGTAATTGCAATACATGCTGTGCATGCTTCTCATTGCCTTTAACCGCTTCTTCAGCAGTCTTCCTCTTGCCAGGTTTCGGGGCTTAGACTGTACCTGGTGTTGTTCAAGAGGTGCCCCAGCAGAGCTCATCAGGCTCCACTTAGCAACTGCAGGTTTCCAGGGGCAGCGCCATATGTGGACCCCCTTCCACCTACAGTCAAGGCCATTCCAGATGTTATCCAAGGCAATGTCATTCTTTCGAAGTTGTGGTATAGGCTGTAAGCACTTTGGTGTGCAGTACAGTATAGTTAACTAAATTTACCTAATGTACTTGTTAGTCTGCCAGCTTGAATATTAATTCTGATGTGTTACAGAATGATGAGCGAGACCTTGCAAAATTGATATTATCCAAAGTGATTTCTCCACAAGAACCATTGCTCAGAATGTTTTGATTCTTGGGAAGCTTAGCGCTTTAGTAGCACGAAAACATCTGACAACAGTGTATTGAATGTGTCTATGCATATCTGAGGTGACCATAATAAGGAATATAGTTAACTAAATTTACCTACTTTTATATGCTAAGGGAATAGAGAGGGCAAATCCCCTGAGTCACTTCGCTTCCTCCTGGGTATGTTAATGTAATAATATTATGCTAATAAGCACTTATACTTACGTAAGCATTTAAGTCTTACTCCAATACCTATTAACAAGGTACTGCAAGGCTTACTAGCCCCCACCATGTTGGTGAAAACCACTTAAATGTATTTTACTCATTGTTTTATGTTTTTCTATTGTTTGCTATGTGTATTTACTAGTTAGATGTAGAAGGTTCCGTCGGAAAAGCTGTCTCTGATGAGAGACAGAGCCAAGAGTCCTATTTTTCATATAGACCTATGTGCAGCAAAATGAAAATAAAGTTTCAATATATATATATAGTATAGTGAGCGACTATCAAGAAACATCACTAACTTTCTTTTCATGCATACATGAATATAGAAATAATTATTCGATATTTTAGTGTTTACTATCATTGAAATCGGCTTGATCTCCTCTTTACCTCAAAATTTGTGTAAAAATGTGAGAATACTAGCTAGACAGTTCTGTATTTTATGTATGTTACACATCACAAAAGTGTCTAACTCTCCCAAAGGACAAAGGTGGCAATTTGTACTGGTTCTGCTTGCCACTGCCTTCTGGGTTAAGTTGTCAGGAAATGTACAATTCACCTTCACCAATCCTTTCCAATAACTCAAATTTACGACAGGAATAAGATTAAAAATACAGCGAACCCTAACTGAACATATTATTTGAGTCAAGGCAATACCAACTATACCCAGATTTACCTAGTATTGACCATTTTTCAGTCTAATTTAGCAGAATTTGCCAAATATGTAGATCTACTGATTGTGCATTTTCTGACGATCTGACCCTTCTGCAGCAACTAGTCCCAGAAGGAAAGACATTATAGTAAAACCACACTTGGCAATCCATCCGCATTATAACGATTCTAAAGAATTCAAGCTGGAACACTGTTCACTTTCAAGTTTTCCAAATTGCTTAGTTATCATGCAACAGCGAACCTTCGAGTCTGAAAGCGTCTTGAGATATTCATTCAAGTGGTACTAAGTTGGTTATGTTAAGTCCTGTGCCCGCCCCCACCTCCTCTAGACTTCGTCCATAAAAGTCCCCCTATAGGTTGTTTGCATGTGACACTGCACATGTCTATTACGGTGCATGCTGGGATAGATCAGTTCAAAGCTGACATACACATATTTAGCAACATTTTTATTGACAATTGCAAATATATATTCACCAATATCATTGTGTAATTGGGTGAAATCGCCAGAAAATGTACAATTCGCCTTCACCAATCCTTTCAAATACCCCAAATTTAACACATAAATCCGGTTCAAAATTCAGTTCAACCTAACCAGACAGATTGCTAGAATCAATGTTATGCCGAATATACGCGAATTTACCTAGTATTGACCAAATTGCAGCCTAATTTTGCAGAATTTACTAAATGTGTACAGCTGCCAATTGTACATTTTCAGGAAATCTGACCAATATATTCACTAATATCATTGTGTAAATGGTCTATTAGAACTGAATGCATGATGGGAAAGTTGGGGCTTGTCTTATGAAAACATGCATATCACATGATATTAAAATTGGAGCATCGATAAATACTTCATGCTAAACATGGTATGATGACTATAGATTTTACACTAACATACAACTCACATAATTTCATGCGAATCAAGATTCAAGATGGCAGACATGTAAGTCCCCTATTCCCAGAGCAGTCAATAGGGCATTTGCATGTCCACCATCTTGAATTTTGACTCGCAAGGCATTGTGCAAGTCCTATATATCAGTGTAAAAGCCATAGAAACACGTGGGTCAGATTTCCAGAAGCCGTCTCAAGCAGTTGAAGATACTGTGGATCTGCCTTGTCCACACCTCGAAGTACCGACGCCATTGCACCCAAACACGATTTGCCAAAAGGATAGAGGTGTAGATTATTGCAAGTGGAACAACGTTTAAGGATCAGCTAAGCTTTACCCAATACTCATATGATATTTCCTAGCCCTAGGCTATCAAATTCCACAGAAAAAAGTGACTCCCAATACAGATTTTCGTGCGACCAAAAGACATCTGGTCTGGTCGAATCTTGCGTTGAAAGTGTCAGCTTGGGCGCTGGTAACTAGGCAACTGCCAAACAAAAAACAGGTCTCACTGCACCAATTATATTTGTATTAATATTGAATACACAATATATTTGGTATAGCACTGATTTTTAGTATCTGTTTTGCTATGTTAAACTGCATTTTGAAGCTCTCATTTTTGTCTTAAATGGGCGTTATTTGAGAGAATCGGTGAAGGTGAATTGTACATTTTCTGAAAATCTTACCCTCTTGTGAATAAATCACTTTGGAAAATATCACATTCGAGTCATTTTCCTTTAACAAATCACATTTGCTCCTGTTCGCTCCCGTTGGCACAGGTGGCGGATGCAGCGGCGAATTTAAGTGAATGGAATATTTATTCACAAGGTAGTTCTCAACGGTTTCATGTGTCACATTATACCGGGCCCAGACATTTAAGAACTCACAATTCGTACAAATTACGACAATTCGTGGACGAATTCTTAACAAAATTGGCCAATTCGTACGAATTTTTGTCAGTTTTTCGTGGCCCACATATTCCCGAATTGCCTTACAAATTGTCTTAGCATTTTTCTTAGGGAATTATCATTTCGTTGACTCATTTTCCTGTGACACATCACATGTAAAAGAATAGAAAAATAACAAAATATTGGGCATGAACAGAAGGGGAAATGATCATTAAAAAAGTGAAAAAAAATATTGATGATATTCCAAAATGTAGGGATGTTACAGACTTCCAAAGTTGCCTGCCTCTCAAAATTACCTAACATTTTTGGTCAAATCGTAGAATCTCTTAAAACTTTCGAATATATTCGATTGTTTTAAAGGCCTTAAGACTTGTCTAGAGTGGTCTACGAGTCTACAGTTCTACACATCTATCAAATTCCACTAGGTATAGCTGAATATATTCTGTATTGTATTCATTCAATAAATCTGTCTGGTTATGTTGAACTGTATTTTAAAGATGAATTTGAATTGTTTGAGAGGATTGATGAAGGTCAATTGTACATTTACTGAAAACCTGATCCTTATATGGGTCAGATTTTCAGAAAATGTACAATTGACAGCTGTGCACATTAAGGAAATTCTGTTAAATTAGGCTGAAAAATGATGAATACCGGGTATATCTGAGTATATTTGGTATTGCCGTGATTTAAAGTATCAGTTCTGTTATGTTAAACTGCATTTTGAAGCTCATTTTTGTCTTAAATTTGGGTTATTTGAGAGGATTGGTGAAGGTCAATTGTACATTTTCCGAAAACCTGATCCTTATATACTTAAAGCTGCACTCTCAGGTAACATTAATCAGAAACTTGTTCTACTTTTTGTTCCGTTCTCCAACTTCTAAAAGTCATTTCCCCAAAGTTTTCGAGGATCTTGTTTAGTTGTTTTTGCCACTTTGCTCCATGAAGGTCCACATTAATATTGCAGGTAGATTTCCTGCTGCCGATTCATTTCTTATCGCTCACCGAGCCTCTCTCTCGGCAGATTTAGATTTAAAAATATTTTATTCAGGACATTGAACATTTTCATACGTACAGTACAAATATTCTCAGGACAGCCTGACATTTGACTCAAAGCTCTTGTATGAACATATAACAGCAGCAACATATTGATACATTTATTCTATAAATGGCATGTTTGTCGTGATGGCTGAAAAATAATTTGTGTGATGAAACACAATTTGGAGAGGCGGCGGTAACACTATTACAGCTTTCATCATATGAGTCAGATTTTGAGAAAATGCACAATCTACAATTCTACACATCTCTCAGATTCTGCTAAATTAGATTGAAAATTGATAGATATTCGGTATTTCTGAGTGTAGTCTGCATCGTACTTTCAATAAATCCGTCTGGTTATGTTGAACAGTATTTTGAACATAATTGTCGTCTTAAATTAGGGTTAGTTGAGAAGATTGGTGAAGGTTAATTGTACATTTTACGAAGACTAGACCCATCATATACATAGGGGATTTGCATGTGCCACTCCGCATGTCTGTCACAGTGTATCGTGGGATAGAGTCTGATGAAATCTGACATACACATATTTGGCAATATTCTTCATCGAAAATTGCAAGAATGTGTTCACCAATAACTTAGCTGTTATACATGGTCTTTAACAACCAAATGCATGATGGGAACGATGGGGACTTGTGTTATGGAAACATACATTAGGGCATTTATCAATAGTCCATGCTGAACATGGCATATATCCTAAACATTTTATAATGTACCATTAGTCCTATAATCCAATGCAAATCTAGACTCAAAATGGCGGCTATGCAAATCCTCTTGATACATATTTAACTTTACTTCAATGTTTCGATGAGAATCATCACACATGTGAAACTTGGCAATACAATTTATTAAAAAAACAAAAATGTTCAAGTAAAGTAAACGATACACAGGATAGAACATAGAATGATTCTTACAATAGTTTTTTTAAATTTAGGTGGATTAGTCTTCCTATCTTTTTTCTAATGAATAAACAGTCCACTGCTTAATAAAAAGGAATTGCGTTTATCGAATTAAATACCTATTAGAGGTATCGGAGAAGTTTTCCCATTTTCCGAACTCCTTTTCATAAGAAGCCTTACTTTACAATAGCACAGTCGCTTAGGACCCACAATCTTCTTTCTAACTCTCTTAGATATTCAAAAAGACAACACAAATAGTTATTTTATCCCCGCTTCTTCTACCTCTCCTAGACAACTTAAATCCCAACATCTGCTGTCCAGTGCCTTTTGCATAAGAAATCTTTATTTAAAATATTCCTCCCTCAGCTATTTTTCCTTGCTTATGGGTCAGATTTTCATAAAATGTACAATTGGCAGCTGTACACATTTAGTAAAATCTGCTAAATTAGGCTGCAATTTAGTCAATACTAGGTAAATTCGAGTATATTCGGTATTGAATTGATTCTAGCAATCTGTTTGGTTACGTTGAACTGTATTTTGAACTTTATTTTTATCTAATATTTGGGTTATTTGAGAGGACTGCGGAAGGTGAATTGTACCTTTTCTGAAAATCTGACCCAAGTGTAGGAAATTCCTACTGTAGGAATACAAAATACAATTTTCTGTATAGCAAAAAATCCATCCTTCCCTAAATCCTAAGGTAAAAAAAAGTAAAGGTAAAAGGTAAAAAAAGGTAAAAAAAAGGTAAAAAAAGGTAAAAAAAAAAAAATATGTGTTTCCGATTTACCCCTCCCCCCCTACCTAGAAAAACCTTACCCTACCTAAATTTCTTTTTACCATACCTGGTTTTTCCCCATCATATCTTACTTGTTTTGGATTTTTTGACAAACAAAGTTTATAAAAGCAGGAAAACTGGTTTTCCTAACCCGAAACTGTCAAAAAGCACATTTCCCATGTTCAAAACAACTATTGTTATGAAAAAGACCTTCTTTTCAGTTCTTGGGAGGTGGTTTCCAAATAAAAAAAATTAACAAAAAAAGAAAGTTACCACCCCACCTACCTAGTTTTCAGCCAGATAAATCGGAAACACACCTATTTTTTTTTGCCTTACCTGCTGCTTAGCAAGGAAAGAGTAGCTAAGGAAGGAATTTTTAAGTAAGGATTTCTTATGCAACAGGCCCCTATTGCCAAGAACTAATTGTCAATTTTGCCTGGCTTTAAGGAGTGGGAAGCTGAATAAAAAGTGTCCCTTGTGGCAGGCAAGTGATTATGTGCCTTGGTTATCTCAAGGCCTCAGGCCAGGCGAAGAATTAGAAATTCATTATCCATCATTGTATTATGAGGGCCGTGGGGCCGGAAATTCAAATTCTTTGATGAAAGAGACAGCAGAGCGAGTGGTGGGAGAGCGGGTGCAGTCTAGGCCCAAACCCTCAGATCAGATAATAAGTGATTGGACACCTACTTCGCTAGGCCTAGGACTAGACGTTCTCAAGGGATTTTGATAACATGTTGTAGTCTTAATGGAATTATAATGGCACTTTGTGGTTTGAGGCGAGAGGCTTTCCCTTCGTTTGAAGGGACTCTCATATTTGGGCCTGGACTGGGTAGAGGAATTGAGGGAGCTGAGGGGTGGGGGGCCGGTTAAGGGGTTGCTTCTTATTTTGTTATGGTTTGAACATTTTTATACTCAGATTTTAACGCCTGAAGTAGTACAAATAGATCTAATAGGTTCCAAGACAGTATAGTAAATATACTTTTGTATTTCTAGGGTAATCCTATAGAGTATATTTAGCTACTTTACTGGTTATTGTCCGCCCAGAAATACTGCAAAACGTTTTCAAATATAAAAATATAAAACTTAAATATAGAAATACTTGTTAGGTATCCTACTGTTTACTACCACTAGGCCCGGCTTGACCTCATCGTTTCAAATATAATTATCTGAGAATCCATCTTGTGCGACTTGTGACTGCTTTCCGTGGGACTCTATATGTCCCTACGTTTCCATAAGCTCTTCCTACTAAGGATGTATTCGATTACCTTACCTTTTGTCCGTCCTGAAATATTTTAACTTTCTTTTCAAACACACAATGATATAAAAGTTCTACTAGATGTGTTAAATGTCAGCATCGTCGGAATCCGCATATTCCCATCATTTGAAATATGATGGTACCTCAAAATTCATTTTTCGCGGCTTCTGACTCATTTTCCTTTGATACATTATGATGGAAGAGGCAGCATGGAGGGTCATGAGGCGGTGTTCCTTTAGGAGATTTGGTTATGGTTTGAACGTGTTTATAACACTATAGCATTCAGTCTAGACTCAGAGTCGAGGGAGTCTGGCTCTCGCTCCAAACATCAAAATGCACCTTATTGAGAAATGGATTCAAATTATTTTGGCAAGAGAACCGTCTTTGCAGATATGAATATGTGTCTATTTTATCTCTAGAGCGTTCAATGACTCATGAAGAAGCCCAGGAAAAAAATTCCTCAACTGCTGATTTAAAAAGGGCTGATCATCAAGGTATATGTGATGTTTTACAGGACAATGAGTCACAACTCTCAAAAAATAGATTTTGAGATAGCAACACATTTAAAAAGATTAGATCAAAGAGATTCAAATGATGGTAAACGGTATATCTAATACGTTTTATTATATTTTAAGTTTGATTTATTTTATTTTTGAAAAAGAAGTTTCAATAAATCTGGGTGGTCATTTACTAGCAAAGCATCTAAAATTACTCTATTAAATACATTAAATACACTATCTTGAAACTCAGTACATGACTTTATACGACTGAAGCGCTATACTCCCAGCATTCAAACAAAGGGATCTGAATAAATCATTTTATAAAATGTTGCGACTTGTGACTCATTTTCCTGTATTTCTTGTAATTTTGGTAGCCTGTACGTATTGCTTGAAATGTGATCCTGTATTATAAGCTGAGGCCCAGAGTTCTGATTAAAAAGGCCCATATGATATAGATGATTTCAGAAATTCAATACACATTGCATCACATAGATCTATCAAGGATGACCTTGGTTAAATTGCGCGGTTGTCCTTGGGCTTGTGAACAAGGTGTCAGGAAATGGAAATGTTTTGAAGTTTGACAATCTGGGATTATTTTCGGTTTTTACTTGTTATCGCCCACTCCCTTTCCATTATTTATATATGACAATAGTTCAGAGGGATTGAGTAAACCTGTGCAATATCATAGATATGAATATGTATCCCTTTTATTCCTTGAGAGTCATATGATTGATCAAGAAGTCTAAGTCTGATCAGAAAATAGGGCTAAACACCTTATTTATACCATAGATCCATCAACAAAATCATAAGCCATGCAACTGCTATCGGTGCCATACATTTTATCAATACCTACATGTATTTTTTCGCAGATCATATTATTAGGCTGCGATTCCACTGGTTTGCTCTTTTGCTCCGCTCATAGCCCGCTCTTTTTATTTCCACGAGCGCATAACAAGCGAAGACAGAGCAAAACCAGAGCGGATAGAATTGGTTACTGACGTGTTTGATTTGAGCGCAACACTCTTTCTGCCTGTTAAACTAGCAGACCTAGAGCACAGTGGGAGCGCACATACACATTTTCTATTGATTTCATATAGGAAACAAGCACAACAGTAGAACTGCTCTGCGCTTGTATTGCACTAAAAATATTAGCGGATGAAGAGCGCACTGATTCGAGGTACCAATAATCACGTATTCTTGAACGTTACCACTGTTCTGTTACCAAGCATTGTACTGTAGTATAGTGTATCAACTTCGAAGTTTCTAATGATTTCCATGTATTACACTGTACTGTATTATATATCGTATCAACTAATTCACCAGAAAATATAGTATTTTTCCTATCCATATATGTTAATTCAAGTAGACTGCAGCAGCAGGTAGAACGCCACAGACTTGTATTGTGTTACCTGTTCTCCACTGTATCGTGCATATTTGTCTTGAGAAGCTGGATAAATAAAATCATTAAAAAAAAAAGAAAAAGACAAGCTCCCTATAAACAAGCGTAGCGAGAGCGAGCCATGAGCGGAGATACAAGCGATCCAGTGGGATCCCACCTTTACTCTATCAGATGTTTCTATTTTATGATCGAAATCGCTAACACAGGGTATAACATAATGTTCTGTGGCAATGCGAAATGTACATAACCATTTTAACTGGATTGCTTGGATCTGTGCTCATGGCTCGCTTTTAGCCTTTATTTTTAGCGCTTGGACCACTACTGAAAGACATGGAAAGAGTAGTTGCACTCAAATCAAACACATCAGATATTACCACTACGTCCTGCACTCTTCTAAAACAGCGCAAATAGCAGTTTTTAAGAGCGTATAGAAAGCGCAATAACCAATTCTATTAGGCTGCACTGGTTCTGCTCTAACTTCGCTTGTTAAGCACTCGGGAAATAAAAAGAGCGGGCCATGAGCAGACCAAAAGAACGCGCCAGTGGAATCGCAGCCTTACGCTGCTTAGCAAGAAAAAGATTTTCTTTCACACTCCAACTTCTCAATCCATGGAAATTTACGAGTTAGAAATAAGAAACAAAAAAAACAGTTATGAGGCAAATAATATTCTCAACAATTTTCATAGTCAAATTTTCCAAGTGTTTTTCATTCCTAGAATGAGGTTTTAAGGGGCTTTTAAATATTATTACAATAACGCAAGTGCAATATTTCGCCTACAACTCTTTTCTCCTAATTGCAAAACATTTCTTTTTGAAATTTAGAGCCTTCCAGAGATCACTGTCCTACTGAAAAATGATGTCCAATTATATAAATGCTTGCCACTTTCCACGACAGCCATTTAAGCTTTATCGGTGTTAAATTGTACCCCATATTTCAGAAAGACAAGCCTTTGTGGAGGAGAATCATCAATTTACTGTCCTTCAAACATGAGAGAATGACAAGATGGAGATATTGTTACGTCGCTTGTCCTTGGCCGATAGAAAATCGGATCAAGAATAACAAATGTGATGAGTTTCCGGAAAATGAGTCAAAAGTCTCAAAATAATGATTTTGAGATATTAATATATTTGAAAAGATGAAATCTAGCCGATTCTGATGTTGGTAAACATTAAGGAGATCTAAGAAGTGTTTCTGTATTTTTAGTTTGATATAATTAATTTTGAAAAAAAAGGTTTACAATATTTCTAGGTGGGTAATTACCAGTAAAGTAACTAAATATACTTCATACAAAGACCTTCAAAACGCAAGGATATATTTACAAGAATGTCCTGAAATTTGGTACATTTGATTTATATGACGAAAAGTGTTATGCCCTCTAAAAATCAGAACATTTAAATAAGGGGACCTTGGGAGAAAAACACATTGAAAGGTATCATTTTTGGCGACTTATGACTCATTTTCCTGGAACACATCACAAATCATAGAGTGTGTGGGCTTGCAACATTGGCACTCCAATAGGGGATTTATTATATGTGCAATCCTTTTGAAAGGTGCAATAAGTGGGGTGCAATAACAATATTTTTATCGTACGCATATATATATCATCATTGATCATTGACTTTGAATTTAATAAGTAGTTATTAGGACATTACCCAAGCAGACAATGGAGTCACTGAACCAAAGTCCAATGCATTCATAGCACAAGAACAATCTGGATACTCAAAAAAACGAACTATGTGTGTCAAATGACATTGATGATATTACCTTTGGTTATTTCTGTTTGGTATGCATCGAAGACCATAAAATCGCCTTACCGTGAGGCCATGAAATTGAATGTACTGTCGTATAAAAATAAAAAAAAAAGAAAAGACCTGCACAGTCCATGGTGCAGATTGTATTGACCATTTCTAACAACTATATTGTACTTGAGATGTTGGAATAAAAATCCTATATATAGATTATATATTATATATGATTGAAATGTAGTTGTCTCATAATAGCACCAACGTTACGTCAGCACTTTGTTGACAAGCTTCGCAGAAATACAAAGTCTCTGTGAACCGGATCTTAAAACTGATATTTCATTTAGAAGCGAGTAACTAATTTAAACTGGACATTTTACATAAGTGTGCTTACCTGACCTCATACTAAAAGAGACTTATTTCTATCCCATGTCTGTAAGGAGAAACATTTTGAGAGAGAAGGAGTCTCCCCATTATATTCATGAATATATGATGGCGTCTGACGTGGAGATATTTCCATCTTATTTCTATGGAGCTAACTTAATTCACTTAACGCCCTGAACACATGTCAATGCAGTCCAGCCAGTGAAAATCCTTCTCATTATCACAATCCACCAAGAGGCTAGGTGCAACATTCGTCCAGTAAGCAATATGACTCGAACCATCTCATTATCACAATCCACCAGGAGGCTAGGTGCAACTTTCGTCCAGTAACAATAACCTTCTAGGTGACAACTTGCTTAACACCCTGATCATACAATTCTCCTATCGCTGCTACTTCTTAATTATGACAATCCACAAAGCTGTTCATGCTATTTTCATGCAGTTTCCATAAACACAACTCCCATAGTCATAATCATCACTTAAGGACTTGATAACATTGATTCTCCTGTCACCGCTACTTCTAATTATGACAATCCACACCGCAGTTCGTGCTATTTCCATGCAGTTTCCATCAACACAAAGGTCAGATATTCAGAAAATGTACAATTCGCCTTCACCAATCCTCTCAAATAACCCACATTTAAGACAAAAATGAGCTTCAAAATGCAGTTTAACCTAACAAAACAGATACTTTAAATCAATGTGATACCAAATATACTCAGATATACCCGGTGTAACAGTTCTAAATTACCCCCCGATCTTATGTACCCCCCCGGTAATTTAGACCTCAGGTTTAAATGACCCCCTCTAGGTTCAAATTACCCCCCTTTGTTTCTATGATAATCTTGAATTTTGTAAATTCTATTGATTTCATTACTTGCCTCAAATTAAGATTATGCTACAACCCCACATTTAAAATTGAATTGGACTATTGTAGATTGGAATTTACGACTTTTGCTCTATGTAATGCCTATAAGTAGAATTGTCACTATTATAATATTATGTCAATAACTTAATATCTAATAAAATGCTACAAGATGTGATGAGAACAGCACTCTGTGTAATTCATATCCTGAATTAAATACTTTTCTCAGATCACAATAATTCATTACTAAATCTATTCAGTTCTGACTATTAGGTATGTACTATTACTTGTATTGTCATAATTTAAAGAAATAATGTTTTGATCAGTACTTGGTTATTTTCAAATATTTGGGGTATATTATACCTAGGTTTAGTTTCCCCCTTTGGGGTACTTTGAACCTGGTGGGGGTACATTTGACCTAGGTCTATTTTACCCCCGGTGGTACATTAAAACTGGAGGGGGTATATCCAACCTAGGTCTAAAGTACCCCCGGGGGTACATTGGACCTAGGTCAAATGTACCCCCGGTACATTAGACCTAGGTTAGTTATACCGGGGGGTACATCTGATGGGGGGTACATTAGAACTGCTACACCTGTACTCATCATTTTTCAGCCTAACTTAGCAGAATTTCCTAAATGTGTACAGCTGCCAATTGTACATTTTCTGAAAGTCTGACCCTTTGTATCTCCCATCGTGATAACCATCACTTAAGGAGTTGATAATATTTTCCATACCACCCTGTCATGGATAACGCTTCTCATTATCACAATTTATAAAGGAGTGAGGTAATGGTTTCATGCAGTTTGCTATCACATAGCACGCTCCGTCATTATAATTAATGACTTAAAACTAGAGTCTCCCCCGAGGCCATGCTTCAGACTGACTGAGGAGGAGACGTCCCCAAAGTGTCCCTGAGTCATATTTTCAGAAAATGTACAATTCACAACTGTACACATTTAGTAAATTCTGCTAAATTAGGCTGCAATCTGGTCAATACTAGGTAAATTTGAGTATATTTGGCATTGCATTGATTCTCTCAATCTGTTTGGTTGGGTTGAACTGTACTTTGAACTTTATTTTCGTCAGAAATGTGGATTATTTGAGAGGATTGGTGAAGGTGAATTGTACATTTTCTGAAAATCTGACCCTCCTATTGGCTGATATTGAAACAGTAGTCACGTGATAGGCAGAATGGTTAATGATTGGTTGGGCAGAGGGAAATCAGTCCCCTTAAGAGATCTGGATGGCATACAATACCTCTCAGAGGCAATTTAATCTTGGCAACTTGGTTTTGTCCGTGGGTTGAAAGAAGCGAGCTGGAGAAGATAAAAAGTGCTGTGTTTCTATTTCTGAATATTATACTCCCCTAACCTTGACCTTCAAAGAGATGCCTGGTATGGTCATGTTAGTTCTAAGTCCACTTTGTTGTACTCCGGCTATTAAAGTTGTACTCTCTGCTAACATCGGTCAAAAACTGAACATTTTCTATTTTTTGTTCTTTTCCAAACCATCAAAAAGTCATTTGATCAAAACTTTAGAGGAGTTTTTCCAGCTGTTTCGTCAGGGCTTTTAAAACGTCTGCATTTGTATTCAACAGACCCGTTTGAATGCCGCCCAGTTAAGAATTTCGCTTATTATCGCTCACTGGCGGCCATTTTCACTTTGCTAATTCAGCTTCAAATTCATTAATAAACATATAACAGCAGCAGAATATTGATAAATTCAGTCCTATAAGTCATAATATGAGTAACTCTTGTATAAACATATAACAGCAGCAGAATATTGATAAATTCAGTCTTATAAAATAAAGAAGTCATAATATGTGTAAATTTGGTAAGATTGCCTTAAACATGAGCGACTGATTGAGAAAAAAACTGGATGGGCGACTTGGCCCTGAATTCGCTGTGTGGATTCCTGCTTTTACTTGATACCCTGCCAACTTCCATCGCTTTATGTTTCAAGTTTCAGGTTTCCTTCTTGTTAAAAGGATTCAGGACATAGGAACCATAGCTTTGTGCCATGGGATGAATGATACAAATTTAAAGACCAAAAGCATCTTTAATTTAACCATTAGCTAAAACATTTATTAAAACCCTTGAATGCAATGGTATTAGGTGATACAAAGGAAGTTTCACAAAGGCTGGAGTCATGATTCCGAAACTCAAACTTCAAAACTATTGTTTTAATTTTAAATGCAAATGAATACAAATTCAATATATAGTATTATTGATTATATCAATGGCTGTAAAAACCAAATGCTTGATGGGAAAGGTGAAGTCTTGTGTGATGGAAGCATGAAAAACACATGGCTATTTACATGAGATCACTGTTAAATATTCCATGCTGAACGTAACAGGTTTTCTATAGCTGTTACACTGATTCCATGGGAATCAAGATTCAAGATGGCGGACATCAAAAGATGGGGACTCATGGATATTTACATGAGATCACTGTTAAATATTCCAAGTTGAACAAAATACGTTTTCTACAGCTTTTACACTGACATAAACCTCCCATATAAATTCCATGCAAATCAAGATTCAAGATGGCGGAGAAGTTCCCACGGAGGCATTGGGGAATGTCCATGATAACCTCTCTACGAGGAGCTCACAACCAGAAAAGCAAAGATTCATATTTATGTAGAACATAATTATAATATAATTGCGTTGGGTATATCCTGCAAAATAATGGGAACGATATCCTCATTATCAGGGAAATGCCAGACTTGCTAAAATGTATACAAAATAAACTTTGGAAATCTATGTGAAGTCAAAATATAATAATCAGAAGGTAAGCATTACAGTAATAACAATTTAAAGAAGAATACAACAAGTGTGTGGGAATGTACAACATGTGTATGGGAATGTACAACAAGTGTGTGAGAATGTATAACAAGTGTGTGGGAATGTACAACAAGTGTATGGGAATGTACAACAAGTGTGTGGGAATGTACAACATGTGTATGGGAATGTACAACAAGTGTGTGGGAATGTACAACAAGTGTGTGGTAATGTACAACAAGTGTATGGGAATGTACAACAAGTGTGTGGGAATGTACAACAAGTGTGTGGTAATGTACAACAAGTGTGTGGTAATGTACAACAAGTGTGTGGAAATGTACAACAAGTGTGTGGAAATGTACAACAAGTGTGTGGGAATGTACAACAAGTGTGTGGGAATGTACAACAAGTGTGTTGGAATGTACAACAAGTGTATGGGAATGTACAACAAGTGTATGGTAAAGTACAACAAGTGTGTGGGAATGTACAACAAGTGTGTGGGAATGTACAACAAGTGTGTGGGAATGTACAACAAGTGTATGGGAATGTACAACAAGTGTATGGTAAAGTACAACAAGTGTGTGGTAATGTACAACAAGTGTGTGGGACTGTACAACAAGTGTGTGGGACTGTACAACAAGTGTATGGTAATGTACAACAAGTGTGTGGCAATGTACAACAATTGTGTGGGAATGTACAACAAGTGTGTGGGACTGTACAACAAGTGTGTGGGACTGTACAACAAGTGTGTGGAAATGTACAACAAGTGTGTGGGAATGTACAACAAGTGTGTGGTAATGTACAACAAGTGTGTGGTAATGTACAACAAGTGTGTGGGAATGTACAACAAGTGTGTGGAAATGTACAACAAGTGTGTGGAAATGTACAACAAGTGTGTGGGAATGTACAACAAGTGTGTGGGAATGTACAACAAGTGTGTGGGAATGTACAACAAGTGTGTGGGAATGTACAACAAGTGTGTGGGAATGTACAACAAGTGTGTGGAAATGTACAACAAGTGTGTGGGAATGTACAACAAGTGTGTGGGAATGTACAACAAGTGTGTGGGAATGTACAACAAGTGTGTGGTAATGTACAACAAGTGTGTGGTAATGTACAACAAGTGTGTGGTAATGTACAACAAGTGTGTGGTAATGTACAACAAGTGTGTGGAAATGTACAACAAGTGTGTGGGAATGTACAACAAGTGTGTGGGAATGTACAACAAGTGTATGGAAATGTACAACAAGTGTGTGGTAATGTACAACAAGTGTATGGAAATCTACTAAAGAATTTGAAACATTTATTAGGAATGTCATGACGTTGAACAACACACTGGTGTTTGTTTTTATACATTGATGTATTTTACTTATTTTATTTTTTCACTTCTTTATATATGAATAACATTTTATGTGAGATAACATCTTCACTAGACATTTATTTAGATATATAGGTAAATTAGAGACAGCAAATTCTGAGAATAATGTACTTGTTACACAACGCTTTTGACTGAATACAAATCTTTAGATACAATACTCTCTTTCTGGTAGTCGCCCCTCTCTCGACTGGATATTTATTCGCTGATTTTAAAGCGGAGGGAAACACTTATCTATAAATAGATTGTGGAGATTGGACCTTTCACAAGGTCTGCACAAGCTTTCCTTATATTATGACAAGTGGGCACATTATCCCCTCACACACCCTGGAGGTATTAAACACCTGTAAATTGATCTGCCACTCAGGCTTACCTATATGGCTAGCAAGGGATTTATGTTCCATGAATTCTAAATAGATATTTCTATAAATGGGTCAGATTTTCAGAAAAAGTACAATTGGCAGCAGTAAACGCTTAGTCTGCTAAATTAGGCTGTAATTTGGTCAATACTAGGTAAATTCGAGTATATTCGGCATTGTTTTGATTCTAGCAATCTGTTTGGTTAGGTTGAACTGTATTTTGAACTTTATTTTCGTCTGAAATTTGTGTTATTTGAGAAGATTGGTGAAGTTGAATTGTACATTTTTGAAAATCTGACCTATATGACTAGGAAGGAATTTATGTTCCATGAATTCTAAATAGATATTTCTATAAAGAGTGAAGTCGTCAGAAAATGTACAATTTATTTTCTCCAATCATATCAAGTTACCCAGATTTAAGACAAAAATGAGCACAAACGTTAATATACACAAGACCAAATATGACCAGATGTTTTTAGTATTTATCAGTTATTATCCTAATTTGTGAGAATTTACTACATGTGTGGTGCTGCCTTCACCAATTCTCTCAAATGCCCACAATTTCAGAAGAAAACCGATCATCTGAATGCATATCAAATTTCAAGACTGGGTCTCAACGAACTTTCCAAGGAAAATGTAAAATGACCTAATAAGCCGAAAACTTTCTCCAATTCTGTACATTTTGTACTAAATACAAAGTATCTCTCTACATATAAACACATGTGATATATCACAGGAAAATCAGTCCCACACATAAGTTGCAATAATAAATGGATTTTGAGATCATCATATTCGAACAGGTGAAGTCGAGACGATTCCAATGATGGCCATCTAAGAAGTGGTTATATATCTAATGTTTGATATATTCATGTTTGAACACTTTTTGCAATATTTCTGAGTGTAAAATAACTAAATATACTTCACGGGGTGACCTTCAAAACGCAGGGATATAATTATTCAATACACTGTCATAACATTTAGTACAAGTATTTATATTACTAGAGGCGCTTAGCTCTCCAAAACTGAGAACATTCCAACATAGTCATCTTGTGAATAAATCACTGAAACATATCAATTCATCACATGTGTGATGTGTTTTAAGAAAATGAGTCACAAGTCGCACAATTGATATTTTTCAAAGTGATTTTTTCGAAATGTTCCTTTATTGAAATGTTCTGATTTCTCGAGGGTCTGGCACACATATGAACCTATGTGCCAAATTTCAGGACACCATATTAAATATATCCTTGCGTTTTGAAGGCCTTCCTATTGATGATGTTTAGTTACTTTACTGGTAATTACCGACCCAGAAACATTGCAAACTTTATTTTTCAAAAATAGAAATATCAAACTTAAAATATAGAAATACATATCAAGCATCCCAGTGTTTACTATCATTGGAATCCCCTTGATCTCATCCTTTCAAATAATGATGATATCTCAAAATCCATTTTTTGCGACTTGTGTCTCATTTTCCTGAAACACATTATTTGAAATATATGTCATATCAACAAATAGAGCACAGTTGTACAACCACCGATCACTCGGCCCATGGTAACGACGCATCAGGGTCAGATTTTCAGAAAATGTACAATTGGCAGCTGTACACATTTAGTAAATTCTGCTAAATTAGGCTGCAATTCGGTCAATACTATAGGTAAATTCGAGTATAATATTAGATTCTAGCAATCTGTTTGGATATGTTGAACTGTATTGTGAACTTTATTTTCGTCTGAAATTTGGGTTTTTTGAGAAGATTGGTGAAGACGAATTGTACATTTTCTGAAAACATGATGCATAAGCACGTTGACCCTGGAGTTATTTGTCTGGACACAGACGCATAAAAGCAGGCACAAGAGCCCGCAGAGCAGCAGACTAAGAAGTGCTATTCAGCAAGTTTTAAACGAGTTTAAACGGAGAAAAATTACCATTTTAATGTGAATGGCCGCCAGACACGCCGGCTGCAACATGCCTGTAAACCGTTACAACGGTAGCCACTTCTAACAGCACCACCACAGGCGGGTTTCTGAATTAATGCTCTCGTCTGGTTGGTCAGGACATCAGAGATTGTATAAACAGCAGGGCTAAACATTTGTGATGTGGTACAGGAAAATGAGCCACAAGTCACACAAAATTATATTTTTTCAAAGTGAATTATCCACAGGATCTCTTTGGTGGAAATCTCTCATTTTTGGAGGGTTGAGTGCTGATAGTAGCATGAATACATGCCCCAAAGTTCGAGACATGAAATATATCCTTGCGTTTCAAATATCATCCTATTGAGTTTATTTAGCTACTTTATTGTTAATTGCCCTCCCAGAAACATTGCAAACCTTTTAAAAAACATAAAGTATATTAAACATAAAATAAACACTTCTTAGATGTCTTACCATCATTAAAATCGGCTTGATCTCATCTTTTCGAATATGATGATATCTCAAAATCCATTTTAGCGATTTATGACTCAATTTCTTGAAACACAACACATTTGTAATGTGGTAGAGGAAAATGAGTCACACGGCGCAAAAACATGATATTTCTCAAACGTTTCTCCACAGGGAAATATTCAAACTTGTGGTGTGTAGTGCTGCTAATAGCATAAATACATTCAATTCAATTCAATTCAATTCAAATATTCTTTTATTGTCGAATTTCTCAAAACAATGGTGGTTGTTCAAATCTGGCGTGCCAGCTCTTCCAGTGAGTGCCTCATTACATTATTTTCTTTGGTGACAATAATCGAAAAAAACAACAAAAAAACCCAGCAGATATACAACAATCAGTAAGCTATCAGTGAAAGAGATAGCAGAATGGATGATTGGTTATGTGCCAAGGGGCACAACAACAGTGTTGAGGGGTCACTGCCCTTATGTGACAGAACCTAATACCTTGATATCTTAACATTATTAATTAGTTTTTAATTTGGTGGCTTACAGCCAATTCATTGGTTAACATATTAAGCATATTGCTTAAATAAATTTATTAATTAATTAATGACAGTATATTGAGAGACTGATCGTTAACAGAATGTACCAATATCGTGTATTGAATATGTCTAAGTATATATGAGATTATCTTAAGAAATATATTTAACTACTTTACTAATAATTGATTAGGAAATATTGTTTAAGATTTAAAGCATATAAATATACAATAATTATTGGATGTCGTAATGCTTATAAATATATTCATTTATCATCCAATTGCTCTAAGTGGGGGTTACTTTTGTATGTTATTTCACCCTTAGTATGCTAGCCCATAACTGAAGTGATAGAGATAACATATGGGCTCTTTATATTGTTTAGCTGGTCAGTAACTGAAGCCATAGAGATAACATAGGCTCTGTATATTGTTTAGCTGGTCAGTAACTGAAGTGATATTGCTCGCGGGCAATACACGACCAACCTAGTTTTTGGTACACTGTGCGCATGCATGCTTTCTGATCTTCCGCAGTTCCAGCTCATCTTCAGGGCTATGTTTTCGGAGTGAAGCAAGCTAAAGAACTATTTATTCCTCAAAGTCACTGTAGATCATTTTAATCTAACATAAGTTTAATGTGTGTGGTGAAATAAATAAAGAACAACCCTTGGATTTGAGGCGGGAGTGAATATTCACTCCCGACTCTAATCTCGGGTTGTTCTGTCTATGTATTGAGTGTTACTGATGTATAGGCTACCCCTGATCTAATTGCTAGACTATTGAATAAAACATCAAAATATAAAAGCATTTATTAGACTTAGACGTCCTTATGTTTACCGTCATTGGAATCAGCTTCATCAACATCATTTTGAGATAAGGTCATATTTGAAATGATGGGATCAAACCGATTCTAATGATGGTAAACCAAATTATAACATCGTTATATCGACTTTTTGCAGTCTCAGGCATTACATACCTCGTTGTTGGAAATAATAACATAATGTACACTCTTATTCAAGAGCTGTAAGAGCTTAATAAAGATTAAATATTTATTAATACAGTTTTGGTACATACTGTTATGATGTGATGTCGTAGGGCATAGTGTTATGATTCAACATAGTAGTCAATGGCAGAAGAGAGAAAGAAATTTGAAAATACAAAAAAAAATTAAGAAAATAAAAAAGGGACGCAGCAAACTTGCTATTAGAATTGTAAAAGCCTCGATGGCAAGTCATGTTGAATATAACCTTTAGAAAAAATAAATAAAGAAATAAAGATTAAATAAAAGCTGTCACATTAAATATTATGTTTATCTATGGGTGGCTATAGTGATTTTGTAAATCGGAAATGTACAAAGTTGTCCTGAGAATATTATATTATACAACAGAATGGAACTGCCAGATTCAAACTCTCAAACAGACAGACAAACATCCAGAATGAAATAAACACCCAAATCTCTGACATCCGGTTAACTAAGACCTTTTCCTCAGATGATGCGACCTCTAAATGACCTTTAAATCCTCGTGTTGCTCCTGAGATTGCGCTGTGAATATTAGACTCTCATTAAAAATGCAGAAAGTAGTGCGACTTAGGCAGGCTCAGGAATACACGGAGGAAGGCTGAGAGGTCTATCTTTATCACAAACCCTTCCGCTGTCAGTAAGTAGTCCGTAAATGTGATGTGTTTCAGGAAAATGAGACATAAGTCGCAAAATGGATATTTTCCAAAGTGTTTTATTTATAAGATATCTTTGTTAGAATATTCTAATTCTTGAGGTACCTAATGCTGCTAATGATATTAATACATGTACGAAATTTCAAGGCAATGTATTAAATATATCTATTCATTTCTAAGGTCAGCTTATGGAGTATATTTAGGTACTTTATTAGTAATATCCACCCAAAAATATCCATAACTTTTTTTTCAAAAATCAAAATATAAAAATTATAACATAGAAACACTACTTAGATATCCTTGATGTTTACTACCATTAGAATCGGCTTGAGCTCATCTATTCAAATATAATGATATCTCAAAATCCATTTTTTGCGACTTATGACTCATGTTCCTGAAACACATCATAAATGTGGAATGTAAGCTTTGAATAACTAAATCCCTGGTTGAGTTGCAGAGACGAAGGTTGGATGGCCCCTCGGAAATCTATATCTCTTTTTCTATCTTAAGACATAAGAGTAAGTAAGGGTTCAAACATATTTTGAACATATTTTGAATCAACAAAATACAAGATATACTCAGAAAAAGCTCGTATCTATCATTTTTCAGCCTATATTAACAAAATTCTCTAAATTCTCTGAATGTGCAGTGCTGAGATTGTATGTTTTCTGATGATCTGACCCATTTATATGTAGAAGGAGGTGCCAAGTAGAACTTTGAACTTTATTTTGTAAACATAAGTGAAGTCGCCTGAAGATGTATAATTTCACCTACAGCAATATCCCACATTAAATCCCTGTTAAATCTCTGACTTTAGGTAAAGCAATCGATATATATTCTCCATCAGTGATATATGATGGTGCATACATATTATATATCTGTAAAAGTGCCAAGCAGTAGTTTGGACTTTCTTCATAAAGATAAGTAAAGTCGCCTACAGCTATATTCACATTAAATCCCTGTTAAAAATACAATTTTCTGTATGGCAAGAGAAGGCGGTTCTCCACCAGTGATATATAATGAAGTTTGTTTGTTTTTTCATAAGCTCTTGCATCAAGTACATTTTCAACTTATATGAACGTAATTATATAATAATACAAATACTTTATGAAATCGTACTTTCACTAGTCAATTAATTAAGTGATTATTTCTATCATCTAGCCCTGGGAGCCCTGATCCCTTAAAAATTGCTATATATATAGCTAACATATTGCTTTACCCTTACAAGCAAACAAAGGGAGGACACCAGCTTTTTTAAAAATTATTCGCCTGAATTCGCATCCTGATGAGTTAAAAACAGGAATTTTGAAGATTTTCAAATAAGTTATAGTTAATCAAGTGCACCATTAGGGAGGTTCTGAAAGCAAACCTATCTCAATTTCATAACCGCAACTGTATCTATTTTGTACGTCGTGAGTTACGTCGCATTTTTATGTATCAAAAATATTTTTCGTGATATGTTACATTATGTTTTCCAGTGATATTTTGCTGAACCTCTTTCTTCCTTTTAAAGTATGTGTGTATATCAGCGATACGGATACGTTTACATAAGTTAGAATCGCTGAACCTCTCTAATAATACCACATTGCGTACTTATCTACAGAATAACTTTATGATAAACTATTGCGTGCTCTTTCCCTTCACACGTCTACCATCATCTCTTTCTCTGCTCTCTGTTTCTTCCAAGATGTCAAAACAAAATCCTTTTATGAGCTGGGAGTCAAAGAGAAAAATAAATGGAAGTTATAACCAAAGAGTATACTTAGCACTACGTATATGTCACATGATGACTATGGTCAACAAATATCCTGCAATATCACCAGATGTCGTCTCTCTCAGGCGACGGTAATGACGTTGCCATGGCAACAGGTGACACTTGACAGTTCTGCCAGGGCGTACTAATACATTGGCTGAGATGTAGTGATTAGGTCTGGGATCATTTCGTCGCTCGCTCAGGGTAAATAGTACTACATACGTGTATGTAGTTAGGCATATATATATATATATATGGGTCAGATTTTCAGAAAATGTACAATTCAACTTCGCCAATCCTCTCAAATAACCCAAATTTCAGACGAAAATAACGTTCAAAATACAGTTCAACCTAACCAAACAGATTGCTAGAATCAATGCAATGCCGAATATACCCGAATTTACCTAGTATTGACTAAATTGCAGCCTAATTTAGCAGAATTTACTAAATGTGTACAGCTGCCAATTGTACATTTTCCGAAAATCTGACCCATATAGGTATTTGATGAGTGTTCAGACAGGGGCCTTTAGCACTGGTTACTTGAGTAAACTAAATAAACACTTCTACATATTCCTATATGTGATCCGTTTTAGGAAAATATGTCATAAGTCGTAAAATATGGATTTTGAGATATATTCATATTTGAAAAGAGGAGATCAATCTGATTCCAATGATAGTAAACATTGTATGACACCTTATAAGTATATTATAATTTAAAGTTTGATATTTTTATTTTTGAAAATTTAAAGTTTACAATGTTTCTGGATGGGTAATTACCAGTTAAGTAACTAAATATACTCCATATGAAGGCCTTCAAAACGCAAAGATATATCTAATACAATGTCACGGAATTTGTTACATGGATTCATATGACTTAAGTGCTAAAGCCCTTAAAACGTTTCAATAAAGAGATCTTGTGGAAAAACACTTATATCTATTATGAATATCAATTTTGCGACTTGTGACTCATTTTACTGGAACACATAACATATTTGTGAGGTGTTACAGACAAATGAACCATAATTTGCTAAAATCAAATGTTTCTAATGTTTTCCCCACGAGATTGCTTCAAAGGAATGTTTTCATTTTGAGGTGTTTAGTGCTTTCAGCTGTATAGTTACATCCACACAGAAACTTTGGATTGAATATATTTTACGGCTCTAAAGACTACCGTCTTTGTAACTAGTTGTACATATTCAGATATTAATATATATTATTTATTTTAAAATTTTTGAATTTCTGATGAAGCCAAAACCCAGTGGGGAAGCGTGTAGGGTCGCTAAACTGTGATTATGAGATTAAAATTGTTGATGTAATTGGCCAATAAAAATATTTAAAAAAAATAAAATAAAATGCTAAAATCGAACTGAAGCAAACTGTTTTAGTTACGTTGCCTCCAATTACTAGTAACATTTTTTTTATTTAGTGGGTAATTCTGCTGACATAAGTAATTCCCCCATCTTCATGAGAATTGCAATTTTACTATTTTGTCTTAGACAGATTGATGAATAAGAAACATGGTAAGATTTTGTTAGTCGTAATAGCTGAAAATTACTTTCAGGATTTCAACTTCCTACTCCCCCGCAAGGGCAAGTTGAATGACTAAGCAAAAATCAATTTCAATCCCAGAATGCACCGTGACACACATACATAGAAAGGTTCAACAGGGTAACTTCCGGTCCAAAAGTCATGCGCAGTGGTGTATCCAAACCCCGTCTTAGTCTACCGTAGCGCCACCAATGGCCATTAGTGGAAACACAATTTCATCACGTGATGAAATTAGCATCATTCAGAGAGTCAGAATGGGTCTCCCGTGCTAGAGAGTTCCACTTTAAACGTGGAAATGGTCCAGTTAACGTCAACAACTTCATTTAGTCTAATGGTCGCTTAATTGAATTGCTACAGTTCATTTTTGTACTGCTGATTCTCTGTTTTCAGGTTGTTGCTCCATTTCCTCAACAGCTGCGCCTATGCTGGCAGGAGAGGATTTGTTTTTAAATGCTTAATAAAGCACAGAGTATACAAAACGATGGGCTGTTACTGTCATTCTCCATTTTACTATTCTATGTGATAATCATTACAAGAAAGGATTTTGATTGTTTTAAAGCTTTACTCTCACATAACATCTGTCAAAAATTAATCATTTTTTACTTGCTGTCCCATTCTTTTCCAGCCCATCTAAAGGTCATTTGACTAACAATTTGGAACATTCTGTCTGGTTGTTTTTGGTGCGTGCCTTCTGGACATTCATATTTTCGTGACCTGTCAACATTCGTCCCTTCGTTGGCTTTACCTATTATCGCTCATTAGCAACCGCTTCCTGTCGACTGATTCGACTTGAATGTATGAAAAGGAGTCACAAATCGCAAAAAATGGATTTTGAAATATCATCATAATTGAAAAGATGAGATCAAGCCAGTTTCAATGGTAGTAAACATGGAGGACTGAAGTGTTTCTATATTTTATGTTTAATATATTTGTGTTTGAAAAAAAGTGTGCTGGGTGGGCAATTACCAGTAAAGTAACTAAATATAATTCGTAGGATGACCTTCGAAATGCAAGTGTATCTTCAACAGACATTCTTCAAATTTGATACATAGATTTATATGAGCTATAGCGCTAAACTCCCCGAAAATGAGAACATTCCAATAAAGAAAACTTGTGAATAAATCACTTTGGAAAATATCAATTTGCGACTTGTGACTCATTCTCCTGTGACACATCACAAATGGCCTGCCTGCAGTTGGGTCAGATTTTCAGAAAATGTACAATTTGTCTTCAACACTCCTTTCAAATAACACAAATTTAAGACAATAATAATGTTCAAAATTCAGTTTAATACAAACAAACATATCCTTTAAATCAACTAAATACTAAATATATTTAGATATACCTAGTTTTGACCATTTTTCGGTCTTAAATTTGCAGAATTTACCAAATATGTAGATCTGCCATCTGTACATTTTCTGGTCCTCCGACCAGCCCATCGCCTAATGCAGGAGGTCTAATTGAGCTAAGTAGGGAGATGGCAGGCTCTATGACCCTAGGCTCTGACCTGTCAATCATCCAATATAAGCCCCACCCCTCTACTGGTTTCTTGACATGCGCAGTGCTGCGTGCCTTCTGGGAACTAATGGAAGGTAATGTGAGTAATTGTAGAGCATCCCAGTAGGGGGCGTTAGTGGGGAACTGTGTTCTCTCCACAGGACATAATATATAAATCTAAATCTAAAATGTTGACCAGTATACTAGAATGTGTATATGGGTCAGACTTTCAGATGATGTACAATTCACCTTCACCAATCCTCTCAAATAACCCACCTTTAAGACAGAAATGAGCTTCAAAATGCAGTTTAACATAACAGAACTGATACTTTAATCAATGCGATACCAAATAGACTCAGATTTATCATTTTTTAGCTGAATTTAGCAGAAATTACTAAATATGTAGAGCTACCAATTGTACATTTTCTAAAAATCTGACCTATATGTGATGTGTTCCAGTAAAGTGATTGAGTTACAAGTAAGCAAAATTGTTATTTTTCAGTGTTTTTTTCACAAGTTCTCTTTATTGAAATGTTCTTTTAGAGGGTTTAGCTCTTATTGTCATATGAATCCATGTAACAAATTTCGGGACAATGTATTAGATATACCCTTGTGTTTTGAAGGCCTTCGTGGGGAGTATATTTAGTTACTTTACTGGTAAATACCCATCCAGAAAAATTGCAAACTTTACTTTTCAAAAATTAAAATATCAAACTTATAATATCGAAATAATTATTGGGACTAGTGTTTACTATCATTGGAATCAGCTTGATCTCCTCTTGGTCTTTACTGGTCTCTAGGTCATTCCCCCGCCACCAATTCCCCTAATGACATTGTCCCCCCGGCGTTTTCCCATCCATCATGTCCCCATCTTGCTGCTGTCATGTTCATGCACGCATGCGCAATCATAATGGCCGACAGAAATTTAGCGCTGTAATGGATTTTTGGCAGACCACCGAAACATAAATGGGTCAGATTTTCAGAAAATGTACAATTCGCCTTCAGCAATCCTCTCAGAAAACCAAAATTTGAGACAAAAATCAGATTCAAAATACAGTTCAACATAACAAAATACACTGTTTGAATCAAGGAAATACTGAATATACTGAGATATACCTAGTGTTGACGATTTGTCGGTCTAATTTAGCAGAATTTACCAAATGTGTAGAGCTGCCAATTGTACATTTTCTGAAAATTTGACCCAAATGTGAAATGTGAAGCCCTGCAGCTAAATTAACAATAATTATTAACGGGCAGACGGTCAGATTTTCAGAAAATGTACAAATGGCAGCTCTACGCATTTAGGAAATTCTCCTAAATTAGGCTGAAAAAGGATATTTAGTATTGCATTGATTTAAAGTATCATTTTGAACTGCATTTTGAAGCTCATTTTTGTCTTAAATGTGGGTTATTTGAGAAGATTGGTGAAGGGCACTTGTACATTTTCTGAAAATCTGACCCATGTTTTTTTAAGTAGGTGAGCACAGTGCTGGGGCAGAAGTCAAGTACACTCCCACGCTGCTCCTCAGGTGGTTAATAATACAGGTCAGATTTCAGAAAATGTACAATTGGCAGCTGTACACATTCAGTAAATTCAGCTAAATCAGGCTGCAATTTGGTCAATACTAGGTAAATTCGAGTATATTCCGAATTGCATTGATTCTAGCAATCTGTTTGATAAGGTTGAACTGTATTTTGAACTTTATTTTCTTCTAAAATTTGGGTTATTTGAGAAGATTGGCGAATTTGAATTGTACATTTTCTCAAAATCTGACCCATAAGTAGGTGTGGGCAGAGTGGTGGGGCAGAAGTCAAGTACACTCCCACGCTGCTCCTCAGGTGGTTAATAATACGGGTCAGATTTCAGAAAATGTACAATTGGCAGCTGTACACATTCAGTAAATTCAGCTAAATCAGGCTGCAATTTGGTCAATACTAGGTAAATTCGAGTATATTCGGAATTGCATTCATTCTAGCAATCTGTTTGGTTAGGTTGAACTGTATTTTGAACTTTATTTTCATCTAAAATGTGGGTTATTTGAGAAGATTGGCGAAGTTGAATTGTACATTTTCTCAAAATCTGACCCATAAGTAGGTGTGGGCAGAATGGTGGGGCAGAAGTCAAGTAGACTCCCACGCTGCTCCTCAGGTGGTTAATAATACCTTTAAGGCTGCATTAGTGCCAGATACAGTGTCAAAGGTAGATCAGCACACTAAGATGGAAGTAGATGGAGCGCTACAGCTTCATCTTCCTCATTAACCCTTTAACGCTGCGCTCCCAGCAAACATCGGTCAAAAACAAAACATTTTCTATCTTTTGTTCCATTACTATGCAGCCCATCTGAAAGTCATTTGACACAAATTGTGGATGATGATTTTGTCCAGTTGTTTTTGTAACAGGGCTTCATAAAAGTGTTATACCCTTTGGGGGGGGGGGGGGGTATGATGTTCCTAAATGTTATTGTTAAATGTAACTTATAATTAATCTAAGTTTTAAAGTCAAACTTTCTGTATGCACATATGTTTTAACCCTGGTCATTTGTCCAGGCCCTGTCACACCCTCCTTCAATAGGGGAATGGCATGTACCACTGTACCACTGTACAAGATTCAAGTAGGCGAACATGCAAGTCCCCTATCCCCTTGGACCCATCAAGTTAAAGAGACCAGATGTGCACAGAAAGCCCTAAGGATGGGGCAGGGCTAGATTTGTAGAATCTGCCCTGCTTTGGGAGGTTGTTTTCCCCCAGCCCAATTAAAAGCCGTTGACCAAGATTTGGAGGATTTTGCCCAGTTGTTTTGCTATAGGGCTTCAGCTTTATATTTCAGAGACCCAGCGAAATCCCTTCTTGCGATGGCTTCTCTTATTATCGCTCACTGGGCGCTTTGACTTCAAATTATATTCTTGAGGACTTTGACTCTCAAAGTCAAAGTCAAAGTCCAAAGAGGACTTTGACTCTCAAAGGCATAGCCTTTTTCTGAACTTGTGATTTTGTATTATTCATTTTATTTCTCACTTGTCTCTTTAGAAAAGTAAAACAGTATTATTACCCCTTTCGGCCAAGGTAACGGCAGGGAGAACTGGAGGCCACCTCTAGAAGTCTGTGTACCTATTTGTCATATGTAACTGTCCTATTTGATGAATAAAGTAGTTCTTATCTTATCTTATCTTATCTTATCTTATCTTATCTTAAATTAGTGTATAAAGATATGTAAGAGCAGTTGAATCAAGATCCTATAAGTCATAATTTGTTTAACCATTTCTCTGGGTTTTTTTCTTTTTTTAGTTAACAATTTTTGGTAGGAACGGCTTGGATTGCAGCTTTAACTCCCGACTATAATGGCCAACACCTTTCCTTGCCCTTGTCATCATTGTATGGTCTATTTTAGGAGTGCCAGGAATACCTGTGTTAACAGCAGGTCATCAACCTTTTCCCATGAATGTCTGTTAAACATGGAAATATATATATTTTTTAAAGAAATTTTATTGCGCGACATTTTCAGACAGGCTGATAATTTCATGTGCACAAAGAAATATTTCCATTTCCATCAAAATAAGTTAAAAAAGGTGACACTTCATCTTTGCTATATATATATCTTTAATGAGAATAAATTATTTACATGAGAATCAAAATCCAAGATGGCGTACAAACCCGTATCCTATTGTGAAGCATTTAATTGCGACAATTTAATAGGGGAGTTGCATAGCTGCCATTTTGAATCTTGATTCGCATGGAATTATGGGAGTAATGGTACAGTATAAAATCTATAGAAAACATGTTATCTTTAGCTTGGAATATTTATCAGTGGTCCAATGTCAATATTCATGTGTTTTAGATGTTTCTTTAACACACAAATTCAGCTTTCCCATCATGCAATTGGTTTTTATAGATCATTTACTACAAGCTTTGATATTGGCGAAAATATTCTTGCAATTTTCCATAAAATTCTTGCTAAATATTTCTATGTCAGATTTGAACTGAATCTATCCCAGCATGCACTGTCATAGACATGCGCAGTGAGACATGCAAATCTCCTATTCAATAGGTAGAGTATTCGCTGATTTACCTCTTCATGCTTTACATCATGCTGTCTGATTTGAGTCTAACTTTGTTTGTTTTTATAATTTTGTCATATTAAATTTATATTTGTAATGCTGAGACACACACCATTATATGCACTGCTACATTGATCATTTTCTTGTTATTATTATTGTGCACCAGCCGCCCCTCATTTTTTGTATAATGTAATGGGGGGGGGGGAGCAGGAGACTTTTCCATTAATGCCGTTAATTTTGAGAATGGAGATAAAAATCCATATTTGCAACTCCATTAATGCAATAGGAGTCAAAATCCAAGACGCCATACAAACCAGTGCCCTATAACTATGCATGTAATGGCAACAATTCCGGAGCCTAGTCTCAAATTGCATCATCATTCTTCAATACCCACATACTTTAACTCTTATTTTTTTACTCTTGACTATGATAAAGGAGCACTCAAGATATCTAGGGTTCTCTCCAATTTAATTTAAATAATCAGGAATGGGCATGAATGAGCACTTAAGATGTTTGAGGTTTCTTAGAATTGATTAATTTAATCAAAAGCTGAACCAGTCTTCCACTTTCAAGTTGTCACCTTGCCCGTAAATGTGTTGAGAGTAAAAAACCCGAAACTTATTTAATGAATCGGAACATTTCGCACCGCGGCAGCTCTGCCAACAATGGCTGGATGTTTTTATGACATCGCCTTGGGATTGGAAAAATCACGCAAACATTTCACATAAAAATGTGTCGGGGTTGACAAAAATTCCAAGCTGCGTTCCAATATGAAGGGGGTATTCGGTTAACTGTGAAGGATTTTAAAAGGGTGGGAACCTATATGGTCACATTCAAGTCACTTTTAACGTTTGACATAGAGTTTATGGTTCGGGGGGTCTCATAATGGTTATCAGCTCTGATGCGTTTCAGTCGCCAATAATGGATTTTGAAATATCAGCATATTTGAAAAGATGAGATGAAACCGTTATCAGCTCTACACAATTAGTAAACTCTGATAAATAGTAGACCTCTGAGTATATTTGGCATTGTATTGTTTCAAATGTATGTTCGTGAGTAATTCAAACAGCACTGCCCTGAACGATCTTGGGGCTTTAACCACCTTCAACAGAGACTAAAATGATTAAACCCTCCATGTCCTGTTGGTGCACTGTTTGGTGAATAATCCTTGGCTTCGTCTCATGGCTATGCACCAAACACTGCGCCAGCAGCCCCTCAATGTCAGTCATTAACCTCAGGATTGTGCACCAAACTCTGGCAGCAGCCCCTCAATGTCAGCCATTAACCTCAGGATTATACACCAAACAGTGCACCAGCAGCCCCTCAATGTCAGTCATTAACCTCAGGATTATACACCAAACAGTGCACCAGCTGCCCCTCAATGTCAGTCATTAACCTCAGGATTATACACCAAAGACTGCGCCAGCAGCCTCTCAATGTCAGCCATTAACCTCAGGATTGTGCACCATACTCTGGCAGCAGCCCCTCAATGTCAGTCATTAACCTCAGGATTATACACCAAACAGTGCACCAGCAGCCCCTCAATGTCAGACATTAACCTCAGGATTATACACCAAACACTGCGCCAGCAGCCCCTCAATGTCAGCCATTAACCTCAGGATTGTGCACCATACTCAGGCAGCAGCCCCTCAATGTCAGTCATTAACCTCAGGATTATACACCAAACAGTGCACCAGCAGCCCCTCAATGTCAGCCATTAACCTCAGGATTATACACCAAACAGTGCACCAGCCGCCCCTCAATGTCAGTCATTAACCTCAGGATTGTGCACCAAACTCTGGCAGCAGCCCCTCAATGTCAGCCATTAACCTCAGGATTATACACCAAACAGTGCACCAGCAGCCCCTCAATGTCAGCCATTGACCTCAGGATTATACACCAAAAAGTGCACCAGCAGCCCCTCAATGTCAGTCATTAACCTCAGGATTATACACCAAACAGTGCATCAGCAGCCCCTCAATGTCAGTCATTAACCTCAGGATTATACACCAAACAGTGCACCAGCCGCCCCTGAATGTCAGTCATTAACCTCAGGATTATGCGCCAAACTCTGGCAGCAGCCCCTCAATGTCAGCCATTAACCTCAGGATTATACACCAAACAGTGCACCAGCAGCCCCTCAATGTCAGTCATTAACGCCAGGGTTATGCACCAAACTCTGCACCAGCAGCCTCTCAATGTCAGTCATTAACCTCAGCATTATGCACCAAACTCTGCACCAGCAGCCCCTCAATGTCAGTCATTAACCCCAGGGTTATGCACCAAACAGTGCATTAGCAGCCCCTCAATGATGATGAATAATTCTCGGCTTTGCTGCACTTCATGCACTGCATGATCGTTTAATAAAATCCCTTTCAAGACTAACTAGGAGGGATAATAATAAGGCTGTCAAGACAAAGTTAATGAAGCAGACAGATAATGAATAAAAGTTCTCTTCTAAAGACTCATAGTGACCAGGGGGCTTGTGAATGACATTAATCACTTTAATGATTGTTTCTCTTTAATGAAATAGCATAGCAAACAAAATCCTGTTTAAAGTCTGTTCATCTCTTACGTCTTGATTCAAACTTGCTGCCCAAGCCTCCCTTTGGATCAGTCTAAAAATAGACTATAGCCTCATATGGGTCAGATTTTCAGAAAATGTACAATTGGCAGCTCTACTCTCTGCTGTTTCTTGTGTGGTTTTAACTAACTAGGTGCATGACTATATAATGTTACTAAAAAATAGGAACTAATAACATCGAAATGGTAGTATCTATCAACATATATACATATTTCTATATTCATGTATGCATGAAAAGAAAGTTAGGGGTATTTCTTGATAGTCTCTCACTATAGAAAAGTAGGTAAACCTAGTTAAATATGTGATCCGTTTTAGGAAAATGAGTCATAAGTCGCAAAATATGGATTTTGAGATATAATCATATTTGAAAAGAGGAGATCGAGCCGATTCCAATGATAGTAAACACTGTGGCACCTGATAAGTGTTTCTGTATTTTGAGTGTGATATTTTTATTTTTGAAAAAAAAAAGTTTCTGGATATACTCCATACAAAGGCCTTCAAAACGTAAGGATATATTTAATACAATGCCGAAATTTGATACATGGAATTATATGACTATAAGGAATAAACCGTCTAAAGATCAGAACATTTCAATAAAGAGATCTTGTCAAAAAAACACTTTGAAAAATTTCAATTTTGCGACTTATGACTCATTTTCCTGAAACCCATCACATATACTCCTTAGCATAATCTCAGATATATCCAGATAAATTAGATACATTGTAGTCAAATTTGGAACACGTATTCAGGCTACTAGAAGCGCTAAGCACTCCAAGAATCAAAACATTCTGAGAATGTTCTTGTGAATAAAACACTTTGAAAAATATCAATTTTGCGACTTGTGACTCATTTTCCTATAACAAATTACAAATGGCAAGACATTTCACTGCCATTTACACTCCATTTCAGTGATGGAACATTTTATTATAACATAATTCATTCAACCCATTTCAACCTAGATAATTACACAGTTGCGTCGACATAATGTTGGCTTCCGTCGTCTCATGAACCATCATGAAAGCCATGTGGGTCAGATTTTCAAAAAATGTACAATTGGCAGTTCTACAAATTAAGGATATTCTCCTAAGTTAGGCTGAAAAATGATGAATACCGGGTATGTCTGAGTATATTTGGTATCACATTGATTTAAAGTATCAGTTCTGTTATGTTAAACTGCATTTTGAAGCCCATTTTTGTCTTAAATGTGGGTTATTTGAGAGGATTGGTGAAGGCGAATTATACATTTTCTGAAAATCAGGGGTGGGTTACATAATCAAGTTCACGCAATATTGCGTCTCCAATAGTCTAAATGGGTATGCAACAAAAATATTGCGTACCAAACTGTCCAAGGTAATATTGGGTGGTATTGGGTCTCCACCTGCATCCCCATCCAAATATTGCGTCCCGACCAAAATATTGCGTCCCGACCAAAATATTGCGTCCCCACCAGAATATTGTGTCCCCACCAAAGTATTGCGTCTCCACACAAATATTGCGTCCCTTTAACACACCTAGTCATAGATACAAACCAGTGCATGACATGGAAATTATCAATGTAATTGTACTCACAAATCTGTTAAATCGTAACCACCAACCCCTTGGTTTACACATGGTTATCACATGCCTTATGAAACAGAAATAACGAGCCCACATTAGATAACTTACCTTTACTTACAGGAGGAGGTACTGGTGGAATATGGGAGGAGAACTACTTTACACAATCATGTACAGAAAGGAATATTCTGGAATACCTTCTCCTTCTTGTCATATGTTTATTATTAAATAAATCGTTGGATTGTGTCATATTAAATTTTACTGATATACATTTTATTAATTGATGTCAATACTAGCAACAGAACTAGGCAATCATTGAATAATTTAGTCACCTTTTTGCTTGGAAATAAATCTCTATACATTATGGGATTTGTTGCCATTATACAGAGAAACAGAGCTTCAGAAAGATTTATCGTGCAAGCATCAAGCCTTTCCTAAAGTATACATCCAATAAATAAATACAGTTTTTGAGTAATGAGCATAGATAGTCAGACATTATGTCAGACTTATTTCAGCGAATAAGATTTTAGGACGGCCAAGTAGACATATATTCGGTTATTTAACACAATTATACATCCTTCTCTCACTCTCTTGCTCTCAACTCTCTTTCTCTCTCCCCTCTCTCTCTCTTCTCTCTCTCCTCTGACTTCCTCTCTCTCTTACTCTAACCCTTCTTCCTTATACATGTTAATCACCATAATTACACCAACCACCCACCTGCCCACATACAAGTAGCAATTCATATATTGCTTAATGATATTAGAATGAGCCATTATGATTGACCGTCAGCATGTTCTATTTTTTTCTTCATAAATTCACATAAATTCCATTTTCTAGAATACCTTAACAACAAACAAGTGGACAATGTAGGACACATTAAAAGCTAACTGTTTAGACACAACGATTTCTGAGTTGGGCCCTGCTTAATTTATGAAAAAGCATCCAATAAATAATCATATATTTAAGCAATTGTGAACGATGTATTGAATCTCAAAGAGCTATAGGCTGTCCTATAACCTATACTCCCGTTTGATTAATATTCATATATTTCCAATACTCTACTATTGCAAGCTACCCTAATAATAGATACCTCGGAGATATCCATACATAACAATATATGCATGTGCATGTATGTATACATGTATGTATGTATATTCATACATATGCATGTATAATATTATATGTCTATATGGATGCATATGAGTAATTCTCCCAATCAAGCATCATTTGGTTTTCCAGCCTAGGCCTAGGGTGTCTACAACCCGTATTTGGGATGATCACACATGAATATATAACCATTTTATTTGAGTTCCTAGGCCAAAATAAGGCTGTGAGAACCCTACTCTCAAAGTATGTCACATTCTTCGCTGCTATGGCGAGTATAGGTGCTTTTTCAGGCTAGAAAATAAGTTACAATTATGGAATTTGAACACAGGCGCACTTAGAAAATATATACTAAATCTGCTAAAGAAAAATGGTTCCCACACATGCACGCACGTTTAGTAGAAACTTGGTGTTAAAATCGGCCGCTAAAATCAGTGAAAAAAGGGGTGACGTTGCCGATTTTGGCGGCAACACTAGCGCGAATTTATATACGTTTAAATGTTTTTAAATAGTTATATATATATAGAATTTTTATTCCAACAGCTCAATTTACATACCGTCAGAAACGGTATTATACCTTCTGCACCATGGACCGTGCAGGTCTTCCAGGCAAACCCAACAAAGGATTAAAATGAATTAAGTTAAATTGTCTTTGTCTCTCATCGCTCTCATTGTTCTTGTTTTGAGTGTCCGGTAAGTTCCGCATAATATATGAATTGGACTTTGTATCAGGGACTCTTATTCCAGTAATTGCTCATTAAATTATTATAGACAATATCATTGTTCAACTCAGTAAATTCATAGTACAACACATTTAGAGTGATACAAAAGTTCAGCTTACATAACATCTGCAGTGTTGGCTTTACCTTGTTCTTCAACCGCTTATATTACTTTGTAGTGGTGAATTATCATTTATACTTTGCCAAACGACTGCTATTTCCTGACCTAACTTATACTAGTTAGGTTTAACAATTTATATAAACTCTTCTTTTTATACACAATAACATCAATTAACAGTATTAGAGGTACATGCATATTCGGTACAAAATCAAGCTTAAGTCATCAATGTGCATGCCGTAATCCCCATTTCCCTTTTCCCATCGTTATATCGATCTTGTCATAATCATAAAGGATTTACATTCCTTGATAAAGTCAATTTACCCCCTTGAATCCTTAATAGAATTCCCCAAATTTGGTCTTAATATCTCAGTTTAAGATTAATTCTCACAGGTGAGATAAGGATCAAATTCAGAAGGGTATCTATTTTTTAGATCTGAATTCTTTCCTTGTAGACATTAATTGTACATCTGGTGATAAACTGTTCCATAATTTAGGAAGAGAGAAGAGGTAAGATTTGTGGAAAGATTCGTTTTTCGGATGCGGGACTATGAGATTCTTTCCCTTATCCAGACTCCTAAGGCAGACATTTCTTTTGTTGTATCCCTAGAGCGTAAGAATGCCCTGTCCAAACCAATATTCAATTATTATTTCAATATATTGGAGAATTCAGTCATTCTCCGAGAAATAATTAGGATCAGCAGTTGAGCGAGAAATGAATCAATGCAACACACAGAGATGTATGTCTCCAAGCCAATACCGAACCAAGTAGGAGGGCTTTTCACTAGCCTAGAATCCCTAATAGCTATTAATGACCGCGCATGTTCACTTTGGTTTCAATAGAATTGACCGCATAGATTAATTGTTGTCTAATGTTGAGAGGTACATTATGACTGCATAGGCGACTCATTAGGCCATTTTAGTTTCAATAGAAGGAATAACGCATAGAGGGAATAACTATTGTGTAAATTAGTATGAGGTTTTGGGTCATATCAGTGTGGAAAATATATATTGACAACATGAATTACTACACACACCTCTGTTTGAGGATATCGATATTATAGCATAAGAACTTAAACAAAACGGAATTATATACCGCAAATAAAGCTTATAACAAATTTTGCACTTGAAGTTTAATTATGCGGTCCCTTGAAATATTAGCACCATTTAAAAGGGTGTACCAGTAGAGATGCTCAATGACACTCTAAATATGATTCCCCGTTTGTGTTTATTCAGGCTTAGCGCATGACCCAATTACTTACCACTGCCGTCCCCCACCTGTATAGCTAAACCTTTAGACTTAGTCATGTCACGGGTCACCAAACCTCAATGAAAACATAATAACTATACTAGTTTACCCTCAGTTGTGCTTGAAGCGCACCTGAGAGAGGTGGATGTTTGTTTTGCAAGTTACGTAATAACTGATAACAGCTGTTCCTACTTGGGCCTGTTTGTACGCATCCAGGCATGACTTAGACAGACGCCTGTTATGTAATAACATTGATAACGGGAAGTCTGTATATTCTCCCTTTGTTGTCAATAACAGCCATCCACCTTTGGCTGGTGAAGGAAGGTGAGACTGCATGAGAGAGAGAATGAGTAAGTGAGAGGCACAGAGAGAGGTGGGGGGGGGGGGGCGAGAGGCAAGAGATAGATAGATATTAAAATAGTACAAGCGCCTTTGGCACCTGAGGATTAAAGATTAAGGATGAGGATTTAAGATTAGCATGTTAAGAATTTTAGGAGATAAAAAATAAAGGAGAGAGATAGATAAAGAAGTGAGGGGTGAGAGAGCACAATTTAAGAGAGGGGAGAGGAGAAGAGAGGGAGAGGAGAGAGGAGAAAGACAGATATAAGAGGGTTTCATTGAAAGGTACTTGACCCCCCACCTCCACACACACACACACCTAAACTCAAATGATATTTTAAAATAATCTTCAATCTTGATCATTTTATATTACCCATTTGTCATCCTTTTACATGCATAATCTTTGACAAATAAAGTATTTTACAATTCAATTCAATATTTCGATTTCAAATAATTTTAAATCCTGATTATTAATATTTCGGTTCTTCATACATAACAAAGTTAATTTGTAGCTTAAAATCGTCATGTTCTGGTGGTCGGTGACGGATGAGTGCCACTCAAAATGCATGTGACTTGGTAAGGCCTGCAGTAGGGAAACCATGCTGTATGTGGTGGTCGGTTAGGGGGGAGGGGGGGGGGGAGGCTGTGGTGGAGACCCAGGTTGGGGCAGCGAGGCGTGACGATCTTAGCCTTGTTTGTTTGTTTGTTTTACTTTATCTGGCTAATGCCCTGTCAGCGAGTCTAATTCTCCTTGGTAGTGGGATTATATAAGCTATGAGGTAGCTTGCTGTAAAGAAACAACATGGGGACGGGCTTCGGAAATGTAAGGCCGGATTCGGTAAAGTAAAGGAAAGAACAAAGATAAAAGGCCTACTAAACCTTTAGACTTAGTCATGTCACGGGTCACTGAACCCCAATTAGACTAGCCCTCGTCCCTAAGACTGGTATTGTTTGTAGGGCCCTATACTGCAGGTCTGGGACTCCCCATTCATTGACTGTCTTTTGAATTCCTCAGTCAAGGGGGGAGTGACCATAACATGGTAGTGACCATAATATGATAGTTTTCGTTTTTTAAACAAAAAAAATTCAAAGACTTGCGCAAGTCTAAACCCCAATGAAAACATAATAACACAACACCTATAATGTATGTGCATGCATCCTCAACAAGTCACAGGCCCCCACTCCATCCCTATACTATAAGTTTACCCTCAGATGCATCAACAGATGCAAGGGTAAATACAAAATGCAAAATCAAATGCTGCCCGTTTGGGAGAATAATCTTCTCTCTAGCTCTCTCTGCCCCTCATATCCTCTCTCCTCTCTTTCACTCTCTCCCTTTCCCGCTACCAGTTACTTCTAGATTGCTCTTACTTATATAGTTAACAACCACTATGTTTTTTACCTTCGACTTTGACAAATAATATTATATTTTGGAAAGAACATAAACTGTTGGGCTCCTTGTCAACCATGAAGGCCCTACGGTTAAATTACTTCCCAAGAAAGTCTTTAGATTTGAGTGCTTCACACCTGTCACTGTGTCGAGTGTACAGGGGCAACGCAACATCTTTTCTTGAAAATTTTTCTAGTTTTTCAAATATTTAATTGTGCTGCCCATACCCTCTCTCACTGTCTTCCATGCTTGAATGAATGTCTCTATCTCCCACTCAGCGTCCCTCCTCTCCCCTCCATTTTCTCTCTCTCCCTCTCCTGTTCTCTCTCTTTCTCTACTCTTAGTTACATTTAGATCATTAGCTGTATATTATGGAGGATCAAATGTGACTATAATGATTTATTGCGACGTCGCATACAATATCGCATTGCAGTAAGTAGATTTATTTACATCCTAATTTGCAAACTGACATCACACTGCCATTTACGATATCGCTTTATCCACCCCACGATGTCATACCCTCATTCCCGCGGGAATGAGAGGGTGGTTGTGTCACACACGCTTATCGCTCAACATTATGCCAAATATGATTATGTATTACTACGTAATAATCATTGTATAAATTAATATGATTATCAATTTGGATAGTTGGGGGGAGGGAGAGAGGAGAGAAGAGAGAGGGGGAGAAGGCGTGGGAGTTGATGAGCCAGGCCAGTCAGAGATATATAGAGCGGCCGCAATCCATTGGATCATATTAACGTGCATGTAAATGTTAAAGTAATATAGCGGATTAGCCCGTTCTTTAACTTTGGATTACTTTTCACTCTCCAGTAACTCCTCCAGTAACCAGGAGAGAATCAAAGGCAGAGAGAGAGGGGAGGGGGGAGTGAGGGAGAGAGTGGGGCAGGACGAGATAGATCATGGAGAGGGGCAGAGAAGGGGGCACCCGAGGAGGCAGGTGCAGAGAATGACAGAGGTGGGAGGGGGAGTGGAGAGAAACAGTTGGGGGGGGGGGGGGGGAGAGAAGGCATGGGAGGGTGAGAGGGATCATAGAGACCGGAGAGGGGACAAGACGGGGGGGGGCAGAGAGTGTAGAATTATAAACGCCTGAGAGAAGTACAGATGATATAATGGGAGCGGAATAATATTTGGTATATATGCAACGCGAGTAAATCAATGTACTCGCGTTGGTATATACCAAGACAATCGTTGATTACATTAATGAATTCACCAACTTGATTGTGATTAGTTCGATCAGAAATAACTGTTTATGTTTGTACATGATTTGGTGGAAGAAGAACATAATTTTGTTTCCTGAATGGCAACGCATGAAAGGAATTACGTTAAGGTTACATATATATATAGATATAATATCTAATAAACCAGTACAAAGATACTTTCGTTCAGAGCTATTTTGATCACTTAGAGGTGTTATCCTTTTTTATTATTTTTGTTTATATTTCTTCCAACAAGGATTCGATCTGTTTTTTAAAATCTTTTGCCGAATCATAAGACTGAATGTGGGTTGGTAGATTATTCCATCATCGTTTCTAGTTGAAATGTACGGTAACTAATACACCAAAGTCATAATTAAGGAAGGGGAGAAATGGTGGGAGAGGTGTGTATGAAGGTGAGGAGACGGAGGAGGCGGCCGAGGAAAAGGGGGATATGAGGAGGCCCTAGGTGCCAGCAGATCAACACATTTAGTAAATTCTGCTAAATTGAGCCGGAAAATGATAAATGTGACCCAACACCCCATAAAAGGCACTTCTCGCTCAAGTCCATGTTGAGCTACAGCCATGCAAAGGCAGGAAATCACTATTTCATGTTATAATTTTATCAATATTGAGTTAAGAGTTTTGCCATCAAGTTTCATATCTAAATTACCATCTCCCAAAGTTTCAACTTAAAAATAGTTCTAGAAATATTATAACTGTTTATTTCAAAATTAGTTAACTAATTATTGTACAGCTAAAGCTGACCTCTTCTTGAATATTAAGATATCTAGGAATCTCCAAAAATCGAGAAGTGCCTGGTTTTGGGGTGTTGGGTCACAAATACGTGTGTACATACTATATAGAATTATCTGAGTATATTTGGTATTGCATTGATTCAAAACGCTTATATTCAATATTTTGCACATACTATTCTCAATCATATTAACATTTGAGTCAGCCTGGAACTACCTGTGGGGACTCATCAAGACATATCTTGATATATTTGACAGTTGTGGATGGCTGTTATTGAAAACAAAGGTTATCTCTTCATATGGACGGGACATGGGGAGCTTGTAGACAGACCAACAAGCTAGTACCGTCTGTGTGAAGTCAATCAACCGAATCCTAGTCCACTCTCCTAAATTTCCTTGAGCTCAGCGCGTGTGTGTAGACGGGGCGGGGGGGGGGGGGGGGGGGCAGGGGCAGTGCGCATCCAAGCATGACTATGCAACATGTGCCTTCAACTCCTTGTTACATAACAATACAAATAGGCAGTGTACGCGGCAACGAAACACTCACTAGGTGACTGGTACAATATAGTGTTTAGTATTATAGTCCAAGTCCCTGAAAGTGAAAAATAGGGCCTACCCCGCAAAAAAGTATATAAAGACAATTTTGTATTGAAAGAAGTGTAATTCTGTTTAGAATAACATATCCAAAATCCAAAATTATATAAAGACAATTTTGTATTGAAATTCTGTTTAGAATAACATATCCAAAATCCAAAATTATATAAAGACAATTTTGTATTGAAAAAACTGTAACTCTGTTTAGAATAACATATCCAAAATCCGCTAAAATCCGTTTTGGGGATTGTTTTTATATACGCTTAAAGTTTTTAAATAGTTATTTCAATATTATGTTATTTGCAACGTACTGACCCTAAGAAAAAAAAATCCAAGAAAGACGGTTCTGGTGTCAAATGAAGTGGAATTCCGAGTAGCATAACATATCCAAAATTTGCAAAGATCTGTTTTGCGGATTTCATTTTATATACATTTGAAGGTTTTGTTTTATTATTTTTCTTTATTATTTCTTTTTCGGCACCGACCCCCCCAAAATGAGATAGAGATAATCTTGGAGTCAAATGAAGCGTAATTCAATGTAGAATAACATATCCAAAATTCGCAAAAATCTGTTCAGGGAAAATTCTTTTATGTACGTTTAAATGTTTTTAAATAGTTATTTCAATATATGCTATTTGTAGCACACCTACTCTGAAAAAAAATCGGAGAAAGACGGTTATGGTGTCAAATGAAGCGGAATTGAGCCGCTAGTAAGAAATGGCATATCCATTCTTATGTAACATTAGAAAGATTTAGAAGCTACCACACAAACAGGGATATACAGGCAGTGTGTGTGCGCTCTGCTCTTCTCCCCCATCACAGAACACACACACCCCACCCCAACTACAATCAATCCATACTATACGCATTACCACTGCCATCCCATGCCTCTATAGCTAAACTCTCCATACCTCTATAGCTAGCTAAAATTGATACCTCTCGTTGATTAATATTAATAAGAATAGGTCACAATCATAGTCTGGTACTGCACAATTAAGGCATCCTTATCCTCTCATGTGAGGCATTTATTTTTTTCTCCTGACTCCCCTGTCTCTTTCTCTCATGCTCTTCTCCCCTTTTCTTCCCTATCCTTCCTCGGCCTCCTTTTGTGACTCATTGAGTGGGGACGCGATATTTGAGTAGGGACGCGATATTTGAGTGGGTACGCAATACTGTAGTGGGGACGCAATATTTGAGTGGGTACGCAATATTTGAGTGGGGACGCAATATTTGAGTGGGTACGCAATATTTGTGAGGGGACGCAATATTTGAGTGTGGACGCAATATTTAGTGGAGACGCAATATTCAAAATTAGTACACAAAACATTTTACAAATACTCAACCCAATAGAAAAATATTTTGACCCGATTTTGGAGACGCAATATTGCGTGAACTTGATTATGTAACCCACCCCTGACCCATGTACTACTACCTGTCAGTATCACACTTAAACACAAATTTAACACCACATAAAGCCTCTGTCTTGACTGAATAGTGATTTATGTGGTTGAGATGTTAGATAAAGTGCTAGTTTTATGCCTGTTTCTGGAGAATAAAAACATCATAATGTTTCTCTGAGCCATGTCCCACTGCGAAGATATTAAAATTGTAATGGTTTATTTTAAGTTTAACTAGTTTGTCAGATGCCTTTGTGAACCCGGACACAATGATAGGTATCCGTTTTAGGAAAATGAGTCATAAGTCGCAAAATGTGATGTGTTTCAGGAAAATGAGTCATAAGTCGCAAAAAATAGATTTTTACATATCATTATATTTGAAAAGATGTGATCAAGCCGATTCAAATGATAGTAAACAGTCTATTATTCTAATAAGTATTTCTAGATTTTAAGTTTGATATTTTCGTTTTTGAAAAAAATGGTTTCCAATATTTCTGGGGTCAATAAACAGTAAAGTAACTAAATGTAATCCATATGAGGACCTTTGGAACGAAAGGATATATATATTACATAGATTGTCCTGAAATGTGATACATCGATTGATATAGCTATAAGTGATAACCCTAATAAAAATTAGAACATTCCAATAATGTGATCTTGAAAACAAAAACACTTTGAAAAATATCAATTTTGCGACTTATGACTCATTTTCCTGAAACACATCACAAATATGGATGTTTAGATATCAACATAATAGATGGGATCAAGCTGATTCCAATGATAGTAAACACTAGGACACCTAATAAGTATTTCTATATTTTAAGTGTGATGTTTTTATTTTTGAAAAAAAAAAAATAGTTTGCAATGTTTCTGGATGGGTAATTACCAGTAAAGTGACTAAATATACTCCATACGAAGGCCTTCTAAATGGAAGGATATATTTAATACAATGTCCTGAAAGTTGGTACATACATTTGGTACGCTCTTTTATAAGCAAGATTGTCAGGACACGACGAAAACATTCATTGAATGAGAGTGTTTTTGATCAACGTTATTACCTGAATACGAAACTACAAAGTCACCAATTGCCTCTAGACCACCCAGTGCCAGAACTCTGACCCTAGATCTATAGATGTTATATTGGCTTTATCCTTTCTCTGTGCTGCCTTTCAGAGCCCACACACTCTTTGAATGAAAGAAAACATTCCCCCAACCCAACAGCCACAGCCCACATGTACATGCACTGTATTACTGACCGACGGTCATTTGGGCTCAATCCGACTGTCAATGGCTGGCAGCAGAGGTGCCAGTCACTGACCGTCGGTCCGTGCTGGCCCGCATGTGGGTAAAATCGCCAGAAAATGTACACTTCACCAATTTCAATCCTCTCAAATAATCCCAATTTAAGACAAAAATGAAGTTCAAAATACAGATCAACATAAATGTAGATCATTTTTAAATCGACACAATCCCAAATGTACTCAAACTTAGTAGTAGTTATAATGTTCAGCCTTATTTAGCAGAATTTACTAAATGTGATGTGGAAAATAGATCACAATTTGTTTTTCAACTGAAACATTAGCACTACAGGCTGGATAGATTATTTCATAACAGTTACATTATATGCTAAACGATGACTTATGTACATAGGCCTATGTGATTAATGGCATATCAGGAAGGTAGGCTACACATATTTATAAGAAGCATATGTGATCCGTTTTAGGAAAATGAGTCATAAGTCGGAAATATGGATTTTGAGATATCACCATATTTGAAAAGAGGAAACCAAGCCCATTCCAATGAATGTAAACATTAAGGACATCTAATAAGTACATTTATCTTTTAGTTAGATATTTCTATTTTCTAAAAAAAGTTTGCCATATTTCTGGGTGGATAATTACCAGTATAGAAGCTGAATATACTCAATGGGATCATCTAAGAAACGCACTGATATAATAAATAAACAGTCTTGAAATTTGGTAAATGTATTCATACAACTACAAGGACTAGACACTCCAAAAATGGAGTAAGTAAACCACATTCCTGAAACACATGACATATTTCATTTGATGAACGGTATGTATGTACAATATTACAATCACAATATTACATCTTCTAGGCCTATTTTACGGTAATATTTTACGGTAATATTGTTCATCAGCTGTTAATAGCAGGCCTTTTGTACAGACACAGGAACAGGTGTCACAGGTGTCACAGGTGTCATCAAGAGTATAGCGTGAAGCTTTAAAACTAGCTCGTAAACGCGTAAAATCGGGTCAATGACATTCACTTTGAATACATTATGAATACATCGTGCACATACTGTACCGGTGGCTCGTTGGTCTAGGGGCATGATTCTCGCTTTGGGTGCGAGAGGTCCCGGGTTCAAATCCCGGACGAGCCCAGAGTGTTTTTAATCTGGCAATGGCACTTTCATGAATTGCCTTGCCGTACATTTTATGAGGAGTTAAATTATGTTTTGAGGTAGTTTTGGACCAATGGTACAGTATACAATCTATAGAAAACATGTTATATTCATCATGGGATATTTATCAATGTTCTAATGTCAATATCCATGTATTATAAATGTTTCTATAACACACAATTTCATCTTTCCCAACATGCATTTGGTTTCTATAGATCATTTATACAAGCTATGATATTGTTGAAAACATTGTTGCAATTTGCCATATAATTCTTGCTAAATATTTGTATGTCAGATTTGAACTGAATCTATCGCAGGATGCACTGTCATAGACATGCGCAGTCAGATATGCAAATCCCCTTTTGGCTTTATCATTCAGTTGACTTTCAGAGCCCACAAACTCTTTGAATGAAGGTCCACCTCCCCACCCAGCCCTCCACCACCGCCTCCCCACTGAGAAAATGCACAATTGTGAGATCTACACATTGAGTAAATTCTCCTAAATTAGACTGAAAAATTGTCAATACTAGGTAATCTGAGTATATTTGGTATTGCCTTGATTCAAACATTCTGTTTGGTTATGTTGAACTGAATTTTTAACATAATTCTTTATTTAAATTCGGATTATTTGAGAATATTTGCGGAGGCGAATTGTACATTTTCTGACGATTTGACCACTATGCAAGACAGAGTCGACAGAAGTGAGATCTAAGGGTAGCCTGTAACTCTGTGAATTCCTGTTTGGATTGTGTTACAGTTATTTTCCAAAATTAGACAAAAAATTGTCAATACTAGGTATATCTGAGTATATGTGTTATTGCCTTGATTCAAACAGTCTGTCTGGTTATGTTGACCTGTGTTTTGAACCTGATTTTTGTCTTAAATTTGAGTTATTTGAGAGGATTGGTGAAGGGGAATTGTACATTCTCTGAAAATCTGACCCATATGTTGGAGTGCTAGAAAACAATGTTAATATGACATGTCCTTTTTTCAATGTAATTGTGATGCAATTGGAAATAAAAACACTTATATATATATATATATATAATATACCGGAGAATATTTGCGGAGGTGAATTGTACATTTTCTGACGATTTGACCCCTATGCAGCACAAGCCGACAGAAGAGAGATCTAAGGGTAGCCTGTAAGACCTTGTCTTGTTTCATCTTTTCCTAAAGTCTCACTGGATTATGTCTCTTAAATCCGGCCTGACACATGGACCTGCCTCATTGCTTCCCATGTTAGTCTGCCTTTGATCTGTCTCAAGATTCAACTTTGAACTGAAGTTTTATATTTTGTGAAGCTAATTCTGCCCTTATGAATATAGTGTAGAGATTTATATCGAATTTATTATGTAATGTGTTTCAGGAAAATGAGTCACAAGTCGCAAAAAATGGATTTTGAGATATCAACTTATTTGAAAAGATGAGATCAACGATGGTAAACATTGGGACAAACTTAGCAATATTTCTTTGTGGGCATGAAAGTTGATAAAATTAATGTATTCATGGTACAAACAGCGTTAACCCCCCCAAAATGAAAAATATTTCCCTTGTGAATAAAATATTTTGATATCAATTTGGGATTTGTGTCTTATTTTTCTGTAAAACATCAACTAAAACTCAAACTAAAAGCATTCTCTATTATTTCTTGATAAATTCAAAGTCAAATGAATATGAAAAGAATGACAACTGTTTATTTCCCAGGGCGAAAAGGGCTTTGCACAAGTGATTGTATCAAGGCAACTGTAATGTCAGCATTTAACACCTAATTCCTTGCATATATGTGACCTTGTGTAGAACACATAGACAGAGAAGAATAGAAAGTCATATTTCAGTAGGTGGTGATTAATGGAATTTGCTGTTATATGTTTCTCTTATTTATGACCGATGTAGTACCTCTATATCTATGTTGTACACATAGACAACTGCATAATATCATAGCAATGGTCGGGGCCCGTCGAATAAGAAACCCTTACATAATTTTGTTCTTCCTTAGCTAGTTTTCCTTGCTTAGCTGCTGGTAGCCGAGGGAAGGAATTAGGTAAGGAATTATTCGCTAATTGTTTTTCCTACATTGATAACATATGTGATCCGTTTTAGGAAAATGAGTCATAAGTCGGAAAATATGGATTTTGAGATACCACCATATTTGAGAAGAGGAGATCATGCTGATTCCAATGATAGTAAACACTGGGACACCTAATATGTATTTCTATATTTTAAGTTTGATATCTTTATTTTTGAAAAAAAAACGTTTGCAATGTTTCTGGGTGGATAATTACCAGTAAAGTAACTAAATATACTCCATACGAATGCCTTCAAAACGCAAGGATATAATTAATACAATGTTCCGAAATTTGGATTCAAATTTGGATTCATCAGACTATGAGTGCTACACTCCCTAAAAATCAGAACATTTTAATGAAGAAATCTTATGAAAAAAACACTTTGAAAAATATCAATTTTACGACTTATGACTCATTTTCTTGGAACACATCACATATTTTCACCAGCGGCCCTTTGGATAACAAGTCCCTACTTAATATTTTCCTTCCTTAAATACTTCTCCTTGCTAAGCAGCTGGTATGGATCCTTGGAGGAAGGAATTTCTATACGGATAATGCTAATTTGTATTTCTACAGTAACATCAATTTTGACCAGAGGCCCGTTGCATAACAAATCCTTTCTTGATATTTTCCTTCCTTAGATACTTGTCCTTGCTAAGGAGCTGGTAAGGAACTATTAGGTAAAGAATTTGCTATACGGGTGAAATCGCCAGAAAATGTACAATTCATCTTCCCCATCTTCATCTTCAGACTGCTAGAATCATTGCATATACTCGGATTTAGCAAGTATTGACCAAATTGCAGCCTAATTTAGCAGATTTTATTAAATGTGTACAGCTGCCGATTGTACATTTTCTGAACCTTTGACCCATACAGCAAATGCTAAATCGTATTCCTACAATAAATCATTCATACAAATGTGAACAAAAATTTTAAGCGAGGACAATTTTTATGCAACAGGGCCCTGCACTGTGAGCCCTATGATACTGAGCGATATTTAGTGGAATGAGGAGAGAACCTGTGTAGCCTTGTACTTAATTCATCCTCTAGACGGAGCTGTTCTTCATAGGCTTCTATTTTAAGACACTTTCCATCGATAATTACATTCCCTTGTAGAATGAAGTCCAATTTCGTGGGTTCAGTTCACAATGTGACCTAAACTTGATATGAAGGGGTGACAAGACTTAATATTTAAGACTCAAGGGCAAGGTGTTATTTTACACTAAAAAAGGCTACTAGATTACTGCACTAGCAATCAAAAAGGGAAAAAGCAAAAGATTAATAAATAATGTCAGTCCTATAGCTCAAAGAATGAATATCTTTGGTGAGATTTGTATTTGTGGTAAAAGCTGAAAATGCACCTTCAAGAAATCTGTGTCCTACGCACAGGAATGTCCCTCTATGTAATCTGCTTTTGCAATATGTGGTACTTGATACTTGCTGGCTCTGTTTATAGTCCAACACTTATATATAGAAAAAGCCTATCGATGATGGGTATGTTTTTCAGTCTCATTAATCTAACAGGCAAAGATGATGTAACTTTTTATCAATCCACAACAGAGCCTCGTAGATTAAGTGTTGGCTCATAAAATGCTCGTATAGATTGTTTCTCTTCTCAGGAATTCCTTGTACACCCTAGCTCAGTCTTAGCTGAGGACAGGGAGAGGACTCTGTTATAGGATTAATGACTGACACTGAGGACAGGGAGAAGGCTCTGTTATAGAGTCAATGACTGACATTGAGGACCGGGAGAGGGCTCTGTTATAGGATTAATGACTGACATTGAGGACAGGGAGAGGGCCCTGTTATATAGGATTAATGACTGACATTGAGGACAGGGAGAGGGCTCTGTCATAGGATTAAAGGCTGACATTGAGGACAGGGAGGTGGCTGTGTTATAGGACTAATGACTGACATTGGGGACAGGGAGAAGGCTCTGTTATAGGATTAAAGTCTGACACTGAGGACAGGGAGAGGGCTCTGTTATAGGATTAATGACTGACACTGACGACAGGGAGAGGGCTGTGTTATAGGATTAATGACTGACACTGACGACAGGGAGAGGGCTGTGTTATAGGATTAATGACTGACACTGAGGACAGGGAGAGGGCTGTGTTATAGGATTAATGACTGACACTGAGGACAGGGAGAGGGCTGTGTTTGTTGATAAAGTCTGAGGTGAAGCCATTCATATTATCATCAACAGGTCCTGATTCCAGTTCGAAATGTAGGTCAGTAATCTGTACAGTCTATATTAGCTTTTAATGTCCTCCCAGGGCAATTATAGTTCTCTCAGGGCATTATAGGTCTATAATGTCCTCCTAGGGCAATTATACATCAAAATGTAACATTATATGTATACATGGAGAACAACAGGAGTATCTATCTGAATGAGGTTATTGAACCAGGGTATTAGATATAAGATACCGACGTTATCTTGCGAAGGTTGTACATATATATGAAGATTGTATAAATATGGCAGGTTTTTTACAAGAGTATGGAAATATTAAATAACACAACTATCTTTACCCCGTCTATTGGGAAATCAATCACTTTCGCCGGTATGACTTTGCTATTGCGACTGCCACTTGATATGAGGCCCAGAGGCATTTATATCAGAAATGGAAATTGAACTGCGGGGAAATTTACATTAAGGCTAGGTCAATGACCGAGCCTGCAGCTCAAATCGCTCTCGGAACAACTTATTCTAGAAGTCTCTGCCCTATTTCTTTCACATTGATTCCTCCGCCTGGTACATACCCCATCTACCCATATCATTCTCGCACTTCTTTCCTTGGCTCAGGGATACATCTTGTTGCCATGCTGTGATCAGTCACTCTAACCAAGGTCAAGGTTATGCTGGTGTCGCCCCCTCTAGGTGCTGAATGAAGATGAAGCAGTTAGGATTGCAACAAGATGGAGGGTCTATTTCAGTGTAGGCTCTGGGAAACACCAATTGGTGGAAACATAGTCAAACTGGGGTTCTATAATTGTGATCTGTTTAATCCAAATGAGTCACAATAATTATTTGCAAAAAAAGGATTTTGAGATACCATCATTTTTTAAAAGATGAGATCTAGAGAGTGTGCAATATGTTAGTAGAGGATATCCTGCAAAATACTATATATTATACACAGCAGATGAAAGAAATGACAGAAATGATTTATTTGAATCAGTAGGTGGGATGGGGGGATTTATAATACAACATTATGGTGTGCAGTATGCCTGTTCGCTTACCTCCCACCAAATTGATAAAGGCTGGGTTCCACTGGCTGGCTACTACTTCTGCTACTCCTCTCGCTACTTTGACAGTCTATTGCTCCTGCTTCTTTAGAAGCGGAAGCAAGCAACTGAAGTAACCAGAATAGGTGCTATTGCCCCGTTACTTCCACCGTTACTTCTATCGCTACTCAGAAATGTGAGCAGTCAACATTTTATTTTCACATCAAAATGAATGCATCAAGTAACATGAGGGGTAATGTTGAGTGGTGCCATTGCCCCGCTTCAGCTTCCACTACTTCCTGTTACTCCAGCTACAAAGTAGCGGCCGTTAAATAACATAATGTTTGATAGAAGTGGTAGCACTCTACACTTTGAAAATCCGCCAAAGGAAGTGGAAAGTAATGTGGCTAAGTAGTGGGAGCCAAAAGCACCCATCTCTGTTACTCTCTGGCTACTGCTCTCACTTTTTTAATCAAGAAGTGGGAGCAGTAGGAGCAGTAGCGAGAGCAATAGTAGGAGCAGTAGCGGGAGCAGGAGCAGGAGCAGGAGCAGTAGTGGAGCAATGGAACCCAGGATTAAGGGGAAACACATCTTTGGCTTCAGTCATGGACAACTCCTCCAGCATCTAAATAAGTTGAGGCAACTTTAAGTTTTAGTCCCTAACATAGTAAGTCTGACTATAGTGAGGAATATATGACCAGCCCACTCCTTTCTCTCAGTCCCTCAATCCATCACTCACTCAGCCTCCATCTCTCCACCCCTATCACTGCTAGAAACATCAACTGCTACCTTCCTCTGTGTGAACAAGCCTTAGTGACAGAGGAGGCACAGAGCCTGCTTGTTAGAGGTCATGTTTCTAACCCTCCAAGGTCAGAAAGGTCACACCTAAGGTCACACCAGTCATCTCCGGGTCAAGGTTTGTAACAACTGAGGTGTCAGGCAGGGTGCCAGCCTTTGTCTAGACTTGTTATCCTTAACTTAACACCAAGATAAAAAGTCTCAGTTGGCTAAACTTGAATGGTATTTTTAAAGAGGATGTGGATTGGATAAATGTATTAGGTAGGGGTTTGGTATTGGCAAAGCAGTTTTGATTGATTTGAATTTGAATAATTATTATAATTATATTTGGGTTATTATTGTTATGATTGACTTAAAATCTTGAATTGATTTGGTTTTGCATAGATCTTGATGAACACTTGATGTTTTATCTAAGAGATATTTTATGTAGTATTTCTTGAGATGACAGCAATTATTTTTTCCTATTTCATTTATTCTGAGGCAACGTATGAAAACGTCCTTGTAGGACACTGCGTCACACTAGGACATGTGCACTATAATATAATTAATGACTTGCCTCTAAGTGATAAATGGGTCAGATTTGCAGAAACTGTACAATTGGCAACTGTACACATTGAGTAAATTCTGCTAAATGAAGCTGCAATTTGGTCAATACTAGGTAAATTCGGGTATATTTGACATTGCATTGATTCTAGCAATATGTTTGTTAGGTTGAACTGTATTTTGAACTTTATTTTCATCTGAAATTTGGGTTATTTGAGAGGATTGGCAACATAGAATTGTACATTTTCTGAAAGTCTGACCCATATATAAAAGTATTTGTAGTAATCTTTGTGTATAGCCTCTGTTTTTTCTCATATTTATAGTAATAGTAATAGATATGTTACATAGATTACATTTGGACTGCAGTATGGTACAGTACACAAACCGCTTTGCATGAATGACAAAATAATATTCATATTTCTAGAACTATGGATATCTATTCATCATTTATTCAATTTACGTTTTTATCTGTTTCGTAACTGATTGTGTTCCGATTGTCTTTCATGCGGTATTTTCATGTATTATACATCACCGATAAAACCCCTCTAAGCAGCAGAAGATGGATACAGTCAGATAAGTCAAAATATGAGTAGTGGGTCAGATTTTCAGAAAATGTACAATTGACAGCTATATACATTTAGTAAATTCTGCTAAATTAGGCTGCAATTTGGTCAAAACTAGGTAAATTTGAGTATATTCGGCATTGCATTGATTCTAGCAATGTGTTTGGTTAGGTTGAACTGTATTTTCAACTTTATTTTCATCTAAAATTTGGGTTATTTGAAAAGATTGGTAAAGTTGAAGTGTACATTTTCTGAAAATCTGACCCATATAATATATAAAGTATTTGTTGTATTCTTTTTGTATATAGCCTCTGTTTTTTCTCATATTTCTTCTGAGTTAGGTTACATAGATTATGTTTGGACCTTTGCAGTATGGTACAGTACACAAGCCGCTTTGCATGAATGACAAAATAATATTCATATTTCTAGAACTATGGATATCTATTCATCATTTATTCAATTTACGTTTTTATCTGTTTCATATCTGATTGTGTTCCGATTGTCTTTCATGCGGTGTTTTCATGTATTATACATCACCGATAAAACCCCTCTAAGACATAGCAGCAGAAGATGGATACAGTCAGATAAGTCATGATATGAGTAGTGGTTCAGATTTTCAGAAAATGTACAATTGGCAGCTGTATACATTTAGTAAATTATGCTAAATTAGGCTGCAATTTAGTCAAAACTAGGTAAATTCGAGAATAATCGGCATTGTATTGATTCTAGCAATCTGTTCGGTTAGGTTGAACTGTATTTTGAACTTTCTCTTCGTTTCAAATTTGTAAATATAATTTATTCATGTAAAACCATCTCATACATCAATGGCCATGGCGAGGGACAGGAGACAAAAAGCGTGAAACCGAGGACACCTGAGTCCAAGTGAAATAAGGGGAATCTGTCATCCATCCTACATAATTAATGTCCTACAGTAACATGTCCTACAGTATCATTGATAACTACCATCATTGCCAGTCTACATGGTGGTTACATGTATGTTGTCTGCTTCTGGCTTCCATACTGTCTAGCAATTACCTTCAATTAACTGCTGCTGTAGCAGGCCAATATGTATTATTAAGTCAGGCACCAACCCCAACACTCCCTCAATGTATAACACATTTCACATTTCTAGCCCCTTAATAAAATTTAGAATATTAGCTGCAAATGACTGTACAGTAGTTTAACTGGTGAATTACACTATTGTGCTTCACATAATTCAAATTGCTGTCATATAAAATAAAAAAATAATATGGGATTAATGTCCCAAAGTTTGGTATCTGTGGCTGTTGTTGGACAATAAACCCAAAGGCCCGACAGAATGGTGACGCATAGGCTTTAAATACTTTAAAATGGCTAAAATTTCCATCGGAAACAGTGGAGGAAAGACTTTTGCCTGACCAGGACTTTATACACGTTCCAAACTGAACATGGAATCGACGACAAACAACTAGGTGATGAGGTAAGTGAAGGAGTGGAAATGCCAGAACTACTGCCAGCTATTGTAATTTACTACATCCGAAAAATAAGTTACTTCATCCGCTACAATGATTAACTAGATCCGCTCAAAACAGTAATTCAGCACTATCCACAACCCCAGCAGAATCCAAAGATCTGCTACTAATACCTTTTAGATGTCCTTAATATTTATATCCATTAGAATCGGCTTAATTTTAATCTTTTCAAATCTGATGATATCTCAAAATCCATTTTTTGTGACTAATTTGTATATATTGCTACCATAATCAAGGTAAGGTATGACATCAAATACATTTTATCCCAATGCAATTATAGTTCTCTCAGGGCATTATGCCTTTTTAATGTGCATTTGCCTTTCCTAAAGATATTAGACTCGGCATTTAGTCGCCATTTGTTGGGATAGACCCCACGGTGGTAAAACCAAATATATTCAGATGTACCCGGTATTCATCATTTTTCAGCCTAATTTAGGAGAATTTCCTAAATGTGTAGAGTTGCTAATTGTACATTTTCTGAAAATCTGACCCATAATCTCCTTTCAGGGCAGTTATATTTCTCTCAGGGCATTATAGTATCCTGGATTATGCCTCATACAGTGCACCAGCTGCCCCTCAATAATTAATTGATGATTTAATGCAGACCCCCCCCCCCCCCTATATATGGATCTACAAAACATTAGATCAATAAAACATGTCCTAGTTGGAAGAACACATCAAATGAAAGAGATGCAAGTGATTCTTTTTCTAACCCCAAGGACTGCTTGGACATTTATCCTTTATACATATATCCAACAACTCGGTCTATCGGGTAATCCTGTTGAGATTTTACGAACTGGGTCTCGTGGGGTGGATGGGGACACTGATAAAAACCTGTCAGAAAAAGACCTGAGGATTAAATTAATCCCTTTTCTATAGTACTGGGGGCTTGACAGTGAACTCCATACACAATGATGGATTGCTTTATAGTCATGGGAACAAGGGGCTTGTGCATAACAAAACCTTACTGTAAATTTTGCTTTCTTTTGTACTAGTTCCTGCTGAACTGCTAAGATAAACCTGCTGCACACACTGAACACATCGATGTGTAAGAACAGTTAGTTAGGGCCTCACCCTTTTTTTATTATTTCAAAAGATTTTATTTTGACTGAACAGGGTTTTTCACTTTGCCCAGTATTTCGGGAACAAACACAATTGAATTACCACTTGCACTTTTCTTACATATAGTGTTGATGGTACCAGTTTTGACAAAGAATATAAAAATGCTTACAAAGCAATTCTACATACATACAAGATGTTTATCTATGATATACTATGCGCCTCTATGATCTAACCACTAAGCAGTATACCTATAGAACTGTGATAGACTGGCAAGACTCCACAATTCTTCTGACCTCTAAATATTATAATTATAATTAAAATTAAAATAAAGAAAGGAAGAGTAGAGACAGAATGAATTCTCGGTGTGGCCTGTCCTGGGGTGCTTTGTTGACATACCTAAAGTTTGGAAAAGATAAAACAGTATAAATTAATTGTTTTAGTGTAATAAAAATGTGATGTGTTTCAGGAAAATGAGTCATAAGTCGCAAAATTGATATTTTTCAAAGTGTTTTTTTTTCACAAGATCACATTTAATATTGGAATGTTCTAGTTTATGCAGGGTTTATCACTTAAAGCTATATCAATCGATGTATCAAATTTCAGGACAATCTATGTAGTATATCCTTTCGTTTTGAAGGTCCTCATATGGACTGCATTTAGTTACTTTACTGTTTATTGACCCCCAGAAATATTGGAAAATCTTTTTTCAAAAACGAAAACATTAAACTTAAAATCTAGAAATACTTATTAGATTATTAGACAGTTTACTATCATTGGAATTGGCTTGATCTCATCTTTTCAAATATAATGGTATCTCAAAATCTACTTTTTGCGACTTATGACTCATTTTCCTGAAACACATCACAAATGTACTTTTCCTCTTCTCCGGGATCATACTGGAAGACCAGTAAAGAAACCAAAAGTCTTTTTCTGAAGTATGGCCCCTATATGTACCTCACACTCAGGTATGAATAAATAATATTTTAAATTGAATTGATAATCACTTCCTACGCAACATGCCCCTGGATACGAACACACCCATATCACCAGATATATTGCTTGTAGGTATTCCCAGGAATTACTGCCTCATATTGATGAATGGGGACTTCCCGAATGCACCCGATGGCCTCAACATTTTTTGACATTTTTCATTGTTCTTGTTTTTCATTTCTTACAGGGCTCCTTGCCTAACTAATGCAAAAGTGACCATGGGACCAATTACTACTATACGAAACCATTCAGGTGGATGTCCCTCTAACCCATGGTGACTCACAGGGCTGCTACCGCCTTGTCTCACTACCTCTGTCCCTCTAACCCATGGTCACTCACAGGGCTACTACTGCCTTGTCTCACTACCTCTGTTACTTCCACCCATGGTCACTCACAGGGCTACTACTGCCTTGTCTCACTACTTCTGTCCCTCTAACCCATGGTCACTCACTCACAGGGCTACTACTGCCTTGTCTCACTACCTCTGTCACTCCAACCCATGATCACTCACAGGGCTACTACTGCCTTGTCTCACTACCTCTGTCCATCTAACCCATCGTCACTCACAGGGCTACTACTGCCTTGTCTCACTACCTCTGTCCCTCTAACCCATGGGGACTCACAGGGCTACTACTGCCTTGTCTCACTACCTCTGTTACTTCCACCCATGGTCACTTACAGGGCTACTACTGCCTTGTCTCACTACCTCTGTCCATCCAATCAATGGTCACTCACAGGGCTACTACTGCCTTGTCTCACTACCTCTGTCACTCCAATCCATGGTGACTCACAGGGCTACTACTGCCTTGTCTCACTACCTCTGTTACTTCCACCCATGGTCACTCACAGGGCTACTACTGCCCTGTCTCATTACCTCTGTTACTTCCACCCATTGTCACTCACAGGGCTACTACTGCCTTGTCTCACTACCTCTGTTACTTCCACCCATGGTGACTCACAGGGCTACTACTGCCTTGTCTCACTACCTCTGTCACTCCAACCCATGGTCACTCACAGGGCTACTACTGCCTTGTCTCACTACATCTGTCACTCCAACCCATGGTCACTCACAGGTCTACTACTGCTTTGTCTCACTACCTCTGTCCCTCTAACCCATGGTCACTCACAGGGCTACTACTGCCTTGTCTCTCTACCTCTGTCACTCCACCCCATGGTCATTCACAGGGCTACTACTGCCTTGTCTCACTACCTCTGTCACTTCCACCCATGGTGACTCACAGGGCTACTACTGCCTTGTCTCACTACCTCTGTCACTCCAACCCATGGTGACTCACAGGGCTACTACTGCCTTGTCTCACTACCTCTGTCACTCCAACCCATGGTCACTCACAGGGCTACTACTGCCTTGTCTCACTACCTCTGTCACTCCAACCCATGGTCACTCACAGGGCTACTACTGCCTTGTCTCACTACCTCTGTCACTCCAACCCATGGTCACTCACAGGTCTACTATTGCTTTGTCTCTCTACCTCTGTCCCTCTAACCCGTGGTCATTCATAGGGCTACTACTGCCTTGTCTCACTACCTCTGTCCCTCTAACCGATGGTCACTCACAGGTCTACTACTGCTTTGTCTCACTACCTCTGTCCCTCTAACCCATGGTCACTCACAGGTCTACTACTGCTTTGTCTCACTACAACTGTTACTTCCACCCATGGTCACTCACAGGGCTACTACTGCTATGTCTCACTACCTCTGTTACTTCCACCCATGATCACTCACAGGGCTACTACTGCCTTGTCTCACTACCTCTGTCACTCCAACCCACGGTCACTCACAGGTCTACTACTGCTTTGTCTCACTACCTCTGTCCCTGCAACCCATGGTCACTCACAGGGCTACTACTGCCTTGTCTCACTACCTCTGTTACTTCCACCCATGGTCACTCACAGGGCTACTACTGCCTTGTCTCACTACCTCTGTCCCTCTAACCCATGGTCATTCATAGGGCTACTACTGCCTTGTCTCACTACCGTTGTCACTCCATCCTTGATATCTAACAAAGTATAGCTTTATTCTTGAGCTACAACCATTACTCAAGAAAGTAAAGGAACCATCTCTTAGCAAACCATATCGGCAAAGACTTGCATTTAAGCAGATTTCCCTTGCCTTGGCTGATGAACTAAACGCATGTCCTGCACTATTATAGATCCATTATTTAGGAGAACCGTTGATATAATGTGGACAGGCGTGATAAAGTGTGCCTGTGGGAGGAGGCCCTAATAGCGGCTTTGTATTAGTGCCTCTCCCCATGTGGAGAAGTGAGAAGTGTTGGCATGGCATGATGGTGATCTAAAGCTATTGCTTGGGGAAGTGGTAGAATAAAGGTGTACGGTTAAGCTTGTCAGAAAATGTACAATTGGCAGCTGTACACATTCAGTTAATTCTGCAGAATTCTGCTGCAATTTGGTCAATACTATGTAAATTCAAGTATATTCGGCATTGCATTGATTCTAGCAATCTGTTTGGTTAGGTTGAAGTGTATTTTGAACTTTATTTTCGTCTGAAATTTGGGTTTTTTTTAGGGATTGGTGAAGGTGAATTGTACATTTTCTGAAAATCTGAACCAAAAGTTACACTGACCAGCTTTTTAAAAAGGTTATTCCGCTGAATTCGCATCCCGGTGAGTTATAAACAGGAATATTAAAGATTTTGAAAGCTAAAAAATAACTTCCAAAATATGCTGATACCCTGTTCTTTCATGCATGAGGGCAAACCTGTATAATAGCTATGTTTAGAAGAATTTTCAACCGAAAAATATTACTCATCTGGGAAAAACTGGGAAAATATCCATTTTCCCCACACTCTTCAATTGTAAACTTTGGTGGTCCCTAAAATGAAGAAATTGTGACTCCTTAATTTTCATGCATAAGTTCCTTGAACTCCCGCCTGCAGCAGTGCATATGAAAGTGGTTTATCTCTTTAAAATGTTCCTTGCTAAGGTATTGGCCCTGGTTTAGGTAGAAAATTCATACTGTAGGAATTGAAATTAGAGAATATAAGAATTCTTTCCCCAGCCTACTATAGTAGCATGAGCACATGTACACTATTTCATCAAGACAGCAATACATATACCCATGCATTTCTAAGGTCATCCTATGGAGTGTATTTAGCTACTAGTAATTATCCAACCACAAATACTGCAAATATTTGTTTCCTAAAATGAAAACATCAAATATTAATGTTTACCATAATTAGAATTGGCTTGATCTCATCTTTTCAAATTATTATGACGATGTCTCAAAATATAATTGTTTGTGACTTGTGACTCACTTTCCTGCAAGACATATGTGATCCGTTTTAGGAAAATGAGTCATAAGTCGCAGAATATGGATTTTGAAATATCACCATATTTGAAAAGAGGAGATCAAACTGATTCCAATGAGAGTAAACACTGGGACACCTAATATGTATTTCTATATTTTAAGTTTGATATTTTTATTTTTGAAAAAAAAAGTTTGCAATGTTTCTGGGTGGATAATTACCAGTAAAGTAACTAAATATACTCAATACGAATGCCTTCAAAACGCAAGGATATAATTAATACAATGTCCTGAAAGTTGGTACATACATTTGGTCGGCTTATGACTCATTTTTTTGGAACACATGACATATTATGTATCATGTGATGTGTTCCAGGAATATAAATATACATCTTGAGGTACCCTCATAGTTGGAACTACCAGATCAAGCCGATTCCAATGAAGGTAAATAGTAGGACATGTTATTTCTATATTTTCAATTTGATATTTTTATTTTTGAAAAAGAAAAGTTAGCAATATTTCTGGGTGGACAATTACTAGTAAAGTAGCTAAATATCCTCCATAAGATGTAATGACCTTAGAAACACAAGGATATATATTTAATTAAATGTCCTGGAAATTGGTACATGTATTCATACGACAGCAGGGACCACACACCTCAGAATTGGAACCATTGCAATGAAGGGATCAGATTTTCAGAGAATGTACAACTAGCAGCTGTACACGTTAAGTAAATTCTGCTAAATTAAGCTGCAATTTGGTCAATACTAAGTAAATTCGAGTATATTCGGCATTGCATTGATTCTAGCAATCTGTTTGGTTAGGTTCAACGGTGATAATAGAATTATCAAATTTAAAATATAGAAATACATATTAGGTGCCCTAGTGTTTACTATCATTAGAATCGTCTTGATCTCCTCTTTTTAGATATGGTGATATCTCAAAATCCATTTTTTGCGACTTATGACTCATTTTCCTAAAATTTCCTATATGGGCCAGATTTTCAGAAAATGTACAATTCATCTTCACCAATCCTCTCAAATATCCCAAATTTCAGACGAAAATAAAGTTCAAAATTCAGTTCTAACCAAACAGATTGCTAGAATCAATGCAATGCCGAATATATTCGAATTTACCTAGTATTGACCAAATTGCAGCTAAATTTAGCAGAATTTACTAAATGTGTACAGATTCCAATTGTACATTTTCTGAAAATCTGACCCATATACACACTGCTGGCTACAACCACCCTATCAGACTTTCTCCCTCGCCCCAATAACTCTCACATTGCCTTAGAAGCAAAGAAAAACTGAAGCAGGAGGATATAATCGGCCAGGCCAGACTGTGTGGAAATGGTTCAATAACTCCCCGAAGGCTTTCAATTTACGACCAAGAGTGAGGTTTTATAACTACCCCTGGCTATTGAGTGTCGAGCTCCTACCGTGTTACCTATAATCAACGCTCACCACCTGATGGTACGGCAGATGTTAAATGTTATTTGGGATGTATTACAGGAAAGTGAGTCACAAGTCGCAAAAAGTTGATTTTGAGATATCATCATGAGGGTGAAATCGCTAGGAAATGTACAATTCACCTTAACCAATTCTCTCAAATAACCCAAATTTCAGACGGAAATAAAGATCACAATACAGTTCAACCTAACCAAACAGATTGCTAGAATCAATGCAATGCCGAATATACTCGAATGTACCAAGTATTGACGAAAATGCAGCCTAATCTAGCAGAATTTACTAAATGTGTACAGCTGCCAATTGTACATTTTTTGAAATTTGCAAAGGTGAGATGAAGCTGGTTGCCCTTCCTCAGGTGATGTCAGAATATTTTTTTTTTTTTTTTTTTTTAATGATTTTATTTATCCAGCTTCTCAAGACAAATATGCACGATACAGTCGAGAACAGGTAACACAGAATAGGATTGTGGCGTTCTACCTGCTGCTGCAGTCTACTTAGGTTAACATCTATAAGTAACAAAAAATACTACGTTTCTGGCAATTATTTAAGATAAAGTACAATGCAGTATAATACAATACAGAAATTAAATACGATATAGTACAATGCAAAACAATACATTACAATACAGTGTGATACATGTAAGTAAATGGAGGCTTCAAGTGGTAAAAGATGAAATGGCAAGTATAATATTTGGTATTGTCACTATCTCATTGGTGACATATAGGAATGATGTTATTACTGAGTGATTATAGAATTAGGATCGTTAAATTGACTAGGATAGTCAACTCACCGATTTGATTTCAGGAATAGGAGGGCTTTGTTCTTGAAAGCTCGAGGGTCTTGCTCGTTTTTTAGGGGTTTTGGTAGATTATTCCAGAGTGTGCCTCCAGAAAAGGCGGGCGCGCGTCTGCACGCCTCTCTTTTCGGGCGAGGAATAGGGAGGTTAAAGATGGAAGAGGCCCTAGTTTCCCGTGATTCGTTAGAGGTAGTTGGGTTAGGGGGGGGACCGCTGTGGGCTCTCCTGTGCATTAGGAGGAGGAGTTGAAGGGTACGTCTAGTTTGAAGGGGGAGGAGGTTGTTTTTGGACATGATTTCATCTACGTTTGTAGTTTTCCTTGATAGGGAGGCGATACGGACAGCTCTTCTGAGTGTTCTTTCTAGCTTTGCTTTAGAAGTGGTATTAGCCATATCTAGGAAGCAGGAGTTGAACTCAAGGTGGGGGAGGATCATTGATTTTAGTATTCGAAAGGCAATGTTTATTGAAAGGAAGGGTCTTATTCTAGCGAATGTGGCGATGGCTGCATTTGCATTTCTGAGGGTTAGTTTTACTTGTGGGGAGATATTTAGACGGTCATCAATTGTTGACCCTAGGTATTTGAATTCATTGACAATGTCGATTTGGGTACCATTTATGGTAAATTTCAGTGGGGGTTCGACTTGTGGGGGCCGAGGTTTTGGGGGAGGGAATAAAACCATTATTTTGGTCTTGTTGGCGTTAATTGTCAATTTGTTGATTTTGCACCAGTTTTCTAGGTGTGGGATTGAAGTATTTAGGGCCTTTTCTGCAACGTTGATGCTAGGGGCTGACGTGTAAAGGACGGTGTCGTCAGCATATAGTTGACAGGAGATAGGAGAGGGGTTGGTGGATGTGATATAGGAGGGGAGAGAGTTGATGTAAAGGTTGAATAGAAGTGGGCCGAGAATGGAGCCCTGAGGGACGCCTGTAGAGAGTGAGGCTTGTGGGGACATAGTGTCCCCAATTTTTGTTCTCTGCGACCTTCCTTCGAGGTAGCTGGAGAACCATGAGATAGTTTCAGTGTGGAAGTTAATGGCTGAGAGTTTGTTGGTCAGAATTGAGTGGTCTATTGTGTCGAAGGCTTTCTTCATGTCTATGAAAAGGGCAATTGTTGGCTGTTTGTTGTTACAGTTATTGGTGATATCGTCAATTATTTCTGAGAGGGCTATTTGAGTTGATCTACCTGTGCGGAATCCGTGTTGTTTGTTGTGCAAGAGGCCAAAAGATTCTAGGTGATTATAGGTTTGTGAGTGTACAATGCGTTCCAGGACTTTACCTGGGACAGGTAGGAGGGAGATTGGTCTTAGATCGGAAGGTGATTGAGGGGATTTGACTTTTGGAAGAGGGATGACTGTTGCAAGTTTCCAGGCTTTTGGGAAGGTCGCAGTTTCAATAGAGGTGGAGAAGAGATGGGTGAATTGAGGCAGTAGGACTTGCATGGCAATTTTAAGTAATCTAGTGTTCAGGTTTGATATGCCGGATGGTTTTTTCGTATCCAGGCTATCGATAATTTCAGATACTTCCTGAGGTGGAATGGGTTTTAGTCTGAATGAAGGGGTTGTGGTTTGGTTAGAAGGGGGAGTGTCAGGTTGGATAGCCGAAGGAGGGTTAGGGATGGCGTTAGCTAGCTGTGGGCCAATGTTGGCGAAGAAAGAGTTCACAGTGGAGGGGAGGTCCTGGTGGCTTACTCCAGGTAGAGAGAATTGGGCCTTACCTTTCTTGCTGGGCAGAAGCTTTTTCATTTCCACCCAGAATTTAGAGGGGTCATTAGCATTTTCATTGAGATAGGTTGAAATGTAGTGTTTTCTTGAGGATCGAATGAGTGAGTTGACCTTATTTCTGAGGGCCCTAGTCAGGTCCCAGACATTTGGGTCATTGACACGTTTAGCTTTTTGGAGGAAGTAGTTCCTGTCAGCTATTGCCTCTAGGATTTCTGTGTTTATCCAGGGAGGGTTAGATGTGGGTAGTCTGATTTGGGAGATGGGGCAGATCTGGTCTGCAGCATAGGTTATGTGGGCATGTAGGGAGTCCCATATCACGTCCGGGTTGTTTGAGAGGGATGGGTCAGGAGGGTTAGTTAGAAGGAGATTCTTAAATGAGTCATATGAGAAGTTGCGAAAGGATCTGCCCTGTTTTGTGATTTTTGGGACTGAACGTTTTTGTTTTTTCCGGATGAGAAATACTGGTTGGTGGTCGCTGATGTTTGTCATCAGGACCCCAGTTTTGGCTACAAATTTTATGTTTGAAAAAATTAAGTCAATTGTGGTGGAGGATAATTTTGAGACTCTGGTGAAATCGGTGATGTGCTGGGTCAGATGGTGATGTTGGGCCCAGTTAATTAGTTCAGTGGTGCTTGGTTTTACCGAGGACATGTCTACATTTAGGTCCCCAAGGATGAGTAGCTCATATTTCTCTAGGTTCTGAATTTCGCTGAGAGAATCGTTCAGGTATGTAATAAAGGGTAGTACAGCATTGGAGGGAGGGCGGTAGATGTTTGCCACTATAATGGGTTTAAGGTGAGGGTGACAGATGATTATCCATTGAGCCTCAACTGTGGGGGTGGACTGATTTAGGTGAGAGAGTAGGATGGAGTCGATATCAAGGGTTTGTTTGACATAGATAGCAACACCACCACCTCTGGGGACAGGGCCAGATGTGGTGTATGTGCGGTCAATTCTGTGGAGATCATAGCCCTGTAGGCTGATTTGGCTGTCCGAGGTGGCTTCGGTGAGCCATGATTCGGAGACTGATATCACGTCAATTCCTGAGTTATGGAATTCAGCGACAAAAGGGGCATAGTTCTTATTTAAGCTTCTGATGTTTAGGTGTACGAAGCTGATACCTCTTTCTTTCCCAAGGTCCTTAGGGGACGTGATTTGGGGTGGGCCATTAGCTGGTTGTTTGGCTTTCTTTATACCTCTTCGGCGAGGGCGATACTTCCTCCTGTGAGGATGAGATTGATTTGAGGGTGCAGTGACTGAGGGGGCATTGCTCCCTGAGTGTGCCCCATGGTTGGGGCCATTTGATGGCATGGGTCAGGATGATGTGTTTCTATGCTTCTTAAATAAGAATTTTGTGGTATAATTTAGCTAAGTTAAGTTAACAGCGCTGTGTGGACATGGTAGGAATGGAGGGGGGGGGTGAGGGTGAATGAATGATTGGGTGAGGAAAGCGCATTACTGTCCGTGTGGGCAGTTTATGAGAGAGCGGCGGTCGTCTGGGCGGGGGGTGAACCCCCATACAGACGTCCGCTGAGGTGGATGAAAAAATGAAAAAGCTGACTAGGATTAGTGCAGAGGGACTGTATCCTAGCTCCAATCCAGTCAGTGGACGGTAGTGTAATAGTAGATCCAAATTTACAATGAAGACATAATAAATTCATGGATAGTTATGACTAGGTGGTCGATTGAGATTCAAGTGGACATAAGATACTAATAATACTATAGCTCGTTGTGTACACGGTAGTACAATACGATACATTATGGCGATAAAATACATAGCGAGTGTGTGTGATGGCGGAGAGGGGGAGTAGATCAGAGGGGTGGAGAGGAACTATATCTTGTCCGCCTCCGGTCGCCTCCCCTCCCTCGCCAGACATCCCTCGTATTATAGTAGACAAAATCGGAGTATACCTTGAGACATGAATATGTGTTCGTTCATGGTTCAGAACACATGTAATAATACAGTATAGTATGGAACGATGTGACTGAATATGGTTAAGACAATACAATAATACAATAATACAATACAATAGTACACCTTACATATATGAGCTTATGTTATGTTTGTAGAGAGGAGGAGACCAGAGGAGGTGGAGAGGAACTATATCCTTTCTTTCCTCCGATCTCCCAACACAACACTATATTACCTTGGGTTGCTTTTATGCTATGTCTAGAGAGATGAGGGGGAGACCAGAAGGGGTGGAGAGGAACTATATCCTTACTTTCCTCCGATCTCTTGTCAACTCCAGTTAAAAATATCAATGCATGCAGTAGTGAAAAAATGGTTATGATGGATATTTTTGTGCCTGACTTGGTAACTAATTAGAAATTGCGATTGATATTCAACTAGAATGAAACATGACAGTATGTGGTTGTAACTCATTACAAAATACTCTTGCGTTACATTTTTATGTCTGGAGAGATGAGGGGGAGACCAGAGGAGGTGGAGAGGAACTATATCCTTTCTTTCCTCCGAGCACCGCCTCACCCCCAGCCAAATATCGATTTATACAATAGTGAGCAGTGGTAGAGTAGATCAAGTTGTTCAAGGCACCACCTGGAATAACGTGTTACCTGCATGTTAATGTGGACCTTAAGATAGTTTGTCAGCAGGTAGTTCAATCCATGCAGGTGTATATATAGGCATCAGTATAAATTAGAGATTGTTTAAGATAGAGTTTGAGGTAATTGCACGAACAATATTGTCAGCCCAGTTCTTTTTAGCGGAGTCAGATAGGTGACAGCCGTCGTTCAGTCTCTCATACCTGTGTTTGAAGGATCCATTCGGTTTTCTTTTGTGCACAACTGTTGAGAGATAGGGTGTGAGGGTCCTGTTGGTTTTGTTTGCGATGGAGATTTGGTGGTTTAAGTCTAGTATTGTTTCATTGAGGACGTCTTGTTGGTGGTGTATCACACCTTCAGGTAGTCTGTTATAGGTCGCGAGATTGACACCTGGGAACTGGGCGAAAGCTACCTTAGCTTGTGGGGCAATGTGGGTTGTAGCATGGAAGCATAATGATATGTTGCCGAGAATGGTAGAGATTGCTTCAACTTTTGATTTATGGGCATAGTTGACCTTCCAAGAGAGATAGGGTCGTTGTGTGATTGGGTCATGGTTTTTAATTTTAACTCTCTCAGTTACTTCACAGATGCCGTTGATAAATAGTATGAGTGATGGTCTGTAAGACATGATTGATAGTTTGGCTCTGTTGAGTGCTGTGGTGTAGTTTGCACCGCTATAGGAGAGGAGAAGATGGTTGTTATTATTTAGACCTTTAGAGTTCAAATAGGTTTGTAGGCCCTTGCCTCTTGAGTCACTGATGATAAGCGTTTTGTATCCCTGGGGGATGGAGAGTGTTGGAGGCATGGTTGTGTGACACAAAGTTTGATAGTATAGGAAGTAGGAGGTTGCTTATTAAGTGGTTGAACTCACTGTTGGATGTTTTACTGTTCAGCAGAGTATGTTGAGGAGAGTAGAGGCTATAATGAGAAGCTTGAGGTTGAGCCGGGTGCGGAGGAGGCAGCCAAGCTGGCGGTGGAGGGAGCGCCTGCTGCCCGGCTGGCGGTGGTGTCAGAGCGTGCTGGGGTGGAGATGGGGCCTGTGGGAGCCAGGCCGGGCCAGTTGGATAGGGCGGCGGCGGCTGTTGAGGTGCCCTCGGAGGTGGTGTGACGGAGAAGTTCGCGGGAGTAGTGTCAGCGTGCTGGGTTTGGCTGTGGTAGGAGGCGTTGTAATGGTTTGGATGGTGCGGCGGAGGCTGCTTGCTAGCAGTTACACTGGCATAGGTTTCCCGGTCTGAGCCTGGGGCAGTTCCTGGGGAGAGGTTGAGACCTTTTGTGGGGCCTGGGTATGGGCCTAGAATTCCTGGCTGTGATGCTATGGAGGCAGGGGGCCAGTTTGGCCGGTTGCTAGGAGGAGGAGTGTGGTTGGTCTTGGTTGTGGAAGTTGTGAATTGACGGTTGAGTGATTGAGGTGGATGAGAGTTATGTTGTCTTAGTGGGCGTGGCGTGAAGTTGCGCCTGCGTCTGTTTAATTTAGAAGGTTTCGTTTGGTAGGTAGGTGCGTTTAGTCTAGTTGCGGATGGACCAGTCAGAAGTTTGTTAACAGAGGATGAATTTGGTTGTTCCTTGTTAAGAGACCGCTCATTGGTAGTGGTGGTAGTTCCTTGGAGCGGTGGTGCTGTAGTAGTAGCTTGGTCGGGAGTGGCGGATGTGGGTAGAGCACTAACACCATCACATGGGGTGCTAACTTTGTCCTGGGTTCCCACGGTGGCATGAGCGGTGGGCGTTGAGTCGGTCGCACCATGAGGGGTGGGGGGTGCTTTTGTTTTGGAGTTAGTGGATGTTTTGGAGTTAGTGGATGGCCGTTTTTGGGCGCCTTGATGTCTGGGGGGAGTGAATTCTTGTTCAATATGGAGGTGTCCATAGATTTCGCGGGGGATAGAGGGGAGGAGCTTTTGAGAGGGTAATTCGCTCCTTAGGCAGGTCAGAAGATTTCCCAATCGGTTGTCTCCAGGGTAGGATTTGTGTGAATGTTCATCCACTATGCGTAGACCGATGCCCCAGAAATTGTCTGTTGTTTTTTCTAATAAAGATCGTGGGGCAGTTGCTGATAGTGCTGCAGCTAGGTGTGGGTTTTGGAGGAACTTTGCTCTGATTAGGTCCTCCATGATTTTTAGTTTAATATTGTCCCATTCCACTGAGTGTAGTTCAGAGCCTAGCTGTTTTTGCTCGAATGGATTTTGTGAAGCATAGATACTTGAAGCAATATGGTCGTTTGTTGGCGATTTTAAGAATAGGGCTTTTTGGTGTTGATAGCCCTTTTCAACCGAGTCGTAGGGAATGTCATTGTAGGTGAACTGGCATTCAAACATGTTAGACAGAAAGCTTTGGGGGGAGGAGAAGAAAATAGCTTCTTCATTTCCAAAGTTCGCAATATTATGAGGTTTAAGAGTTGAGGGGAGTTGGCATAGGTTATTGAGTTGGTATGATTTGTGGTCAATAATAAGGTCGTGCTGGAAGAGCTGCGAGGAAACTTTATCCCTCTTGGCTTTGGCGCAGATAATCCCAGCTGTTTTCCTACGTGCTACTGTCTTTTGTCCAACTATGTCGTCTACTGACATGTTGAAGAGCTTAAGAATGTTCGATCTGTTGTCACATAGATCCTTTGCTAAAGAGTGGCGGACAAATTTGATCGTGGCAACATGTAGATTTGATGCGTTATCGAGTGTGATATTGTAGCTACTAATGTCTAGTGGGTGAAATTGAATGTTTGTTCTAGAGCAGATTTGGAGCAAGAGGTCCTGGATGACTATGTCTTCAGGAATGCCTGAGATGGTTATTGATTGCTCAAATGTGGAATTAAAGACACTTTCTAACCTTTCATCTAGTTGTGATATTTGATGTTGCATAGCAAACAATGTATTCCATGGGGGTTGAGTATAGTCCAGTGTGGTAGGAAGTGAAGACGAATGATGGTTTTCGGGCACCGTGATGCCGCTGGAGTCATGATTGTTAGCGGTGATCGTGGCTGCCTCGGCCGTCTGGGGCTGAGGTTGGACGGGCTCCCCCGTGTTGTTTGCCAGAAGCATCTCCCGTAGAGAAGCAATCTCGGTGCGTAGCTTATCCAGTTCATTGGTATTGTTATCATTAGTGTTGTTATCCAGATGATTGTTACCCTGCTGGGTCATCATAATGAGAGTAGGTTGATCAACTTCCTCAATACCTTCACCTTCAAAAGAATCAAATGGGTCCCTGACTACTGGGTGTACCTCAGTAGCATAGGTAGGTCTAGTAGGTAGGCGGTCCTGGACGCCATCTTGGGACGCAGCATTTAGTGGAGTCGATGTGTGGAGGTTGGAGTTTTCTCCAAAATCCTGAGAATCAACCAATATGATAGAATTATAGTGCTTCAAATGTGTAGTAGACATCTTTGCACGTCGAATGAACAATAGTTGAGTGAGATGAGAGATTAATTGACGGAGATATCCTAGATGATTCACACAGCGCTGTGCGGGCACGTCTTACTCGCGCGCCATCTTTAACATCTTTAAATAGATGTCAACACAACCTCAGTTTGGAGGAACTCTCTCAACTCTGAGCCTAGATTGGAGTGAGAGGTTTTCCCTGAGCCTAGACTAAACGAGTGATTAAGTGTCTGTTCCACCAGTCAGTTTTTCACCTGATGTCCAGATGTGTTGTGCAACTTTGCAGAAAAAAATTGTTTGTCTAATTTTGTGAACTTCAATTCCCATCGGTGCAATTCCTATCTGTTTGTACAAAATGAAAATGCTTCCTCTTCTAAACTGAACTTGACATGATCCTGATTAACCAATATATCTAAGAATAGAAGATTGATTAAAGCATCATTAATGAATCAGAAAGTTATTAAACTCTCCTCTTTGTTCACATCAATGGGCAAATATTTCTGTTTATGACCAGTAATTTGACACAAGTTGTGGAGGGAAGGATTCTTCACTTTATTAATTTGTGATGTGTTGTAGGAAAATGAATCACAAGTCGCAAAAAAATAATTTTGAAATACCAGCAGTCCCGAAATGAAGGATATTAATCTCTTTAGTCTCTGCCTCTAGTTGTCACAGCCCCTCGACTGCTGAAGGCTGTGACTAATGGGAATCATATGATAAAATCAATCAGAAAATATAACTCAAACTGTAGTTCTGTATAAGACATTTATTATATTATCTTATTGACCAATGGATCAATGATGCCAGGCCCGGCAGATAGAGTAGTCTCCCTTGCACAGAGTGATTCATTGCTCAGTCAAGTGCTTTATTGGGTCAGATTTTCAGAAAATGTACAATTGGCAGCTGTACACATTCAGTAAATTCTGCTAAATTAGACTACAATTTGGCCAATACTAGGTAAATTTGAGTATATTTGGCATTGCATTGATTCTAGCAATCGGTTTGGTTAGGTTGAACTGTATTTTGAACTTTATTTATGTCTGAAATTTGGGTTATTTGAGAGGATTGGTGAAGGTGAATTGAACATTTTCTGGCGATTTAAGACTAAATCTCACAAGATTTATTCAATAGCTGATATATGGACTGAGTATATTGAAGCAAACTGGGTCCAAGATTGGCTTTTCTCCAGCCGGGAGAGAAAGATTAATGCAACACGAATGTGGAATTTCAGTCGCAAGCAAAAGAAATCATTTATTTCTGAGCCTTAAAATGTAAAAGAAAACCCAACCGTTTTCCCTTTGACCCCCATATTAAATTGTGTTTTATTTTCATACTGAAATAGCAGACAATCTAATTCGGAAACCCCCTAACAAATTATATATTTTAATTCTACATGGTAGGGACTTCACATATGAATAAATCAGGCTGATACCACAATTTCTCAAAATACCCTCAATCATCCTTAACAAAGAGGACAGGTTTAATGAATCTCCGATTCTTAGTTATCTTGGTTATCATGAGAGAAATGGAATGGATCTTAAGATAAATGAGCCTTCTCTGCCTCTGGTATTAGCCTGGCATTTCTGAATCTCAATTGGCTCGCTATCGCCACTCGCTAAATCTCAAATTTCTAAAAATCGTTCTCTTCTCGAATGTCAGTGTCTGCGCTCTATTGTAATTACCATCTACCAGCGTAACGAAACGGAAAGTTAAAGTTATTTTTCTTGGTAATTTGAGAAGGTGATCTTTTCTCCATTCTTATAACAGTCGTTCCATAGTAATAAGGGCCTTCTGATTGTGATATTGAAAATTGAAGCTCCTGTCTGAATTGAAGCCGCACTATACTGTTTTTTTACGTTTGATTTGATTTTTATTTTGAAAATATTTCATTCAGGTCATAGACTTTTCGTTACATTTAATGCAAATTTTCTCAGAATAGCCTGATTTTATCATATACATTTTAAGTAAATTATCAAGTAACTAAGTAGTCAAATGGATCGACATAGACTAAACTAAATAACGATCAAAATGAGATGTAGCGATTAAACATAATGCTAAAATTTATATCACATCGATTATATTGACATATATTAAAGATATGCACCCAGTTTCGACATGGTTCAGACGTTTGGTTTTCAAAGGCACATCTTAAAGACATTTTCTCAGTTTTGCAGGATTTTGTACTGTTGTTTTTGATATAGGGCTTCATAAATGTCGACATATATTTGGTTACTGGCTGAAATCCTTTCCTGTAGTGGCTTCACTTATTATCGCTCAATGATTTTTCCATAGGTCAAACAATAATAACTTTGCTATGATAAGTAATGTCTGTACTCTGTCCCTATATACACACAATTTAAGAAGATAATTGTGATTTGTTTTAGTAAAAATGAGGCACAAGTCGCAAAAAATGGATTTTGAGATATCATTATATTTGAAAAGATGAGATCAAGCCGATTTCAAGGATAGTAAACATGAAGGACATCTAATAGTTATTTTTATATTTAAGTGTGATATTTTTGTTTTTGAAAAAAAAGTTTGCAATACTTATTAGTGGACAATCTTTGGTAAAGAAGCTATGAATAGACTACATAGGATGACCTTAGACATGCAGGGATATATTTAATCCACAGTCTTGAAATTTGGGACATGTATTAATAGATCACTTTCAAAATGTCGTTTTTGCTACTTGTGACTCATTTTCCTGAAACCCATCACAATTGGTATTACACCCAGAATGTAGGATAATGTGATAAAGATTGATATTTAAAAAATAATTGGGATTGGCATTGTGAGTATTCTGCTAAATTTGCCTGAAAACTATAGACTAATTATATCTCAAAGTATCCAGTATTGCGCTGATTAAAAGAACTTTTGCTGTATGGAACCATAAATTGAACCTCATTTTTCTCTTAAAGTCTTTTTTTAGATAATTGGTTTAAGGAAAATGTACATTTTCAGAGGCCTTAATAGTCTATCCCATTTGCAAATCAACTTAAAGAGTACATTAGGAGTAAAAATAGCTCAATACAATTTCCACTATTCGCTGAAGCTACTAATTTAAGGCCCTCCTATTATATAGAGAAATCTAATTTCCCTTTGTTAGAGTGAATAATAATGTGATTATTGACTTAAAACAAATAATTGATGTCTTTCCAATTCTAATGAAACAGTTTCATTTTAATGTGCCCTTATACCTTGTCTAGCAATCAATAAAGCTCTGTTGCCATTCCTAGCTCTCGCTTTTGTTCTCGTCACGTGATATTGAACGAGATTTGACGGGAGTCTAAGTAGGAAGGACAAAAATGTCGTCTGCTCTCGCAGGTCTCCATGGAAACGTGGGTTCTGCAGATTGCAGATGTCATCTTTGATTTTGAAAATTAGATCATGCATCAGCGGTGGGTGATTTATTATTAAATGGGAAAGTTCAACTTCTAGTTGGAAAGTGACGCAGACTTGAACAGTATTTGTGACAACTTGAACTTTTGATTTGCATGCAATAGGGGAGTTGCATGTGCCACTGCGCATGTTTGTTACAGTGCATCCTGGGATTGATTCTGTACAAATCTAACATACAAATATTCGGTATCTTACCGATATCTTACCTAAATAAAGAAATGTAAAAAAAATGACTGAAGGAAACAATGTTGGAGGGGTGTTGCGCAAGGAAAATAATACAAAGGGAATCCCGTCCTTTTTGCAGCTTACAAACGCAGCTCTACAAACGAGTAGGAATAGTCATGACTAACCCTCTGTTGCATGATAAATGTTTGAAAAACTGTGATTTCAACAAGCAACAGACAGGCTACGAACAGCCACGAATATGCAATGAACAGTGGAGTCAATCATTTATCCTCAAGAAATGACAAGGGCATCATAACCTTAAATTGTTGAAATATCAGAAAATGTACAAATCACCTTCACCAATCCTCTCAAAAACCCAAATTTCAGACGAAAATTCAGTTCAAAATACAGTTCAACCTAAGCAAACAGACTGCTAGAATCAATTCAATGCCGAACTTATCTAGTATTGGCCAAATTGTACATTATCTGAAAATCCAACCCAAATGTATTGCCCTATTGTCAAAATGAAATACAGTTTAGTTATTGACATCTATGCTCTCTGGAGAATATTCAATAATGAATAACAACGGTCTTCCACTCAGTGCTGCATCTAAGTATGCAAATAAGAACTATCATATGAAACTTTGTCCAATAAAATTTTTAAAAAAAAGAAGGTATTCTAGTTACCATACCTTATTCACTGCTAGCCTTGTATAACTGTATTTACCTGCAAAGAGAAAAGTGAACATTATTATTTATCTTCAAATATTTGTATGTCTCTGTTATAGCTAAGAAAAAACTCAGATATTGATAATATTCTGGTTTATTATACACTGAAAGCACTGGAGCACTGAGGTACCTTAGGGAAAGGTCCACACAATTGTTTTGGTCTTCCGAGGCATATTGTTAGGACATTACTAACTTCGAAGTAAATATATTAAAAAAGACACTAGTAACACAACTATATGTATAATAAGAGCGTATGTGGGTGAGATCTTTAGAAAATGTACAATTCGCCTTCACCAATCCTCTCAAATAACCCACATTTAATGCAAAAATGAGCTATAAAATTCAGTTCAACATAACAGAACTAATACTTTAAATCAATGCTATACCAAATATACTTAGATATACCCAGTATTCATCGTTTTTCAGTCTAATTTAGCAGCATTTCCTAAATGTGTAGAGCTGCTGATTGTACATTTTCTGAAAATCTGACCCATGTAACAAGCATTAGATCTGGGGATATGTATCTTATAATAGGCGAGCTCCACTATGAGCAAGTAGTGGTAAGTTTGTGTTGCCAATAGAGCGGCCAATTATTGGCCGCTCTATTGGCATTGCTACTTGCCATAGTGGAGGAGGTGGTGCAAATGAATGGCAAGTCATTGCAAATGACTGGCACTTCATTGGTCGCAACTTGCTGTCATTGGCAGAAGAATCAAAACGTTTTGATTTCTTCAGCGAATAGATTGCCATTGGCCGTTCATTGGCCACTATTGGCCACTACTTGACACAGTGGAACAACTCATTACAAATTGCTTTATTACCAATAGATTTTCTATTAGCCTCTACTTGCCAGTATTCAGTCGAAAATCTATTGGCAGCTCTATTGGCGACACCATTAGCCACTACTTGCTGATAGTGGAGGCCTCCTATTATGATTACACGTTTTTACTATGTTGTGAATCTACGAGAAACCCAGCTTGGAGTGGATCCTCATCACAGTAAAAACAAGTAAGCAGCAATGTAAGGGACGTTTCTATTGGCTCATACTTTAAAGCATGACGTCACAAATGACATGACATAATCTGGAGCTGCCAGATCGCACGTGTGATTCCAGATAACTTTATATCATGGTAGGATTTCACTCTATAGTTGTGTACAGCCACTCTGATATAATATGCACCATTTTCATGTTTACAAGTCCCACCTTGCTGACGGTGCATACAGTATATGGGTCAGATTTTGAGAAAATGTACAATATAGAGCTGTACACATTTAGTAATAACTTCTAAATTAGGCTGAAATGCTGCCAATACTATGTTAATCCGAGTATATTCGGCTTGCATTGATTCTAGCAATCTCTGTGTGGTTGTTAAACTAAATTTAGAACCTAATTTATGTCTTAAATTTGGGTTATTTGAGAGGATTGGTGAAGACGAATTGTACATTTTCTGGCGATTTCACCCATATAAGGTATAGACAACCAACCAAAGCATAGGGGTGTCATGACATCTAGATAACCATCCTGGCTACCTTATAAAACACATTCCATTATCTATATTGTACATCCTTTACGTTTTAAAACCATAGCAATGTCTTCCATCGTCATCTATGGCTAGATCCATTCCTGAAGGAACAAATAGATCAATAGTAATTATAAATCTGAGCATAGGTGCCTGGGTGTTCCCCCTGTGGACTACATGTCCATCTTATTATAGACTTGTCCCTCAAACCATTGATACACAATACACATACTCCACTATGAACTTCCTACATGGGCCAGACTTTCAGAAAATGCACCATCTACAGTTCTACACATCTGTCAAATTCTGCTGAATTAGAGTGAAGGTTGATAAATACTAGGTATATTTGAATGTATTCTGTATTGTATCCATTCAATAAATCTGTCTGGTTATGTTGAACTGGATTTTGAACCTGATTTTTGTCCTAAATGTGGGTTATTTGAGAGGATTGGTGGTGCCAATTCTACGTTTTCTCAAGATCAGACCAACATAAGGCTTCATTATATGGGTCAGATCGTCAGAAAATGTACAATTTACCTTCACCAATCCTCTCAAATAACCCAAATTTCAGACGAAAATAAAGTTCAAAATACAGTTCAACCTAACCAAACAGATTTCTAGAATCAATGCAATGCCGAATATACTCGAATTTACCTAGTATTGACCAAATTGCAGCCTAATTTAGCAGAAGTTACTAAATGTGTACAGATGCCAATTGTACATTTTCTGAAAATCTGACCCATATATTGGTGTCCATAGGTAATGTGTTACGGACAATTGAGTCTTAAGTCGCTAAAAAATGGGTTTTGATTTGAACAGATGAGATTAAGTGGAAATCTGAAAGGAATTACAGTATCTGGGTCAGATCTTCAGAAAATGTACAATTGGCAGATCTACACATTTAGTAAATTCTGCTAAATTAGGCTGCAATTTGGTCAATAGTAGGTAAATTCGAGTATATACGGCATTACATTTATTCTAGCAATCTGTTTGGTTAAGTTAAAGTACATTTTGAGAGTTATTTCTGTCTTAAATTTGCGTTTTTTGATAGGATTGGTGAAGACGAATTGTACATTTTCTGAATATCTGACCCATATAAGTCATCAGTAACAATAACAAGCTTTTAGTTGGATGGATTGACAGAGCTATTGACAGTGGTCACATTTTAAGAAAATCATCGTTTCCTAGTAGTAACTCTTTTGCATATGCCCGCATCTATGTGGGTTGGAGTGACAGAGGTAGTGAGACAAGGCAGTGGTAGCCCTGTGAGTGACCATGGCTTGGAGTGACAGAGGTAGTGAGACAAGGCAGTAGTAGCCCTGTGAGTGACCATGGCTTGGAGTGACAGAGGTAGTGAGACAAGGCAGTAGGAGCCCTGTGATGGTCCTGGGTAAGACCATAAAGTGCCTTTCTGTCTGTTTTTCTCTGTCTCTCTCTCCCTTCTTCTCTATCTCTGTTTCCTGGGTATGATCATAAACTGCCTCCTTCTCAGCTCTCCCACCCTTGATATAACCATCTTAAATGTGTTGATAAGAGCGTAAAGCAATCTCATTCACCTAGTAGCCCTGTGAGTGATTATGGGAAGGATTGACAGAGGTAGTGAGATAAGGCAGTGGTAGCAATGTGAGTGACCAAGGGTTGGAGTAACAGAGGTAGTGAGACAAGGCAGTAGTAGCCATGTGAGTGACCATGGGTTGGAGTGAGGTAGTGAGACAAGGCAGTAGTGGCCCTGTGAGTGACCATGGGTTGGAGTGACAGCGGTAGGGAGACAAGGCAGTAGTAGCCATGTGAGTGACCATGGGTTGGAGGGACAGTGGTAGTGAGACAAGACATTAGTAGCCCTGTGAATGACCATGGGTTGGAGTGACAGGTAGTGAGACAAGGTAGTAGTAGCCATGTGAGTGACCATTGGTTGGAGTGACAGAGGTAGTGAGACAAGGCAGTAGTAGCCCTGTGAGTGACCATGGGTTGGAGTGACAGAGGTAGTGAGACAAAGCAGTAGTAGCCATGTATGTGACCATGGGTTGCAGTGATAGAGGTAGTGAGACAAGGCAGTAGTAGCCTGGCAGAGACCATGGGTTGGAGTGACAGAGGTAGTGAGACAAAGCAGTAGTAGCCCTGTGAATGACCATGGGTTGGAGTGACAGAGGTAGTGAGACAAGGCAGTAGTAGCCCTGTGAGTGACCATGGGTTGAAGTGACAGAGGTAGTGAGACAAGGCAGTAGTAGCCCTGTGAGTGACCATGGGTTGGAGTGAGGTAGTGAGACAAGGTAGTAGTAGCCCTGTGAGTGACCATGGGTTGAAGTGACAGAGGTAGTGAGACAAAGCAGTAGTAGCCCTGTGAGTGACCATGGGTTGCAGGGACAGAGATAGTGAGACAAAGCAGTAGTAGCCCTGTGAGTGACCATGGGTTGAAGTGACAGAGGTAGTGAGACAAGGCAGTAGTAGCCCTGTGAGTGACCATGGGTTGGAGTAACAGAGGTAGTAAGACAAGGCAGTAGTACTCCTGTGAGTGACCATGTGTCGCAGTGACAGAGTTATTCAGTAATACAAACCTAATTAGAGTAGAATAGAGCAATTTACGATGGTATCTCTGTGTCGAAAGAGATACGATGGTCAGATTTCACTCTGTTCCATGATGTTTAACCCCTGATCATGATATAAAGTCTCTGATAGTGACCATGGAATGGGCACTACTGATTCAATACAACTGATACAGTAAACCTTTTTTCGCCATTCATTTACAGTGTCCAGTGGATGATTGGCGTTCAGTGGGGAGATTGACCAGAAGCCCTGGGAAACCCAACATCACATTCCCCATTGTACTTTAACTATATCAGTACAGAACTTTCTGATCTAATCTAGAAAATGTCTGGTCAAACAGAGAGTGGCATCAGTCAATCAATAGGGGATTTGCATGTGCCACTGCAAACGCCTGTTACAGCATTCGTCAGATTTTCAGAACATTTTCAGTATAATTGGCAGCTCTACACATTTAGTAAAGTCTGCTAGATTAGGCTGCAATTCGGTCAATACTAGGTAAATTCGAGTATATTCGGCATTGCATTGATTCTAGCAATCTGTTTGGTCAGGTTGATCTGTATTTTGAACCTGATTTATGACTTAAATTTGGGTTTTTTGAGTGGATTGGTGAAGACGAATTGTACATTTTCTGGCGATTTCACCCGCATATGCTTGGATAGATTAATTTCGTGTATGACATGAAACTATTTAGCAACGTTTTTATGGAAAATTGCAAGAATGTTTCACCAATGTTATAGCTTGTGTGAATCATCTATTAAAACCAAATGTACGATGAGAAAAATAGAGGCTAGTGTTATTGAAACAAATATGACATATGACATGGGTATTGACATCGGAGAACCATTAAATATTCCACGCTGAACATATATTATATATGGGTCAGATTTTCAAAAAAGTACAATTCCCCTTCACCAATCCTCTCAAATAACCCACATTTAAGACGAAAATGAGCTTAAACATTCAGTTTAACATAACAGAACTGATACGTTAAATCAATACGATACCAAATATACGTAGATATACCAGGCATTAATTTTATTTTTGCCTAATTTAGCAGAACTGCCTTATTGTGTAGTGCTGGCAATTGTACATTTTCTGAAAATCTGACCCATACATCTATAGATTTCACACATTCAAAATGGCGGCCATGCAAGTCCCCTATTGGACATTGGCTTAATGCATAAGCCTTGTCATATGACTATCACATCTCCCCAGAAATTCAGATAAAATATTGTATAAAAAAGTAGTCCCATTGGAAAGGTCAGTGTATAAACGAGAATGGACATTGTGTCCAATCGAGCGACCAATAGCAATCTGCATTTGCAGTATTGGGGATCCTTTGTTGATCCAAGTGACCCTGGGGACCGCTCTGCATCCATATTACACGTTTGCCCTTTCCTATCCTTTCTCTATTTTTCCCATATTTCTCTATCGCTTACAGCTTCCCGTCTCAGTTCAGGTTTTGGTTCCAGTTGTTGCCTTCTTCCTATGCTCTCTCTCTGTCCCTTCTCTCTTGGGGCAGTTCTACATATTAAAGCTGCATTCCTAGCTATTATGACTCAAAATATCTTACCAAATTTACACATATTGTGACTATAGGACTGAATTCATCAATATTCAAAGTATTACCAAAATCAATCAACAGAATCCTCCAGAATCTTGGTTTATGTCGAACTGCATTTTGAAACTAATTTCTGTCTTCAAATTGAGTTTTTGGAGAGGAATGTTGAAGGCCATTCATGACGTCTTAAAGAAAGATGACTCACAAGTAGCAAAGTGTCTATTTTTCAAAATCTTTGTTTTACAAGATATATTGTGGAAATTCATTCTTTGGGTGCTTTACGCTTCTTGCAGCAAATCTCAAGACAGTGCGTTGAATATATGAATGCGTTTTCCTGTACCAAATCACATTTATACCTTGTCTGATGACTTAATACATTTGCCTTATCTTCCGCCTACAAATGTCTTTATCTCTTATTCTCTCCCTCATGGACCCAGTCACTATAATTGTGATCCGTTTCAGGAAAATGAGTCATAAGTCGCAAAAAATGGATTTTCGAGATATCATATCTGAATAGATGAGCTCAAGCCGATTCCAATGGTAGCATACATCAAGGGCATCTAAATAGTGTTTCTATATTATAAGTTTGATATATTTATTTTTGAAAAAAGGGGGGTTACTGATAATTTGGGTGGATAATTACTAATAAAGTACCTAAATATACTCCATAAGATGACCTTAGAAATACATAGATATATTTAATACATTGCCTTGAGATTTCGTAGATGTATTAATAGTACTAACAGCATTAAGTACCCCAAGAATTATAATATTTCAACAAAGATATCTTATAAATAAATCACTTTCAAAAATATCCATTTTGCGACTTATGACTCTTTTTCCTGGAACCCATCACAATATGCACAAGATCACATCATAAAGGTCTCTTACCACCCTCTTATGTGTACCATTGCTTGCGCTTTATGATAGGAGGGTTGGGGAATATAGTACATAACAAATGTTGACTCCCTACTTCCGTCCACTCTATCAATCATTTTACCTTGTATCTTATTTATATTTACCTCTTCCCATCTTTATGTCCCCTTCGCCCTTTTTCCCTTTCGTCCCTCCATATTACACTCTGTCCCTGTCTGTCCTTCTCTATTACATTCTGTCCCATTCTATCCTTCTCTAGCCCTCTCCACCCTTCTCTGTCCCTCTTTGTCACCCTCTATCACACTTATATCCCTCTCTGTCCCTCTCTATTACACTCTGTCCATCTCCACCCCTCTCCATTCCTTCCTTCTTTCACCCTCTCCTCTCCCCATCTTCAACCCTCTCTCTCCCCATCTTTCATCCTTTCCTTTCCCCATTTTCACCCTCTACCCTCCCCATCTGTCTGTCTCTCTCCTCCCCATCTCCCCTCTCATCTTTGGCCCTCTCTCCTCTGCATCTTTGACGCTCTTCCCTCTGCATCTTTGACCCTCTCCCCTCCCCATCTTTCACCCTCTCCCCTCCCCATCTTTGACCCTCTCTCCACCCTATATTTTACCCTCTCTCCTCCCCATCCTTCACTCTCTCTCCACCCTATATTTCACCCTCTCCCCTCCCCATCTTTCACCCTCTCTCCACCCTATATTTCACCCTCTCTCCTCCCCATCTTTCACCCTCTCTCCACCCTATATTTCACCCTCTCTCCACCCTATATTTCACCCTCTCTCCACCCTATATTTCACCCTCTCCTCCCCATCTTTCACCCTCTCTCCACCCTATATTTCACCCTCTCTCCACCCTATATTTCACCCTCTCTCCACCCATATTTCACCCTCTCTCCACCCTATATTTCACCCTCTCTCCTCCCTATATTTCACCCTCTCCCCTCCCCATCTTTCACCCTCTCTCCACCCTATATTTCACCCTCTCTCCACCCTATATTTCACCCTCTCTCCACCCTATATTTCACCCTCTCTCCACCCTATATTTCACCCTCTCTCCTCCCCATCTTTCACCCTCTCTCCACCCTATATTTCACCCTCTCCCCTCCCCATCTTTCACCCTCGCTCCTACCCATCTTTCACCCTCTCACCACCCTATATTTCGCCCTCTCTCCTCCCCATCTTTGACCCTCTCTCTTCCCATCTTTCACCCTCTCTCCACCCCATCTTTCACCCTCTCTCCTCCCTATATGTCACCCTCTCTCCTCCCCATCTTTCACCCTCTCTCCACCCTATATTTCACCCTCTCTCTCCCTATCTTTCACCCTCTCTCCTCCCCATCCTTCACCCTCACCGCCCTAGTCCAGTCAAACTGACTCACCTCACCCCTCTTCATAAACAAGTAGCACCAAGTTTTACACACGCCCCAGCTCTGGATACTCTGTCAGTCAGGGCTAGCGGGAATGATTGGTCGATCACAGGAAATTGCCTCTGATCACCTAGGGGGATTTTATACAGCGTCCCTAGCCTTGAACCACTTCCGGCCAACTACATCCGCCCCTCCACCTCCATCAACTCTCTCCCTCCATCTATACTGTCGTCTGACCATCTCCAGCAGGATCTTATTTATTGGGAGATTTGTGAGGGGGCTGGTAATTGGATGCATGTTCTTTTTCATGTTCTGTTTCTTTGCTGTGTGTCCTCTTCTGTGCTATGCCAATACATGGATGTATATTTGTCTTAATGTATTGTATCTATCCTAAGTATAAAGCGCCTTTCTGTCACTTTCTCTATCTCTCTCCCGTCTTCTCTATCTCTATTTCCTGGGTATGATCATAAGCTGTCTTCCTCTCAGCTCTCCCGCCCTTGATATAACCTTCAATGTGTTGATAAAGGCGTAAAGCAACTACTCACTCACTCACTCAAGTATGAGCTAGTTTGAGTCATCAGAAAATGTACAATCGGCAGCTGTACACATTTGTAAAATGTCACAGGAAAATGAGTCATAAGTCGCCAGAAAACTGGTTTTGGGACATCATCATATTTGAAAAAATGAGATCAAGTCGATTCTAATGATAGTTAACATTAACGACATCTAAGAAGTGTTGCTATATGTTATGTTTGATATATTTATGTTTGAAAAAGTATTAAGTTCGAAATGCACGGATATATGTATACACTGCCTGACAAGCTGGTACATGTAGGTAGTGATATGAGGTAAAGCAATAAATCCTCTAAAAATCAGAACATTCCAACAAAGAGATTTAATAAAACACATCATGTAGAATGATGATTACACTTTAGAATGATAAATACTTGCTATATTTGTGACAAATAAAGGCATTGCATGGATTAAATCAAATATTTCAAGCGGTATTTTGATCCTCATTTTGTCTTGAATTTGGGATATTTGAGAGCATTGGTCCATGCGTATCTAACATTGAGCAAATTCTGGTAAATTAGGCAGACAAAATAATGAATACTAGGTATATATATCAGACGTTATAGGGCCCACCACTGAATCAGCCGTGGGCCCTAACATCTGAAGGAGGGTGGGCCCTAACGTCAGGACTTTGGGCCCTAACGTCTGAGGTTTCTGGGCCCTAGCGTCTAGGCCCTAGCGTCGTTGGGCCCTAAAGGCTGGCGCACACATGGCCGATTTGGCTTCCCATAGCCCCACGATTTGGGTCTCCTGATGAATCTTAGGATTTCATTTCAAATTCTGGTTTACGTTTTTGAAATAACATAAACCATGGTTTTAAATGAAGTCTTAGGATTCATGAGGAGACCCAAATCGTGGGGCTATAGGGAGTCAAATCGGTCATGTGTGCATCAGCCTATACGTCTCGTGCCCAATACATCCCTTGTGGCTCCTTTCCTATAACACATCCAATGTACAATGTTCAAAAGTAATACAAACCTTAATAAACGTTTGAGGGAAAAGTAAAATGAAAGATCAAAGGTACATAAAGCACCACTGAGAACTACTGCCAATAATTCCACGATAACCCCCCAACAATAGGGGACTTGCATGTGCCACTGCGCATGTCTGCTTTGCCTTTAGTGCATCCTGGGATAGGTTCCGTTGAAATCTGCTGACATACAAATATTTGGGACCATTTTTATCAAAAATTGCAAGAATGTTGTAACTGATATCGTGGCTTGTCTAAATGATCTATGAAAACCAAATGCATGATGGGAAAAATGGAGGCTTGTGTTATGGAAACATGTATAATACATGGACATCGATATTAGAACATTGATAGATATCCCATGCTGAACATAACATGATTTCTATAGATTTTATACTGTACCATTATTCCCATAATCCCATGCGAATCAAAATTCAAATGGCGGCTATGCAAGTCCCCTATTCCAAGATGATAACAGAGAACAAAGGCAATCTGTAAGCCTGGGAATAGGCTGAGAAGGGAATAAGTCCAGTGGATCAATGTTTGTGTTACAGCTCGGGCCAGCTAGTGGGTTGGGGAATGCTTCTGATCATACAATCTTCATCTACTTGTGAGCGAAAGCTGCGGCAGGAAAGTAAATATTGGGTACAAGTCAGATCTCTTTGATCATGGGGTCTACTTCTCGTGGCTCCTTGATATGTGCAGTATATTACTGTCGTCACATCTAATATATATGGGTCAGATTGTCAGAAAATGTACAATTGGTATGGCCAATCCGCTCAAATAGCCCACATTTAAGACAAAAATGAGCTTCAAAATGCAGTTTAACATAACAGAACTGATACTTTAAATCAATGTGATACTAAATATACTCAGATATACTCAGTATTCATCATTTTTCAGCCTAATTTAGGAGAATTTCCTTAATGTGTAGAGCTGCTAATTGTACATTTTCTGAAAATCTGACCCATATATTAGATGCGACCAGAGAAAATGCACAATGTACAGTTCCACACAATCTATCAAATTCTGCTAAATTAGAGTGAAAAATGATAAATATTGAGTATATCTGAGTGTATTTTGTATTGTATTCATTCAATACATCTGTCTGCTTATGTTGAACTGTATTTTGAACCTGATTATCCTCTTAAATTTGGGTTATTTGAGAGGATTGGTGAAGGTGAATTTTTAGGAAAATGAGTCACAAGTCAATAATGGATTTTGAGATATCACCATATCTGAAAAGAGGAGATCAGGCCGATTCCAATGATAGTAAACACTATGACACCTAATAAGTATTTCTATATTTTAAGTTTGATATTTTTATTTTCGAAAATAAAAGTTTGCAATGTTTCTGGATGGTTAATTACCAGTAGAGTAACTTAATATACTCCATACGAAGGGCTTCAAAACGCAAGGATATATTTGATAGAATGTCCTGGAATTTGTTGCATAGATTGATATGATTATAAGTGCTAAGCCCTCTCAAAATTAAAACATTACAATAAAGAAATCTTGTGACAACACTACTTTGAAAAATATCAATTTTGCGACTTGTGACAAATTTTCCTGAAACACATCACATATTGCCTGACCGACCTCTCCACAGTTCCTGTTGCTGCTTCCAGCTGAATGTGGATTCTCAGCTATTATGAAAAGCACAATCTAATCTAAATCCGCCTCCCTTCCTGTCTTTCCTCACTATGTTCCAACTTCTCCTTCCCTCACCTCGAGCGCATTCTCTCTTACAGCTTTCCTCCCTCTCTCAGATGCTACCCTTCTAAGCTCCTCCTCCTCCCAGCTCCTCCCCCTTCAGGCCCCTCCCCCTACCAGCTCAACCCACTCTTCTCCTTCCCCTGCTTAGCTCCTCTCCCTACCAGCTCTTCCCACTTTTCTCCTTCCCTCTTGGCTCCTTCCCCTCCCAGCTCCTCTCCTCTGAGCTCCTCTTCCTCCTCCCCTCCCTCCCCCCAGCTCCTCCCCCCCAGGTCCTCCCCCCCCCAGCTCCTCCCCCCAGCTCCTCCCCCATGCAGCTTCTTCCCCTCCCTCCTCCCACTCCAAAACCTCCCCGTCCTGGCTCCTCCCCACAGGAATTCTCTCTTCCCTCCTTCCCTCCATTTCTCCCCCCTCCCCTTCTGTCTCCCTCTCCTCCACCTCCCAGTTTCTTCCCCTCCTGTCCCAGTTCCTCCCCTTCCCACCTAGCTCGTCCCCTCCCCCTTTCCCTTTCTCCTCCCCTTCTCTCCTTTCCCTTTGTCCTCTCCCTACCAGCCTCATTCCCTTCCTTCTCCTTCCCTCCTCCCCCTGTCGGTTCCTCCTCCGCCTCCTCCAAGTTCCCTCCCCTCCCAGACTTCCTCTCTCCCCATCTAACTAGATATAACACCCCCTTTGGCACCGAATACCACCCCCACCCCTCCCGCTCATCTCTCTCCTCATCTAACTAGATATACCACCCCCTTTGGCACCCATTCTACCCCCCTCCCCCTCCCCTCATCTCTCTCCTCCCTTCTCAATAAATATAACACCCCCTTTGGCACCCAATACCACCCACCCCCTCCCCCTCATCTCTCTCCTCCCCATCTAACTAGATATAACACCCCCTTTGGCACCCAATACCAGCCCCACCCCTCCCGCTCATCTCTCTCCTCATCTAACTAGATATACCACCCCCTTTGGCATCCATTCTACCCCCCTCCCCTCCCCCTCATCTCTCTCCTCCCTTCTCACTAAATATAACACCCCCTTTGGCACCCAATACCACCCACCCCCTCATCTCTCTCCTCCCTCCTCACTAGATATAACACCCCTTCGGCACCCAATACCCCCCCCCCCCCTCCCCCTCATCTCTCTCCTCCCTTCCCACTAAATATAACACCCCTTTGGCACCCAATACCACCCACCCCCTCCCCCTCATCTCTCTCCTCCCCATCTAACTAGATATAACACCCCTTTGGCACCCAATACCCCCCCCTCCCCCTCATCTCTCTCCTCCCTTCCCACTAGATCTCACTTCATGCAGACGCCCATGGCATCTTCTAGGGTTAATTGGTTCCCATAATTGGCGCTAGGATGCGGTCGCTCTTTTCACCACCTCCACGCCTGAAGAGCGCTAAAAGTGATGTCACTTTTTGAAGGGCACTTTGTCAGCCATTTCTTCCTCTTCTTCTTCTTCCTCTTTTCCTAACTGTAATTATTCACATAGTCTATTTCTGTTGCCAACTTCTGTTGCCATGGAAACTCAAGGTGATGGAATTTAAACATAAAACTCTGAGCTGAGGCAGGATATGTGCTCATAGAATAATTATGATAAATTACCGGGAATATAGCTAGGTCCTAAGCTTCACTGCGGCATGCAATTAAAGGTCAGTCTCTGTAGACATAAGTTAACCTTACTTAAAGTTTAAGTATAAGCCTCTAGTTCAGATTCTCCAAGCCTATTTGTTTGTTCCTTCATTCCTATATTTCCAACTAAACAATCCAGTAGGTGGTAATGCATCTTCAAGGGCCTGTAGTATATGTGGCAGTGTCTAGAAGTTTTCACCTGTCCATATGAAGGGCAAATAGGGGAGTTGCATAGTCGCCATTTTGAATCATGATTCGCATAGAATTATGGGAGTAATGGTACAGCCTAAAATTTATAGAAAACATGCCATGTTAGGCATCGGATATTTATCAAAGGTCTGCATGATATCATGTGTTATACATGTTCCCATAACACAAGCCTCCATATTTCCCATCATGCATTTCGTTTATATAGATCATTCATAATAGCTAAGATATTGGTGAAAACATTCTTTCAATTTTTGATAGAAATGTTGCGACATATTTGTACGTCAGATTTGAACTGAATCTATCCCAGAATGCATTGTAACAGACATGCGCAGTGGCTCATGCAAATCCTCTATTGTACATGTGTGAAATTATAGTGTTAGCATTACACTGTATTTATACACCAGCGGAGGAGAGACAATGATATCCAGGGACACTCAGAAGACCTGTCACATTCACAGAGAACATTCATTATTCCATTTTGTCTCCGATGTATGTTTTCTACTTTGACCTTTCACTGTATGACATGATTTGTAATTATTATATGGAAATAAATATCTATTATTAGCTGGTAATGCATCTTCAAGGGCCTGCACTATATGTGGCAGTGTCTGGGAGTTTTTATCTGTCACATATGCAGGGCAAATTGTATATGGCTCAGATTTTCAGAAAATGTACAATTGGCAGCTGTACACATTTAGTAAATTCTGCAAAATTAGGCTGCAATGTTGCCAATACTATGTAAATTTGAGTATATTCAGCCTTGCATTGATTCTAGCAATCTATTTGGCTAGGTTAAACTGTATTTAGTCTTAAATGTGGGTTATTTGAGATAATTGGTGAAGGTGAATTGTATATTTTCTGAAAATCTGAGCCACATGTGTGAGCAATTATAGTGTTAGCATTACATTGTATTTATACACCAGCGGAGGAGAGACAATGATATCCAGGGACACTCAGAAGACCTGTCACATTCACAGAGAACATTCATTATTCCATTTTGTCTCCAATGTATGTTCTTTACTTTGACCTTTCACTGTATGACATGATTTGTAATTATTATATCGAAATAAATATCTATTATTATTATATCAGTATACCTGCGTCGGTCAGATAACAACACTTTGAAAGAATATAATAACATAAATTTGGCTCCACATATAATTTCATATCATAGGCCTATAATGATGATGGACATTATAGCAAGAATGGCATAGTATCATGTGGGTCAGATCTTCAGAAACTATACAATTTGCCTTCACGAATCCTCTCAAATAGCCCACATTTAAGACACAAATGAGCTTCAAAATGCTGTTTAACTTAACAGAACTGATACCTTAAATCAATGTGATACCAAATATACTCATATATACCCGGTATTCTTCATTTTTTCAGCCTAATTTAGGAGAATTTACTAAATGTGTTGAGCTGCGAATTGTACATTTTTTGAAAATCTGACCCATCTATGAGGTGAATACAGACCACCGGAGACGTGATACTATGTTATTATTACTTTTATTCCATGATTCTTACCTCATTACAACTTTATTTGCATTTATTTCATCAAACTGTGTTGTCCGCATAACTCATCGATGGTCTCAAACAATTGTGATGTCACTGTACAATACAGGGAGTTTATATTGTACACCTTGTGAGCGGCAAGTATATTGATTATATTGTACGCTCACAGCCAAATAATGGAATAAATATAATGAAGATAGCTTGGCACATTGCCATAAGAAACTCCAAGTCAGAGATCAAAAGTTTAATAATTATCACAAAACCAACCTCAACTCACCACATACAAACTAGTAGTATCTTTGTATTGGCAAAAGCCAGTAGTCTTCATTTTCTCATCTCATTTACCATTATTATCATCAATATTTCTTTTTTTATTTGATGTACATGATTTTTAAAACCTTTGAATAAATATAACGTTAACATAGCAGGGATAGTATAAAGGAAGGATGTAAATTCATCACTCTTCTCTCGACGCTTTGATATGCAAATGTAGTGGTCCTGGTGGTAGAACCTGGGATTGTGACCTGTTGAGGATAGCCTGCCTTGGTAGCTCAGTTGGTAAGAGCATTGGAGCATCTCATTTACTATTATTATCATCAATATTTTTTTATATATTTTATAGAGGAAGGATATAAGTTCATCACTGTGCTCTCGACACTTTAATATAGAAGGTTAACTCAGGACAGAATGACAAGCACATTATTTTGTAACTGTGTATCTATTTTGATGACTTGAACACAAAATTAATATTTGACAAAAAAGAATGTGTCATGTATCAGAGAAAAATGAGTCATAAAAAGGGCATAGGATATGTTGGCTTCCAGGGACAGATTTTTATATCTATCTCCCTAGACATGTTAGATATTATAAAGACCTGTTAAAACTGAAAAATGTTCTTCTCATAATTCTGTGGGTGAATTGAATTATACCGTAATTCTGTACTTTTTCCTCAAATGAAAATAAGGTGGCTACATGAAGCGTTCAATGGACAACCTTGCTTGTCCATTCTCAAAAGGTAACGAGGGGTGTCCACAGGTGTGGACGCGCGGCTACCTGTAGCTGGAGCCTAGTTATCCACACCTGCGGACCACATTTGGAACACAGTCCGCCATATTTGTGCACATAGGGTAGATGCTGCCATCCTGAAACTAGGCTGGGAAATGGGCGGGTCCAATCAAATTACTTGTTGCTCCCCTGACCAGGCAAGGTCAAGGTCATGCCACGTAACCTCTGGTCAGGATTGAAGCCAAAAGGTCTCGCATTCACACAAAAGTAACTGCCATTGCACGCATATAGGACTGTTTCTTGCTTTTATTTGGTATTTTTCAAAGTGTTTCACTGACAAGAATTCTTTGTTTGAATATTTTCACTTTTGCGGGGTTTAGCGCTCTTTGTCATATAGATATATATGTCCCAAACATAAAGAAAGTGCATTAAATATATATACTTGTGTTTCGAAGGCCATCCTTTGAAGTATATGTAGTTACTTTCCTGGTAATTATTGAGTTGTTCCAAACATTTATTTTCAAAAATGAAAAATATCAAACTTAAACTATAGACGCACTTAATAGATATCCAAATGTTTACTAACATTGGAATCGGCCTGATCTCATCTTTTCAAATAGGATCTTTCATGATCCATTTTTTGCAACTTGCGACTCATTTTCCACCACCAAATCACATTTAAGTAAAGATTTCTCATGCAACACATCCATTGATATGAGAAAAGCTTTATAGCAGGAGTAGCACTGAAATTCGTTCCGTCTATTGTGTCCACCTCAATCCTAATGTGTTGGTATTCATCCCCTCTCTAGGGGCAGGAGGATAGACACCTTGTCTATGAGACATGCCTATCCCTTATTGAGGTGATCATAATCTCCAGGGGTGAATTATAGATGTGGAAATTATTCCCTGTCGCTGATCTCTGTGTCTGCCTCCATAGATGAGTGATGACTCCACAGGATTGTGTAGTATTATACACTGAAAGTGCCGATTTCGTAATTCTATAGAATTACGAAATATACGCGAAAACTCTGGAAATAGTCCTTCACTATCTCCTAATCTTTCCTTGTTCGTAATTTCTAACATCATGAATCATATCCTGAGAAAGCTAAAGGATTACAAATCTGTGTCAGCCTCCGTACATGAGTGATGACTCCACAGGATTGTGTAGTATTATATCTACAGCTTATATCTCATGTGTTATAGAGAAATGAGTCAGAAGTCGACAAAAAAAATATTTTTCAAGTGTTTTCCACACTAACCCTTGCTCAAAATGTTTTGATTCTTGGGCTATTTAGTGCTGTTAGTAGCATGGATACATGTACCAAATTTCAAGACAGTGGATTGAATATATCCATGCATTTTTAAGATCATCTTATAGAGTATATTTAGCTACTTTACTAGTAAATGTCCACCTACAAATATTGCAAACTTCTTTTTCAAAAATAAAAATATCAAACTTAAAGTATAGGTACTTATTAGATATCCTACTGTTTACTATCATTGGAATCGGCTTGATCTCATCTTTTTTTAAATAAGATTATATCTCAAACTTAATTTTTTGGATTATATTGATTACTTCTATGCATATCTGAGGTTATTCTAAGAAGTTTATATGTGGTGTGTTTCATGAAAATGAGTCATAAGTCGCAAAATTGATACTTCTCAAAGTGTTTTATCACAAGACCTCTTAATTGAAATGTTCTGATATTTAGGGAGTTTAGCACTTATAGTCAGATAAATCTGTGTAACAAATTTCAGGAAATTGTATTAAATATATCCTTGCGTTTTGAAGGCCATCGTATGGAGTATATTTAGTTACTTTACTGGTAAGTACCCATCCAGAAACATTGCAAACTTTTTTTTTTCAAAATAAAATTATCAAATTTAAGATATAGAAATACTTATTAGGTGTCCTAGTGTTTCCTATCATTAGAATGGGCTTGATCTCCTCCTTTCAAATACAGTGATATGTCAATATTCATATTTTTGCGACTTATGACTCATTTTCCTGAAACGGATCACATATACCTACTTTACTAGAGATTGACGGACATAAAATATAGCTAACTTTGAGTTCATGCATACAGAAATATAAAAGAAGATTCTCCACCTATTGGTTTATCAACATTATTCGTCTAATCCTAGGAATGTTACGGAATAGAGAGGCTTTGCTGCACACCCTCTGTTCTATTTTTATGCCATGATACGTATTTAAGAATTGTTTATTATTTACCGAGGAATATAGCAATTTGAAAAATTAAAAAAATACTAGACCGTCTTGAGATTTGGTCAATGTTTCTATATCACTCACAGTGCCAAGAGAAATGAGAATATTCCCACAAAGAGGTCTTGTGAATAAAACACTTTTAGATATATCAATTTTATGACCTACGATCAATTTCTCTGTAAGGCACGACATATATTTGATTTCATTTGAAAATTGTTTATTGTTTAAAGATAATGTACAATTCAACTTCGCCAATCTTCTGAAATAACCCAAATTTCAGACGAAAATAATGTTCAAAATACAGTTCAACCTAGTCAAACAGATTGCTAGAATCTATGCAATGCTGAATATACTCGAATTTACCTAGCATTGACCAAATTGCATCTTAATTTTGCAGAATTTACTTAATGTGTACCAGCTGCCAATTGTACATTTTCTGAAAATCTTACCAATATACTTATATGCGGTATGTCCTAGACAGTAACCTTGCCTGCTAATATACGAGGTAAATATTGTATGAGGTGGCAAGACTCATGTTTCTACAATATCATCCTAGGCAATGCCTAGTCTATTCAGTGGACTGACGCGACTAGTATATGTGGCAGCGACCTCCCCGAGAGTCGCTAGATATATCTAGGAGACTGAGTCCATGGTAACTGTCTGTGACGTCACCTCAGATTCGGGGGGCGTGACGCAAGAGAGCGTCCAACTTACGAACTGGTCAGTCGCCAACGGTCATCGCACCTCCACCGAAGGGAAAAAATTTTCTTTAAAAAAGACATTGACATTGACATTTACATTGATTGAATTTATGAACCATATGTTGGGATTCAATAAACCCCCTGGGTTCTGCCCGAACTGCCCTTCTGCCTTGACTTATCTATATTATGTGTTATTGATGTGTTCTATTCAGTGGACTGACGCAACTAGTATATGATCTTTAAATATCAAATTTAAAACCTAGAAGTACTTAAATATCATTTTGTTTACTATCATTTGAATCTGCTTGACTCTCCCGCGACCTACCGCTTTTTTTAAAAAAGCCGCCACCGGCTCCTCTCTAAAATTGGAACAGTCGTACCCGTTATCACGGTCTCACGTACAAAGTAGAAGAAAAGGGAATTGCTGCTGTCTCTGCCAACAAAATAAATCCTCATTCAGCTTTGTGTCAGGTGTGAGAACTACCGTATATTAGTAAGCAACGATATTAGCTAGTGATTACTGGAACAATATTGTCTATATTCAATGCTAGAGTCAGGTATAGCTCGATAGGTCCCGTCGGGAAGATTCGAATGGACGGCCATTGCCGCGAAATATATCAACAAGCGCCGAAAATGGTGTCTCCCAATGCCGCCGCTGGCGCCACTGCATGCATAGACCATAGTATAGTGATCTTCATATAGACGTTTTAGAAGCGCTGTTTAGCTGAGGCTAAACAGCGCTGTTTAGCTGGGGGGGGGGGGGACGATCCTTTATTTTTAAATATAAAAACAATCTAAAAGCGTTCAGATCTGGTGAAATATAACCAATTTACTTCCTACAAATAAATAGGCTACCTTGTGCGGTTACTTTCTGGATCTCATCTTTTCAAATGTGATAATATCTCAAAATTCTCTTCAACTACTTTAAGCTGGATTTTCGCACTGATCGAAAACTAAAGATTTTGTCATTTTTGTTCTGTCCAACTAAGAGTGATTTGACCCAAATTTGAGCGATTTTCTCCGTTTATTTTTACCACAGGGCTTCACAAAACAATGAAGTTGTACTTCGGACTTGACTACAAGCAACACCTGAATACATATGAGGTTTGGAAACAGCCATAATGGTCAAGCAATAAAGCAATTTGGAACATTAAGAGATTAATTAAGTCAAGATGAAGAATCTTTGCCTCAGTCTCTGGTATTTATGTCACATGACATGGTTGACAACCACGTGTTCCGGAAATGGGTCAGATTTTCAGAAAATGTGCAATTGGCAGATCAACATATTTTGTAAATACTGCTAAATTGGACTGAAAAATCATCAACACTAGGTATATATGGGTATATTTGGTACTGCCTTGATTCAAACTGTCTGTTTGGTTATGTTGAACAGTATTTTGAACCTGATTTTTGTCTTAAATTTGGTTTATTTGAGAGAATTGGTGAAGGTGAATTGTAAATTTTCTGAAAATCTAACCCAGTTCTGCTGGCCTTGGGCTGGTCAATTGAGCTGTAGTAGTTTAGATCCTCGCTCAAATCGCCAGAAAATGTACAATTGACCTTCACCAATCCTCTCAAATAACTCAAATTTAAGAAGAAAATTAGGTCCAAAATACAGTTCAACATAACCAGACACATTTAATGAATGAATACAATACACAATACACTCAGATAAACTCAGTGATTATCATTTTCACTCTATTTTAGCAGACTTTGAGAGATGTGTAGAACTGTAGATTGTGCATTTTCTGAAAATCTGACCCAAGTACCAACACGTAACCTAACCACTCCGTGACATTCTAGGATGACAGAAACACGCAACGTTTTAAATGCCTGTCAAAACTTTCATGATTTAATTTTGTTCAATTTTGACAGATTTCTGCTGGAATGGAGCTCAAGGCTTCATCTGGAATTCAGCTTCAATTCAACTTACGGGAGATTCCAGAGATATTTGAATTTCCAGAGTAATTATCTTAATATTTCCTATAGTCTCACTAGATTTGATTTGATAAATGTTTTCAACATAATTCTTGTTCATTTGACACGAGATAAAACTAATCTATTATATTATTAGGGACACATATCCTTATCATTGGTAGAGTTTCGCATTCTTGTACAAATGATCCGTTGTGTGAACACAGTGAGTGAGTGAGATTGGTTGCTTTACGCCCTTATCAACACATTTAATATGGTTATATCAAGGGCGGGAGAGCTGAGAGCGAGGCAGTTCATGATCATACCTAGGAAATAGAGATAGAGAACAAGGGAGAGAGGCAGTGAAAAAGAGACAGAAAGGCACTTTATGATCATACCTAGGAAATAAAGATAAAGAAGAAGGAAGAGAAAGATAGAGAAAAGAGACAGAAAGGCAGTTTATGGTCATACCCAGGAAATAGAGACAGAGAAGAAGGGAGAGAGAGACAGAGAAAAGAGAACATGGTCTCTAGTGATAAGAATATTGGGTAACCTACAGTCAAATCTTGGATTGTATATATATATATATATATAGGCGCACAGTGTTCATGCCATGACAATAGCATTAATCCATATTAGCAATTCTGCCATTATGATAATAATAGTAATAATAAAAAATGGGTGTTAATTAATAATCAATATAACATAATCATTTCATAATGATTTGTAATATTAGCAGCTCCTCAAAATCAATGTTTTTATTATATGTGGTGCCTTTTAGGAAAATGAATCACAAGTCGCAAAAAATAGATTTTGAGAATAATGATATTTCTTCCTATAGTAACCTGAGATTACACTACCCCAGCCCTGAACTGGAGGTTATTAATCTGTTTAGTTTCTGCCTATGGTGGTTATAACCCCAGAGATATTAATATAAAGGCAGTGAACTGGTTATGAACTGGGTCAGATCGCCAGACAATGTACCATTGACCTTCACCAATCCTCTCAAATAACCCAAATTTAAGAAGACAATCAGGTTCAAAATATAGTTCAACATAACCGGACAGAGTTATTGTATGAATACAATACAGAATACACTCAGATATACCTAGTATTTATCATTTTTCAGTCTAATATAGCAGAATTCCATAGATCTGTAGAACTGTAGATTGTGCATTTTCAGAAAATCTGACCCCACACTTTAGTATTGGTTGGGTTTGAGAGGTTCTACTCTCCGCTCAGTTTTATTGACTTTTATAATAAGTAATGACCATCCATATCAAATTCAACCCTCAATGCATCTAAAACTGCATAATCAAATTATATGATTTAATTTCCAGAGGTGCCATTTTAATCATATTCCATGAAAAATACCTGTGGTACTAATGCGAATGTAATAAAGTTATCATATTGCCCTGATAAAATCCCAGGAATTTGAGCCAATTTTCAAAAGCATCATTTTAACCTGCCATCCTGGCCTAATTGATCCATGGGGAACGCACCAACCACAGGAACTATTTTTGTGTTCATACGCTCGTGCCTTGTCACAAAGACTAACTCGGTGATGGGGATGAGAAAAAGTAGTTCTATGTTGAGTTTGGTTTTTGCGGCCGCTCCCAGAGGGCGCGTTGATGGAGAGCTGGTATTGAATGACGTGTAAAAAGCGCCCCCTGTCGGCAAACGGATGGATGACTGTGTCAGATTTTCAGAAAAATGTACAATTGGCAGCTGTATACATTTAGTAAATTCTGCTAAATTAGACCGAAAAATCGTCAACACGAGGTATATCTGAGTATATTTAGTATTGCCTTGGTTCAAACAGTCTGTTAGGTTATCATTTATCATGTCAAACTGAATTTTTAACCTTATTCTTGTCCTAAATTGGGATTATTTAAAAATAATTGTGGAGGCGAATCGTACATTTTCTGACGATAATGTTCTGACAGGTTATGTTAAACTGTATTTTAAAAACCTAATTTTTGACTTAAATTTGGGTTTTTTGAGAGGATTGGTACATTTTTTTAAAGTCTGACCCGACTACACAACTGGTTCTCAAAACATTTCACAAAATATGCGCCCAATGTTGAAAACATCCAGAACTATTGGAGATATTTGCAGGGTCAGAAAATCACAAAATGTACAATAAGGGATTGGCATCTCAACATTTAGTAGCGCGAGATTGTTGGCATATTATTTCCGCAGTTTAGGTACGAGTCCAGAGAGGGAGTTTCGAGTTATTTTAGATTCCTGCATTTCCGTATACCTGAGTGAGTTAGTGAGATTGGTTGCTTTACGCCCTTATCAACACATTTAATATGGTTATATCAAGGGCTGAGAGGGAGGCAGCTTATGATCATACCCAGGAGCTAGAGATAGAGAAGAAGGGAGACAGAGACAGAGAAAAGAGACAGAAAGGCACTTTAAGGTCTTACCCAGGACCATCCATATAGCTGATAAAGAGCACTATAGGTGGTGAGTGTGGTGATCCCATTGTTGTTCTTATGGTTTGGTCCTCCGGCCCTGGGGGCCACATTGGGGTTGCTTAGTCCAGACAAAGTATAGATTTCTAAGCTACCTACTAAATTTACATTAAGATGAGAGTGAAAATTAAAAGAAAAATGATAGGAGTGCATAATATGACCTTACACTTTACCAAACATTTAAACATTTAAACATTTTATTAGGAAGATTTCCACAATGTGGTAGGTCTCATCTCCTTGAAAAGATATACAGTTTACATATACATTAACTTCATATCATTACAAGAAATAATTAATGGATACTCATTACAGATTGCAATAATGACAATACAGCTTCAGCGACGAAAGGTCACAACACAACATTTTTTTGGTATAGGCCCAGTAGTTAAAAACAATAATAGATGATTCGCTTATAATAAAAAGAATTCTCCAGCATTACCACCGATTTTTATATAGATACAGATATCTTACTGAGTAATAAACCTGACTTTGACACATATCCATAACCATGGATAACCATATTTTGCCTTTTATCATCACAAGTTTGGAGAGGCCGCCCTTAGATACCATTATAATTGGCTGGTTGGAGAGAAAACACCCACAAGGAGTCAACGACGGTCAGTGACCGCTCTTTGTTATCATAACAAAACAAACATTTTCACACAGTGGTTGTACAAAAACAGGTTTAGCGAGTAGCAGGTAGGCGGAAGACAGGTGAGTGACCGGAAGGGTCATATACTGGATAGAGCTATAACTACATATTATGTAGTTATAGCTCTACCCAGTATATAGGTCAGATCGTCAGAAAATGTACAATTGGCAGCTCTACACATTCAGGAAATTCTGCCAAATGAAGCTGAAAAATGATGAATACCGGGTATATCTGAGTATATTTGGTATCGCATTGATCTAAATTGTCAGTTCTGTTATGTTAAACTGCATTTTGAAGCTCATTTTTGTCTTAAATATGGGTTAATTGAGAGGATTGGTGAAGGCGAATTGTACATCTTCTGAAGATCTGACCAATATACATCTATGGTGTTGGTTGATAATCCATTATATTATATAAGGATTATCTAACAATAACCTCTATGAATTAGGTTGTATACAATGTTTTGGTAAACTTCACTTTACCATGAACATTTGTTCGTCCCAAAAGCCTGTAGACCCTTTTATCAACTCCCATACTTATGTATATGTATATCATTAGCAAATAAACAATTTTTCAATTCTATTCAGTTCAATGTTCAACATCGATCGTTACCGGGTGTCAAGTTGATATACATTACATTGTTATTAGACCGGTTTAACATCTATATTCTTAAAGTGTTTTATTCACAAGTTTTCTTTGTAGGAGTGTTTTCATATTTGAGGAATTTAGCGCTTCGAATCATATGTACCTAATCTCAAGACAGCCTTTTAAGTATACCCTTGCATTTCTAAAGCATCCTATGGACTATATTTACTAGAATACTTTACACAAAAAATATAAATTCTTTTTAGATTTCTTAAATGTTACCAACATTGGAACCCACTTAATCTCATCTTTTTACATTATGGATAAGATTTTCGGAAAAAGCATCTACACATCTATCAAATTCTGCTAAATTAGAGTGAAAATTGACAAATACTAGGTATATCTGAGTATATTCTGTATTGTATTCATTCAATACCTCTGTCTGGTAAAGTTGAAATGTATTTTGAACCTGATTTTCGTCTTAAATTTGGGTTATTTGAGAAGATTTCTGAAGACAAATTGTACATTTTCTAAAGATCTAACCCCTATATTTATTGTGGTATGATATATTTCTCGAACACATCACTTTAATCCAGAATACCATAGTCCTGCAGATTTAGATTCGGGGACAGGTCAGCGACCATACATTCCCTGACAGGCTGCCCTGTACATAGGCCCTAGGGGTCAGATTTTCCGAAAATGTACAATTCACCTTCACCAATTCTCTCAAATAACCCAGATTTAGGACAAAAATCAGGTTCAAAATACAGTTCAACATAACCAAACAGACTGTTTGAATCAAGGCAATACCAAATATACCCATATATACCTTGTGTTGATGATTTTTCAGTCCAATTTAGCAGAATTTACAAAATATGTTGATCTGTCAACTGTACATTTTCTGAAAATCTGACCCTTATACTAAATAAGCAACCCTTCCATCCCCTCCCAGTCTCATTACCTAGAGTTATGGCAAGCCTTATATTTCCTTAACCACAGGCAGGAGTGTATAGAACAGTGCAATTACTGGCGTGGCTCATGAACACATGGCATGCCATAGCCCATTATGGAGTGCGGGGTCGATGCCCAGCCTCAGACGCGTAGTCGCAATTACTCCACATGTCACTTGCGGCTAGGGTGCTTCAGGTACAAAACAATTTTTCCTCGCAGTATGTCTGTTGTTGGGAATGATTTAGACATGGAGATAAGGGACCCCCTACTCCTACACACACATGCACACACCCACATAGCCTGGTCCTGGGTAAGACCATAAAGTGCCTTTCTGTCTCTTTTTCTCTGTCTCTTTCTCCCTTCTTCTCTATCTCTATTCCCTGGGTATGACCATGAAGGGCCTTTCTGTCTCTTTTCTCTGTTTCTCTCTCCCTTCTTCTCTATCTCTATTTCCTGGGTAAGATCATAAACTGCCTCCCTCTCAGCTCTCCCGCCCTTGATATAACCATATTAAATGTGTTGATAACGGCGTAAAGCAACCAATCTCACTCACTCACTCTCAGCTCTCCCGCCCTTGATATAACCATATTAAATGTGTTGATAACGGCGTACAGCAACCAATCTCACTCACTCACTCCCTCTCAGCTCTCCCGCCCTTGATATAACCATATTAAATGTGTTGATAACGGCGTACAGCAACCAATCTCATGCACTCAGTCACTCCCTCTCAGCTCTCCCGCCCTTGATATAAACATATTAAATGTGTTGATAACGGCGTACAGCAACCAATCTCACTCACTTACCTACACTGCACACACCCTAATGTAGACATTACAGTTGCACTTTCAGCTAACGTCGGTCAAAAACTAAACATTTTCTACCTTTTGTTCCCTTCCTTTTTCAACCCATCTAAAAGTCATTTGATCATAATATTTTAGTAGTTTAGTAGTAGTAGTAGCCTCCTTAAATGTCTACATCGATTTCTTAGGAGATCCCATACAGGTGGGAGTGCAGCTTTGTTGGCCGGCATATAGAAAAGGGACCCAGCTCTTCAACAATCATGCGTGGATTTATGCATTATACATTCTTTGGTGCATTTTTTAAAGCGAAAACAACTATTTTCTACATTTTTTACACACATGAATTTGTGCATTTACAAAAGGAATTAATTTGTAACTGAAATACTTTGTAATTCAATGCAATCGTATGCAAAGAGGCCACTTTCCAAATCTATGCTTATCTAAGGTCACCGTATAGAGTATATTTAGCTACTTTATTAGTCACCCAGAAAGTCCACCCAGAAATATTGCAACCTTTTTTTTTTTATTATTAAACTAAAAATATCAAATTTAAAATATAGAAATACTGATTAAAATATTCTGATCCTGATGAAGGTCGAATGTAAGACCGAAACGTAGATCACCCCAAACAAATTGTTATTGTTATTTCACCACAGACAGCCTTAGCCACCAAATCGAGGAAATTAATCCCTTTAGTCGCACATCTTTGGATTCAATACTTGTTTGCCTTAAATATTATTTTGTACCATAGCACGTGAAAAATTAAAGACAGCAAACGGTGTACTGATCGGGCAATTGAAAAAAACCACTTGATAATAAACCTAATTAATAATTTGTTTTAATAAGAAATATCATTAAACAAATAGAAAGTCATTTTTAATCACGATCTATTAGATTATGTAAAAGGAAGAGCGTATAGTTCGTGTTCACCCCCATTCCACTGCCTACCATACAATACTGTTCATTAAACAACATCACGCCTACCCGTCTCCAATTAACCATAGTTAATTAGAGATCTTTCTTACATTAATTGCGTCACAATACATCATAAATCAATACATATTTAGGACGATGCCCTTAAAGTGTCTACATAGAATAAATCTTCGCAATCTTGCAAATGGAAAAATGTTAAAAATCCCCATGACGAAAACAGAGAGAATTAGAAAATCACTTTTTATCCAGGCACCAGGGAGAGTCTATTCAATAAACTGTCACAAGTGGGTAGAAACTGCCCCACCATCCCTGATCTCAAAACATACCTTGAAGAAAACTTTTTTTCATACTCGGAAGAGGAGAGCCCAGCACTGTCAATAAACAGTCAGTGACATAGCGCTTGTTGGTTCTGTCTCTCTCCACAAACCCTCAGGAATATATGGTTTCATAGAGGAGACCCACCCCCTTTTTCGGTGTCAAAATTTGATATGTTATTGAAAAGTGTACGCTTCCGGACATAAATACATACATACATACATTTGAATTTAAAAGATATATAACAAATCCGTATGATTTTTGAAAAACTCGATGGCCTTAAATGAAATAAAAAAAACCCCAAATATGTCAGCTGACTTGTCCACTTTACTTTGAATATTTAGTCTAGGCTCCGAGTTAAGAGGGTCCCTTCAAACTTAGGGAAAGCCTTTTTCTCCAAACCACAAAACATTGAAATCTCATTAGGACGTCTACTCCAGGGCCAGTAGATCCATTAACGCAGTAGGCGTCCAATCATTGATATACAAATCTGAGACTGTATTACACTTGTTATATTGCCACAACAAGATCTTTCTCCCTTAAAATCACAAAGACAAAGATCAATAGGGGATTTGCATAGCCGCCATTTTGAATCTTGATTCGCATGGAATTATTGGACCAGTGGTACAGTATAAAATCTATAGAAAACATGCCATGTTCAGCATGGACTATATATATCAATGCTCTAATGTCAATATCCACGTGTTATATACATGTTTCCATGACATAAGTCTCCATCTTTCCCATCATGCATTTGGTTTTCATAGATCATTTAAACGTGCTCAGATATTGGTGAAAACATTCTTGCAATTTTCAATGAAAATGCTGCCAAATATATGCCAAATATTTGTATGTCTGATTTGAACACAATCCATCCCAGCATGCACTGCAGTAGACATGCGCAGCGAGACATGCAAGTCCCCTATTTAACTCATCACCAAAAACCCATCACTAGAGAGCAATGGCAATTATTTGCAGTCTGCCTCAAGAAATAAAATCAAGTCAAAATAAATGTCAACGACAAGGATCAATTATATTCGTCACTAAAACTGATTACTAGAGAAAGCGCAAGAAACTCTATATCACACCCGTGAGACAATCGTTGAATTGTGATAGAGAAAGCTGCACAAAAGAGAACGACACGTTCAGTCAGCAAGCTTTAGTCTTTTGGGTCAGATTTTTGGAAAATGTACAATTGGCAGCTCTACACATTTAGTCAATTCTGCTAAATTAGGCTACAATTTGGTCAATACAAGATAAATTCGAGTATATTCCGCTTTGCATTTATTCTAGCAATCTGTTTGGTTAGCTTGAACTGTGATTTGAACTTTGTTTTCGTCTGAAATTTGGGTTATGTCAGAAAATTGGTGAAGGTGAATTGTACATTTTCTGGTGACTTCATCCTTTTGCAAACCACACTGCATGAAATTAACCCGGCACTCTTTGTACACTGTGATATACTGTTGTAAAGTTATGGCCATATCTTTAATGATTTTCTTCATTGTTAGCTCCATGGAAACATTATCAAAGCCAACTGTGAATCGTAATTGATATAAAAGTGGTCCAGCCACTGTTGCCAAAATCGTTGGTGATGCGTTGGTGATGAGCTACTCGATAAGAATTTTGTAAAATTTATTTCATCATCTTTGCATTGACTTGTCATCACTAAGGCTTCGGCACAACAAGCGATGACTGGCGATGATAAGGCGATGTGAAAATTGCATCGGTGTGGTACCAATGAACATCAAACATGTTTGATATTTCCTGCTGATGTAATTTTGCAGGATGCACTGTAAAAGACATGCGCAGTGGCACATACAAATGCCCTATTAAAACAATATGGTAGTATACTACCTACGGAGTCAGTTGATAAGGTTATGTATCAAAACTAAACAGCTGGGAAAATATGACACAACATTGTATTATTTGTCACTTGTGCCTTAGTATAGTATTGTCTGATGCCACTTGTCTGAGAATAAGCTGTATAAAAATTCTAAATTTAAAGAAAATATACTATCCCAGGAGTCAGTAGTATGTCAAGTTATGTACCTAAGCTAAACAGCCTGGTAAAGTGCAATACAATCTAAAACCATTCTATATAGGGGCCGGATCAGAGACAATAAAAAGGCTATCACATTCCACTCCCAACCTCCCATGCAAAAACACTACCCAACATGCCGTTCATATTACCCACCATGCATAATATGAGAAAGTGATCCATCATTTACCTGCTCCTTACACCCCCTTACACCAATATTTAATAACAACTCGGGAAAGGAAAAACACATTCTAAATAAGGGCTTTCTAGGATATTCTGTCCCTGCATGGAATTCCTGAAGATATAATTTAGTGTATGGGTCAAGGAATTAGAAAGTGTACAATTAGCATTCACCAATCATTTCAAATTACTAAAATTTAAGACAAAAATGGGGTTCAAAAGACAATGCAATATAACTGAAAGAAATTTTTAATCAACGCAATACAAAATTACATCAGATATATTTAGTTTTATCATTTTCAGCAAAATTTAGCAGAAATTATGAAATGTGCAGATGTATCGATTGTACATTTTCTGACCATAGGTATGTTTATTATTAGATGGAATCTATGAGAACAAATAATAATATAGTCTAGGCTCACACTTGTTACAGTCCCTCCAATCTAAGGGAAAGCCTCTTGCTCGAAAGTGCAAAATTCCATTAGAATCTCGTTAGGACGCTTACTCCAGGGTCAGGAAAGCCATTAACATAGTCTGCCTTAACCCAAGGACGTTTCAGGCAGTGATTAAAACAAGATAGGAGTAAGCTACCCAAGGGGGTCAGATTTTCAGAAAATGGAAAATCTGAGTATATTCTGCATTGCATTGATTCTAGCAATCTATTTGGCTAAGTTCAACTGTATTTTGAATTTTATTTTCGTATTAAATGTGGGTTATTTGAGAGGATTGGTGAAGGCGAATTGTACATTTTCTGAATATCTGACCAATGGAGACAGTAGAAGTTGAGATATGTAGCAAAAATAAACAGCCTGGTAAAATATGATAAAGCATAATGGTAGTATACTAAACCAAGGAGTCAGTAGACGTTATGAAGCAACACTAAACAGCTTGAGGGAAAGCAATACAAGTTAAAACCTTTGTGCCTAGACTGTACACCAAAAGGCGGTATTTAAAAGTGTGACTCTGAATATAGCCAGCCAGTGCATACAGTACATGTGTACAGGTCCTCCATCATAAGGGCCAGATTTTCAGAAAATGTACAATCTAGAGTTCTACACATCTCTCAAATTCTGCTAAATTAGAGTGAAAATTGATAAATACCAGGTCTATCTGAGTCTATTCTGTATTGTATTCATTTAATAAATCTGTCTGGTTATGTTGAACTGTATTTTGAACCTGATTTTTGTCTGAAATTTGGATTATTTGAGAAGATTGGTGAAGGTGAATTGTACACTTTCTGAAAATCTGACAGATCACCTTCTGCTCATACATTGCTCTCATACTGGTCTCATTTTGCCCCGTTTAACAATGCTTCCATCAATCACTTCATTCTATATCCATCTCTGTCGGGAAAAACCCATCAATATCTAGTTTTTTTATCTTATCTTTTCGACTAAAGGTTGTTATTTGTTTGTATCTGGGGACAATTAATGGACAACTTGTTTTTTCATCATTAATTATTCATTAGTCTGTGGGTTGGCTGCGCATGCGCCCATAACTTCAATCCTAGAAGGGAATGAGGCGCTAGTGATTGGATATTTTTTACACGAGACTGTCCAATCATTATTCAATACGTCACTTCCGAGATCGGGTGTGAACTCTTCCAACAGGCAAAAGGAGGTAGAAATAGTGCGACCACCACTTGCGTTGCCGATATACGCACTTTCGCCGGCATATATGCACCATTCACCTCCTTTTGTTGAAGCTTTCATGGTGGTCAACGTTTTAATCAGAAATTAACCTTAGTTCCCTTATCTTGTCTAACATAATCAGAGCATGTAAATTCCAAATGCTCTAAAAATCAATTAAATCCAACCAAACTATCCAGGAACTTTGCGCCATTTTGCATACTTCTTAGCTACGGAACCGGAAGTGTAAGTGCCGCTATTGCCGTGACGGAAATAGTTTTTTTCTACCTCTTTTACACGTGAACACCCGATCTCGGAAGCCATGTATTACTCATAGGGGATTTGCATAGCCACCATTTTGAATCTTGTTTTGCGTGGAATTACGGGACTAATGGTCTAAAATCTATAGAAAACATGCCATATTCAGCATGGACTATTAATCAATGCTCTAATGTCAATATCCATGTGTTATTCATGTTTCCATAACACAAGGCCCAATGTTTCCCATCATGCATTTGGTTTTCATAGATCATTTACACAACCTATGATATTGTTAAAAACATTCTTGCCATGTTCGATAAAAATGGTGTCATTTCATTTCATTTCATTTCAAGAATTCTTTATTGTTTCGATGACATTACAATAAGGTTATTCAACAATCTAATTAGACAAATGTCTAAGAAGGTCTTCCGTCGAGTGCCCTCATATATTTAATATTTATATGTCAGATTTCCTCAGAATCCATCCCAGCATGCACTGTAATTGATATGCGAAGTGGCACATATCAGGTTGTTCAGTGTGTTTTAAAGCCTAAATACAGAATGCGAATATAAAAAAAATGAAATATCTCCCCTTTCTCAGATTGGGATAACTGGTTTTGGAAGACTTAGGCATGGAAGACTTAGGTATATTTGATGACTATATATATATATATATCAATATATATACCGTATACCCGTGTATAAGCCCCGGCTTATATTAATTTCAAATGGTGAATTGACCCGGCTTATATTTGGGGTGGGCTTATATTCAGGGCCCGGCTTATATTACAATAACTGAAAACCAATAGATTTAGCTGAAACACATTTTTATTATTATCTTTATTTGTTGCTCTGGTTTTCATGTTTTAAGCTTCAATTCAACAAAAAAACTATCAGAATCGATCAACAACAACAGTTCTATTATTTAAAGTATCATTCATAATCCTCTAAGAATTAGTTATAACCATTCTCTTCAGCATCTTCCTTCTGAGAAGAGACCAGGTCCTCCAATTATTTATCCAGTTATAGGCACCCAGCTTATAAACGGGGCCCGGCTTATATTAACGTTAGGATGTGCTGAACCCCCGGCTTATGAACGGGGTGGACTGATACATGGGGTCCGGCTTATAAACGGGTATATACGGTATGCACATTTTACAACCAGGAGTTCCATATATGGCTGAAATCGCCAGAAAATGTACAATTCTTCTTCACCAATCCTCTCAAATAACCCAAATTTAAGACGAAAATAAAGTTCAAAATTCAGTTTAACCTAACCAAACTGATTGCTAGAACCAATGCAAGGCCGAATATACTCGAATTTACCAAGTATTGACCAAATTGCAGCCTAATTTTACAGCAGCAGCAGCAGATTTTACTAAATGTGTACAGCTGCCAATTGTACATTTTCTAAAAATCTGACCCGTAAGTGAACTGATGTAGAACTAGTTCTTCATTGATGGGACTTTGTTATGGCGTCAAGTTGAAGAATTAAATCAAATATAAACAGTGTAAAACCATCCATGTAATGTTTTGATATATGACATTGGTTAGAAAAGAACAAAACAAGGAGTAACAATGCTAGTTGTTCATTGACGTTTACTGAGAACTGCACATTGTACAGGAACGTGTTGACATATTGCTACCCTCTAATATCATCCATATCAGGTGTGAACTTGTAGGCATTCCTCGTTACTGCAGACTAATGCTTTTCACAGTCTGCAGGTAATGTAGGTTGACAAATAGTGACATCATGACGACAAAGACTTGTCTCCCCCTGGCGGGAAGCCCTCTAACTAATGTTAAGACCTGCCACCAGGTGGCCCCGTGTGTCGCCCGTGATTACAGTACACAAATTAGCCGTTAGGGGCATAAAGTGCAGCAGCGGGATATGAACTGTGTCTATGATGACAAGATTGGTATCGTAAAGAGGGGAAAAATGAATCTAATATTGACAAGGTGGTAATGAGAATTGCTTTTATTTCCCTTCCCGTGGTTAAATGGCTTCACAAAGATGTAGCATGACAAACCAACATGTCATACAACATGTACTGTATAAGGCTGCCATTCCATTGACTCGCTCCTTTGGTCCGCTCATGGCCCGCTCTTTTTATTTTCCCGAGCACCTAACAGGCAAAGGCAGAGCAAACCCAGAGTGCTCCAATAGAATCAGTGAATGCGCTTTCTATGTGTTCTTAAAGTTTGAATTCCATAGTGTAAGAATCTAGTGTACTGTGATGGTTGTAATTCTTTAGTATTCGTGTAAGTTTGAAAGATTGTGTGTTTCTCTCTTTTTTACATTGTATGACAATTGTTGTAAATGTGATATGGAAATAAAACTCTATTATTATGTATCGAGGTAGGTAAACCTATTATTATTATTATAATTCTTTAAATATAAGTTCAAATACCAGGTTTAAAGATCAAGGCAAGCATGAAAACGGCTCATTTTATGTAAATACATGTCAATTCTTTGAGGTAAGCCAATATGGAGGGAAAGCAACAAATGTATAACAGTCATCAGCATTTTGTTTTTATTCAAATAGATTTTATTTCTAGCAACATTAACAAATGATCGTATACCACTTCCAATGCCAATTCATATGTATAGAATTACAAAATGGTTCACTGACCATGTAGGCAAGGACCTCGTCATTCCTCACCACCTACAGAACCAGTACAAACCATCGCAAGGATTACCGCAGAGCTTACCGCAGTCAGTGGAGACCACGCTTTAGTGTCCAAGTTTGATTAGCTTTTCGGTCCGGGAGCTAGGCCTAAGGTAACAATGCCTATTACTCCCCCTGTGACAGTTCCTCCAGTGACTGCACCTGCTACTATGGTGACTCCTACTGTGACTGCGCCTGTTATTGTTCCGGCTGTCAGCTCTGTCAACACACCTGTTGTCACTACAGCCTCAGCCACTACAGCTACCGTATTCAACACAGTTCCCTCTACATTTGCTTTGCCTCCTATAACTCCATCCATACCAGTGCATTCCTATTATCAGATGGTTGGATGTGCCTACCTCCAGTAAATCTGGTGATACCAGGATCCATTGCTAGTGTATCATGATTCCCGCTAACTAGTGCTTTTGAACGTCTTACATTCAACCCGTCTATCGTTAGGCGTGAAAAACGTATGTCCTTGCTCCCAGAATTTATTCCCAGCATCTCGATAAAGGGATCCTTATAAAGAACATTGACCATTTGAAGCTGTCCTTTACCGAGCTAGAATAGCAAAACAAACAACACAAACCAAACACAGCCCATGCAGAAACTTCCCGCTGGCCTGTGGACAAAACACACACAAAACCCCCACCCCCGTTTAAACCTTCCACGCATAGGCCAATATACCTATATCACATGTGCCCTAATGTTAAAAAATCCTAGCCAGTTGACCTAGTTAGACACAGCAGTGGGCGGAAAACCATGGTTATTCCCAGCCGAGTAAACCCTGTGAGCCCATGTCATTATGTTGTATCACTGTATGATCTCTTGCATTTGCTTACTTGATCACTCATATCTTTGACCTTGCTGTATAAATATCCGGAATAAATAAAAAAAAATAAAAAAAATATGGCATGTCCAAAGTTCTGAGTCATCGTATGTTAGCTGGGAGTGATTTTCATGGTTATTTGAGTCATTTGCAGTTTTTGACTTGCCATGTTGCTAAGGGGCAGTACACCGATGAAGCTTATATTCTGTATGACAGAATAGTGGTCAACGCTGTGATTGATTGATTTATATCCTGGGATTCTTCCCTGGATATTCTGTTGCATCAACTTTCGCATTTATCAGGCCTATAATCGTTCAACTGCTAAGAGTGGAGTTAGCAAGCCAAAGAGTCGCAAGGGAAAAGGCAAACCCTCCGGAGGAAATAAACACAATAGGGGATTTGCATAGCCGCCATTTTGAATCCTAATTCGCATGGCATTATGGGACTTATGGTACTGTATAAAATCTATAGAAATCATACCATGTTCAGCATGGACTTTGTATCAATGCTCTAACGTCAATATCCATGTGTTATACATGTTTCCATAACACAAGCCTCCATCGTTCCCATCATGCATTTGGTTTTCACAGAAAATCTATAAAAGCTGTGATATTGGTGAAAACATTATTGCAATTTTTGATAACAATTTTCCCAAATATTAGTATGTCAGATTTCATCAAAATCCATCCCATGATGCACTGTACCAGACATGCGCAGTGGCACATGCAAGTCCCCTATTGCACTGCTTTTTCCACACATGACATTTCTCTCTCCATTATTCAGTCTGTAAGACAATCTGCTTTTTGTGCAAAGGACCTTTACTCAGTGAACTTGTGTCCTTGTGTAACACATCTAATGTCCTTTACTCATAAAAAATGCTTCATTTGAATGTTAGCTTAGTATTTCATTGACGTTTGGAGGTAAATTATAGAGCGATGGTACCATGACTTTAGCTTCTAACACCGAACATTAAAAAGCAAGTCTGCAGATATCATTGCAAATATCCTGTAAAGAACACAATTGATATATACATATGTTATTTATGAAATATATTTTATCATATATTATACATAGATCTTTATCTTAACTGCCTTGTACATAATATGGTATAATTGTAGTGAATGATTATTATATTGTACATGGCCAGAGAAAGCCGACTATTTCAATATACTACTACGACTATATACTACTAGATGAGATAAGATAAGTAAATCTTTTATTTGTCGATAAATATAATGTGAACAGCAAAGGACAAAAGGGTCTACATTTCTATATGAAAAGTTAATTCCATTTCTACCGACAGTTACCATCAATTTTTGTAGCGTTTTTAAGGCCACATGTACCTAGCTTACCATCAGGGGGAGCCATATTTCATATACCATTACAATCACTATTTCTATATCATATTACCATTATATTCATGCACACACCGGGGTTTTGGCTGGCGGGGTTTTGGCATGGATGGGTTTTGACTGGCGGGATTATTACTGGCGGGGTTTTGGCATGGCGGGGTTATGGCTAGGGGGGTTCTGACCAGCGGGGTTCTGACTGGCGGGGTTCTGCCCTAGAACCGTTTATTATATATATGTATGTAGCCAAAAGTACTACTTCCCTCCAAGGCTTCTATTAAAACTAGAGTAATAATATTAAGACTATTGTCTTGTGTTATCTATTCTCTTCCTCAAGCGATACTGGGTTACTACATACTATTATTAGCTACATGGAAAAGGGTTTACACTTTATGTAATGCAAGCATAGTATACCCGTCCTTTGGACGGTTAAGAACAGGTAGGTATGGAAGGTATGGTCAAGAATGGGTAGGAACCGTAGGAACTGTGTGAGCTCATTGATCATTGCCTCTAGGTCACATGATCATTGGTTTGGCCATACTTGCTTCCCATGCTATAATTAGAGTGCGGATATCCCGATTTAAAAAAGGCTTCAAGATCACATTCCCAAACCACATATATATATATTGTCCTCAGGAAAGGGTCAACGGACCTGTACAGAGCAGAAACACGGTTGGTAACACCACAGATTCTTAAACCTGCACACCAACTACATATATGTGATGTGTTACAGGGAAATGAGTCACAAGTCGCAAAAAGTATATTATTCAAAATGTTTTATTCACAAGATCGCTTTTTCGGAATGCCCTCAATGTTGGGATGTTAGCGCTGGTAGTAGCACTATAGAGTATAATATTATTTGCACCTTTACTAGTAATTGTCCACCCAAAACTATTGCAAACGTTTCCTTCAAAGATAAATGTATCACACTTAAAATATAGAAATACTAATTAGACTTCGTAATATTTACTATCATTAGAATCGACTTGATCTCATCTTCTCAAATCATTTTCCTGAAACACATCACATATTTATTCAAGGATAAGTAACACAGGTATGCACTACCTTGTGTAAATTTCGGGCTAGAGGCTCAATTTCTCCTGGCAGTTAATGTTGTGCATTTAAGTATGAAATATCGTGTGTGAACATTCGGCTAAGAGGTTAAATTTCACTTTTCAGTTAATGCTGTACGTTTAAGGATTATGGCAGTAAATAATTACAGTATACTCTTTATATCCAGTTTCAAAATGTTTAATCCTTTTCATCTATGCAAGCAGTATAGGGATGAAACAGGTAAAAGATGTCAAAGCAATATATTTTAATCTCTGTCAAAAGAAAAGGAAAACGTTTCTCTCTTTTCCTACCCCTACATCTATAGGCGTGTACCATTAGCTCCTCTAACTAAACCTATTAAATAAATGCTCCATTAAGCTTAAGGAAATATTTTAAGTACTAGCACTGGTTGAACCAGCCATATGTGATCTGAGTCAAGGCAAAATATAGATTTTGAGATATCACCATATTTGAAAAGAGGAGATCAAGCTGATTCCAATGATAGTAAACACTATACGAAACCTAATAACTATTTCTATATTTTAAGTCCTATGTTTTTATTTTTAAAAGAAAACGTTCACAATGTTTCTGGGTTGGTAAATTACCAGTAAAGTAACTGATTACGCCATACGAAGGCCCTCAAAACGCAAAGATATATTTAATACAATCTCCTGAAATTTGTCACATAGATTCATGTGACTATAGGTGCTAAACCCTCTAAAGATCAAAACATTTCAATTATAAGATGTTGTGAAATATCAATTTTGTGATTTGTGACTCATTTTCCTGGAACACATCTCATATGATTGAGTATTAAAGAAGCAAGATCAGCTAACATCGGTCAATGAAATGAACATTTTCTACTTTTTGTTCCATTCTTTTCCAAACCATCTGAAAGTCATTTGACCAAAATGTTGGAGGATTTTGTTGTGTGGTTATTGCAACATGGCTTCGAAAACGTCCCAATTTGTATTTGGAGGACTCAAATTCTTCCCAGTGAAGACTTCACTTATTATCGCTCACCGGCGACCGTTTTGTTTGACTAATTCAATTTTTTTTTGTTTTTATGAAAATATAACTGCAGAATATTGGTAAACTCAGTCCTATAAGTCATAATATGCGTAAATTTGATGAGATTTGGTTTGTTGTAATAGCTTAGAACGCAACTTTAAGGGTGAGTGAGTGAGTGAGGATGGTTGCTTTACACCCTTATCAACACATTTTATATGGTCCTATCAAGGGCGGGAGAGCGGAGAGGGAGGCAGTTTATGATTGTATCCAATATATAGAGACAGAGAAGAAGGGAGAGAGTGACAGAGAAAAGAGACAGAAAGGCAGTTTATGGTCATACCCAGGAAATAGAGATAGAGAAGAAGGGAGAGAGACAGAGAAAAGAGACGGAAAGCCTTTTTTATGGTCTTACCCAACAACTTTAAGGGAGTAATACCAACGAGAATAAATATGGTACTAGTACTGGTTGACCCAGCCATATGATTATGATTGCTTGGCAACTGAGTGCAAAATAAAAATTGAATAATTAGACAAAGAACCCTAACTGTAATATGCTTGGTCATAAACCTGATGGAAATATGCATGGCCTGTGCTCTTCATTATCTATAGAACGAATCCTTAGAGTACAGCAGAAACATTGACTTTTTAAGCCAAGATTTCCGTCCGACATCTTTTTGTTTAAGAATCAAAAAAAAAAAATCGAACAAATTTAAAGTTGAAAAAATCAAATCATAAACCACAAAAAATACTACAAATTGAAGGCAAATGAATACAGGCACTCATACACGTTTACTTGCAAACCAACTTCTCATTGTATTCCATAGGCAGTACCTAGCCTATGTAATCTCATCGCACTCCCAGCGAGGCCTATCATTTCATAAGCAAATTTCCCAGGATTTTTTTGCATCCGGACGAAGCCAGCCCACAACTTCAGCAAGTCTTTAATGAATGCCGATAACTAAGAAATGCACTTAATTTACTATGTCCGCCCATGCTGTATACCTTTTAATCTGCTTTTAATTCACGTTTGGGAGAAGTCGGGGATGATACTGAGTCTATTATTGGCCCATTATGTGAATTTCGGTAAACAATACTGATGAATGTTGCTAAACATGGAGCAGAGGCTCATAAGCAGAGACAGAATTGACACTAATGAAGGAGGTTAGGCTTACAGAGATGTGGGACAGATTCCGTGGTATTTCTAAAGGAGCACTATCCGTCCCCGCTCCAGGGTGCGGGAGGATACGGGGATGATACTCTGTCTAGGCAGTACCATACTTCACTTTAGTCTTTACTGAAAGATTTCACTCAGCAACAACATTAATGGTGAATACTGGGAAAGAAGGAGGCAGACTTGCAGCCTGTACTTTTAACAGAAAATGTCTAACATTTAATATGATTATGAACAGTTATTTAATCAAATAAAGGCAATTTAATTATAGAATATAATATCATCAAAGTTTAAGTCTAGAAGAGTTAATAATTGTTAGTTTGGAAAGGTTAACAATTGATTCATTTCTCTCCTTTCTCCACGTCCCTCCAATAGCTAGTGGGTCAGATTTTCAGAAAATGTACAATTAACCTTCACAAATTCTCTCAAATAACCCAAATCTAAGACAAAAATCAGGTTCAAAATATTGTTCAACATAACCAAACAGATTGTGTGAATCAAGACAATACCAAATATACCCATATATACCTAGTGTTGATGATCTTTCAGTCCAATTTAGCAGAATTTACAAAATATGTTGATCTGTCAATTGTACATTTTCTGAAAATCTGACCCTAGTACCTCAGTGAAAGGTCATCTAACTCCTAAATCTGAGTAGATTGTGACGTCATTGAAGTAGGTTAGGGTTAGGGTTTGGCCATGTCCCTCTCAAAGCTTGTATCTCAGTGAAAAGATATCAGTCTAAATTTGGCGGCCATCTTGGATTCTGCCCCCTGGTGGATTTTCCCAAACTTTTGCGAGGGTGGACCCAACTAACATGAAAGAGTGGAAAATGTTGTACAAGAATCAATCTTCAAAACATATAATAGGCCTACTACGCTAAAAGGCAAATGGGGCTGAAAGAATGAACCCTACTATATAGGTCTTCCAACCCCTAAACCAGGGTAGTTGGTAAGATTATTGAATTAGCATGTTTCAATCTTTCAATACGGCCATATGATCCTTTACTTCTAAAATTCCAGAACGTATCATATATTTTTGGAATAAAGCTGCACTCTTGGTTAACGTCAGTCAAACATTTTCTAGTTTTGTTCCATCCTTTTCTAACCCAACTAAGAGACAATTGATAAACATCCAGGAAGATTTTGTCAGTTTGTTTTTGCTAAAGGGATTCCAAAACATCCTCATTTGTATTTGGGGGACCCAACCGAATCCTTTCCAACGATGACTTCACTTATTATCGCTCACCAGCGGCCTGTTTCTCTCCACAGATTTAGCTTCAAATTCTTGTATACAAAATATTTTTTTTTTTTAAAACTTTATTTATACTGGGAGTGCAAAATCCCAAACTAGGGTTTTTCACAATGCCCCAGGTGTGTCTTACAGTTCACTGATAAAAACATGTTCTTTACACAGGTAAAATCTGTACAATAAAAGTGTAGAAAATTACAATTATGATATGATAGAGAGGTCAAAAGTACGTTATTATTAAAGAAGGACAAGGAATGCACTGTGCCACTGATTCGAAGTGTTGGTGTTCCCGTCTGAATATAGTAAGAGTGGTTTTTCTAGTTATAAGCAAATATAAGCTGCAGAATATTGATAAATCAAGTCCTATAAGTCATAATATGAGTAACTCTAGTATAAACATATAAAAGCAGCAGAATATTGATAAATTCATTCCTATGAGTCATAATATGAGTAACTCTTGTATAAACACATACCAGCAGCAGAATATTGATAAATCAAGTCCTATAAGTCATAATATGAGTAACTCTTGTATAAGCATATATACCAGCAGCAGAATATTGATACATCCAGTCCTATAAGTCATAATATGAGTAACACTTGTATAAACATAAAATTATACCAGCAGCAGAATATTGATACATCCAGTCCTATAAGTCATAGTATGAGTAACTCTTGTATAAACATATAACAGCAGCAGAATATTGATGAATCCAGTCCTATAAGTCATAATATGAGTAACCCTGGTATAAACATATACCAGCTGCAGAATATTGATGAATCCAGTCCTATAAGTCATAATATGAGTAACCCTGGTATAAACATATATACCAGCTGCAGAATATTGATATATCCAGTCCTATAATTATGTCATAATATAAATTTAGTGATGACTAAAACAATCAATTCTTATTGTGATTAATGTTTTAAAAATGTAAAATGTAAAATGTTATCTCTTAATGAATGTATAAAATGTTATTAATATACCAGTATAGAATTAAGTTTCAATATGCCACGGCCTCATGGGAAGAACAAATTACTTGATTTGAGGACCTTTTCTCTCTACAACGAACTATGTAACTGTATAATGAGAAATAACAATATTTATATATATATATATATATGAGTAACTCTTGTATAAACATATAACAGCAGCAGAATATTGATGAATCCAGTCCTATAAGTCATAATATGAGTAAATTTTGTAAGATTTCTTTGGTCGTAGTAACTGATTTAGATTCATTAGATTCAGGTGTTGTAGAATCAGTCCAGAACAAAGAAATGACAAGAGATTGAGTTTGATTTCTCTCATTCGTTTTCCAACGTTTCAAGCAAACCTACCCTTCATCGAGAAGAATATTTCAAGGAGATATTAAAAACATGATGAACTGGAAGGACATGCGCAGACCCTATGCGCAGAAACACCACTTGACCCTCCGTGCGGCGTCACCGCTGCCACCCAGCCCCATGAGACCAACAAGGCTTTGAAATGATTTTGTCCTCTGGTCCCCAGCAGGGACCATCTTAAAGAAACTTCAAAAGACTGGAGACCTGGGCAGGGTGGTGAGGAGCATCTCAGAAATGCGATTATCTCTTGTGCATGGCCTTCACAACAGGAGACAAATTGGAAGAGGGAATAGAGAAACAGTTGTTGTCTTGTGTGGGACAGCTTTTCCAATCTTGTATATATGATGTGACATAGAGAAATGAGTCTAAAGTCGCAGAAAGGATGTTTTTTAAATGTTTTTTTACAAAGTGCTCTTTGTAGGAGTGTTTTCATCTTTTGAGTATTCAGCGCTGTCAGTCATATCAATACATATATATAAATATCATATCCAAATTTCAAGACTGTTTATCCAATGTATTTCTTCGTTCCTAAAGGGCATTCTGACAAAGTATAATCCACATGGGAGGGGAGGGGGAGGGGGAGAGAGAAGAGAGGCAGAGGGGTTGGGTAGGGAGAAGAAGAGAGGGAGAGGGATTGGGTAGGGAGCAGAAGAGAGAGAAGAGGGGCAGTTGGGAGAGGAAAAGAGGGGAGGAGGAGCGGGGGATAAGAAGAGGAGAGGGGTTGGGGGTGTGAAGAAGAGAGAAGAGGGCGAGAGGGAGAGAAGAGGGGGAGTGAGAAAAAGAGGGGATGGAGATGGTGGGGGAGGAAAAAGAGATGGAGGGAGTAAAAGAGGAGAGGGCGGGCGAGGGGAAGGAAGGAAGGAAGAGGAAGAGAGAGAAGAGTGTGGGAAGAGGGAGGAAGGGCGAGAGGAGGAGGGGAGAGTGTATGCTATTACAGTGTATGGTGGGATAGGTTCAGTTCAAATCTGACATAAATCCCAGTATAAAGTATAAATCTTCTCACCTCGCTATATAAATATTTAGCAACAATTTTATCAGAAAATGCATGGATCGTTTCTACAATATAATAGCTTGTCTAAATGATCTATAAACACCACATGCATTATGTGAAAGATAAAGTTTTGTTTCATGATAATAGGTAAAACACGTGGCTATTTACACGAGATTATTGTAAAATATAGACACCCTGAAAAAGGAGTAACAAACTCCGAAACGTTGGTCACTACATCTAAACAAAACATCTCAAGCAAATATCAACTTGACATCGTCTTTCTTACGGTTTTGGTGTTTCTGGTGATCTCTTCTAATCGAATTATTGCAAAATATTTTATTTGCTCAATAAAGGGCAGACCGAAGGCTCCGCTCCATGAAACTACATAGAACTCCCATAATTCCATGCAAATCGAGATTCAAGATGGCGGACATGCAATTTCTCTCGTAATTTGACCTTGGATTGACCTTGCCTTAAGCCGTCCCAGCTGTTTAAGTTGATGACAAAGGTTTATTTAACAGAGAAATTAGTAGACATAATTGGATAAAATGTCAATTGAACGATAATCCCTATAGGGAATACTTTGTTTTAATTGCTATCCACAGTTTTAGATTTTGTCTGTTTGATATAAGAAATATTCAGAAATCAATCAGAATGTGGTAATTAATATGAGGAGGTATTAACTGATGTGAAGCATGTTCTTTTTGCGGTTTATTATTGGTAATTTTTATACCTGTATATGGGTCAGATTTTCAGAAAATGTACAATTGGCATCTGTACATATTAGTAAACTCTGCTAAATTGGGCTGCAATTTGGTCAATACTAGGTAAATTCGATTATATTCGGCATTGCATTGATTCTAGCAATCTGTTTGGTTAGGTTGAACTGTATTTTGAACTTTATTTTCGTCTGAAATTTGGTTTATTTGAGAGGATTGGTGAAGGTGAATTGTACATTTTCTGAAAATCTGACCCATTAATGTATCGGACAGAAGGCTTGCAAACCTTCCTTAGCTGGAGTCATGCCCTCTGAAAGCGACATGTTCGGTAATAAATGTATCTTAATCTTAATCTTAAGAGTCTACCATTAGTCCCATAATTCCATGCGAATCAGGATTCAAAATGGCGGCTATGCAAATCCCTTATTTTGGACGATTGACTAAATATGTGGACCTGCTGACTGTACATTTTATTGAAAACCTGAACCAGTAGTGTTCAATGTTGTCACCTTTGTTTGAGATAAAACTCCAATAGTCTGGCAAGGGGAGAACCTAACGTGTAAATATTGGATTTAGTTTGCTTGACTCTTGATTTACCATCTGTGGGGTCGCCATATTATATTCCTGTGTGGTGTAAAGTTCCTGACACGAGCATTTGAGATATTCAAGATGGCCGCCACCAGCCACCGCAAAACTGTAAACGATCACATCTCTGCTTCTATTAGGTCTGGTAATATGTTCTAGGTATCAAAATATTTGTTTAATTGACAACAAATGAGATATTCAAGATGGGCACATCTCAGCTTCTGATTAAGGGCTGGAAAATATATTCTAGGTATGAAAGTATATGTTTAATTAGATAACAGTTCAACACAACTAGACAGATTTATTGAATGAATACAATACAGAATATACTAATATATACTCAGTATTTATCAATTTTCACTCTAATTTAGCAGAATTTGTCAGATGTGCATTTTCTATAAATCTGACCCAGTTTCACTAGTTATCAATCACTGGTGCTGGTTTACCATTGGCTGATTCAACTTCAAATACTCATACAGGTGATTTCAAAAGAATGAAGGCAATGAAAGTATTCTGATGCATAAACTTTGGAGATTCAACTTTGGGTAAGAAGTTAATTAGAAACCTGATCCTCTCAGAGGCAGTTATTTTCAGTAATATGATATTTCCTTTGCATTCAAGCAAACTTTTGTCCTTACGAATCCTCTTCAATAATCCAAATGTCAGGTTACGGTTCAGCATAAGTCAATTCAATTATCATTTTTTCATACATAAGGGCGTCTTTTGTTAATTCTTCCCCAGTATCAGTAGATTAACTTGCTAAATATTGTCTGTATCAACCTTGTTCATGTTCCAATGGATTCCCCATGCCTTAAGACCTAGAAACAGTGTAATCACATTTGATTACATGTTGATTTTCCCCAAGTTATGGAGTTTCAGAGTCTTAGTGGCGTCCATTTTTGTTTCAGCTGTCCTACGGGAGTCAAATTTAAATGTTTTGAAATATGTTAATACACACCTTTACCAACACATTGGTGAAGAAATTTCTTGGTAAGGAATTTGTTCACAGATTTTTGTTATATTCCCTGACTATGTAGACAGAATGGAAAATTATTTTGTACCTACTCTGTGGATAAATAAATATGATATAATAATAATATAATATAATCATAATACAAAAAGGTATTCGCTGTCTTAGGGATTCGAATTTTAAAACCTAATAATAATATAATATAATGAAATAAAATATTATTATAAGTTATATTTTGTTCTCCTCCATAGAAAGGAAGAAGAATTAAAAAGTCAAATTCTTATGGACAGAATCATCAAGATTTAGATAATATGATATAGAAAACTAAATTGTAATCGATGTAATTTTTGATAATCTGACCGATATATACAAGAGAGATCTATGATAACAGCGGTCACCTAGGTCAGTGGGCCCCTTGACCCCTGGACTGGATGTAATTACTCCAGGGTTGATACAAGGTGTACAGGAGGAGTAGTAGACGGCTACTTTACTCCAGGTGATGCTACATCACCATCACTCCAGCATGGAATGATGAGTTTAAACCATTTGTTTCCTTCAGTGTATTTGATTTAGCTTATTTATTGTCATCGTTCTGTCCAATCATGTATACTGTGAGACAGAGAAAAGTCAAATCTAGATGGTGATAATGTGTCAGATTTTCAGAAAAGGTACATTAGCCGATCAACACATTTAATAAATTGTGCTAAATTTGGCTGGAAAACACTAGGTATATCTAGGGATCTGTGTAATATTGACTTTCTCATGTGTTCGTTTCTTGGTATAATTTGTTTTAGTGTTTTTTTTTACTCTTCATGTCTCGCTCTTCATCTCCTTACTTCCCACACTAACCATTCAGCCAAATGTCTTACCCAGTCTAGGCTCAGAGCTGAGAGAGTCCCTTCAAACTAAGGAAAAGCCTCACACTCCAAGCTAGGCTCACTAGGCTCAGATTTATAGGTGGCCTCCACTATCGGCGATTAGCGTTACCAATAGCTTTACTAATAGAGCGGCCAATTACTGGCTGCTCTATTATAGTAAGGCCAAAAAAAAAATAGGTGTGTTTCCTATTTATCTGGCTGAAAACTAGGTTGGGGGGGGGGGTAACTTTTTTTTTTTTGTTATTTTTTTTTGTTTGGAAACCTCCCAGGAACTGAAAAAAATGTCTTTTTCATAACAATAGTTGTTTTGAACATGGGAAATGTGCCTTTTGACAGTTCCAGGTTAGGAAAACCCGTTTTCCTGCTTTTATAAGCTTTTTTTGTCAAAAAATCCCAAAAAAGTAAGATATGATGGGGGAAAAAATCAGGTATGGTAAAACAAAATTTAGGTAGGGTAAGGTTTTTCTAGGTAGGGGGGGGGGGGGTAAATCGGAAACACACCTATTTTTTGGGGGGCCTAACGCTAGTTGCCATAGTGGAGGAGGTGGTGCAGACAAGTGGCAAGTCATTGCAAATCAGTGGCAAGTCATTCGCCACTACTTGCCGTTCATTTGTTAAAAATCTATTCGCTGCTCTATTCGCTGCTCTATTCGCCGCTACTTGCCGATAGTGGAAGCACCCTATTAAGTTGGTCCCTCAAAACTAAGGGAAAGCTTCACGCTCCAAGCTAGGCTCGCTAGGCTCAGATTTAAGATAGTCCCTCAAAACTAAGGGAAAGCCTCACACTCCACAAAAAGCCATCACAATCCCATTAGAACGGCTATTCCAAGGCCTATTCTAACCCATTAGCGTCCAATCAATAACATACCATTGTTATCTGATCTGAGAGGCTGTGAGCCTAGACTGCACTGATTGCACCACAGAGACCTTCTCCCATGCTACTGCCATCCTTGATTATGGGGAGTCTGAAGCCTAATAAGAGTATGAATAAGTCATTAGGAGCGCTATGCTACACAGTTGTTTCATTGCTTCATGTGCATGCATACTGGAGGGCCATATATAATAATATAGGGGTGAATGTCCTAGGTACTGTCTATCCCACCATGCCATGATCATTCCATTTGGGTCAGATTTTTTAAAAATGTACAATTCCCCTTCACCAATCCTCTCAAATAACCCACATTTAAGACAGAAATTAGCTTAAGAATACAATTTAACATAACATAACTGACACTTTAAGCCAATGCGATACCAAATATACTCAGATATACCCAAAATGTATCATTATTTAGCAGAATTTAGCAAAAATTACTAAATATGGACGGCTGCCAATTGCACATTTTCAGAAAATCTGACCCATTTGTCATGTGTCTCAGAAGAATGAGTCACAAACAATGATATTGTTCAATTGTTTTTCCCAAGAACCCTTTCTCAGAATAATTTCCGTTTTGGGGTGTTTGGTATTGTTGGTATAGTGTGAATACATGTACCAAATCTTAAGAATGTTTGTTTCATATGTCTATGCGTATTTAAGGTCAACCTAAGGAGTATATTTATTTTTTTTTTATTTATTTATTTTTTAAGACAGTACATCCATTTCATGACCTCGCGGTGAGGCGATTTTATGGCCACCTACCTTACAAAATATACAATTTTTACATATTCGTAATAAATTTGATATCTTATTTCATTTTTACATAAACAGTCAAAGGTAGAACTTTATTGTTTTTACAAATAAAGTTGATTAATCTATTCAGTCATTTTCAGTTGGTCGAGGTTTGACTACTTTGCTAGAGATTGACCTACGCCTACCACCATTTCCTAAGTCTTAATTCCAAAACACAACTTTTCCGTTAAGAGTCAAGAAAATTGTACAATTACAAGCACATAGCCATAGATAGTGTCTAGATAGGCATAGATAGTGACTAGATTTTGGCCGACGTTAACTGAGAGTGCAGTCAAGCAGGGAGGTATATACAGAGGGAGCGGAAGCCAGGTTCAATGCGTGGTACCCCAATAGTTAAGAGTAATGCCACTAGAGCTTGTGGCGCTAACTACAGTAATAGAAATAGACACATGTGTCTATTTCTATCCTACAGTGAATCAGGTCAACCCACTCCCACCCATATATACCCAATAGCCAGCAATTGTATAGCTATTTTTAACTATGTGACTGTTATGGTGTTGCTTGGAAAAGGCAATCAAATTTAACTGGGCTACCAATGTGTCAAATATTATGTATGCTGATGGAACAACTTAGCTGTTGTTTACTGATTTATGATTATATGATATAGCTAAAAGTGTTAGCAGAATGCTTGGGTCTAATTTCAGGGTACAAAAAACAGCACCGCAACGCCACCTGGTATACAATAGTGAAAACACCACCCAGACAGGCATAGTCCTGTGGAGTCCAACCTTGGCTTCTACTCCCTCTGTATATACCTCCCTGAGTCAAGTAAAAACGTTCAGAGGAGATATCAAGTATGGCTTCTGTATCAAGTATCACTCAGTATATGCCGTGCCCCAGCTAATTATTAATTCAGTGCCAGCTTGATTAAGCTTCACCTTTCCTATAATCAAGGATGACATATCTATATACAAGTATGGGACAGTAATAAGAACTGCTTGTGGCATCCATTATATGAGGAATGCCTTAGCCATTTCTTATTACTCTCTAATACTTCTAAGGAGGTCGAGGAGAGAGACACCATCTTATTGAGATCTCTTCATAAAAAGCACTCCACAGGGTATCAATGCTATCGATTTACTAAGATGTATGTGATGTGTTATACTCATTTATTCATTTCATGAGATAAATATAGGACTGAATTTATCAATGTTCTGTTGCTGGTATATATGTTTATACAAGAATTTAATCATCGAGAGAAGACTGCCACTGGTGAGCGATAATAAGTGAAGTCATCGCATGAAAGGATTTGGGTGGATCCTCCAAATACATATGAGGACATTTTAAGAAGCAAAGATATGGCAGTTTACAGATTTGACATGTTCAGTGACAGCCATCTTGAGATTTTTCAAATTGCTCAAGGTAAGGAACTTCACATCACACAGGAATGCGATATAGGGACCCTATAGATGATAAATCAAGAGATAACAAAACTTTATCTAGGATTTCCGGGTAAGGCCAAAATTTGCCATTCCACTACCGGACTATAGCAAAACAACTGAACAAAATCCTCTAGAATTGAAAATGTTGAGTTTTTGATGGTCGTTAGCTGAGAGTGCAGTTTTAGGCAGCAGGTATATAGGAAACCTGAGGCTATAATGTGGGTAGGATGGTTACGCTGTGTGGTAGTTAGGGTGGATAGTAGTACACTGATAGACCCAACCTCGGTGAGTGACCGTTTTTTCTCAGGAATTGGCTGGCATCCAATTGCCAGGCACTGACCGAGAAAAAAACGGTCAGATTTTCAGTGACCGAAAAAAAACGGTCAGATTTTGGTGACCGAAAAAAAAAAACGGTCATCACTTTTGGTGACCGAGAAAAAAACGGTCATCACTTTTGGTGACCGAGAAAAAAAACGGTCAGTGACCGATAAATCCCAGTCATCTCAATGCTGACTGTTTTTTGCAGGGTGTTTTTTTTACCAATATTTGACCGTTTTTTTCGGTGGTAACCAAGGTTTGACCGTTATTTTTCAGTGGCCCTTTAACTTGACCGTTTTTTGTTAGATTGATGGTTTTTCATTAATTCAAATTATAGGGGTTATGAAAATAGATATTATCAGGTTTTATAGTACTAATATCCCCTGTGACACACCGGGAAGCTGCAATTCCTGGGGTGTCACAGGCTAGTAGTATACCCCTGATGAAAACCTAAAACGATTTCAATATGACCAACTAGAAAGGAAATGGTAACAAACACTGGAAATCATGTAAAGCAACACTTTATTTACATTCATCACATACACATTTATTACTTTATTTACAATTGACTAGGATCATAGACGTAGGAGGGGAATAAACCCAAATTGTCTTACTAAATATTAAGCCATACAGTAAGACAAGGGCATGAATGCTACAATTCCTTGAAATTGAAGCATTACTATTTAAAGTGGTAACAATGTTCCCCGTTTTCGGGGATATGTAAAATTCAATGTAGTAAGTTTAATCTGCGCATCAATTTGTTTTAGCCAATTATTAGGAGCTAATCAACACCTGTGACTGGCCAGCCCTCGGTCCCACCCACTGTCATCCGAAATAGGGTGTATTTGGACGAAACAAATGTAAAAATCCATACTGTACTGAATGGATTGATTACTACTCATAAGCCAAGTGTCACTTATACCATGTGAACTTCATGCTGTATCATATGACAGTACTATTGGATTAATACTCATTTTTTAACTAAGTCACTTATAACCTCATGTAGTTTATCTAGATAATGTCACATAGCTCTTCCTGTAGCTTTATTCTAAATTCATGGTAACTGCCGGAAGAATATGAACTCTTGCAGTTTCATAAATGGTATGTCGACCAATTTGTCTCTCTCATAAAAAACCCACAACTACTACTGTACTTGTACTCCTTTTAAGAATAAAAAACCTCTTATCTTATCTTACATTGACTGCCGACAATGGCCGATCTCCGCACACCTCATACCTTACAATCATATTTATATTAACAGCTTAAAACTGGACAGGTTGCTGAAGCCTCATAATAAATTAACTAAATGTATGTAACAAATCTAATTCTTGGATTTGATAAACGATTTTAACTTGGTGATCAATGATGTTACTCTATTTGGTATCCCAGGTTTCCCCTTCTTTGATTGCGTCCGATTTCCGGAGTCCGGAGAAATTCCGGCAAACAGTCTGAAATAGAAGAAAATATCATGTTCACTGAAATGTTCACACTCCAATCAAAATGCTTATGTCAAAATCATGTTAACTTAGCATTCATAAATTCAATGCAAAGCAATATACTAGGCCGTGCCCATCTATACCTTTTTCTATTGTTCTTTTTTCTATTGTATGACACATAAGCATTTAAACATGAAAATGTTATTTGGTGGTGTGGTGGATGGGTTGCTTTACCCCCTTAGGAATACACTTTAGGTTATATCAAAGACTGTGGGAGGGAGTGATAGTGGCAAACAGAGTACTTATTCCCCACAATTCTTAGACAAGTAGCAGGACGAAGTAAATTTCATTTCAACACATTGGATTTTTTACATTGGAACATTAGCTTACCTTTGATACATGTGTTGCCCATCTTCTCATGATACTTCACATTCAGTAAGAAGTGCACTCCATAGAAGATGGCCAGAGCTTGGGAAAAGGTTGTGAGGTTGGAGTTGACTACAATGCCATCAACGGCAACCATGTAGCGGGAGGCTAAGAGGGGGGAAGATCCTGAAAAACAATTGAGACCATTAGGTTTTTGGCTCCTGGCAGCATTTGTATTAAGCCCCCTCAAACTACATTTCATATACATTTATACAATCTACATTTTTTCCTAGCTGCTACTGACTCTTACAGCTGGTTGCCATAATAATCTTCTAGCTTGATAACTGATACTTGATAACCTAACTTGATGCCTACTTGATAACTTTACTCTATCAATATCCCAACATCCTTCCATTAATATCTATATATATGTATTACTGACACCTACCACAGTAAAGGATACATGGCTCTGGGCTCAGCACATTCACCATGTCAGCAGCTGTGTCTGTGGGCTGTAAGCAGGATGGCACATTAGATTTTCCATTTTCAGAAATATTCCTCAAACATCACTGTTATGACAAATGTAACAACAAATTTCAGTTTGGGGCCAAGTTGGAAGCATTAAAATTTAATATCATGAATGGTACAATAGATATATCAATCAATCTTTTACATGTCCAACACATCTTTCACAGGTTTATGAATTTATAAACAAGAAGGATGGATAGCTTGGCTATATTATTTAAACAGGCCTTGTCAAATTTATCAAAATTATGTTCACCTTTGCCTGTTTCAGCACATAGTGAATCTCCTCTTTGAAGTATGCACTTGTCAGCATGAAGAGCCCAGGGTAAAGGGCTTCCCGACTCCCACAGGCCACCATTATGTCATAGATTTCCTTCCTGTAGAATAAAGAACATCTATTGATTTTCATGGGAATATTTTTTCCTTATGAATCAGAATCACAGTGAGTGATTTTATTTATTACTTATAATTTATTAATTAATTATGATTGTTTTAATGGAATAATTTATATCATAAATTATATCATAAGACAACATTCATAGCAATCAAGGTATATACTTCATTTTGGGAAAATACTTACGCAGTCTCTTGCACACGCGTTTTGTTTTCCTGTTGCTTGTAAAAGGTGTGCAGGCCTTCTCCTAGCTCCTCGTACCCTTCCTGGATATTACGGAGCATATTTCCTCCAGTCAAAAGTTCGTTGTGCAGAACACATCCTTCAAGCGTAAACAATGTTGGCCAGCGGTCTATGCAGCGAAGTATTGTAATACCTGAAATGATGGATGGACCAAGATAAATATTAGAAATGTTTTTCCATATGGAAGGGGCTTTTCTGTTTTGTTCTAGTATTTGCAATAAGGATGCTAACATTTGTATCATGAGGAATTGCTCAAGCTTTGGCTGGTGTTTTCAGTATAAAGTCATACAACAAAGAGCATAACAATATCTTGGATATATACCTGAGTTGATATCATGTCGCTGAAGGAAGTAGGTCACCTCTTGCAACATACTCATGTCAGAGGAGAGATTTGACCCACCCACTTTGCTGTAGAGGTTGGCAAGTTCTTCTCGTTTGCTCTCAAGGCTGGCCATAGTTTCACCCTGTGGCAGTTGGCCATCCTCCCATCGGAGACATCCATTCCTGTAATATAAGAGGGACTTTTGTTCAGGTTTTGGCCTTTCACATAATAGTATAGTACATTATAATACCACCAACAAATAGAATATCAAGGAATTCATAGAGGATATCTGTAAACATCTTAACAAAAGCTTACTGACCACAAAGATGTACTGCCTAACAAAATTCACTAATCATTATGCCTAAACCTCTCTATGATATTACATACCTGACAATAGCCTTGCTACTTTTCTTTGTGTTGGTTTTTGTTGCTTGGCTGGTGCTCCGCTTTGTGGGCACAATGCCAGATGCAGCCTTTTGCTTCTCCCGGTGAACTGTCCCATATCTGTTGGACATCTGCTTTACTAATCCGTACTCCCCAGAACCCATCCTCTTCCCATTGACCTCATCAGCAAGGTGTGGGTACTTGTTAACTAGCTGGTAGCCAATATCTTTCAGCTGGTGGAGTTGGGGCCTGGGTTCGATCTGAATAAAAAGTGGTAAAATAAATTACAACTGTATAGGAATAACATTATTTCTGATCCTGATTTTTGTTTGATACATAATCAATAATGGACATAAACATAATGGACATAGGATATAATTACCTCCCCAAACAGAATGGGTACAATCTATAATCTAATAACTTTACTATAATAATAATAATAATAATAATAAGGTGTACTTTATTTTGTCATGATAACAGTTACATAGAGTGACAAAAAAGGTACAAGATATCCCCAATATTTTTTTAATTTCCCTTGCATAATAATATCTAATAAATGGTTGAATTTTCAGCTTAGAATGAATAACCTACCTCCATGATTTGACCCATCAGGTGTCTGATAAGCTGCCTTCTCATGGACTCGCCCATCGTCTTATTAACTAGATGGGTCTCAAAGCGGGTCGGGATTTCCGGGACAAACTTCTGATACCAGAACTTGTCTGCAGCAGTGGTACGGTTGCTAGGGGGGATGCCAGGGTTTGGTGGTTGTGGGCGAACAGCCGGTGCTAAGGATGAAATGCGCGATGATGTTGAAGGGGCAGGTGATACTGTGAGGTTCAGCTTCAGCATTGGGGAATTACAGAAGCTGAAGGCATTGGTGGTGACAGGCTCTGGTGTCTTCGGGTATTCTGCACTTGCAGACTCAGTTGATGCATTTTGCAGGGCATGAAACTTGTCCATCTTTTTCTTTCGCATTTCCACAGCAATGACTGCAATGCACAATGATCAGTAAGATAAATATGATTTAATATGATAAAGACAGAACAGTACCCCTGCATTTCTGCAGCCATTTAAGTGAAATTAGATATTTTAAGATTTCTAACCTCCTTTGTCCAAACTCCTCCCTGCTCTACCCCAAAAACATACAACATGCAAATAGGACTAATAAGACACCAAGTCGCCGCTAATGTGTACTTTGATTCTATATTTTCTGTGGTTTTCATGGCTGACCACTTATATAGGAACTTTAGTTTAGGAACTTTGTGCAAGTTAAACACAATCATATCATAGCTAATCATTACTCACATTTGGCCTCATTTATCAGCTTATTAGCCTTTAGGGGTGGGATAGCCTTGGTAAGATCTTCCAGCAGGAGATACTCAACATCATCGACATCATCACATCCACAGTCTTTCAGGACTGCTAGGAGCATTTTGTGCTGTTCCTCCTTAAGGTTAGGCAGGACTACCGCAATGAGGTTCTCTAAGTCTTGATTCAACCTGTAAATACATAAGAAGAATAACTGGGTGAGTACATTTCTGCAAAACTTTGATCATAAAAGTGGTTAAGGTTGTTTAACTGTGTGTGTAAATCTATGAATGCCACTGAGTCTAAATAGATGAGAAACTGAGCTAGAAAAATTATAAAAAAACAAAATTAACATCATCTAGTCATTAAAATATGTGTGATACAATTCAGAGATGAGTGAGTAAATATTATCATATCAATATTAACATAATTTCATACAGATACATGGAATTAATTTATGATTTAAGTTAACATAACAACTTGGTGGCAGCACCAGATGCAGTTGCTTTCATTTGGGTTTGTGCAATAACAGGCACAAAGAGGTTATTACCATAAGAGACTATATGATGTTTCCAATGGGCTATACAAGTGGTGGTGCATGCTTTAAAGTCAAGTATTTGTTTCGGTCCATTTCATACTGTTGGAGGGGCCATGGGTCCAATAAGCTGAAGATGTCAACACATTTGGTGGCAATAACATTGTTGTCAATTTTCAGTAACATGGTAGGTTCGAGCCGCTCAACTTTGTGAATTTGCACAAGCAAAAAGAACTTTTTTCCTGAGTTTAGGAGCAGGATTATTTTGCCTATGTGAGTTACATCGCCATACTCACTTCCTAGTACTACACAGGCCTCAGTTTTGTATGTGATCCCTTTACAGGTGATCTCATCAACAACAATGACAGAGTTGCCAACATCACTGTTCACTTGTTCCTGGACCACCTTTCGCACTTCTGGGGAATAGAGACCAAGAATAAAGTTCTTTTCCCCTTTGCAAACTGGGCTATCTGAGTACATTGGCCCACTTTGTACATATGCTTGCAGCAATTGATGCTTTTGACTGAGGGAGTATGTTATATTTATAAAGTTCATGGAGTTTCTGGCCACCTGTTTAAAGTACGAATGCTTCGATTCGAATCGCATCGTCCACACCCGGCTGAGTGGACCAAACTGGAGTATAAGTTCAGGATAGTGCATCAGAAAGTGATGCTTTGGTCGGAGACAAACATTTGGGAAGAGAGTGCACCTCAAGCTTATGTAGTTATGAATCAGGTGGTTGAGAAGCCCAATCTGTTCTTCTGAAATCACAGGTGCCATGATTGTGAGGCAAACTTCATGTAGCAGGTTCATTAGGATCCACACATCATTACTCATATCTGGTATTTTGTTGTGAAGGAGAAAGGGCATGAAACGTATGAAGGCGAAATTTTCCATAGCTTGCCCACCTAACTTTCTTCCCTTGATGTTTATGACGGCTGGCACACTTCCACTATCTGAGCATTTGTATTTAAACTGCCTTATCTCTCGATTTAAGTCTTCAAAGGAGAAGTATTTGTCTTTCTTAACCAAATGTTCTAGGCAGAGAAACATGTCCCAGTTTAAAATGCCCTCAAAGACATCATGTGCCAAACATGGTGGTAGCCCTGGGTCACACACATGAAAGTCTGCAAGTTCGTTTAGAATGGAGTCACACTTGACTCCTTCTGACCAGCCACATTCCTCATCATGGACTTCCTGTAGATTGTTGTTGTAGTTCTCTTTATTTCTTCTCTCTCCCATGAGTTCAGGATTTGATTGGAAGTCATCACGTGAAATATTGCAGTATCGACAAAAATATTGATGTGCAAAGTTTTCTATGAATCCCCCAATCTGGTGGGAACCCAAGTTATCGCCTGCTACACATATGACTCTGATTTTCCTTTCCTTTTCATTTAGCATTATGCCTGATGTCTCCAGATCTTTCAATTCGTCTATCAGTGGTCTCAACACAGAGTCAATCCCAAACTGTTTCACACAAACCTCTTTACAGAGGAGGGCAAGCTGGAGATGGTCAATCATAGATCTATATTCTGCTGGAATATTTAAGATCGTATAATAGACAGCATAGACTTTGTGTTTGGTTCTAGCAGAGCCAAGAGGATTTGCAACCTCGAAAGAGTCTTGGTAGAGCATAATGTCAAGTGTTGGGTCCTCTTGCCCACTGGTTCTTTCTTTGTATACTTGGCCATCAAGTACATCATGTAGCAAATGTGACTCATGCTTGTTGGTGTCCAGAAATTTCAGGAAGCCAGGATTACTTGAAAGGACAGTTAGAGTATCCCTTACTGGGACAACATGGACGTAACAGGGTTTTCGGTTTTGGTCCGAACCTATCACATATTGCTGCGGTCGAACATAGTTGAAAGTGTCTTTGTAGTGTTTCTTCCGCAATTTGTTGGTTTTGAATAGCGTCTGGTTGAATTCTAACATCTTATTCCCAGTATTCAAAGTGTTGCTGAGGGACTTGGCAGTATCTGCACTCATCTCAATGTCTTTTGTTATTTCGTTAACTTTTGCAGCAAGCTGTTGATTGCCTATATGAGCACAATCCGATATTTCAGTAATAATATCCTGAATAGTTTTCACTGGAACCAACAATTTTGATTCAAGCTTCATGTAGAATAGAGCCATGCTCAATGCCAGCTGCCTGTCGTAATCAACACTATTAGGCCCATCCCCGTCAATGTCCATTTCACATTCAGAGTCGTCATTAGACTGGATATCAGTGGGAAGTGGAGAAGTGCTTAACTTTTCATGAGCTGAGGAAGTAGAGACCAATTCATCTGGACATCCACTTTGGTCTTGAGACACTGGATGTACCACTGTGGATGGATCAAAGTCATCTACCATGTACTGGGTGTGAAGCCTTCTGATGTGACTTTTCCATGAGCTCACATTCTCAATCTCCTTACCACAGCACACAGTGAAAGGACATTTCACAACATGCTTATCTTTAATATGATCCTGTAGGTGACTGAGATACTGCTTTGGTTGTTTCACCACTTCATGACACAAAGTCACAGGACACTGAAAAACACTATCACACATGGATCCTAGATTGTCCAGTTTGGGTTTGGACACTTTAACAGAGTCCTGCGGATGAGGGTGCAAGCGGTACAGATGTGAATGTAGAGAAGCATAGTTTCCTGTTGTCAACCCACATCCATTGTAGGGACATGGAAAGCCATACCCGACATCATGGCGATGATACAGGAAGCAATGCTTGCTGTAGGCTCCATTGCTAGCTGACACAGTGGCACACTTAGCACATCTCAGTTTAACCAGTGGCCTGTAATGAACCATATGAACATTGCTCAATATAAATTTGTTCAGTTGAGGAATCAAATAAAATTTCAAAATCTACATCAAATTATCTACAAGCAATAATGTGCTCAATATAATATTTGTTCAGTTCTGATGAATTATATAAAATTTCAACATATTTTTCAAGGCAATGTTAACATATGGATTGCAGGAAGACCTCTGGTTAAACATTATAACTTAGACACTTATACACCACTTTGGTCCACTCAGCGGTATCTGCACAAATGCAGTTTGTTCATTCCTTAAGCAGGGGGCCATGTCATGAGGGTATATCCATAAAACATGCATTTCGAAAAAGATGGATAGAATCATAAGAATTAAAGAAAAGAACTTACATTGCGTATTGTTTGAACTCCTGCCTTCGGCGATGGAGACCAGGAAAAGCCCTGAAAAAAATCAAAATGAACATTTAAAAATTGATTGGCAATCAGTGTCTAAATTTGTTAAATGTGTTAATTGTGTGGGGAAGAGGGGGGGGGTATATTATGAGAAATAAATATATTCAAAAATAATCTAACAATATACAGTGTGTGGGTGTGAGAGTGGGGAGGGGGGGGTATATTATTAAATGAATGAACATCAACTACAAAGTCAAGATCTAATTTAGCTCAGTAAAATCAGAACTTAGACATTAGGAAACTTCCGACCAGGAGCCATGCAAAAAGTAGAAAAAAACGTTATTATTCAAAAAAAAAATCGTCCAAAAACATCACTATAGGCTAAACTCTAAGCTAGTCAATTAGTCTCAGGCTAAGGTCTATGCTAGTCTATGAAACAAGTCTAAGTCTAAGGTCTAAGGTCTAAAGTCTAAAGTCTAAAGTCTAAAGTCTAAAGTCTAAAGTCTTATAAAGTCTTATAAAGTCTAAAGTCTTATAAAGTCTAAAGTCTTATAAAGTCTAAGTCTGTTATAAAGTCTAAGTCTGTTATAAAGTCTAAGTCTGTTATAAAAATGAAATTCATGCAATAAAAATGAAATTCATGCAATATAGCTTCTAAAGTCTAAGACTTAGACTTCAGACTTAAGTCTGAAGTCAAAGTCAAAGTCAAAGTCAAAGTCAAAGTCTAAAGTCTAAAGTCTAAAGTCTAAAGTCTGAAGTCTGAAGTCAAGTCTAATGTCTTAAGTCTGAAGTCTGATCCGTCCCCCTGACGCACCAGCTGACGGATCACCTGACGCACCAAGGGGCAGAACCATTGATGGCAAACACCAAATTGAGATCAAATTTTGGCAAGAGATCGTGCAGGAGCTCAATTAAGCTATGGAATCGACTAAATCGTTAATAAATGCAATATTCCTAAATATTTCTACTTTCGTTTACCGATTTTCGTAATAAAACATAATTTCGAACCAAATTCAAAATTCAATTTCCGACGAACATAATAATTATTTTGCCATGAGACTTCATATCCAGATTATCAGGCTTGTTTTACATCGTACCAACTATATTTAAAACAATCAAATAAAGTAATTATTGTATAATAATTATTTTTCAATGAACCAACTGACTTGTACGACATAGGAATTACAAATGGCTACCCTATCGAGATTAACATTGAAGTCTATGTGTAAAATTATCGATCATCTTAAAAGCACCCAAATCTCTTGAAAATCTAATAGCTAAAATGAAATCTAGCAATAATCCATTTAAATAAGACCTGGGTACATCGTATATTATATATTATCTTAAATAAATTGATTTTGTCTACATATCTCCAATTTTCGTAATAAAACCTATTTTCGAAGCAATTTAAAAAGTCAATTTCCGACGGACATAATAATAATTTCGACATGAGACTTCATATCCAGATCGTCAGGCTCGTTTTACATCGTACTAGCTAGATTTAAAACAATAAGAGACTATAATTAACCTGTAATAATTAATTTTCAATGAACCAGCTGGCTTCTACGTCATAAGAATTAAAAAATGGCTACCCTTCAAAATTCAATTTCCGACGAACATAATAATAATTTTGCCATGAGACTTCATAGGCAGGTCATCAGGCTCGTTTTACATCGTACCAACTATATTTAAAACGATGAAATAAAGTAATTATTTAGGTACGACCATCGTGTGGCCATTTCCTAGCCTAAGAAAATCCGCCATTGACAAGGCAGTCATCTTAACATTGAAGTCTATGGGGAAAATTATCGATCACAAAAGCAATCTTAATAATTCAAATTCTGATGAACATAATGATATTTCTCTGCTGAGACTTTAAGAGGAGATGCTCAGACCTGTTATACCTCGCACCAACTAGATTTAAAACAATGAAAGGATATAATTAACTTGTAATAATTAATTTTCACCATCGTGTGGTCATAGGCTAGCCTAAGAAAATCCGCCATTGACAAGGCAATCATGTTAACACTGAAGTCTATGGGGAAACATTTGGAAATCGAACATCGTCGTAAATAAACAATCTCAGAACCATTGATGACCACCAGCATTCAAATCGTGGCAAAACACAAGACTAAACCTTTAACACGTATATTTTTTCAAATAAAATCGATTTTGTCCACATATTTCGAATTTTCGTAATAAAAACTATTTTCGAAGCAAGTTAAAATGTCAATTTCCGACGAACATAATAATAATTTCGCCATGAGGCTTCATATCCAGATCGTCAGGCTCGTTTTACATCGTACCAGCTAGATTTAAAACAATAAGATGCTGTAATTAATCTGTAATAATTAATTTTCAATGAACCAGCTGACTTCTACGTCATAAGAATTAAACATGGCTACCTTACCTAGATTATCAAAATTCCTGAACATCGTCAAGTTCAGTGAAGTATCCCTACTTGACTACAGATCCTTCTTATGAAAACATTTTAACAACTACATCTTTATCTTGAACGTAGCCTTATCAGATCTATCGTTAATGACCCAGTTTTCAAAACACCTCCATGCTCGATCATTTTCTGGCCTTTGTCTGGCTTATTAATATCCGCCATTGACAAGGCAATCACCTTAACCATATGCAAATTACTCTAAGAATACACCTTTTTCAGTCGAACCAAGGGTAAAATATAACCAACTGGAACATCAGGGAACGTCCGCCATTCATTTAAAATCAAAAATCGTCAAATATTATATTTCCTCACAACCCAATACTAACCCTATATCTCCAATTTTCGTAATAAAAAATAATTTCAAACAGAATTCAAAATTCAATTTCCGACGAACATAATAATAATTTCGACATGAGACTTCATATCCAGATCAACAGGCTCGTTTTTCATCGCATCAGCTAGATTTAAAACCATAAGAGATTACAAATAATCTGTAATAATTAATTTTCAATGAACCAGCTGACCTCTACGTCGCCGAATATCGCTTTAATATGGCCGTCTATGGGCGTGACATTTCTATCACAAAAACATCAAATTACTCGAAGAATTTACCGTTTTCAGTCAGACCAAGGGCATGATATCTCCGATTGAAACCTCCGAGAAGGTTTGTCATCCATTTAAAAGCAAAGATATGTAAAAATCTGGAAATATTTCATTTTGACATGTCCCAATGCTATTCCTATGGGCGAAACCCACGTCGTAGCCAGCACCATTATTTTCCTTAATATTAAGCAAAACTTTTGCAAATACATTTAATATGACGGGATTTAGCGCCTGAACAAAATATCCAGCGTGAAACAAACAAGTTATCATTTATTTTAGTCAATTTTCGGTGCAGAAATTTGTCATTCGTTGGGCCTGAAAATGATCCGCCATCTTGGCTTCCTGACGCGTCCTTCAGCATAGGATTGTGAATTTCGAAGCAGAACTTTCCCCCAAAATCTCGAATTTAGAACATCTGAACCGACAATATCGTTTATTTTGAAGCAAAGATTAGTCAGAGATACTTTTTTAATCGTAAATTTGTATAATTCGTGAGAAACGGCCGCCTTAATTTCTGCAATTGAATGCCTCATAGAATGCCTAATTGAATGCCACATCACTGCTCCACATTTTCATCGTTTTCTCTTGAAATACACAATATTTTTTGTTCCAAAACATGTTAAATATTCTTTTTAATGAAAAGAGGCCTAAATATACCTTCAAAAACGATTTTAAAGCCCGTTTTAAGTTAAGTTTCAAACAGTAGTTCCAAGATGCCCACTAGGGGATCACTCTGGTATAAAAGAGCCCCCTTCTCCGGCCCAACCATTAGTGCATAGGATCTTGGTCTAGCAGGAGCTATGACCATTTTTCTCAGATTTTGCCTGGGACACCCCACCTGAGCTGCCATCAGAGCCTGATCAACTGTTATTTGCCTTGCATATCTGTGCTGTGTCTGATTTATTTCAGATTCATCAACATTTCTTCTAGTTTCAAAGGAGTTTCAACACATTGGCCTGGGTCGACTGAATTGGTTCTCTTCAATACTACATTGGTACAATGGTAGTGGTTCAATTTCACCTATTTGGACTTCAACAATGGTTCTCACGGATTCTTCACTTCTTATCACCACACTGGATATTGTGCTGTGTTTCCTTTTCAGGAATTTTGTGCCAAGGAATCCATGTTAACCTGGATGGAACTTATTGTTGAGGAATACTCCATGAATACCTGGAGTGGACTACTGTGATATTGTGTTTCTGTTTTTAGCAAGCTCTAGTGAGCTTCAAGGGAGCTAGGAGATTCAAACCTGGATTAATTTGGAAGCATAAGTTCTTAACGAAAAATGCTGGATCACCAAAATGTGTAAGTTAACTCTAAAATATGCACCTCTCATATATTGCAAAATGTGACAACGCCCAGAATTTATGCTCAAAATCCTAGGTACTAGAAACTAACTCAGATTATAAACATTTTATTTTGATTTTGATGTATGTATTCCTAGGAATGCTCCTTATTTCTAAAGTCATTTTATGATTATATGAATGTTATTTCTACTGATTCTCATAATCGTTACTAGTACACTCCATTGTCCCATTGTATATAATATATACAGGTCGACGCTCATTTGATATGCAAAATGGCGGCACCACGGTAAGACTCGTATAGATCGCGCTCCTGCCTCTGCAAGCCTAATGTATGGATAACATATACCAAAACAATCGGATCGTATAGGAAAGTGTTCAATATAGTACATGGGACATGTCGGAGCGAAGAAATAGACAATTACGGTCTAATAAGTCTTTCTACGAACTAAATCTATTTAACCCAGACGAGATCGCCTGTATGAACAGTGGTGAGAATAGCATGGAGCCTACTACGCAGAACCAAGCTTGCTCGCAGCAATATGTTTTATTACCCAGCGATTTCTTAAATCCTTCTTCTCCACATCAATTTGTGCAAGGACAATCTAGCAACATTGGTGATAGCTCTACTATGAAAGTACAAAGTTTGAGAACAAGAAATCCAAATGAACAACAAGTTCAACTACTTGTGCAACAACCGAGAGACGGGACGGGAAGCTCAAACAACCAACAATCCACGCAGCTAAGTATTCCCATATCTCAGTCACAACTACCCGCAAATATATCTAACGATTTTATGCAGAGGTTAATTGCACGAGAGGACAGGTTAGAGAAGTTCCTAAACCAAAGTAGTAGTAGAGATGACAGAATCGATAAACTTATAAGTGGGATAACCCTTGTAAACAATTCTGTCTCTGAAATGAATAAAGTAGCAGCGTCTAACCAAAGTAACATCGCAGCGTTGAATAGTAATATGAAAGTTCTGATGGATTCCCATGACAAGCTAGACAGAAACTGTAACAGGATCGAACAAAATCATGACAAGATTACTGGGGGTTTAGCGGACCTTCAATCTAAAATTGTCGATCTAACGAACAAAATTGAAACAAATTCTATATCAATTGCGAGTATACGCACAAATCCAACCCCGGCCGAATCAGTATTTCATCGTTTGCCAGTACAATTACCAACTCAAATGCCCATCCCTAGGGAAGCCGCTACTAATCAAAATCAAAATAGCGATGAATATGTAAACCCAAGGGAACTTAGAGTCATAATTAAGGGTGTGATTGAGGAGGATGACGAAAATCTAGAAGAAAGAGTTTCAAATATTCTTGATTTAGTCAAGTTTAATTCTACTTTCGAAAACGCGGAAAGGCTTGGGGTAAAGAAACCGAACGAAGAAAGACCATATCCAAGGCCAATCAAAATAGCTTTACTCTCAGTTCAGAAGAAAATAGACCTTTTCAAATGCATGAATTGGAACAAGAGTAAACCAGGGATTAAAGGTATCAGAATAACATCGGATTCGACCGAAGATGAACAATTGTTGTTAAGAGAGGCTCGCACTATTGCCAACGCCGCCACATATGCGCATGGATTAACAGCGAAGCCGAAAGGCACAGCTGTTGTCATAAGTGGAACAACCTACCAACGTGACCAATTCGATCAATTACCCAAGGGTATAAACACATCCAATTCTGCTACGTTTGAAACACCAGACGGGACCGCTTTCCAAGGCCACATGAGCCCGCTTTCGAACCTTTTTAAGTGCAACATAATCCATGATGATGTACAAGCAACCTCGGTTGAGCAATTGTTTCAAGTGAGGAAAGCCATAGCATGTAAATCCCCGGCAGAGTTTATTGACAAACTCAAAGTGATTCAAAATCCTTACGTAATAAAGCGTCTAAGCAAACAGATTGTTACAACTCCAGAATGGAATCAGTCCGCAGACGAGATTCTGAAACACTGTATGCGCCTAAAATTCACCCAAAACACCCACTTGAAAGAATTCTTGGTAAAGGACGACAAGTTATTCTTCTATGAGGCGACACAAGATCCTTATTTCGGTTGTGGAGTGAATCTCATCGACACCCTGAACCTGACAAATGACATGGTCGACGCAAACAGAAACATTTGTGGGAAAATTCTTGCAAATCTAAAGGAAGATTTCGTCAGATAAGTGATCCTTTTCTCTCTCCAATATCTGACGCATTTGAGAAGCGATTGAAACGAATCAGTTCTTCTCATCCCTATCACCCCTCCTTAATAGCTGTGCATAGTAGGAAATTATTTAGCTGACTGTCGCTGAAGCATATACAAGAATTATGCCAAATTTCCGCATTCTATTATTGGGTGATTCCAGAATAAGGGGGTGGGGTCAAAAGATGTCGACACTACTTACAGCTCATAATTGTAATGATATCGACGTAACCTGCCTCTGCGTGCCTGGAGCCAGGCTTAGGACGCTAAGCGAGGAAACATATAAAAAATATTTCTTCAAGTCCTTCGATCTGCTCTACCTCTTTGGAGGTATCAATGAATTCACCATTAAAGAAAGAAGACAACCAATCCGCCCAAGATTTTCCAAGAAAGATGAATATGTTACTCATATCACCAATGAAATTGAACACTCAATATACTGGTTAAATGCTGTAGCCCATGCTGTCATTATGACAGAAATCGTTGGTATATCGCTTGATCAATACACCAAATCGCAACACCAAGATTCCACTGATCAAGAAGCAATCCACCAAGCTCTAGCCGAAATAAACACCTACATTCGAAGGAGAAATAGAAGAAGACGATTAATAGCACCTCACTTTGAGGGAATTGTCCATAAAAAAAGAAACGGCCGCATATCTCATAGGTACTTATCTAAGACGAGAGACGGTCTCCACTACAACGAAACGGCGATCAACAAATTCATCTTCATAACAATGACAACCTTATACAGAAACATTCACTCAATATGCGAATAATCCTCTTATATATTGATAATTAATATGCTACAATCACATTAATATGTGGCAAGTAGACATATACAATCCTTTTCTCCTCTCTAACAATGAAATACCATTGATCGTCCCCCTCGCTCTAAAGGGCTTTTTTTTTCATAACTCAGGCATATACCCTACAATCGCATCGAATATGTGGCACGTAGGAACCTTCCTCTCTTTTTAAAACAACATTAATATGCTACAATCACACCAACATGTGGCAAGTAGGCATATACAACTATTTATTTATTATCTCTTAGTAATCGGAAATTGGTACATTCGCTCCCAAACAGAGCGTAGATATGAAATTCTTTCTTCTCTCACCTAATATATGTATATATGTTTCCCTAGATGGACTGGATAATGTCTGCGATAATGTCTCGCTCGCTTGATATTATGTATATATGACTCACTAGGTGACTGGATTCTGTATGTGAGCTATGAAACTTATCTCACTATCATGTACATAATTTTGAATTCCACCTCGATAACACGTGAAAACGTGGCAAATCGTAGGTAATGTTGGGAGCCTGTAATATTTACATGTGTTTAATACAGGAAAATCATACCTGGTAACAACAACTATCTACCTGTAGTACTGTTATCACTCCCATATAACTAATCATTTAGGCCCATGAGGCGGAGTGTAGATCCTGAACCACCCTATCTCCTTTGAGCCCGCGAATTTCGTGCAGGTTTGCTGCCAACCTGCATCCCCATCCTTGCCTCCTGCAGTAAACTGCATTGGAGGCACCCCCCATCCCCATATCTTCTCAATTCCCACACTATAAGAACATCTATGATCCCTCAAAAAGGCATTTCGATTGCCCACCTAAATACTCAAAGCTTATATGGTAAATTCTCCCTCTTTAAACATGAAATTATGAAACTTTCACCTAATGTTCTGGGACTATCGGAAACATGGTTACATAGTAATATATGTGACCCAGAAATTGAAATTCCAAACTACCAGCTCATAAGACTAGATAGACAATGGTCAGAGACAACACTAAACAATACTAATATAAATAATGATTCGGAAATTTCTCCCAAGAAAGGAGGTGGTGTAGCCTTCTACATAAATTCCAATATAAATCACACAGTCCTCTATGATAAAAATATAAGCTGCAAAAACTTTGAATGTCTCTGGATAAAGTTAACTTTAAAATTCACCCGACCTATGATTATAGGATGCATTTACAAACCACCTAAAGGTGATAGCAAAGAAATGATAGACTATCTAACGGATACTATATCAAACTTTATGCAAAACAAAAAAACTGAAATATTCCTAATAGGTGATCTAAATATAAATTTTCTGGACAAAAAATGTAGAAACAGGAAATTACTAAAAGATTTCGAACTCAACCTCAACCTCACCCAGTTAATCAAGACTCCCACCCGTTTCTTTCTAGACAACAATAAAACACTTTCTGGTTCCTTAATCGACCATATTTATACAAATTCTGAAATCGTCCTGGAACAAGGAGTAATCAATATTGCAATAAGTGACCATGAATTGGTGTATGCTGTTAGAAAAAAGGATAAAATCAAACTACCTTCAATTGTCAAACCAGGACGTAAGCTAAAAAACTTCAATGAAGGGATTTTTAAAGCAAGCCTAAGAAACAAATACGAATGGGAGAACTTCTTTAATATAGCTGATAGTGAAGTAGCATGGAACACAATAATTAGTAGAATAAGAGAACAATTAGATATACTAGCCCCTATCAGGAATATTAGAATTAAAATTAGCAATGATCCTTGGATTACTAAAGAAATAATAGATATCATCAATACCAAAAACCGACTCAGAGCCATTGCAGCCAAAACCAGATCTGAACAGGACTGGCTGAAAGCCAAAAATGGTAAAAAAACTGCCAGCAATGCTATTAAACATGCAAAGAGGAAATTCATATTGTCGGAACTCAATGAAAATGAAAATGACCCCAAGAAATTCTGGGAGGTAGTAAACAGCCTAGCACCATCTAAAGGAAAAAGTAATGTAATACATCTAACTGATGACAATGATATAGAAATTGAAAACAATCGCATCCCTAATTATATAAATGACTACTTCATCAACATTGCCTCAAACTTAACGAAAGACCTAACTCCAAACTGGACGCCAAACTCACCCCCAATTGCAGCCTCACTAACTAACATTGCAACCAATGACAATGAAGTCTTTGAACTACTATCTAACATTAATATAACTAAAGCATCCTCTATAGAAGATATACCCAACAGAATACTTAAGATAGCCCTACTAAACCTATATAAGGAATTTACCCATTGTATTAACCTATCCTTCTCCACATCATCCTTCCCTGACTCGTGGAAACTCGCGAATGTAATCCCTCTTTTTAAAGGGGGAAAAGCAAGTAAAATTAATAATTATAGACCCATTTCGCTGCTACCCACGCCAAGTAAGATAATCGAGAAAATTGTGCATAAAAGAATATACGAGTACCTAGAAGCCTATAAAATTTTAAATAAAAATCAATTTGGTTTCAGACCAAAAAGATCCACCTTAGATGCTTTAACCACTGTAACTGATGGCATAGCTTGGGAATTGGATAAGAGCACAGACACCCTAATCTCCTTCATAGACTTCAGAAAAGCATTCGATCTTGTTAATCACTCAATATTATTACAAAAATTAGAACATTTGGGCATAAGGGGAACATTACTAAATTGGTGTAGATCCTATCTCAACAATAGAAAGCAGAAAGTCACAGCGAATAATCTCACATCAATTCAAGGTAGAATCACCTCAGGAGTACCCCAAGGGTCAATCCTTGGGCCTCTTATGTTTATTATCTTTATTAATGATATTGAATCTAACATTCCAAATTGCAATCTTACACTATACGCCGATGACACTATAATCTACTTACACAATAAAAACCTAGACATATTATATGAAAATATGCAAAAGGCCATAGACAACCTCTACAAATGGTGTAAGAGTAATCTATTCCTAGTAAATACCTCCAAATCAAATCTAATGCTCTTATCCAAATCCAAAATAAAACAGGAAACCAGTAAACTCAAAATTATCACTTATCATAATGAACCGCTAAAATTAGTATCCTCCTACAAATATCTGGGCTTTATAATAGACAATAAACTAAACTTTCAGCCCCAACTAACACACGCAGCAAATACAATAGCTCACAAAATATACCAGCTTAACAAAATTAGAAGATATATAGACACACAAACTGCCATAAAAATTTTCAAAACACGAATCATACCCTTCTTTGACTATGGTGACATCATAATACACAATGCACACAAACCAAAAACTGAGAAATTACAAAAATTACAAAATAGAGCTCTCAGAATAATACTAAACTGCCCATTTGATACCCCCACTAACCAATTACACAACAACACAAAAATAGCACTACTACACAATAGACGAATAACACATCTCAGACACACTGCTTTCAAAAGAGCAAATGACCCCACTTATTCAAACATACCAATTAGAAACACTAGAATCAATGATGGACCAACATTGAAAATACCCAGATATAGATCAAAAATGGGAGAGAACACTGTTCAAGTGAAATGTGCACAAACTTGGAATGAACTCTCACCCAAACAAAGAAATATTGGAACTATCGAAGCATTTAAATCTAATCAAAAATTATGGCTTAATACCTTATATACATAGAACTAAGTATTATCTAAACAAACCTTCTCTTCTCTCAAACATCCTACACATATACATACTAATCCTCAAGAAATGCCATCAGTTATGAATAAAGCTAATTATAATCCCAACCCCATAATGTGAAAATACTGGTGAATGCAAATACTAACATCAAATCATCCTGATTTGTGTGGCACAGTAGCATTATACCATTATATCATAATATCTATGCTGGCACTAAGAAGACCACCTGTATAAAGATACAGATGTATAAAGAAAGGTAGCAAATGTGATTCTGTACATATATGTTATGCTTATTTTGTAAGCACCTTCTGTACCCTTAACACTCCTTCTGTAAGAACAGAGTGGCAAAAGGCAACAGAACTCGATATTATGTAAAGATCTACTTCATATAACTCCAAAGTTATGTATATATACACATATAGTACCCTCTAACACTCCATCTATGAATAAGAGTGGCATAGAAGGGAAAAATTGTAAATATAGTGATACTACCTATTTCTTCGACCCACAATACCCCTGCTCTAAATAAATAGACCAGCTAGGGCCGGGCGAGAAACCCCGAGAAGGGGAGACCTGTACTACCTAGTGAAAATAAAAGCTGTAAAAAAAAAAAATAGTACAATGTGCGTAAGAAATAGTTTAATCACCGTGAAGGACAACTATCACTCACTGAATTCTACCAAACTGCGTCTGTACTGACGCGGAAATATCTGATATATACTGCCTATATGCATGCCCTGAGTGTAACAAAATTCACTATAACCCCAAAAGAGTATCTGCAGGTAACTGAAACCAGTTAAAATGCACTTTGTTATCGAAACCATTATTATAATTGTATAACCCTCCATGCACCATGTTCCATGCACCATTTATTCGTCAAGTTTTCCATATGTCAAAACCTCATGATGTACTGCTCATTTACCTCACTCTTTTACTCATTCACTCATTTACCATCTAGTTAAAGACTAGTCTTAGAAAACCTTAGAAACCATTCGAAACTATGTAACACAAGTAAAGTTCAAACAAGAGTCAGGCACCCAACGGAAGACCTAACTAGACACCTGTTTACTTAGAATGTTGGACCACCTTATTGTAAAACATCTATAGCATAAAGAATTCTTGAATTTAATTGAATACAAATTGAATTGTCCCTACATCTGTATTGACGCAGAAATATACTTAATATAAGAATCCATATGCCTATATGCACGCCCTGAGTGTAACAAAATTCCTAAATATCCTCCTGTGTCATACACAAACGTATATTTTGAGAAAAATACGATTTCTTTCAAGCAGATATAATACATAACCGTACTGTACTGTACATAAGCAAAATGAAACTCATAGGAGTTGGTATAGGGATTCTCTATTCAGCTGTAAAAACGCTAAATATAGGAATATTTTTAAAATCTTTTCGTCCATATGGTGGGAGAAGACCCCTAGACTAGATAACCAGTGCAAGAACTTTTTAAATCGTTGAAGTTTAAGCGTTATTTGATGCCTCGCCGAGGCGGCCAATTTCTGGGGGTGCCGCCCCCACCCCCCACCAAAACCCAGGCAAATCGCTGCCCAAAACTCTGTACCTAATAAGCAAAATGACCATGACTGACGTCTAATATTATATCCAGAATACACAAATCTACGTCAGGGCGATGCCAATAGTACAATGTGCGTCAGAATGTATAATCAGCGTGAATTAAATTAATAAAAATCCCTACTCTTTCATCCTAATGATCAGTCCTAATGATCAGTCCAATCGTCCACAATACTAGTACTGACCCTTAATCTAAGTCCTTAGTAGTATAAAATAGTGGTATAGTGTAGTGGTCCTTAGTAGTATAAAATAGTGGTATAGTGTAGTGGTATAAAATAAAATAAAATGCTGGATCACCAAAACTGTAAGTTAACCCTAAAATATCTGTCTTGTAAATAACCCACTGTATTGTACATATGTGATAATATGACCTCATTCATGGCCACTGTCTAGATCAAGTTAGACCCAATGTGTAAACGCTTGTCAATTCATACATTGTGAATCATGGTCTGAAACAAAATTACTAAATCTCCTATTTCCACCTTCAATATGACCAGCAGGTGTCTGTACTGACGCCAACTCATTGTAACATATAGTAGTGTACCCTACTATACGAAACACACCCTAGTCGTTAGATATCTACTCTGTTATATATATAAAAATCATAACCTATTCTAGCATAACAAGTCTGAAGTCTGAAGTCTAAGTCTGGTATACGTAAATATCTGTACTGATCAGAACCCTCAAATACATTGAAGGCTCATATATTATATTCTTTTAAACACATGTAAAATCATGCGAACAGATGTACGTGAATATATATATCTACATATATATATTATATGTGTATATTAGAGAAATTTGTTCTCCTTGTACCTTAATCCATGTATGTGATCTTGTAATTAGATACTATTTTATACTCAGTCAGATATAAGTAATGAGCTGTACTGCTCACCCTAACCCTTGTATGTTCATAGAACCTCTACGCTGTTAACGTGTAATAGTGTACCTTATTACAACGTGCCTTACATTTACTCTCCACATCATTCTGACTTGTGGTCTGAGTCTGTGGAAATCGATCTGTACTGTTCGATTTGATACCCTATGTTGTAAAAATTGTCTATGTTGGAAAACTGTCGTGCTGTACTGCTCGATTCTCTTAGACTAACTACCATTACTGGTCTTCTTACTTGTATCCTCCTAAGTCAATTAGTTATTTAGAGGTGGCACAAACCCTAAAAATAACATCTGACCCATATATGATAATGTGTATTAAGATCCTGCAATAACCTGCAATAAGTAAATCCTGCGTTTCTCATTGCCTATATATATCTCAAATATGCTCATGTATCTTAATGTACGTTATCAGTTGGGCCCTTAAACGTTATATATATACTGCCTAAATGCACGCCCTGATATGTATACTGCCTATATGCACGCCCAGAGTATAACAAAAAAAATTGAAGCGTGAAAACCTAGTGGTTCTGTCTACCAACTCAGGAAATAACCAGGGGGATTTATATGAAAATTTCATCCAGCTGGGTTTGTTGGGGGGCTACAATTTTTCGGGGGGGGGGGGCAGTCTTTAAAATAATTTAAAATCTGAAGTCCAGAGAGTCAAATCAATACTACTAAAATTGCAATCTTAACAGAACATAAATTTCCTGACTGCAAGCCAGTTGTCCCATTGAATATAATATATACAGGCCAACGAAAGAATTAAAAATCACTAAGTCTAAGTCTGAAGTCTAACACCAAGTCTAAGTCTGAAGTCTAAGTATGTGTTTATACGTTAATATACATTATTTGTACCTAATATTGATGTTATACAAACACTAGCCTCACTAGTTCATCTTCTAGATCATCACATGGGAACGACTGGAAGAACTGGGACCATCACAGAAGTCTATGTCTAAGATAACATACTCTAGACCAGTGCAGGTCGAGAAAACCTATCAATCTACCAGTACAATCTACCAGTACAAGTAGATGATCTCCTATTTCCACCTTCAATATGACAGTATTCGTCTGTACTGACGCTGAAACACTCCTGTGTAATGCATAACCCTAAATTTATGATGTAAAATTTTGCTAGGTCTCGTAACTCTAAATCCGTCTGTACTGACGCGAAAAAAATTTGTTTGGAAACGCCCAAAATCCGTCCTAAAAATGTAAATGGCGTTAATCACTGATCTAGAATGATGTCAAATGATCTGGAATGATGTAAATATGACTATACTGTCTAATATGTAGCTGTGTCTGTATAATATGTATCTGTATCTCCCTCTTATCTACCTCTTACTAACCCTGACCTTACTAACACTGTCCCGAAATATCTGCAAAAATATGTCTTAAAAAAGACGCGGTGGGTTTATCACCTGCGGCTGTTACGGCCGTTGGTTTGACTCTCCATTGAGGATTGTTGCCTGGCTGTGACAGCAAGGTGGGGGTAACCCCCCCGCGGCTAATTTTCAGCCATCAATATCGTTTATTGATGGCATTGATGGCTGATCTAGAATGATGGAAAACTAAGTCTCGTGTCCTCACTAAGTCTCGAAAAACTAAGTCTATTTTAATGAAATGAATCATCCCTATGCAGAAATATTCATATATACCCGGTAATATACCCGGTATTCATCATTTTTCAGTCTAATTTAGCAGACTTTACTTAATGTGCAGATCTGCCAAGTGTACATTTTCTGAAAATCTGACCCATATACAGGCCGACGCTCAAAAACCATGAATGACTTAAAACCCAGGCAAATCGCTGCCCAATGATGTATTTTTGTATCTATACTGATGTAAAATGGTCTATACTGATGTAAAACTGGTCTATACTGATGTAAAACTGTCAATTGTAAAATGGTCTATACTGATGTAATGTATATATGTATTCTCTATTTAGCTGTAACAACGCTAAATATAGGAATATTTAAAAAAAACTGTTTGTCCCTATACTGCCTATTTGTCCAAGTTTCCAATTCGTGACCTTACACATTATAATATATACTGCATATATATATGCACGGCATTATACTGCATATATATATGCACGCCCTGGCCTATATATTATGCCTATATATTATATATATTATGCACGCCCTGGCTAAAAGTTACTCCTGTCTGACGCACAGTTACTCCTGTCTCCTGTCTAAAAACACTGACCTAAATTAGTCCCAAAATATCTACTAAAATCTGTATAAAAATCAAATAGGGCCCAAACTAAACATACATCATCAGGGCCCTAACTAAACATACATCATCAGTGTGCCAATATTATTAGAAGGTCGACGATACCTTAGAAATCAGGGATATTGGTCACTTCTTAGATGTCAGCAGAGCATTTAGACCAAGGCTAGTAGCAGCAGGGTATGGTGTATGGTCGATTCTTAGATGTCAGCAGAGCGTTTAGACCAAGGGTGTGTACTTATTCGTCGTCTAGTAGGATATGGCCATGGCAATGGGCAAGGGCGATATTTATATTAAGCTGCCAGCTCCTGTGGCCAATGAGCGAACAGTAGCGCTCAAAGGTGGTGCCTGACTGAAGTGACTTCAAAGGAAGTCACTTGTAAGGTGCGCGAAAAAAAGCGCCCTGTGAAGCCCCGCCTCTCAGGAGGTGCTGGCTTCCTGACAAAGGAGGTGTGGGGGGGTGTGGGGGTTTGCTGGGCGAGGGAAAAAGCTGGGTTCCCGAAGACAGCCTCTGATCTCAGGTGCTGGCTTCCTGACAAAGGAGGTGTGGGGGGTTTGCTGGGCTAGGGAAAAAGCTGGCTTCCTGATTCAAATTCGAATACCATGATTTCAAATATAAAGTCCTGCTACAAACTTGATTCCTAATCTAATCTGATTCAATTAAAAAACAAAAGTCCTCTTAGCTTTAGAGTCCCGGGTATATCGTTGTACTAATTATCCCGGGTATATCGTTGTACTAAGATATATGTATAAGATATATGTATAAGATGGTACTAATATTGGTTACCAAAACTAATATTGGTTACCAAAATATAAGATGATCTTAAATTCTGTTGTAATAACGTGATCTTCTGTTGTAATAACGTGATCTTACAACATTAAGACATTGCGGGGGGGAAAATGTATGTACGTGAGTGTGTACAATGTATATTATTGCATGAGTAAGACCATACATTTATGCGAGTCTGCCTTAGGCTCCATCTCGAATGAATTCCTACATTTTCCCATCTCGAATGAATTCCTACATTTTCCTATATCTAAGAAGCTGATTTTCCTATATCTAAGAAGCTGCTAAGACACCTATGACGCTGTCTTAGAAATCGTATTAGTACAACACCCCCATCTTACGTAAGTCGATCTTACAATTTCTGAGCTTAAATTCCTGTCTCACAACGTTAGTACAACGTGAACTGTCCTTCTTCTCAATATCAACAGGGGTTGTTGATATATCAACAGGGGTTGTTGATGTCACGGATATCTAAGGGGTTGTTTATATAATATCAACAGTGGGTTGTTTACCTTCAGGTATTGAAACGGTTTACATTCAGAATACCTGTACCTTCTAATTTACCTGTAAATTGAAGTCGTCATGGGGTGTCTTTATGTCCTCATGTCCGTCATGGGTTTGGGAATAAATCGTCCAAGTATGGGTTATCCATGCGTCCAAGTAGTACATGAAATATAATACAGACAGACTGAATCCAAAAGACAATAACAAACAATCCAAATAACAAACAATCCAGACAATAATAACAAACCATCCAAGACAATAACGAACAGTAAAATCATTGTTTACTTTATTGATGAAGGTAATAAGGATGTAACATTTATTGATGAAGGTAATAAGGGTGTAACATATTGACGAAAGTTATAAACATTACCATTGACGAAAGTTATAAACATTACCAGTGACGACACCAGTGATGACAGTAATGTCCAGTGGTTTATTACCAGTGACGACAGTAATGTCCAGTGACGACAGTAATGTTCATATATTGACGACAGTAATGTTCATATATTGACGACAGTAATGTTCATATATTGACGAAAGTAATGTTCATATATTGACGAAAGTAATGTTCATATATTGACGAAAGTAATGTTCATTATCAGCTGTGTGGCTTTCGTCATTGTGATCGGTAATATTTATGCATACCTTGTGATTGGGAATAAAAATGCAAACGATTCACCTTAAATCCTGGAGAGGGATGTGGGGTGGACCTCCTTCCTTCAAGTAATCCCCCTCCAAATACACTTACCTTGATATATGAACGACTTGATACTTTGAAATCCATGTGAAAGGATGGCCGCTTGAAATCCATGTGAAAGGATGGCCGCTTTACTATTTAGCTGTAATTAGAGGGAAATAAATATGAATGACAGTTATATATACTATATAAATGGACAGCCGATTAGATAAATGGACAGCCGATTAGATTTCTATAGACTTGAATGCCGATTAGAATTGAACGACTTGGATATTGAATAAAAAGTTAACTGAATATGAAAAAGATCAGTTAGTTAAGAACTGAATATGAAAAAGATCAGTTAGTTAAGATAACTGATCTTAACTGTCTGGAGAATTCTGTACAGGGAAAAACGGGATTCTGTACAGGGAAAAACAGGATATGTTTAGTATACAGCCAATGGTAATTTCAAAATATCTCCGAACACCGATTTCAAAATAACTCCGATGTCAGAATTTCAAAATAACTCCGATTTCAGACTATTACAAAATTACACTTTCCGGGGACATTAAATTTCAAAATAACACTTTCCGGGACAAGTTGTCTGGGGGCGGGACACCTGTATATGAACGGGAAAACATGTTGTAGCTCTACCGGCCCCCATGCATGGGTCCCCGTCAGCTGGCCCGGGTGGCGACCACGGCCACCCAGGCCGTGGATGGACCGAATAAACAAAACTTAAAATCAGTCCATATAAGATAGATTAGCGATCGATCACCTAATACTTACCTGATACGAATTCCCACGATTAACAGACATCCTAAAACATCAGATGTTTCAGGACTGGTTCGGTAGATGTGATGGAAATCGACGAGAAATTCTGCACAGGAAAAACCGTTATCCCAATTCGTGGCCATTTTCAAATAACACTGGTTTGGAGCTTGGGCCACATTGACTAGCTTTATGGCTAATTGACGGCCAGTTTTACAATTAGATTTGCTTCTAAACTGAGATTTGCTTCTAAACTGATATTTCACAACTCATCATCTTATTTGTGTATTCATCGGGCTTTTAAAACGCTTTGAATTCATGATTTATTGAGATCGGCAAAGCGTGGTAATGGGTACTCCTTTCCAGATTGCTGTGTTCTGCCATTTTCAAATGTTCAACTTCCTCTTTCTACCGCGCGCCCAACCCATTATATTCTGGCGTAATTCAGAGCATTTCTATGGGCAAATAATTAATGGGATTGAATACATTAATGATAATATATGATTTATTATAAACACAGGAGTCATACAGGGTAAAAAATACCTTTGGTATCCGGGATTACAGGGTCAATTATACCTTTACGGGAACCTGTATTCGGGCCCATATGTTAAGGTAGGGCCTATGGGATTCGGGAAAAGGATCGATTCAGAGCCAGACCATGAACCTCTGCCCCGCAGAGTTTATTGTTGGACTAAATAAATGAATTTATTGTTGGAATTAAAAGGGGTGTATGGTGGGCCGGAGAAAAACAGAAAAAGGGGTGTATAGAGAAAGTAAATGACCAGTTACTTTGGATAAGGGGTAGAAAAACGGGGGAAATACCATCCAAATCCTTGTATTTCTGGAGATAAGGGTGTGTTTTTGAAATTAGGGAATGAGCGTTGGTGTCACCCTATACTGAGTGTGTGGGGGGGGGGGGGCGGGTAACAGATAAATGAGTTGATTGTTAGCTATTGTTGGAATAACAGTAATCGCTATTGTTGGAATAACAGTAATCGTTGGGATGTTGGAATAACAGTAATCATTGGGATGTTGGAATAACAGTAATCATTGGGATTATCATTAAGAAAGGTTAATCCCTATATTGTTGGGATAAGATGTTGTTTGTTGGGATAAGATGTTGTAACATGCCCAACAATAAGATGTTGTTTTTCATAGATTCCATGCATGACTTAAAACTATTTGAAAGCTCTGATCACACCCCCAGCACCAAGCCCCCCTCCCACGACACCTTGCATCCAATCTCCCTTCGCACCTGATTTGTCAATACCTGGGAACTAATAGGTGGGAAATCCCTGGGAACCAATAGGTGGGAAGCTTGTAACAAGGGGGGGGGGGGTGTTATTCCACCTCAATTGACTAAATTAGTAGAATTGTAAGAAATACTTTAAGTTTTTAGAATTGTAAGAAATACTTTAAGTTTTTAAAAATCAAGTGAACACATTTCTCAGTCGGACCCATACATCTAATAACGTCGCCAGGTTGTGACGCAAATATTGGGGGAGGAGCGTGGGAAAGGATTTCTCAGGGGAATCATAGAGCCTAAGTGGGCGTGGTGACGCAGCCAGTTCCATGTGCGTGGCATGGCCAGCGATGCATGAAGCGACGGGACAGAAAAAAACAGTCACTGACTGATATTCCCATCTGCGCTACGGAAAATCAGTCACTCACTGAGATTTCCATGAAGGCACTGAGAAAAACCAGTGATGGCTGTTTTTTACCGAGGTGACTGATAATTATCAGTCGCACCCATTTGCGGCTGAAAATAATCAGTCATTGCTGGGGAAATATTTATATCTGACTGATAAAACGGGCGCGGGTCTATCAGTGTAGGTAGGGTGGATGTAGGTAGGGTGGATGTAGTTAGGGTGGATGTAGGTAGGGTGGATGTAGACCTGTAGGGTGGATGTAATTGACTAGTAGGTAGGGTGGATGTAGGTAGGGTGGATGTAGGTAGGGTGGATGAAATTGAGTAGTAAGTAGGGTGGATATAGGTAGGGTGGATGTAATTGACTAGTAGGTAGGGTGGATGTAGGTAGGGTGGATGTAGGTAGGGTGGATGTAATTGAGTAGTAGGTAGGGTGGATGTAGGTAGGGTGGATGTAGGTAGGGTGGATGTAATTGAGTAGTAGGTAGGGTGGATGTAGGTAGGGTGGATGTAATTGCCTGCACATCCAATCCTCCACATTAGATCATCTGATTATCCTGTAATCAGGTCAGTTCAAATAGCAACCTATAGATCTACATCTACAATGGGACAAATTGATAGAATTGCACAAGGCACAATTTAGATCCTTAATCTTAGCTGATAAAACATAGGACTAGATATCTAACCCCAACAGTGAGCAAATTAAAAGATAATTAAAGATAAACATGCCAAATCTAACCCATAAACATTTGCCACCATCTTTGGATAAGACGTTAGCTCCAAAACCTGATGTTACATAATTTTATACTATGACTGAATGGGTTATTCACTTTCAGTGGGAACAATATGGCTATTTATTAGTTCATTTATTTCTGTATGTGCATAATACGGAAGTGTTCAATTGGTCTGACTTCACCAAGGATGGTGATATTGACCAATCACAGAGGAGCAGTCTTATAGACGTGACTAGGGATTCCGCACATTCAGAATAAACCATGGCTGTTGGAAACTGCTTCAGCCAGCGTAATATAAGCGTAAGAATGATGATTTTCTATTATTTCCAAGTTGTAGTATAAAGAAAGAACTGTACTTGAGGTTAGGAACTACTTGTGTGATTCAATGGATCTCCTTTAAACTTTATTTTGCATCTAATGCACGACCTGCAGTCACTTGTTGGATACAAAGTAAAGTTTTAACTTGAGCCAATGAATCAAACTTGTAGTTCTAACCTCTTGTTCAGTTCCATCTAACTATCTATAACTAGTAAATATAACCCAAGAATGAGAATCAGAAGTCATCTTGGAGTCAGTCTCATTGTTTTCTATAAAATACGTATTTGATAAAACCATGAACATTACCGTCTCTCAAGTGAGTTCCACTACTGCAGGGAAAAGGTCACATACCTGGAAATAAAGGGAGAGATTCTATTAGATATCAGTATAAGTGAGACCTTATTGGCTCAAAGCAAACACCTTAGTCTTTATCTTCAAATACTCCTTAACATATATATGCAGCTTAAAGGGTGGTCTCCACTGGCTGCGGTAAGCTCTGTGGTAAGCTCTGTGGTAAGCTCTGTGGTAAGCCTTGCGATGGTTTGTGCTGGTTCTGTAGGTGGAGAGGAATGATGAGGTCCTGCCTACATGGTTCACTGGCCATGTAGGCAGAATGTGAATAGAATAGAATAGGATGTGAAAAAGTGTACGGAATTGATCGTCTCGAGCGAAGTGAAACCAACCAACCAGGAGTACAGCTGATTAGCTTTATTTCCTACCACCTCTCACTCAACTTTTTTCATTCCCTATACCTGGGTCAGATTTTCGGAAAATGTAAAATTGGCAGCTGTACATATTTTAGTAAATTTTGCTATTAGAATTAGGCTGCAATTTGGCCAATACTAGGTACATTCGAACATATTTGGCAATTCATTGATTCTAGTTTCAGGTCTCCAAAATATGAATGTGGAATTAAGCCCTGTAGCAAAAGCGGTACAACAAAATCCTCCAAAATATCTGTGAAATGAGTTGCAAAATGAGTTGCAAAAGAATGGAACAAAACATTGAAAATCTATAGTTATTGACTGATGTTAACTCAGAGTGCAGCTGTAAGTGAAAGTGACATGAGAGTGTGTCTCTTTCTCTCTCAGATTTCAATAACAGTGCTTTATACATCTCCTCTAATGGTGGCTTCAGGGGAGTCGGGTGTCAAGGGAAAAGAGACAGAAATCAGAGACTTCTATTTGTATGACTTCTACATAGTTGGCTCATCAACATCTAGAATATGTGATCTGTTAAGAACTGAATCAGCATTTTTTTATGATTCATTTAATCAGGGAGGTATATACAAGGGAGTAGCAACAACTCATTGACTGCACTAAAATATCCGCAACTGGGACTTAATTTAGCCACTGCATGCCAGGTGACACTGCAGTACTGTTGTCGGCAATAGTACCACATATAGCCCAGGTAGTTTGATTGCCCTTTACCAGGGAAGAGCATACTAGTGTTGCACTTATAAATAGTTGGCTAGTAGTAGTAGTGCATTATTTTTAACTATATGGCACCCGGGCATATTATTTGTTGCTACTCCCATGTATATACCTCCTTGATTTAGTGTTGGAGGTAGAAATCGCTCGCCTCAGAGAATCTAAGAGAGCGATTCTCTAGGGAAACATCTATAACCACAAAGACGCTGTCATATTTTTTCTGTCTAGACTAAAAGCAATTCAGATAAAATCAGTTTGCAGTCAGAAGAAAGAGACTTTGCCTTAGTATGGAGGGACTGTGTAGCCTCTGAGCCTAGATTATTTTTTGTCTTCTTTCAAGCTGTAGCTGGAAAATGAGGTGATTACATATTCCTGATGAGCCTAGTTATTTTAGAAAAAGAATACAACAACGTCATATTGTGGTCAGAAACTTGTATGACAGTGAATTACCCCTCCCTCTACCCCCTCACCTACACACACTGCCAACACTACCGAGAAGAACATTTTCCCGAAATCTGACTTAATAATAATAGATTTTTATTTCCATATCACATTTACAACAATTGTCATACAATGTAGAATTAAAAGACAGATACCTATGGAAGAAGGGATAATCGCCGTGACAGTCACAGCTCTTCCGAATATCCCTTAAATTTTGTTTTACTTTGCTATCCCTATCATTTGTACATCTATTTTTAGCTAAATATAGAAAGTGTCAGTACAGTTGGATATTTTTATTACACCCACTTATAGCACCTTTCAAATTGAAGGCACTTATGATAAATATCCTAGTTTTACTAGTTGTAAAACAGCAGGCCCTAATATGACCAAAACCCTGAGGCTTGGACATTAAACATGGTTACCTTTCCTCATGAGCATAGTAACTATCTATAATTCCATCACAACTGTGCGACTCCAATTCCCAGCCTCAATACACAATTATGCATGTATAATTGAGCAATTTGGAGATACTAAGCCTGAGGCATATTGAGGATATCTTCTAGGGAGGCTTGTGGTTTCTCCATTGATCTAGGAACCAGGGAATTTAGATCATAGTATATATGTAGAAGCACTGGGCTCCATAGAGTGGGTGTGACAAGGTGTTCCAAATATCTCAGATGGTAAGAGCACCAGACATGTAATAGGGAGGTAGTTAGACAAGGTAGTCCCAGTAGTTCAGATGGTAAGAGCACCAGACATGTAATAAGGAGGTAGTTAGACAAGGTAGTCCCAGTAGATCAGATGGTAAGAGCACCAGACATGTAATAAGGAGGTAGTTAGACAAGGTAGTCCCAGTAGATCAGATGGTAAGAGCACCATACATGTAATAGGGAGGTAGTTAGACATGGTAGTCCAAATATCTCAGATGGTAGGAGCACCAGACATGTAATAAGGAGGGTAGTTAGACAAGGTAGTCCCAGTAGCTTAGATGGTAAGAGCACCAGACATGTAATAGGGAGGTAGTTAGACAAGGTAGTTCAAGTAGTTCAGATGATAAGAGCACCAGACATGTAATAGGGAGGTAGTTAGACAATGTAGTCGAAATATCTCAGATGGTAGGAGCACCAGACATGTAATAGGGAGATAGTTACACAAGGTAGTCCCAGTAGATCAGATGGTAAGAGCACCAGACATGTAATAGGGAGGGAGTTAGACAAGGTAGTCCCAGTAGAACAGATGGTAAGAGCACCAGACATGTAATAAGGAGGTAGTTAGACAACATAGTCCCAGTAGCTTAGATGGTAAGAGCACCAGACATGTACCAAGGAAGTCAAGTTGATCAAATCCAACCTCGGACAATGTCTATACATTTATACTAAGACCACTGCAATGGATGTCTGTAACCAGGCATAAACTGAAATATCAACACTTTCAAGTTTGAAGACACCAATAGTATATGCAGGTGTATAACATGACGATTATGTCACATGAGTAGTTAACAAAAGTAGACCCAGTAGGTGGAAGTAAATCGGTTATGGATATGCCTACCTGTGAAAGGAAAAACATCTGTTTGCATTAGAGGCCATATGACTTATCATCACTAGATGATTTATGGCTATAATTTGTTAAAGACATAAGGAATCTGATATGTGCCACTTTAATTAATGTCAGTCTGTTATTCAACAAAATTTGAGTTGACAACTCTCAGCTTCACTCTCAGCGAACATGAGTTCATAACCAAATATTTTCTAAGATTTGTTCCGTTCTTTTTCAACTAAGAGTCATTTGAGCAAAATTATGGAGCATTTTATCCTGTTGTTTGTGTTTCAGGGCTTCTGAAAACTACCATTTATATTTTAATTCATTTATATATATATTTAAGACTTGACAAAATATTATCACTCCATGGCTGCAGTCTTCTCTCGAGTTGTTCACCTTTAGAGTAAACTAAGAAGGTTCATGATTCTATACGTCTATTGGTGGACAAGGTATAATAAATCTAACACATACTGGGTTACCACGGTCTGCCCTTAGACACTTTGATTTTAGCACTGGAATAATTTAAGCTCACGCTGTGCCTTGCCCTTGTAACCTCTGCCCATATCTCAGTGAGTAGGGCCTCTCTGCAGTCACCCTTTGTACCTTCTATACATATTTACTGCATTTCTGGTTCATTCCTTGGGTGTGTTTAACGTTACGGCTCTTCCCAAATATGTTTGAGAAGGTAGGAAACATACAATTTAGTGTCCATTCTCCATGTAAAGAGTCTCCTGCCCCTCCTCTCTCTTGGTGTTTCTACCCTCCTTTCTATCTCTCCTCCATTTACTGTTGTAAAGCCACAGGGGCAATATACTAAACATGCTAAATGAGGATTAATCCTTTTGTCTCTGCCTAGAGGTGCGACTCCACTGGTTTGCTCTTTTCATCTCTACTCATGGTCCGCTCTTTTTATTTCACTTAGCGCCTAACAAGTGAAGATAGAGTGAAACCAGAGTGGTGCAATTGAATTGGTTACTGTTCTTTCTATGCGCTCTTAAAATTTGACGTTAGCAGTTCTTTTTGACGTTGCGCTAATATCTGATGTGTTTGATTTGAGTGGAACAACACAACGCTCTTCTGCCTGTTTAAGTAGCGGTCCAATAGTGCAATGAGAACATACCAAGAATCTTGCCCTTGATTTCATAAGGAAACAAGTGAACCAGTAGAATCGCTCTGCACTTCTATTGCACTAAATATAATAGGGAATGAAGAGCGAAAGAAATGCCCAATATAAATAAGCGAAGCAAGAGCGACCCATGATCACAGATACAAGTGAACCAGTGGAATCGCTGCTTAAGTTGGTTAAATTTATAATAAATTTGTATCTATTTCTTTATTTTATTCATGAATACAAAATGAAAAGTAGTTTCAAGCTCAATCATTCTTCCCTGCAGCCCTACAGTAAATATTAAGACACATTAATGATATGTTATAATCGGATTACCAAAAATATTCTGAAAATTAGACAAGTAGAACAGCTGTATATTACAATAATTAATAGTAACAGCATCCTTTGCATCCCTTTTAACATGGTTCATAAAGAGCAGTGACACTAAGTGTTACACCAGTTGTACACTCAGTGTTACAGCAGTTGTAGTGTTTCCCATCAACTGCTCCCTCCAAGTTTATGCTTATCTACAAATCTGGAGGCTGTTGTGTTGCATGATCAAGTATTGGCTATGTAGTGTAACCATGAAAAAACTATAGAGGAAGCTTTAGACCTGCTTTTGTGGATCATTATCTGGGGAAACCTTTGATTCTGTTCCTAAACATGTTCCTAAATTGGATGAACCAACTGGGTGATTGGACAATCGGGCGACTGCAAGCCAAGAGGCACATTACATTTTTGGTAATTTAGAACCCTATTGAAGAACAGCGTATTGATCCATCCCAATGAAACGCCAGGACCAAATGACAAACCCAAACCATCAATGATATCATCAACCAAGATATTGGTAATAGAAATCTTCAATCAGTAGAACAATACTAGTATTGAAGCATAATATGTTATGTGATCGATTACTGATAAATGAGTCATAATTCATGAAAAAAAAATAAAAACATTGAGATACCATCATATTTTAAAAGATGAGATCAAGCGGATTCCGATGATGGTAAACATGAGAAAATTTGTTAAGCATGAAATAAAATGAGCAATATTACTTATGGGTCAGATTTTCAGAAAATGTACAATTGGCAGCTGTACTCATTTAGTAAATTCTGCTAAATTAGGCTGCAATTTGGTCAATACTAGGTAAATTCGAGTATATTCGGCATTGCATTGATTCTAGCAATCAGTTTGGTTAGGTTGAACTGTATTTTGAACTTTATTTTTCGTCTGGAATTTGGGTTTTTTGAGAGAATTAGTGAAGGTAAATTGTACATTTTTTGAAAATCTGACCCTTATGGTCCTTTACTGGTAAAGCATTTAAAAAATGTACTCCTTAGGATGACCTCAGAAACGCAAAGATACATTTAGCACACAGTCTTGAAATTTGTTATATGTATTTCTACTGCTGTAACACTGAAGAATGAACATATTCCAAAAAAGTGATCCTGTGAAAATGACAGTTTGTAGAGAGAAAGGAACTACATGGTTCAGAATTTTGATTTTTAATTTATGACAAATCGCTAACGGCCAAGGTCATTTGTGACAAAAGTAATACTACATGGTTCAATATTATGTTTCTTAAGTGCATAAGTATAGTATTTCTATGGGCCGAATAAGAAAAATATGAAAATAATACTGGGATATTAACATTTCATTTTTTTTAAGTATAATCAATAATGATGATTTAGCAATGTATATGCCCAGATGGCAGGTCTTTTTGAATAAAAATTTGCAAAAAAAACCCCAAAAAACATATAGTTTTTGCAACATATGAGTTAGTCATCCACACATCACATAAAGCCCCTAGTGCCCCCTTATAGATGTAACTAACAGCCCCTGGAATTTAAGCAGGAACTGCGGTGGAAATAGCGGTAGTTCCCCTTTGCTGTATTAATGGAATGGTTGTGTGACTTGATTATATTTCTATTCATGGGACTCAGCCTGGGGTGTCCTGTCTGAGCGGGCTGATGTGTTGCCAGCAAACCTGCTTAGAAATTTGCACATGAAAGGAGAGGCTGGTCCTGGAGGTGTGTGGGGGCGATGGAATGTTTAATCAAATAGCTGGTGAAGAAAAGCGCCAAGGTCAGTATAATATAATGTCCTGTGAGACGTGGTGAATTATTTCCTGTGCATTGTATTGAATGATTCAATGTATTTTTAAGTTATACTTAGTTGGACAAACAAATAATTTCATAACATTATTAATAATCATGTTGTATGGTATCATACTCTGTTAGTTTACATGAAAAACTTAAATTGCTGAAATTGTACCATCTTCTGTCATATACCTTCATCAAAATTGTTTTTCCACTGGAGTTTTTCCACTGGAGATTATCATGTTATGAGAAAATGAACTCAATCAAATTAATTTTTAAATAAAAAAAAATAATTTATCAATGGCCCTTACACCCGATATATTAATCTGGGTCATGTATTCTTTTTAACATGATATTCATTGTTAAGCAATTTAATGGACAAGCTTTAATTAACCCACATGTTTATAGGGCGTCTAATTAACATGGCTCCCAGCTGGATTCGTCACGCACTTGCTACTATACGTCCGGAACCGGAAGTGATGTCGAACGCATTAAAATAGCATCACAACAACAGGTTTTCACTGTTTGTAGATCTCTCCAATATTTATAGTTACTTCTGACCACTGAATAGCCATAAATAGGGTCCAATCATTGCCTATATGATTTTTTTGATTTTTTTATTTGGTATTTTTTTTACAGCACATCTTCTGTAATAACGAAAGTTGAGTTATCAAAAAACAAGTACATTGTACAATGAAGTCCTAATAATCAATTGAGGACATTGACATTGAGATATGGGCTCACAGATGATAATCCAGTACAGAATAACCATGGTCTTCTGCCCACCGCTGTGTCTATCTAGACCTAACTCTATTGAACAACGTCCAACGTAAGTCCGAAGGTCAAGATGAGAAACAAAAATTAAATTAAATGAAACTTTGGGACATTGCTGAGGCGATGGAGGGAGAGAATATTCATTTCTCTAAAGCAGAGTCTACGGATGTCATTCATTTTCTGTCCCGGAAGTGATACAAAACAAGACTACGGTAACCCAGTGTAGTGGGTAAACAGTGGCCATGACACTTACATGCCCTATTAGAAACTTGCCAATAAAGGTAATCCTTTTTCCTACTATTCTGCTCTATTACTGTAACCATATTTACTCTTTAACATCCATTAGTTTAACTCATCTATCTATTATAAGGTCACAGGAGGAACAACTGTTCACTATCCAGAAATCTTTACTCAAGAAGCCTGGCTATAAATAATAAAATCAATAATAGTTTCTCATTCACTGAACCTGGCTTGAAAAAACTATATGAAAAGTATCTACAAATCTTCCTAATTATGGAATGGTTATCCTCGGAAGGAAGGACGTACTGAACTAAAAATTAATTCAAATTAGTCGCGTAGTTGTACCGATTTGTGGACCAGAAGTAAACCTTCATTCTCCATAGGGTTAGCATTGGGGCGATAAATAATCACTCTATATATCGCCCCAGTAAATGTTTAACAATTATGCAGGCTATAATTGAAATCGTTTGCCTCTAAAGATGGATATATGTAAGTTAGAATTCATGAAACTATATGATCGCTGAGCAAATAGAGATTATTCATCTCTGCAAGCCTGGACCTACGGGAGTTTTGTGCGACATGTCCACATGACGTCATGAAACTGCTACAGTAGCACGACTCAAAAAATCGCTGCCATGGACTACTTACACTCCCTATTCACAGTTGAACAAAAATAGGCAATGAAAGTTGTACAACAAAATACATTGTTAATATGACTCCATGAAAAATCCCTCATAATCACCGCACATTTATCAAAGGTCTAAACTGACATATGTAGTGTAGATGTTTTGGCAGGCAGCAATAGCTCTCCTGTCATACTAGCATAAGAACACATCTCAACCTCATCACAGATTCACTTTCATATGGTTGAGCCAGTGGCACAAACGATCCCGGTGCTATAGCCACCTTAGGCAGAGACTAACAAGATTAATAACATTTTGTGGACTTTTCTGGTGGTTTAAATCATTGTGTTGCGTATAATAATCAGTTGTGTTATACACATGCGACTGATCCCACTCTAGATATGTTGTTTCATATGTAATTATACCTTTCTAGCGGGTAATATGGAAAGCCATAGGCTACAGCATTGGCACTCATACCACAAACAGCGGGTAATAAAGCGTATGTATTACCTGCTATACTTGCCATGAGTTCCCATCTAATTTTTTGCGGAAATAGGTCAACATAATATCTGGTAACCTGCCCAAAACGCTAGATGGGCTTGGTATAAATGTTAAATTCTCAAGGAGAAGCTCTGTTATACATTATTATAACTTATCTTTTTCAGCTTCAAAAATTCTAATTAAACTTATTAGCTATCATAATTTCGATGTATGATTTCTATAATGATAAGATTAATAATAGGTTTTCACTTGGCAATTGAAACGTATCACGAATGGGAAATTTCGTCAATAAACGTTTTAAAAACAGGCAAGGACGGCATTGCTTTACAGGGAGCTAAGTGAATATAAAAAAACCTTTCTGTCCTTCCCAGAGTTCAGCTTATGTATAAAAGATGGCGCGGCAATCAGTAGGCAGGACACGATAGGGGACCAGTTAATCACCCTGTCACATGGCTGACAGTCTTCCTGGTCCCCAGTCTCTCTACTTCATCTAGACAACCTATCTATTATCGCTCACCCTCACCGAGTATGCGCGCGACTGTGCAAGGCATGTTTAGGCAGTTGGTGAGCCATGCTGAATACTGAGGTTACTTTTAATAATCTCCTAAAAAAATCCCCACCTTGTTCAAGACAAAGGAGAGATTTAAAATACAGTTGAATATTAATGAACGGGAAAATGTAATGAATCAGCACAGGACCAAATTAATCACAAGTCGCAAAATGGATATTTGTCAATGTTTTATACACAAGATCGCTTGGTAGGAATGTTCTCATCATTGGGGTATGTACCATTCATAGTTGTATGAATGCACTTACACAGACTGTATTAAATACATCCTTGCGTAAAAAAATACATAAATACATCTTTGCGTTCCAAAGGTCATCCTATAGAGTGAGTGAGTGAGTGAGTGAGTGAGGTTGGTTGTTTTACGCCCTTATCAACACATTTAATATGGTTATATCAAGGGCGGGGGAGCTGAGAGGGAGTGAGTGAGTGAGATTGGTTGCTTTATGCCCTCATCAACACATTTGATATGGTTATATCAAGGGCGGGAGAGCTGAGAGGAAGGCAGTTTATGATCATACCCAGGGAATAGAGATAGAGAAGAAGGGAGAGAGAGAGACAGACAGAAAGGCACTTTATGGTTATACCCACGACCACATCCTATAGAGTATATTTAGCTTATTTTACTAGTTCACCGAGAAACATTGCAAACATTTTTTTCCAAAAATAGAAATAAAAAACTTAAAATCTAGAAATACGTCCTAATGTTTACCATAACTAGATTCAGCTTGATCTTATCATTTCAAATAACGATATCTCAAAATCCGTGTTTAGTTACTTGTGACTCATTGCTTTGTAACACATCACAACTATAGACAGAATTTATTGCCTGAAATCACCACCAATCTACAGGAGCGTGTATATGGGTCAGATTTTCAAAAAATGTACGATAGACAGCTGTACACATTTACTAAATTCTGCTAAATTAGGCTGCAATTTGGCTAATGATATAGTTAAATTCGAGTATATTCAGCACTGCATTGATTCTAGCAATCTGTTTGGTTAGGTTGAACTGTGTTTTGAACTTTATTTTCGTCTGAAATTTGGGTTATTTGAGAAGATTGGCGAAGTTGAATTGTACTTTTTCTGGCGGTTTCACCCAAATATGTGATACACTTTATTACAGAAACAAATCGACCCTGTCATTGCTCCCACTACATTGCCTGCCTCCTAGCGGCTCATAAACCATATATATATACATAAGGATTTTTATTTCTCAATAGACAGTTACAATAAATGTAGAGAAAATGGATGTGTGCCTTTCAACGCATTGCTGCTCTTCCCAGGCTTCCGCTGGCATATTGTATTGATACATGTGGATCCTTTTTAATCTCATACATTTCAGTTTATAATGAATTAATTCATATTCGACTTTTACCAAGAGCTCACCTTATAGTTACATTTAGATGAAGACTCTTACATCAATTAGATAGATTTTTAACCCTCATTTTTAGAGGTATTGGTTATAATAAATTAACTACAACTACATAACAGAATGTTACAGTTTGCCCTTGTATTTCCCCCTTATCTCTCTTCACCTAGAGCATGAGTTAATCTTTTTCTTTCCTCAACCTTCAATATATGTTATTACCCATATAAGTTTGCATTCAAACCTATTCTTTTCAATTTATGTATTGATTCTTTTTCTGAGTGAGTTCCATTATCTACGATAATTTATTTAAATACAATTTCTTCTGCATTGTATTTAGTATTTTCTTTCTTTGTACAACATCCTTATACAATTTCAGATATAGTCATGTGTCCAGAGATTACTGCAAATAAACATATAACAGCAGAAGAATATTGATAAATCCAGTCCTTTAAGTCATAATATGAGTAACTCTTGTATAAACATATAACAGCAGCAGAATATTGATGAATCCAGTCCTATAAGTCATAATATGAGTAACTCTTGTATAAACATATAACAGCAGCAGAATATTGATGAATCCAGTCCTATAAGTCATAATATGAGTAACTCTTGTATAAACATATAACAGCAGCAGAATATTGATGAATCCAGTCCTATAAGTCATAATATGAGTAACTCTTGTATAAACATATAACAGCAGCAGAATATTGATGAATCCAGTCCTATAAGTCATAATATGAGTAACTCTTGTATAAACATATAACAGCAGCAGAATATTGATGAATCCAGTCCTATAAGTCATAATATGAGTAACTCTTGTATAAACATATAACAGCAGCAGAATATTGATGAATCCAGTCCTATAAGTCATAATATGAGTAACTCTTGTATAAACATATAACAGCAGCAGAATATTGATGAATCCAGTCCTATAGGTCATAATATGAGTAACTCTTGTATAAACATATAACAGCAGCAGAATATTGGTCAATCCAGTCCTATAATTCATAATATGAGCTTGATAAATATAAAGATTTGTAAGTCCTAATAGCTGACAATGGTGCTTCAACATATCTTCAATCAACTCAATAGTTAACTTACTGATTTATCTCATCTGATAAGGCTCCGATCCTAGACTATACTGCTACAACATGGATGATTATGTGAGCATTTTATCTTTTCACACCATGTATAGGTAAAAACGTTGAGATAACATATGGAGTGTTAGCCATAGTAAGATGTTGAGATAAGATATGAAGTGTTAGTCATAGTAAGTTGTTACAGGGAGGAATGCACTACATCCACTGGGAGGAAGTCCAGTACTTAGCACAGCCGACAAGCCTCCCTTTCATCCCTACACTCAGTTCCTGCTATTTCCACCAGGCGGCCTGGCGTCTGCCCCCCGCTAACTGGTTTATGAGCCGCTAGGAGGCAGGCAATGTAGTGGGAGCAATGACAGGGTCGATTTGTTTCTGTAATAAAGTGTATCACATATTTGGGTGAAACCGCCAGAAAAAGTACAATTCAACTTCGCCAATCTTCTCAAATAACCCAAATTTCAGACGAAAATAAAGTTCAAAACACAGTTCAACCTAACCAAACAGATTGCTAGAATCAATGCAGTGCTGAATATACTCGAATTTAACTATATCATTAGCCAAATTGCAGCCTAATTTAGCAGAATTTAGTAAATGTGTACAGCTGTCTATCGTACATTTTTTGAAAATCTGACCCATATACACGCTCCTGTAGATTGGTGGTGATTTCAGGCAATAAATTCTGTCTATAGTTGTGATGTGTTACAAAGCAATGAGTCACAAGTAACTAAACACGGATTTTGAGATATCGTTATTTGAAATGATAAGATCAAGCTGAATCTAGTTATGGTAAACATTAGGACGTATTTCTAGATTTTAAGTTTTTTATTTCTATTTTTGGAAAAAAATGTTTGCAATGTTTCTCGGTGAACTAGTAAAATAAGCTAAATATACTCTATAGGATGTGGTCGTGGGTATAACCATAAAGTGCCTTTCTGTCTGTCTCTCTCTCTCCCTTCTTCTCTATCTCTATTCCCTGGGTATGATCATAAACTGCCTTCCTCTCAGCTCTCCCGCCCTTGATATAACCATATCAAATGTGTTGATGAGGGCATAAAGCAACCAATCTCACTCACTCACTCCCTCTCAGCTCCCCCGCCCTTGATATAACCATATTAAATGTGTTGATAAGGGCGTAAAACAACCAACCTCACTCACTCACTCACTCACTCACTCTATAGGATGACCTTTGGAACGCAAAGATGTATTTATGTATTTTTTTACGCAAGGATGTATTTAATACAGTCTGTGTAAGTGCATTCATACAACTATGAATGGTACATACCCCAATGATGAGAACATTCCTACCAAGCGATCTTGTGTATAAAACATTGACAAATATCCATTTTGCGACTTGTGATTAATTTGGTCCTGTGCTGATTCATTACATTTTCCCGTTCATTAATATTCAACTGTATTTTAAATCTCTCCTTTGTCTTGAACAAGGTGGGGATTTTTTTAGGAGATTATTAAAAGTAACCTCAGTATTCAGCATGGCTCACCAACTGCCTAAACATGCCTTGCACAGTCGCGCGCATACTCGGTGAGGGTGAGCGATAATAGATAGGTTGTCTAGATGAAGTAGAGAGACTGGGGACCAGGAAGACTGTCAGCCATGTGACAGGGTGATTAACTGGTCCCCTATCGTGTCCTGCCTACTGATTGCCGCGCCATCTTTTATACATAAGCTGAACTCTGGGAAGGACAGAAAGGTTTTTTTATATTCACTTAGCTCCCTGTAAAGCAATGCCGTCCTTGCCTGTTTTTAAAACGTTTATTGACGAAATTTCCCATTCGTGATACGTTTCAATTGCCAAGTGAAAACCTATTATTAATCTTATCATTATAGAAATCATACATCGAAATTATGATAGCTAATAAGTTTAATTAGAATTTTTACTGACAGATGCGATGTGTCACAGAAAATGAGTCAGAAGTCTGGAATTTGAGATATCACCATATTTGAAACAATGGGATCAAGTGGATTCCAATGGTGGTAAACATGAGTACATTTAGTAAGTATGTCTATATTTTAAGTTTGATATTTTTATTTGCAGTATTTCTGGATACATTGCTATGCCTATGACAATGGTCAGAAGTCGGTGGACTTCTGCCCACCAGCCAAAGGCTGAATGTACATCCTACCATCTCTACTTCTAAGGGACGCTACTTTACCAAAGCGCCACCGGCACCCTGTGCCGTCATGCCTGATCGCCCCGGCATTGGGGGCCTGCCGTGGGACGTAATGTTGGGACAAATGTGAAAAACCTTGGTCTGGGATTCGACCCCACAATGTTAAGATTGGAAGTCCTAGTTGCTAACCATTTGACCATAGAGGACTGATGAGATGATGCATACAAACAATGGGCATATCTGGACTTCACCTTATTAGTAGACCTGTTACGTAATACGTAATAGCTGCATCGGCGGATAGCCATGAATATTTCACGCCTATTATGGACGTCCATGCATGGATGTTGGGGATATATGTACTTCTTCCAGACAATGCCCATATTCTGAGATTCAGGGTGTAGACAACTAAAGTAAAGAAGCTAAATGTACATGCAGTAGGGTGCAAGTATATATTTAATACACCAACTTGAAACTTGGTACATGTGTTCATAAACGAGTCAAAACGCTAGATACCTCGAAATGAGAACAGCCCTACAAAGAAATCTTGTGAATAAAACAGTTTGAGACATGTCAATTTTGCCACTTATGACTTTCAATTTTCTCCAACCCATCACAAATGTAATTAATCTCTATGCATCAGATGGGCATAAACAGAACACTGCCGCCTACCAGCATTCAGAGTAATCTACTTGGCGACAAGGGGGTTCTGAATCATACACCACTCTTTTCTTTCTCTGCAATAATTAACATTACTTAGATCTGTCTATTTTCCGTGTTAATGAAGGTCGGTTTGCAGGCCAGTTCTCTGTTTTTGGGTTGATTGCCATTTATTTATCCCAGTCTGAAGATTTATAGAGATAGAGCCTGATGATGTGTTGATTAGTGAGAGTGAGTTGTGACAATATACTGGGTGTCTGCTACCACCTTTCGTGCAGTGAATGACGAGCATATATACCCAGGTAACAATTCACTTTAAACCAACGTTGGTTAACGTCAATCGAAGGTTAATACAGCAACGTTAACGTTATGACGTGATATTAACCTTAATTTCATGTGAATTTAGTTCACATAACTTAACATTAACTTAACATATATGGCAAGAGCCGGGGGCAAGAGGTCATTCCAACGTTGTATCAACATCATTCTGTTACCTGGATAGCCTAATGTGTGATGTGTCCCAGAAGATTGAATCTGAAGTTGCATAAATATGATATTTTCCAAATTATTTTTTAGAAGAGGACTTTTAGGGAATATTGGCCACCAGGGAGCTACTTGACTTTGAAATTTTGAAATTTTGAAAACCCTGTGCCCACACTAAGCATAATAAATGTCAAATTCAGAAACGTTTAGCAACTAGTGGGATTTTTTTAAATTTTTTTTTAATGATTTTATTTATCCAGCTTCTCAAGCCAAATATGCACGATAGTCGAGAACAGGTAACACAATACAAGTCTGTGGCGTTCTACCTGCTGCTGCAGTCTACTTGAATTAACATATATGGATAGGAAAAACTACTACATTTTCTGGTGAATTAGATGTAATGTAATATAGTACAGTGCAATACATGTAAAACATTGAAACTTCAAAGTTGAAACAATATAGAAAAAAAGTATAATGAATGGTAAAAAGATCAGAAAACAGTGGTGACATTGCCGGGTACGTGATTATTGGTACCTCTAATGGGTGTGTGATGCAGAAATAATAGACAGAAGTCTACGGTTTACAGAAGGTGATTTAGATAGTATACAGTAGGTGTTAAGATGACTGACTCGATTTCAGGATTAGTAGGGCTTTGTTTTTAAATGATCGGGGGATTTACATGGCTAGTCAGTCGAAATAGTCATTGCCTACTCAGCCATGCTATGATCTTCAAACAGTGGAATAGCACGGATACACATAAAGTCATGCGTCCAATCCTGTGATGTGATAACACGCCTGGTTAAATGGTAGTTGGTTCATAACAATAACATGACAATTCACAAGGACATTGGTACCTTATCTATGCAGTAAATAGTGCATGTATAATGTGCGAGTTTATCTGGGTACAGGTGGACCATACATGCAGTAACAATGACCATAAAGGGGGGAGCATGCACCGCGATGATTGGTGTTTCATGCATGTATACAATGTGTGGTGTATGATGTATTAAATGGCTGGGACACCAGCCATGGAGTTATTATACCACCAGAGGTGAATATCTTGCTATTTATTATCTACATCAACCAACTACACCCATATCCAGAGCAGAATCACCTATCTAATATCATCTATCTAATATAAAAGATTAATCCTTATTTAGGAGAAGTTACAAGAGCTGCCAAATGTACATTTGTGATTTGGAAAATGAGTCTTAAGTTGAAAAATAGGTATTTTGAGATATCACCATATTTGAAAAAGGCAGTTCAAGCTGATTACAATAATAGTAAACACTAGGACACCTAATGAGTATTTATATGTTTTAAGTTTGATATTTTTATTTTTGAAAGAAAAAGTTTGCAATTTTTCTGGGTGAGTAATTACCAGTAAGGTAACTAAATATACTCCATACAAAGGCCTTCAAAATGCAGGGATATATTTGATATAATGTCCGAAATTTGTTACATGGATTTATATGACTATACCTGCTAAACTCTCCAAAAATCAGAACATTTCACTAAAGAGATTTTCTTGTGGAAAAGACACTTTGAAAAATATCAATTTTGCGACTTGTGACCCATTTTACTGGAACACATCACATTTGATGACGTTCTGAGCCCAACTAGTTCAAGGTGGACAAGGTAAACAATATGTAAGAACACACACGGTTCACTACAAAAGAAACTGATCTGAAAAGACTGGTGCCCTGAGGTTATGGTCTTATATATGTCTGACAGTGGAAACAGAGGGTCATATTAAACTCTGTTTGAGGTGTGTGTGTGTGTGTGGGGGGGGGGGGGTCGGGTAAGGACTGAGGGACCATTTCGTTTAGTTCTATATACATTGTATGGGCGAATATATGGTTTTAGATAGAGAAGTAAGACATGGACGTTCTCTATTTCATAATAGGGGACTTGCATAGAAGCCATGTTTAAATTTGATTCACATGGAATTATGGGACTTATTGTACAGTGTCTATAGAAATCTATAGAAAACATGCCATGTTCAGCATGGAATATTGATTGACGCTCCAATGTCAATATCCATGTGTTAAGCATGTTTTCATAACACAAGACTTCATCTCTCACATCATGCATTTTGTTTTCATAGATCATTTACACAAGCTGAATGATGTTGATGAAAACGTTCTTGCAATTTTAGATACAAATGTTGCCAAATATTTGTATGTCAGATTTGAACTGAATCTATACCAGGACGCACTGTAACAGACATGCGCAGTGAGACATGCAAGTCCCCTATTGTATCGCAGAGAGTCTGAATGTCAAGGAACCAACTCCCCCCACGCCTTCATCCCTACTAGACATCTCATGACAAAAGTCAAAATACAGAACGAATACATTTAAAGACTAATACCAGAGGATAGCACTAAAGCTTGCTGGCAGCCCAAGAGAAGATCATCATTTCCCACCGAGACCTTGCTTTGTCCTTTGTGCTCTGTCTCTGTGATGAGGAAAAGTCTTTGTAGGGTTCATTGACCTGTGTCTCAGTCTTCTTCCTTCATTTCCCCCTCCCTACTTTGTCTCTATTACTTCTGTCTCCTTACGTGTGACCTGTGTCCATTTACTCCCGTCCCGTCGCTTCATATATTGTTTCTGAGATAGCCTGAGAGAATGTTGTCACATGAATACATTATCTGGAGTGGTACTGGGCAGATCCTAAGGCTGATACCTGACCCCATCTAAATATCATCTGCATGTGTGGGTCAGATTGTCAGAAAATGTACAATTCAACTTCGCCAGTCATCTCGAATAACCCAAATTTCAGACGAAAATAAAGTTCAAAATACAGTTCAACATAACCAAACAGATTGCTAGAATCAATACAATGCAGAATATACTCGTATTTACCTAGTATTGACCCATTTGCAGCCTAATTTTGCAGAATCTTCTAAATGTGCAGAGCTGCCAATTGTACATTTTCTGAAAATCTGACCCATACTTCTTCTAAAGTAAAAGTAAAGCTAAAGGGGGGAAACTGATAAGACAAAACAAGTACAGGTAAGGCTCACGGCCGGTAGGATCATAATTATAAGAATGGCATGTCAGGGTTTGCTCCCGGTCCCCAACTCAGGGGTCAAATGTGTACGCATTTTTGTTCCAGCACTTGAAAAGTACCCCCTTTCGGCGAATTTTCAAGGCATTTCAGCCCCCCCCCGCTTTGTGGCAAAACACGGAAAATCTGATGCCAAATAAAACCCCTTTTCATGATTTCAACGAGTCTTGTATATCTGTCAACGGTAATATGTACCTCCAACTGGAATAACCGAAATGACCGCACGGGAAACACATCAGTGGAGTCAAGACTAATAAGCATTGAACGCCAACCACAAGGGTCCATGCAGCCATAACACAAGCATTCCAGGGTCCAATCCCTCAACCTTCCATCTGTCTCCATCATTTCCTCCTACCCACATGTCTACCAATGTCGGAAAATGTACAATTCACCTTCACCAATCCTCTCAAATAATCCAAATTTAAAACAAAAATCAAGTTAAAAACACAGTTCAACATAATCAAACAGATTGTTTGGATCATATGAATACCAAATATACTCACATACACCTAGCATTAATCATTTTTCAGCTGAATTTAACCGAAATTATCAAGCATGAAGAGTTGTCGGTTATACATTTTCTGAAGATCTGACACCATCCAGGGTCCTACCCTTCAACCTTCCATCTGTCTCCATCATTTCCTCCTACCCACATGTCTACCAAGGTGACAGCCAGGGTGCCTGGCCTCCACATCCTCCCATCCCTCAAACCCTAACCACACATGGCTCCAAATACAATCATTCCCCAACAAGTCAGGATGAATTTCCCCGCCACTGCATCATAATGTTGTAAGCATCGCCGTAAAACTGGTAGTGGGGTCAGATTTTCAGAAAATGTACAATTGGCAGCTCTACACATTTGGAAAATTCTCCTAAATTAGGCTGAAAAAAAAAAGAATATCGGGTATATTTTAGTATATTTGGTATCACATTGATTTGAAGTATCAGTTCTGTTATGTTAAACTGCATTTTGAAGCTTATTTTTGTCTGAAATGTGGGTTATTTGAGAGGATTGGTGAAGGCGAATTGTACATTTTCTGGAAATCTGACCCAGTGACCATTGTGGTCATAACAATAGGCGGAATTGATTTTTTAAGAGACAATGTTATTGGCCACAAACATTTACGGTTACGGTAAAGCTTTTTCCTGAATCATATCTGAAGACAATTGTGTTTGTAATTCATGATTACTAGGTCTTGATGCATGAACTCAGACATTTGGTAAGGTAAGAGGTCCCTCAGAGGTTCCTTACACTAGTCCTCTTGGTTTACTATACAATTATTAGATACGGTGCAATGAACCTTAGGCCCCATATGGGTCAGATTTTCAGAAAATGTACAACTCGCCTTCACCAATCCTCTCAAATAGCCCACATTTAAGACAAAAATAAGCTTCAAAATGTAGTTTAACATAACAGAACTGATACTTCAAATCAATGCGATACCAAATATACTAAAATATACCCGATATTCTTTATTTTTCAGCCTAATTTAGGAGAATTTTCCAAATGTGTAGAGCTGCAAATTGTACATTTTATGAAAATCTGACCCATATATGTCCACTAAACAGCGTGGAGAAACACAGGGCCGTTAAGTTATGTGAATTGATATTGATATTTTGATAATTGTGAAGTAATAGACTAAGAAAAAAGACGTTAGATTCCTACTAAGAAGCCTACTCCAGGAATGGCAAATCCTTGAGAAAATTGACTTACAGCCTAAGCCCAGAGTTGAGAGAGTGCCTTCAAACTGAGGGAAAGCCTCTCGCTCCAATCTGACAATTGATATTAGGCGTCCAATCACTGACATACGATTCTTATCGTGCTTGCACACCCGCCCATGTATATATCCGTACACTTTTGTACGCCTTATCCTATTATATTACGCATAGTCAGCTAGTCAACTAGTCAACTGTTATAACTTAGAATTTCTTATATGTTCCAACCAACGGGGTACTCGGAAGAGCTGTGAATAGCACAGACAGTATTCCACTTCCATTATTCTTTTGACTTAATATATATGTAACTGTGAAATGGAAATAAAATCTATTATTATTATATTATTATCTGATATGAGAGGCTGTGAGCCTTGACTGGCTTAGTGGAAACTGGTCCTTACTCAGAACACAATAATTTAACAAATGCTCTAGCAAAGATAGAATAATAATGATAAAAAGGATTTAAAAAGATTATATGGGTCAGATTTTCAAAAAATGTACAATTGGCAGCTCTACATATTTAGTAATTTCTCCTAAATTCCGCTTAAAATGTCATAAATGTTGGGTATATCTGAGTATATTTGGTATCGCATTGATTTAACGTATCAGTTCTGCTATGTTTAACTGTATTTTGAAGCTCATTTCTGGCTTAGATGTTGGTTATTTGAGAGGATTGGTGAAGGCGAATTGTACATTTTCCGAAAATCTGACCCATATATGATTCCAATCATGTATAATCGCCAGTTCTACACATTTAGCAAATTCTGCTAAATACTCGGTGTATCTGAGTATATTTAATATTGACTTCATTCAGAAAATCTGTCTGTTTCTGTTGAACTGTATTTTAACTTCCTTTTTGTCTCAAATTTGATTACTTTTTTATATATATATATACTTATATTTAACAATTTAGATATTTATTCAAGACCATTATGATTTTGTTATTTTTTCTTGATAAGCTGAGAAATTGTCTGTATGATGAAAATTATCAATAAACAACATAAAAATAAACATTATTTGAGAGAATGCGTAGGTCAATTGTACATTTTCTCACGATCTGACCCAAAAAGCCTTTTTAGCCAGATTCAAAGGCGTGAGTAGCGGTCGTGCCCAGGTTTCCAGGCCATCTCCTGTCTATTATAAAAGTATAACTCCCGCTCCTCCAGCACCTTCTCCAGTAGCTTCCCTCCTGTCAACCCCAGGCATCGAACTCCTCTGACTTATCAATATGGATGGTGGAGCGCAAGGGAAGGGCGTGTAGGGAAATTGTTTGAATTCCTATGGAAGCCGCCCATAACATTAATAATAATATTGCTGTATATATATGGACTAAACCAAGCGTGAGTTCAGAGGAGGAGTGGAAGATGGATTAGAAAATGGGTCAGATTGCCTAGAAATGTACAATTGCTTGCTCTACACATTTTGTCAATTCTGCTAAATTAGGCTGAAAAATGGTAAATATATACTAGATGTATTGTAGTGTATTTTCCAATACGTTGACTTACACGATCTGTTCTGTTCTGTTAAATTGTATTTTAAAGATAGTTTTTGTTCTGAATCTGGATTATTTGAGAGGATTGGTGAAAGTGAATTGTACATTTTCTGACGCCCTGGCCCGTATGGGCAATGTAGTTGGATAACGTACGTTACACACATACGTGTCACAGAAGAATGTGATGTGTCACAGACAAATGGAAATTTATCGTAATAACAAAAACAGGATGAAGCGAATTCCAATGATATAAACTTTAGGAAACCTGATAAATACTTCTATTAATTGAAAATAAGTTAGCAATATTTCTGGGTCAACAATCTAGCGAGATTTTGCAAATTGATAATAATTGAGTGCATATGAATGATAGTACGTTTAAATGGATTGTCAACCCACATATGTGATATGTTTCAGGAAAATGAGTCATAAGTCGCAAAATTGATATTTTTCAAAGTGTTTTTCTCAAAGTGTTTTTTTCACAAGATTGCATTATTGGAATGTTCTACCTTTTGGATTGTTTATCGGTTATAGCTATATCAATTGATGTGTCAAAGAACAGGACAATCTATGTAATATATCCTTTAGTTTTAAGGGTCCTCATATGGACTACATTTAGTTACTTTACTGTTTATTGACCCACAGAAATATTGGAAACATTTTTTTCAAAAACGAAAATATCAAACTTAAAATCTAGAAATACTTATTAGATTATTAGACTGTTTACTATCATTGGAATCGGCTTCATCTCATCTTTTAAAAAATAATGGAATCTCAAAATCTATTTTTTGCGACTTATGACTCATTTTCCTGAAACACATCACATATCATTGATATAATTAATTTTCATTAGTTTGTTACTAGGCATTGGCGTGTGTAGTGTAGCTAGTAGTGCTCACAGTATCAGTGTCATTACAAAAATCATTGGATTTTGTGGGAACAAGTTTAAGAAAACCTACACATGAATTCATTCTTTATAACCTTAGCTGCTTTCCCTTTAAACCTTTAAAAGAAATAATATAATTACTGGATATATTATGATAAATCAATAGATAATAATTATATGTAATACATATGCTAGAAAACTTGGATCAAAACTTGAAACATTCCCACTAGAGAATTGCCAGGAGGCGTAGTTTACAGAAACACATATGGGTCAGATTTTCAGAAAATGTACAATTCAACTTCGCCAATCTTCTCAAATAACCCAAATTCCAGACGAAACTAAAGTTCAGAATCCATGCAGTGCCGAATATACTCGAATTTACCTAGAATTGACCTGGAATTGATTGTAGCCTAATTTAGAAGAATTGACTAAATGTGTACAGCTGCCAATTGTACATTTTCTGAAAATCTGACCCATTTAGGACTGTTCATAATTAACCACTGGGACGGGGGTGTTGCATGGAGAATTTGCGAAAAGTTCTTGTGCAAAATTGTATGACCCCCCCACCAAAATCGTGTGCAAAAATGTCTTGCCTTCCCGCTTAAACGTTTGTGCAAAATGTTATCATCCCCTACATAATTGTAGTTCTGAGTCTATGAAAAAGAAATGCCCCCACAAACTTTTAGAGTCTGCACACAAAAGGTGCCCCCCCAACAAATTCTCCTCCCCCTCCCAGCAATGGTTAAACATGAACGGTCCCTTGTTATTGTGAGCCGTTTCTCTCAACATACAACTACTCTCTACATGAAATGGAACATATGGGTCAGATTTTCAGGAAATGTACAATTCGCCTTCACCAATCCACTCAAATAGCCCACATTTAAGGCACAAATCAGCTTCAAAATGCAGTTTAACATAACAGAACTGATGCTTTAAATCAATGCGATCCCAAATATAGTCAGATATACTTGGTATTCATCATTTTTCATTCTTATTTTGCAGAATTCACTAAATGTGTAGAGCTGCCAATTGTGCATTTTCTGAAAATCAGACCCATATTCCCAAGCTATCGAGATTCTACCCAAGGATTTATGAAGTGGCACAAGAAATAGTTCCCTATGGGAGAAGATGCTGAGAATACAGTAATAGGGAGGTTCCGCAAGCAAACCTATCTCAATTACGTAACCTTATCCGTATTATTTCTGTGAATTACGTCGCATTTTTCTGTATAAAGATAAATTGTGAGATGAAACATTTTGCTTGATATGTTACGTTACGTTTAAAACACACCTCAACCATAGCATATTATCTAACTATCCAACATATTATTTTATTTTATTTTAAGAATTTTTTTATTCAGCAATAGAACATTATGTAACAATTAAGCTATTCTCAGGAATTGCTGACATGCTTACGAAAGTTAACAGAATGTTATATTATTACTGATCATGTGACAGAGTAATTCTATACATATCTAATACATAATTATTATGAATAAAAATCGTAAGAGCCTCGCACATTAAGCATTTTTAACAAAGGGGGGAAAAAGAAATAATAAAGAATCTCTAAAATCCAACCCCAGCGTTGTGTCTTATGCAAACAGTCCAATTGGGTGGATCCTTATTATGTATATATTAAACATTCATATAGTATTGTAGCTCTTTATTGGATATTTGATACATTAATCATAGAAGTTGCATAATAATGCAGCAATCATTGTTAAATATGTGGTGTGTTTCAGGAAAATGAGTCATAAGTCGCAAAATTCATATTTTTAAAACTCATTTAGTCACAAGATTTCCTTTTTGGAATGTTTTCATTTTTGGAGTATCTAGTCATATAGGTCTTATGAAAACATGGACCAAATTTCAGGATAGTGTATAAAATATACTGATGCATTTCTAAGATCATCCTATGGATACATTTACCTACTTTACCAGTAATTGTTCACCCAACAATATTGAAAACTTAAAATAAAAATATTAAACTTGAAATATAGAAATACTTATTTAATGCCCTTAAAAAAATAGATTTTGAGATACCATTATATTTGAAAATATGACATCAAGCCGATTCCAATGATAGTAAACAGTCTAATGATCTCTTAAGTATTTCTAGATTTTAAGTTTGATATTTTCATTTTGAAAAAAAAAGTTTCCAATATTTCTGGGGGTCAATAAACAGTAAAGTAACTAAATTTAGTCCTTATGAGGACCTTCAAAACTAAAGGATATACTACATAGATTATCCTGAAATTTGATACATCGATTGATATAGGTATAAGCGATGGACTCTGAAAGAATCAGAACAGTCCAATAATGAGATCTTATGAAAAAACACTAAAAAAAAATATCGATTTTGCGACTTATGACTCATTTTCCTAAAACACATCACATATAAACAACTAGACAGGCCTTTACTTACATACAGACTGCCACTGATCTCCTGACGTGTTATATAAATATCACGACAATAACTAGGATGAAATGAAATAATTGTCAACGTCCGATATTGTGACTCGGTAATACAACATACAAAATGATGGTAAAGGGCCTTGTGCACTAAGCTGATTCTCATGCAATTCTTACATAGGCCTAGTTAGTCCTCTGCGTCGCAAAGTCGCTCGAGAATTGGCTTAGTTGACCAAGGCCTTTACTCATTGTCTTTTTGTATTCTAATTTCATGTTATGAAACTTTTCTCCACGGGTGCACTGCAAATATTGTTCCTCTTTTTTTTTCTTTTTTTCTAAAAGTTTTCTTCCTCTTGGTGAAAGCCCTCAAGACCTCAATCTGACTAAATAATTATTTAAATAATTATTTAACAAACTCAACAACTAGTCTGGAGAGCCTTTGTCTTCTCGTGTTTCAGTGTTTTGGGTTGATTTCCGTATTTTGGGTCAGATTTTCAGAAAATGTACAATTGGCAGCTGTACACATTTAGTAAATTCTGTAACATTAGGCTGCAATTTGGCCAATACTAGGTAAATTCGAGTATATTCGGCATTGCATTGATTCTAGAAATCTGTTTGGTTAGGTTGAACTGTATTTTGAACTGTATTTTGTTCTGAAATTTGGGTTATTTGAGAGGATTGGTGAAGTTGAATTGTACATGTTCTGAAAATCTTACCCATTTGAGAGATGCTTTAACCTGTGTCTGTATCTAGTAATTGATTGCATAGTGTGGTACCGTAATCAGGTCCGCTCTTCTACCCGGCTAGAATTACACTGAAATGCGCGTCAGCACCCATAATGATTTCTATTCTTTTAGTTTAGTTCACTATTTGTGATGTGTTTCAGGAAGATGAGTCCCAAGTCGCAAAATTGATATTTTAAGTGACTTATTCACAAGATGTATTTGTTGGAATGTTTTCATTTTTTGGGCGTCTGGTTGTATGACTAAAATAGTTTATTAGATATATCCTTGCATTCTATGAATTATACTTAGCTACTTTACTAGTAATGATTGTTCACATCTTCACACCGGATATTTCTGGGTCAGGGCATCAGAAAATGAAAAATTCACCTTCACCGTTTCGTTAAATAACCCAAGTTAACGCCAAAAACGAGGTTCAAAATATATTTCAACGTAAAAGTCGGATGGGAGTAAGATTATATTTGTGATCCGTTTTAGGAAAATGAGTCATAAGTCGCAAAATTTGGATTTCGGAATATCATCATATTTGAAAAGAGGAGATCAAGCTGATTCCAATGATAGTAAACACTAGGGTACCTAATATGCATTTCTATATTTTAAATCTGATATTTTTATTTTTGAAAAAAAGAATTGCAATGTTTCTGGAAGGGTAATTACCAGTAAAGTAACTAAACATACTCCATACGAACGCCTTCAAAAACGCAAAGATATACTTAATACAATGTCCCAAAATTTGTTACACAGATATATCTGACTATAAGTGCTAAACGCCCTAAAAATCAAAACATTCCAATAAAAAGATCTTGTGAAAAAAAACACTTTGAAAAATATCAATTTTGCCACTTGTGACTCATTTTCCTGGAATACAACACATTTTAGATTGATGCTCCTGAAACAGATATCTAAAACAGAGGTTAATGACCGGACTTGTAAACAGAATTGTGAACTTGAAGCTGTGCTCTCATTTAACATCCTTGGTCCAATAACAGGAGATGTTCTAAATAAATTCACTTCTGTTCCCACCCGTCCAAAGTCATTTTATCAACAGTTTATTTTTGCTAAACTGGTTTATATTTCAGAGACCATTCACGAGATCCTTTCCTGCAGTGCTTTCACTTTTCCCGCCCAACATGAATATGAATTATTTTATAAACGCATAACACCAGCTGACACTGTTGTAATAACTGAGAAAATACAGACTTACAAATTAAACTTATAAAAAAATATGACTTATAGGACTGAACTCATCAATATTCTGCAGCTGTTATGATTATGTTAATATAAAAAGTAATATCAGTCGAGCAAAAACAGCCACCGGTGAGCGATAATAAGTGAAGTCATCATAGGAAAGGATTTGGGTGGGTCCTCTGAAATACAAATAAGGACGTTTCAGAAGTCCTGTAGCAAAAGCATGTTCATGAATTCTTCTAACATAGGTTAGTGCTCGCTGGCTAAAATTAGCGGTCACTAAAATCAGTTAGCTTAACAAGCGACCCCTTGATTAACGCATGGTTAACGCATGCTTTATGAAACAGGATTAACAAACGCGTGGTAATTTTGCCGTTACCAGACCAATTCTGCACCAATTGTGAAAGGCAGGCCAGAGTTGTAACATCAACATAAGGATCACTAGGGTCAGATTTTCAGAAAATGTACAATTCAACTTCACCAATCCTCTGAAATTCCAGACGAAAATAAAGTTAAAAATACAGTTCAACCTAACCAAACAGATTGCTAGAATCAATGCAATGCTGACTATACTCGAATTTACCTAGTATAGACCAAATTGCAGCCTAATTTAGCAGAATTTACTAAATGTGTACAGCTGCCAATTGTGCATTTTCTGAAAATCTGACCCACTATGAGGATCACTAGCTAAGACACCCATGCTGTAATGCTAACACCGCATATGATATGAATTGAGTTGAGGGAGAGTAATTGGATTAGCACTAATCCAATGAATGGAGGGACAGCAGAGATAATGAGCAGATATGATGAGGCAGGAGTAGGTAACCATATCCTTATCTCACTACCCTGGAGCATGTCTCCTGGGTTACCAGTAGTATTATGTGATATTATCCTCCTCTACATCAACCAGACCTACATACATGTATACATACATACTTACATATGGGTCAGACTTTTAGAAAATGTACATTTGGCAGCAGTACACATTTAGTAAGTTTTGCTAAATTAGGCTGAAATTTGGTCAATACTAGGTAAGTATGAGTATATTCAGCATTGCATTGATACTAGCAATCTGTTTGGTTAGGTTGAACTGTGTTTTGAACTTTATTTTCTGGCGATTTCACCAACATACATGTATACATACATACTTACATACATGTATGAGGAAACATATTTTGAAAAATATTTCTAGAGCTTTACAACTTTGTCGTAATTGACTGCTTATTGAAAGCATGATATTAAAAGCATGTACGCTGTAAATTTATCTCAGTGCATATAAGGCCACGATAATCCTCGTGTTAATATTTCTACCTCAGCTGATGTAGAATAGGCTGAGAAGAGTCAGATTTCTCCACTATCATATATTTGTTATTTCACGTTACTTGTTGCATTAATGTCCATCTGACGAATGATCTGGTTTACGAAAGATCTGCACTGTGCAGCTACTGTATGCCATGTTTCTATGTATAATTACATATTAATACATAAATATATAATATATATAGACAAAATTGACTCCTGGTCGTGTGGGAGGTGGTTATCTCCCACGGGCGTACCAATTTCGTAAGGGTGCGTAGCACTCAACGCAATTGGGTAGCCCAAGGGAGATAACCACCTCCCACATGACCAGAAGTCTATTTTGTATTTATTATACCTCTCCCAATGATTTTGTGTGAAAAAATAGTGAAAATTCGATGGAATTTAGTGCCACACAATAAGCTCACCTCGCCACTTGTTTTGTTTATACTCTCACCTAGCTTCACTTCCGGTCCACCTCAATCCTTTCCGGGTCTATTTATCTATTTAAATATGCAATAAATTCAAAAATTTTACAGTTGTTTATCACTATAATTATAATTATATCATTACATACGATGTATTTCAAGTCTTTTTTCCGCGAAAATAATTATTATAATACAGAAAATAAGGATGCGAACAAGGGCCTTTTTTTTCAACAAAAATTCCGCCAGGGGGCAATAAGATATGTAAATACCGCCCAGAGGGTAATGCGGTTTTCCAATGCTGTAGCCTATGGCTTACCATACCATCCCTCCCAGAGGTATAATAAATATCTATACCACATACATACATATACACATCAGTAATACATTTGTTTCATCTAACGTCAATTGAAGTTTAATTAGTTTATAAACTAATTAAACTTATATATAGCATCTTTGATTCCTACTGCATGATAAACCACTGAACAGCAAGCGGATTGTGCAGTATATTCCTTTTCACAGACCTGCATAACAGGAACCTGCATAAAATTCAGGCTTCATGCATCCTCGCTTTTGGCTTCACCACTCTCAATGGTACATACGTTTACACCGCTTGTACGATATTTTAGAACAATCAATCAGTGCATTCCATCTAACAATCCTTTACCAATAAACACATTATGTAATGCAACATTGTGTGGGCCTACACTCGAAGCAGTTTGTGTATTTTGCTTTTTTACTTGAAGGACCAATAGTTCAATGTTTTATTCCCCTGTTACCCCTATCTATAGTCTGTTCGAAACGTAGCTGACTTGTGATTCCTTAGTCCCTTAAAAGAGAGAAAGGGGGGATTTTTGACTTGTATTTATGACAAGGATCTGTCAACCCTTTGCCCAGCGAGCTGCTCTTTGCAATCAACCATGGGGTAACAGGGCCAGTAAAACCAGCTCTTCCTTCCATCTAAGCAAAACAACAGCTTCTGGAATGGAACAGAGACAGGGAAATGCACTACAGCTGTATATTTGGCCATGGTCAATCGCAAACAGCCATGGTCATTTGCAAACTGCGACTCAAAGGGCCAAGGAATCACATGTCAACTACTTTTCGGACAGACTACCCTAACGTTTTCGAAGCCCATTGAGGACTTATCAGTTTAATAAGATGGAAGAGACCAATATTCTTGGGTGGTCCTGGGTATGACCTTAAAGTGCCTTTCTGTCTCTTTTTTCTGTCTCTCTCCCCCTTCTTCTCTGTCTCTATTTCCTGGGTATGATCATAAACTGCCTCCCTCTCGGCTCTCCGGCCCTTGATATAACCTTCAATGTGTTGATAAGGGCGTGAAGCAACCAAACTCACTCACTCACTCAAATATTCTCGGCATTTCATTGTCCTAAGTTACTCCCACACCACCTGGCCAGAATGCTTCAATATTCTACCCCGCAGACTCTCAACTCAATGTGAATCCACGAATAGCCTTCAATTTCTATGGTAATTAGTTGAAGTAGCTTTTAGGCTGCATTCTCAAATTAGAAGTCATCATCATATTGCTGTATGTAAAGCTTGGGTTTCACTGCAAAGCTTCGGCCATCTTTGAGTTAGAGGATCAGATCGTCAGAAAATGTTCAATTGACCTTCACCAATCCTCTCAAATAACCCAAATTTAAGAAGATAATTAGGTTCAAAATTCAGTTCAACATAACCAGACAGATTTATTGAACGAATACAATACAGAATATACTCAGATATACCTAGTATTTATAATTTCTCAATCTAATTTAGCAGAATTTGATAGATCTGTAGAACTGTAGATTGTGCAATTTTTGAAAATCTGACCCTAGAGAGCGTGGGCCAGGCTTAGCCTTAGCTGAGCTGAAGCCTATATGGGTCAGATTTTCAGGAAATTCACCTTCACCAATTCTCTCATATAACCCAAATTTAAGACAATAATCAGGTTCAAAATCCTGTTCAGCATAACCAAACAGATTGTTTCAATCAAGGCAATACCAAATATACCCATATATACCTAGTGTGGATAATTTTTCAGTCCAATTTAGCAGAATTTACAAAATATGTTGATCTGCCAATTGTACAATTGATGAAAATCTGACCCATAAAGTTTAGCGTAAAGATTAGACCCTGGACCATGTCTATAAAGTTACAAGTAATCCTCTGGGATAGGTTACCTCATATATGTGGAGTCATATAACTCCACGTAGACATAATATAATCTTAAAGCTGAATCAGCATGAACTCTCCACCTACTGGGGCTCGTAATTTAAAAGAAATACGAAAATATTATGAAAATATCGAAGTCAAACGGTCATTTAGGGTCTTTAAAACTATACTTTGGTATTCATAGATCATTTATACAGAATATGATTTTGGTGAAAACATTTTTGCAATTTTCGATGAAAATGTTGCTGAATATTTGTATGTAAGATTTGTACAGAATTAAAGCTGTATTAGCATTAACTCCCTACTTACATGGGCTCATACTTTTTAAAAAATACCAAAATATTATGAAAATATCGAAGTCAAACGGTCATTTAGGGTCTTTAAAATTATTCTTTCGCTTTTGAAATGAAGCTATAGTTGATTATGAGTTGAGATTTGAGATAATGCAAACATTTCTTTTGTGACTTGTGACTCATTTTTGTGTAAAACATCACATTTATAAGCAGGGAAAGGCCTCGACACTCTGTGACAGACACAGATCCCTTGGGTGTACAGTAACATAAAGGTCTAATACATAATGTAGAAGCTTGAACAATGCAACAGACAGGTCGGACAGTAGTACATTGCAGTTCATTTTCTGCTTTTTAGGATTCACACAGATTTAGACAAAGTCTTATATATGGGTCAGGTCGCCTAGAAATGTACAATAGGGGAGTTGCATGTGCCACCGCGCATGTCTGTTACAGTGCATCATGGGATGAATCATGTACAAATCGTACATACAAATATTCAGCAACATTTTTATCGAAAATTGCAAGAATGTTTTCACCAATATCATAATGAATAAATTATCTATGAAAATCAAATGCATGATGGGAAAGATGGAGACTTTTGTCATGGACACATGGATGATACATTGATATTGACATTAGAAATTTGATAAATATTCCATGCTGAACATGACAGGTTTTCCAAAGATTTTAGACTGTACCAGTAGTCCCACAATTCCATGCGAGTCAAGATTCAAAATGGCGGCTCCCCTATTGCTTAGAATCATGTTAAAGTGTCATTAAAAACTCTTAGGTCTAGCCTAAATGATCCTTTAAAAAAACAGAGGTCTGTACGAATTTGTCTCAGACTGAGGATGTTTTCTACACATTTGTATAACAGTTTTGACACAGGGCCAAACATGATGATAAGGAGATTTAGCAACCACAACGCACCAACACAACACTAATGCATCCACTAACTTTTAGTCTCGAATTGTTGGGATCTGCGATAGTGGTGTATGTGTATAGTGTATATATTTGCAATGATTCACACAATGCGTTTTTTATTTAAAAATAGAGTTTTTAGTATTGGACAAGTGTCATAAAGATCCCAACAATTTGAGACTAAAGCAATTAGATCCTTCGGTTGTGGTGCTTGTGGATGTCTACGCGACCGGAACATCCCTTGGCTAACACCTTGGGATGTCCCTCACCGCGTAGACATCCCGAAGCACCACAACCTCAGGTTCTAATCACCCAATAGTACATTATTACTGTCATGGCGATATGTTAAGAGGCCTGCAATGCAGTTGCTCTCAGCCTAGCACCTCTTGAGATATCCCCACAGCAGTAATAATGTACTAAAAGTTAGAGGATGAGTTAGTGTTGTGTTGGTGCGTTGTGGTTGCTAAATCTCCCTAGTAAGGACAGATTTAGACAAGGTCCTATATTCGAAATAAGTGTCCAACTTCTATAGATTGCTCTGACAAGTACTGCCAGACTCCTGGATCCTTCCAACATTGAATATTCTAGAATGGCACGTATTTGTGAAGTAATGGGTGAACTACTGCATACTTTCACTAATAGAGAGATTTAGCAGGTGCCCCCCATATTCTGTGTGCTTATACGCATACCCCTCACTGTCCGCCCCATGACATCAGTCATGTTTTGGGCTCCGGCATGGGCAATAGGGGATTTGCATAGCCGCCATTGTCGGTCTTGATTCGCATGGAATCATGGGACTATTGGTACAGTATAAAATCTATAGAAAACATGTCATGTTCAGCATGGACTATTCATACTACAAGCCTCAATCTTTCCCATCATGCACTGGGTTTCCATAGCTCATTAATAAAAGACTAGCAAATAATCGTGCTACGCACAGGATTTGCTAGTGGGACAGTGGGGCCCACATCCTCATCTCTCCTTGTTCCCTCTATCTTTCTCTTTCAAGTTGTCTCTATAACTTAGTATCTTCATACCACAAATGGAACCCTGTTTAGATGCTTTTTTTGGTCACTTTTCAGTGTTGTGCTGTTGTTGTGTTGCCTGTCCCTGTCCCTGTCCCTGTCCCTGTCCCTGTCCCTGTCCCTGTCCCAATCCCTCTCCCGCTCCCTCTCCCATTCCATCTTTCATTGTGAGGTAATTAGTGGGTGGGATCCCCCAGCTCAACTTCAAAAACCATCACAAACAAAAGTTTATGAACTGATTCAACTCTGGCGATGCTCCTTTCAGTGGAAATATATCAACTCCTGTTCCATAGTGAAGCAATGATGTGCCCGTCCATGACGTCATGCTTTGGGTGACCCAGAAAACCTGGTGTAGGGGCACTGATAGGTTTGTTCTCAGGCAGTGCTGGGGGCCCTGGATGGGGGTGCTTGATGTAAACCCATTTCTAACCCCTTTTCAAACCTAATTTGTTAATGAGACATGGTGTATTGGTTAGGGACCAGTTTCGGCAATGTGCATGTGAAATATAATGGAGATCTGGCCAGCGGTTTCAGAGAAGATAGGGGTTTAAAGCTCCAAACCCTTATTTTATCAATATATAGATACTGGTGAAAACATCAATTGACATCAAACATGCAATTTTCGATAACAATTGTGATGTGTTCCAGTAAAATGAGTCCCAAATCGCAAAAGCAAATAGGGGATTTGCATGTCTCACTGCAAGAATATTTTCACCAATATCAGAGCTTGTATAAATGAGCTATGAAAACCAAAGGCATGATGGGAACGATGGGGACATGTGTTATGAAAACATGTATAACATTGGACATATGACATTGGAGGACAGATATATATCCTATGCTGAAGATGACATCTTTTCTATAGATTTTAACTGTACCATAATTCCATGCGAATCAAGATTCAAAATGGCGGCTATGCACATCCCCTATTAGCCAAGTAAAAACAGCCGCCGGTGAGCAATAATAAGTGGTCTTCACTGCATGAGAATGATTCTGGTGGGTCCTCCATATACAAATGATGACGTTTTAGAAGCCATGTTGCAATAACAACTGGGCAAAGTTCTCTAAAAGTTTGGTTAAATAAGTTTTAGATGGGTTGGACAAGAGTAAAACAAAAAGGTAGAAAATGGTCAGTTCTTGCCTGACATTGGCTGAAAGTGTAACTTTAATCCAGAGCAACAAAGATTAGATAAAAAAGAATTAGTTAACAGTGATCAGTTTACATTTATTTATTTCCAGTTCATGCAGAAGATTGCGTTTCCAATGGAAATGAAGATTGGTGTCCGTTAAATGTACAGTTCGAGGGGGAGGGATAGTAGGAGGGAGAGGAAGGGGAGACAGAAAACATGAAATCCCTATCCCATATATGACTGGTCACTCCATATAATTCTGTTGGTCCCTTTAACACCTTTGCATATGAGACATTTTATTTCTCATATTGCCACTTTAATTCACACATGGTCTACCCTTTAATTCACACCTAAACACCATCCCCTCCCCCTCCCAGCCATTACCAGCATGATTCTGATCCCATCTGCTAATATCAGAATCAACAGTCTTCAAACTGATATCCAGGATGGGAGGAGCCAAGATGCTATCAATGATTGACAGACATCACCCCAATCTACTTAGATTGGTGTTATCTCATCAATCTAAAAAGCCACGATTCTTCTTGCCATAGAAACTTGCGGTGACCCCACAGCCACCTTAAAGATCTCTAGAATCAATGGCCTTGAGCTGAAAGGGTTGTAAATAGGATTAAACAAGATAAGATAAGAATATAATGAGATAAGCTGGCCTCAACGGCAATGTCTGACATTTCAGACTCAGCAGGACAATCGATTTTGTCCACAAATGTCAAGGGTTGCCGTGGGCTGGGTTGTAGAGTTAGGGAAATGTAGCCACTGTATTGGCACTTGTGGGCAAATGAGAGGAGATGAGGCTGAGGGAGAGCTGTGCTGTAGGGAATTACACTAGTTGTATGCGTGGTGAGTTACAGGAGTTTTACATGTGTCACAATTGTGATGTGTTTCAGGAAAATGAGTCATAAGTCGCAAAAATTGGATTTTCTGATATTATCATATTTAAAAAGATGAGACCAAGGGGATTCCAATGAATATAAACATCAAGGGCAACTTATAAGTATTTCTATATTTTCAGTTTGATATTTTTATTTCCAAAAAAAGAAGTTTTCAATATTTTTGGGTGGACAATTACTATTAAAGTAGCTGAATATACTCTATGGGATGACCCTATAAATGCATTTTTCGCGCAGATAAATAAGTACTTTGACATCTTTTCGTGTGGACCTATATTCGTGCAGCAAGTCTCACGCCTTGTTTATGCAATAATTATACCTTTCGGGCAGAATGTATTTTCACGCACAAAGGTGGGTGCGCTAAAATAGCAAAAATAAATACTGCGCGAATATTAATACGTTTACACTAGCACGTTTATAAATATATTAATATATAGGACATAACTTTACGTAACATTATCCAATGTCATTAATAAGTTCATTGGGCCAGAACGTGAACATTGCAGCCCATCACAATTCAAACCCACAAGATTTCCATGGCTTTCAGTCAAAAGCGACACTTTGGAATATTTTGGTCCCCGACATGAATATGATAATTGCAAGAAGGATTTTAAATTTATTCTCCGAAAGATTCCTGCCAACTTTCTTCATTTCAATAATTACCATTTTACTTACTGATGATGAAGCAGGAGGGAACCAAACTCACCTGCAATTCATAAAGAAAACATTCATTAATAAGCAGCAAAGTTTGATAATCCAAGGAACAAGGCACATCTAAAGCCGATTATAAATATGTAACATCAATTTGACGTATGACGATGACGATCTAATGTTTTTTTAGGAGAAATAATAACAGGAAAAACATTTACTATTACTATTCTGTTTTTAATGAAACATAAGGAAGATTCTTTTGGCCAGTAGTGTGTACAATTGCCAATTGCCACAATTGCCATGGAAATGTTGTAAATACTAGCTCCTGATACACAGGTCCATCTAGTGGAGAAGCACTTGTACTAATGGTCCAGCACAGTTGCACAGATATTGCAAAGTAGTAGACTCAAAGTGAAGGTACTTGTGGGTCAGATTTTCAGAAAATGTACAATTGGCAGCTGTATACATTTAGTAAATTCTGCAACATTAGGCTGCAATTTGGTCAATACTAGGTAAATTCGAGAATATTCAGCATTGCATTGACTCTAGAAATCTGTTTGGTTAGGTTGAACTGTATTTTGAACTTTATTTTCGTCTGAAATTTGGGTTATTTGAGAGGATTGGTGAAGGTGAATTGTACATTTTCTGTAAATCTGACCCATAAGTAGTATAGGGAAAGATCTCTTTATCCCTGACACTACACATATTTATTGTTTATGCATCGTCACCATTGATTCTAACATCAATAGGGGATTTGCATGTGCCACTGCGAATGCCTGTGATATTGCATTCTGAGAAAATTGCAAAGAATAAAGCAAGAATGTTTTCACCAATATCCTAGCCTTTATAAATCATGTATGTAAAGCAAATGCATGGTGGGAGTGATGGGGTGTTATAGCAAGATATTATAGAAAATATTTCTAGAAAAACGACTGAGATAAAGTGTACTTGATACATAATGTCTTCTACTGAATAAAAATCGTTAAATACAAATAAATATACCGCATTTCCTTGAATTAAAGCCTCCCAGCGCTTTTAACTCAAGAAATGTATACCAGGCGGTAATTCAAGACCCAGCGGTGATTCAAATATGGAACTTAATGCATCTCCACTGAAGAAACAGTGCTAATTCAAGGCCTGGCAGTTATTTAAAAGCAATACGATATATCTTTTCTATAGATTTTATACTGTACCATTAGTCCCATCATTCCATGTGAATCAAGATTCAAGATGATGTACATACCTATAGAACAGTCTTGCTGCGAATTTCACATAAGAAGGACTTCCCCTCCATACAGGTAAATGGATTCCCACAAAAACTTTTTCCTTAGTCTAAAGACATAAGAGGCCCCAAATGTGATGTGTTACAGAAATACCAGTCACAAGTCGCAAAATTGCTCTTTTTGAAAGTGTTTTCATTCATAAGATTAGTAGGAATGTTTAGGCCAACATATGGTATGTAGTAAATATATCCATGCAATTCTAAGGGCATCGTATAGAGTATGTTTAGCTACTTTATACTAGTAAATTTCTACCCAGAGCTATTGGACACTTTTTTTTTAAAAGTAAAATATCAAACTTTAAATATAGAATTATATGATAGGATATAACAAGGTTGGTTTCTGACTTACCGTATATATATATATAGGATTTTTATTCTGAACAGACAATACATTACAATCAGAAAAGAACATACCATCTGCAAGTCAAGTGACATGCAGGTCTTCCAGGCAAATCTTGCTTGTTGAACAAATATTATATTTAGTAAGTATTTGAAAATAAGTGTTCAGTGGTCAGTCATGATGTATGAGACTGTTTGAGGTCCGTGTTTAATTAGAGTGTCAATCATTTTGTAACAACGGATAATATAAGTTATAGTCGCGTAGTTGTCTTGTCCAGTGATAAAATTTCCGTATCAAATCATGGAGTAAGTACAATGATATCACAAGGCTTGATTTCTCTTGTACATTAGCTCCTGTACTGGAGGCTAAATACATTGAGAATGTTAAGAACATTTGAGTTATCGCGCCGTGGTGTTCATAGTGGTGGAGAACCACTACAGTAACATATATTTACAGTCAATTAAATAAAACAGTAAAGATTTTAACCCCCCTTCCCTGGTGTTATCGTTATATCGATCATGCTGTAGAAAGGATTTACATTCCTTGACTAATTATATTCCCCCCCCCCCATATTACCATGAACAAGTCATACAATGAATGTTGTTTGGTTGGTGATAACATCTGATATGTCTTCTCAACTTTTCTAAGATTTCTTAAGATGGGGATTGAAGTCAAGAGGGTACCTATTTTTCAGGTAGCCTCTGAACTCCTTCCTGTTCGGTATTGATTGGACTTCGCTAGGAAGAGAGTTCCATAAGGTGGGCATGGAATAGAGGTACGATGCCCACAAGTTTGTTATCCCATATTTTAAAATTTTGATCTCATATTTTAAAATAAAACGCATAAACAAACTATTTATTTACCTCGCTTCTGTGCAATGACCCACCATATATTGCTTTTTGATGCCAAAGCCCTAGACAAGCATAATATGTGATGTGTTTCAAGAAAATGAGTCATAAGTCGCAAAATTTATATTTTTCAAAGTGTTTTTTTCACAAGATCACATCATTGGAATGTTCTAATTTTTGGAGGGGTCATCACTTATAGCTAAATCAATAGATGTCCTAAATTTCAGAACAATCTATGTAATATATCCTTTCGTTTTGAAGGTCCTCATATGGACTACATTTAGTCACTTTACTATTTATTGACCCACAGAAATATTGGAAACTTTTTTTTCAAAAACGAAAATATCAAACTTAAAATCTAGAAATATTTATTAGATTATTAGACTGTTTACTATCATTGGAATCAGCTTGATTTCATCTTTTCAAATATGGTGATATCTCAAAATCCATTTTTTGCGACTTATGACTCCATTTCCTGTAACACATCATAGGTTCATTTATAGCACCTTGCATGTGGAGACCCAGGCCTGCCTACATAAGACTAATTACCTATATGGGTAAGATTTTCAGAAAATGTACAATTCGCCTTCACTAATCCTCTGAAATAACCCACATTTAAAAGAAAAATGAGCTTCAAAATACAGTTTAACATAACAGAACTGATACTTTAAACCAATGCTGAGTGAGCAACTATACTCAATATACCCAAAATTTATCATTTTTTAGCAGAACTTAGCAGAAATCAGTAAATATGTACAGCTGCCAATTGTACATTTTCGAAAAATCTGACCCATATATTATTATAGGTGTGACTAGTGTGTGGGGACCGACCTGTCACATGTGTCACCTTCCTCAGCTGACACTAATACTCTTCCCACGTAATAGAGAGAAAAGACAGGTCTTCAGAAAATGTACAATCAGCAGCTCTATACATTTAGCTAATTTAGGCTGAAAAATGATAAATACTAGATATATCTGAGTATATCTGGTACTAGGGTGATTCATACAATCTGTTTGGTTAAGGTGAACTATATTTTAAACCTCATTTCTGTCTTTAATGCGGGGAAATTTGAGAAATTTGGTGGAAGGGAATTGTACATTTTTGACGACTTCACCCAGGAGGAGTAGGAGGTGTGAAGCATGACACATGTACAAGGTGTGTGAGACTCACACACGGTATACAGGTGCTCTGTGTTGTACATGTCAGCCTTCCAACACTATGGAACCAAACACAGCTATATATGGGTCAGATCGTGAGCAAATGTACAATCGGCAGCTGTAGACATTTAGGAACTTCTGCTACATAAAGCTGCAATTTTGTCAATACCAGGTAAATTCGAGTACATTTGGCAGTGCATTGATTCTAGCAATCTAGTTGGTTAGGTTGAACTGTATTTTGAACTTTATTTACGTCTGAAATTTGGATTATTTGAGAGGATTGGTGAATCGATTGGCGAATTGTACATTTTCCGAAAATCTGACCCATATTGCCTTGATTCAAGCAGTCTGTTTGTTTATGTTGGACTGTATTGTGAACCTGATTTCTGTCTTAAATTTGAGTTATTTAAGAGGATTGGTGAAGGTGAATTGTACATTTTCTGGCGATTTCATCCATATGGGTCATTGACCTTTATCAACACTATGGAACATTACAAAGCTATATGGGTCAGACTTTCAGAAAATGTACAATTGGCAGCTGTACACATTTAGTAATTTCTGCTAAATAAGGCTGCAATTTGGTCAATACCAGGTAAATTCGGGTATACTTGGCATTGCATTGGTTCCAGCAATCTGTTTGGTTAGGTTGAACTGTATTTTCAACTTTATTTTCGTCTAAAATTTGGGTTATTGGGAAGATTGGCAAAGTTGAATTGCACATTTTCCCAAAATCTGACCCATATGGGGCAGGTTGTCAGAAAATGAATCCTACCCATATATGGGTCATTGTCCTTCATCAAGGCATTTATCGGCGGATGAATACAAGTAAAAGTAACTTGACTGCTGCACTCTCAGTTAACAGAAACCAACAACTAATCATTTTCCACTTTCTATTCCACTATTGTCCAACCCATCTAAAAGTAATTTGACCAAACTATTCAAGGACTTTGTCTGCTTGCTTTGGCTACAGACCAGGCACAATCCTTTACTGCGTTGGATTCCTCACATAGTATCATTTTCTCGTGACTGATTTGGCTTGAAATGTTTGTATAGACGTATAACAATAACAAAATATTGAAAAATCCTGTTCTAATATTAGTCATAATATGTGTTATTCTTGTATAAACATACACTTGCAGCAGAATATTGATGAATCCAGTCCTATAAGTCATAATATGTGTTATTCTTGTATAAACATACACTTGCAGCAGAATATTGATAAATCCAGTCCTATAAGTCATAATATGGCTGGCATCACACTAAAGGTGTTAGGCCGCTTCATTGTCGCAAGGGGGACATACACACCTTATACCCCACCTATCAACCAACACCCTACTTACCTGCCCATTATACCATATATAAACATACCTCTCCCGCTCCCCTACCTCACTCTTCTCATAACTTTCAAACAAATCGCAGCAGAATATTGATGAATCCAGTCCTATAAGTCATAATATGTGTTATTCTTGTATAAACATATAACAGCAGCAGAATATTGATGAATCCAGTCCTATAAGTCATAATATGTGTTATTCTTGTATAAACATATAACAGCGGCAGAATATTGATGAATCCAGTCCTATAAGTCATAATATGAGTAACTCTTGTATAAACATATAACAGCAGCAGAATATTGATAAATCCAGTCCTATAAGTCATAATATGAGTAACTCTTGTATAAACATATAACAGCAGCAAAATATTGATGAATCCAGTCCTATAAGTCATAATATGTGTTATTCTTGTATAAACATATAACAGCAGCAGAATATTGATAAATCCAGTCCTATAAGTCATAATATGAGTAACTCTTGTATAAACATATAACAGCAGCAGAATATTGATAAATCCAGTCCTATAAGTCATAATAATGATTAAAATTGTTAAGACTTTATCTGTCATAATATGAGGAAAGTTATTGGTCGTAATATAAGGGGAAATTGTGATAATATTTCATTTATTCGCAAATTTATTTATTAAGGAAATGTTAACAAAATTGTAGCACTCTCATCCGTAAGTGATTTTCGTTGTGATGAATACAAAAGAACTTAATCATTTACAGAGAGAACGAGGGGTGAAAATTAACAATCCATATAATCCGAGAATCCTTAATATTTTACACAATCAACAACAATGAATGCGATGATGAGATGAGATGAGTTATTTGGGTCAGATTCTCAGAAAATGTACAATTGGCAGCTCTAGACATTTAGGAAATTCTCCTAAATTAGGCTGAAAAATGAAGAACACCGGGTATAACTGAGTATATTTGGTATTGAATTGATTTAATGTATCAGTTCTGTTGTGTTAAACTGCTCTTTTAAGCTCATTTTTGTCTTAAATGTGGATTATTTGAGAGGATTGGTAAAGGTGAATTGTACATTTTCTGGAGATCCGACCCATCTACAGACTATTTGATAAGCATTTCAGCATATAAAGGTGTGAGAGGGTGTAGAATAATAAGTGAATGCAGCTGTAAACTGCACCACGCATGCTGAAAGTCCCTATTTACCTGGCGCCAGTGATGACGTATTGACTTGTCTGAGTGCACATGTTAGATGCAAGTAATATTAGCTTAGATGCAGTGCTTATGCAATCCTTCTATTGTTCACAATCGATGCCTATTAGACCATGTACACGGGCCTTTATTCAGCACAAGGCTAATGCATAAGGGTCAGATTTTCAGTAAATGTACAATTTAGCTTCACCAATCTTCTTAAATAACCCAAATTTCAGACGAAAAAAAAGTTCAAAATACAGTTCAATCTAACCCAACAGATTGCTAGAATCAAAGCAATGCCGAATATACTCGAATTTACCTAGCATTGAGCAAATTGCAGCCTTATTTAGCAGAATTTACTAAATGTGTAGAGCTGCCAATTGTACATTTTCTGAAAATCTGACCCATATATTCACTCTAATGTATGTGTGGGTCATGTCAACCGGAATTGTACAATAAGCAGGGAAAGGCCTCGACACTCTGTGATAGACACAGATCCCTTGGTAGTAGAGTAACATAAAGGTCTAATACATAATGTAGAAGCTTGAACAATGCAACAGACAAGTCTGACAGTAGTACATTGCAGTTCACTTGCTGCTTTTTAGGATTTGCACAGATTTAGACAAAGTCTTATATATGCCCAGAAATGTACAATAGGGGATCTGCATGTGCCACTGCGCAGGTCTACTGCAGTGCATGCTGGGATGGATTCCGTTGAAATCCGACATACAAATATTCGACAACGTTTTTATCCAAAATTGCAAGAATGTTTTCACCAATATCAGAGATTGTATAAATGGTCAATGAAAACCAAATGCAGGATGGGAAAGATTGGGACTTGCGCCATGGCAACATGTATAACACATGGATATTGACATTAGAGCATTGGTAAATATCCCATGCTGAACATGGCTTGTTTTGTATAGAAACTATTCTGCCTAGACTTGACCATAGGAATTTCCCCCTCACCCAGCTGTCTCTTTTCTGACTTTCTGATTCATATATACATAGATGTTGTAATTGTTACATGGGCGAGTGGTTAGGGTAAGCAGGTATACAATCGATACCAATTAGACCAGCCCTGGCCTGTATCAAACAGCCAGGGTAAATACAAATCTATACACCCTCACATATGCAAGGTGTTACCATAATTACAGTTTGTATTAACAAACGCCACATTTAATATCAGCCCTGTTTCTCTCACACAACCACACACGATCATTTTAGATATTGGTTGATGTACAAATTTGTTCCCATATGGAGTTCCAATTGTTGAATGTTTTACTGTAAAACATGAAGATTTCCAGCATACGGTCAATGACCGTGTAAAAATGGTATATATATCCTCCAAAATGCAATAGGGGACTTGCATGTCCGCCATCTTGAATCGTGATTTGTATAGTTGTTGTATCTCAATGTAAAACTAATTGAAAACATGGCATGTTTAGCATAGAATATTTATTGGTGCTCTTGTGCTAATATCCTTGTATTATATGTTTCTCAGAACAGAAACATCCATCTTTCCCATCATGTTTGTTGTTCTCTATAGATCATTTATACAACCTATGATATTGGAGAAAGAATTTTCAATTTTCAATAAAAATGGTGCTAGATAATTGTATGTAGGACCTGAATCCCAGCATGCATTATAACAGACATTATATGCATTGGCACATGCAAGAAAATCCCCTATAGGGGGGTTTGCATGTCTCACCAAACGTGTTAATTACAGTGCATGCTGGGATGGATTCACTTCAAATCTAACCTACAAATATTTAGGAACATTTGTATGGCCATGGTTTATTCTGAATGTGCGGAATCCAGAATTAGGGCTACAAGAATGTTCGTCTATGATTGGTCAATATCGCCTTCATTGATGATGTCAGACCAATTGATGATGTCACGCTTCCATATTACATGCGTACAGAAATGAACGAACTATTAAAGTGAATAACCCATTCAGTCGTAGTATAAAATATAATCTTTCCCTTCATACCTTTTTTTTAAAAGATCATTTATAAATGATATTGGTGAAAACATTCTTGCAACTTTCAATACAAAAAATTGCTAAATATTTGTAAGTGAGAACTGAATGCCGCTATACAGACATGTGCAGAGGCACAACACGCTATTGACAAGTGGGTCAGATTTTCACAAAATGTACAATTCAACTTTGCCAATCTTCTCAAATAACCGAAATTTTGGACAAAAACAAAGTTCAAAATACAATTCAACCTAACCAAACAGCTTGCTAGAATCAATGCAATGCCGAATATACTCGAATTTTTGAAGTATTGACCAAATTGTAGCCTAATTTAGTAGAATTTACTAAATGTGTACAGCTGCCAATTGTATATTTTCTGAAAGTGAACAAGTGTGTTGAGTTAGGTTGCCATATATCAAGTAAGGAGCGTGTAGTGATGTAGATGCGTCCACACGCCCGTGAAATAAAGCAATCCACTTGTGCCTATTGCTGCTCACAGGAGTCATGCATGAGTGAATACACAAATGCATTCAGCAGTAAAGAGGTATGGGAGGACATGACTCTCATAGGATTATTGCCCAATATTAAAGCTGCTATCTTTGCCAGATTCTTACCATTTTTAATTATATTATGTTTTAATTTGGTATGTTAATACAGCAATCATCAGACAGTACAAAGATATTGGTGGACCTGGGTAAGACCATAAAGTGCCTTTCTGTCTCTTTTTCCTGTCTCTCTCTCCCCTCTTCTCTATCTCTATTTCTTAGGTAAGATCACAAACTGCCTCCCTCTCAGCTCTCCCGCCCTTGATATAACCATATTAAATGTGTTGATAAGGGCGTAAGCTCACTCACTCACTCACAAAGATATTGCAATAAGGCATGTACATTTACATTGTTAGTTACAATACCGGTCATTGAGATATGGGCTGTGTTTGCAATGTTTCTGGATGGGTAATTACCAGTACCAGTACCATACGAAGGCCTTCCAAACACACAAAATATATTTAATACAATGTCCCTAAATTTGTTACATGGATTTATATGACTATAAGTGCTACACCCTCTAAAGATTAGAACATTTCAATAAAGAGGTCTTGTCGAAAAATCACTTTCCAATTTTCCGTGACTGTGACTTATATGTTAAAATCCCGAGGCAAATGTTAACCTAACTGTGAAACAGCAGGCCCTGAATGTCATTAATCCTATAGATATAACTCACTGCCATGAACAAGCTCTAATGTCTAGTAATATCATCATGTATCTAATCTGTTCATTCAATGTGATTGTTGCAATGTGATGTCAACATTGTCTCTATTAGGATTGTTCTTGGAGGAAAAAACATAAAAAAGTCACTAGAAAACTGTTAATCTAGTGATCTATTATGACCATCTTGGATTATGTAAAAAGTAAAGCTTCTTCTCATTCAAACATTGTGATCCGAAAGATCTATATAACAACACACTTAACTTGATCGTGTTAAATTAAGTACAAAGCAAGTCTAAACCTGTAAACTTGAATGATATTGAAATTTACATTTAGCACTTATTGGACGAGTTGACGCATGGGGCATAAGTAAAGAACAAGATCGTAGATCGAGTTCTTTACATACACATCTGTGCGTCAACAAGTCCTATAAGTTGATTATTATACATGCCTTATTTTGCATGTAAAACGTGGTTAATTAAAAAGATGATAATATAATTTATCATATCTGGTTTTCGTACAAGAGGAATATAACTTAGAAACAGGTGAAACGATCGAGGAAGAAAACACTCGCACCGGCAAACTTGCGTAAGCAACCTTACGTCACCAAACTTGCACCACCAAAAATGCGTCGGCATGACAACGTGCCGTTAATCTACTACTCCATTACTGCGTTACAAGTAATGAGCGGCTGTCAGGGCCTCGGTATTGAATGCGTGTATAATAATAATATTTAAATTGATTTTTATTTGAGAATAGGATTATATTGTCTTTATGTATTACAGAATATTACAACTGAATAAACAATGTAATCGCATTACTTCTCTTGCTATCATACATATTTTAAAGAAATGTATAAGACATGTAATGTGCTGCAGGGGTGTGCATATGCGTCAGATTTTCATAAAATGTACAATTGGCAGATCAACATGTTTTGTAAATTCTGCTAAATTGGACTGAACAATCGTCAACACTTAGCACTTATTGGGCGAGTTGCCCCATGGCACATAAATAAAGGAAGAGATTAGAGATCGAGTTCTTTATTTACGCGTCCGTGCGGCAACGAGTCCTATAAGTTGATTATTATACATGCCTAGATTTGCATGTAAAACATGCTTAATTAAAAAGATGATAACATAATTTACCATATCTGGTTTTTGTATAAGAGGAATGTAACTAGAAACAGTTGAAACATGGGGGAAGAAAGCACTCGCACCGGCAAACTTGCGTTGGCAACCTTGCATCGGCAAACTTGCGCCACCAAACTTGCGTCACCATGACAACGCGCCGGTAATGTACTAGTCCAATACCAGGTTACAAGTAATGAGCGGCTGTCAGGGCCTTGGTAGTGAATGCATGTATAATAATAGGTATATATATGGGTATATTTGGTATTGCCTTGATTCAAACAGTCTGTTTGGTTATGTTGAACAGTATTTTGCACCTTATTTTTGTCTTAAATGTGGGTTATTTGAGAGGATTGGTGAAGGTGAACTGTACATTTTCTGAGAATCCGACCCATATAACACATGCGTAGTGAGAGACGTGTGGATAATGTTTCCCTCATTTACTGGCTCTTATCTCCTCATTGATCAAGAACACCTCAAGAGCACCTCCTCCCTCCTAATGAGCAACTCACCTCGGCTAAACATACCTTCCATTAGCAGCAGCTGCACTGTATATATGTGAGCCAGTCCTTTCCCACTTATTTTCTAAAGGTACATGTATATTGGCCAGGTTTTCAGAAAATGTACAATCGGCAGCTGTATACATTTATTAAATTCTGCTAAATTAGGTTGAAATGTTGTCAATGCTAGGTAAATTCGAGTATATTCGGCATTGCATTGATTCTAGCAATCTGTTTGGTTAGGTTGAACTGTATTTCGTACTTTGTTTTCGTCTGAAATTTGGCTTATTTGAGAAGATTGGTGAAGTTGTATTGTACATTTTCTGAAAATCTGACCCATATTCTAAATTCCCATGAGAGTTCCAGGCTCCAGGCGGGAAAGATAGTGCTGCTCTCTGGAGGGCTTTTTGTACATTATAGCGGGGTCAGAATTTCAGAAAATGTACAATCGGCAGCTTCTGCTAAATTAGACTGACAAATTATGAATAATGGGTATATCAGAGTATCTTTGGCATTGTGTTGATAAAAAAATGTATCTTTCATTATGTTAAACTGTATTTTGAATGTCACTTTTCTCTAAATTTGGGTCATTTGAGAGGATTGGTGAAGGTGAATTGTACATTTTCTTACGATCTGACCCAGCGCTTGCTTCATTAGCGTCTGGTTATGTTTTTCATTTTTGAAACCATAATTTGGGACAGTGTATTCTTGGCGATTGCCTTTGTTGAATAATGCTTTAATGATTTTCTTGGTTCTTGGGAAATTACACTAGCATGTAGATTGTATTGTAGCATGGGACACCCTGGAAGACCTTTGATTATCATAAAATCCATGTTTGAATGGTTAACCAATGTTTTAATGGTACAAAATCAATGATTAGCTGCTGAAAATCCATGTTTAAATGGTGAGAATCTGTGCTTAAATGGTGAAAATCAATGTTTAAATGGTGAAAATCAATGTTTAAATAGTTAAGATCAATCTTTAAATGCTTAAGATCAATCTTTAAATGGTGAAAATCAATCTCTTAATGGTGAAAATCAATCTTTAAATGGTGAAGATCAATGTCTTAATGGTGAAAATTAATCTTTAAATGTGATGTGTTTCAGGAAAATGAGTCATAAGTCGCAAAATTGATATTTTTCAAAGGGTTTTTTCACAAGATCACATTATTGGAATGTTCTGATTTGAGTCCATCACTTATACCTATATCAATCAACGTATCAAATTTCATATAGTATATCCTTTAGTTTTGAAGGTCCTCATATGAACTACATTTAGTTACTTTACTGTTTATTCACCCCCAGATATATTGAAAACCTTTTTTTTCAAAAACGAAAATATCAAACTTAAGATCTAGAAATACTTTTTGAGATTATTAGAATGTTTACTATCATTCCAATCGGCTTGATCTCATCTTTTCAAATATAATGGTATCTCAAAATCTATTTTTTGCGACTTATGACTCATTTTCCTGAGTGTTTAGTCCTTGTGGTTGTATGAATAAATGTACCAAATTTCAAGACAGTTTATTAGTTATATCAGTGCGTTTCTTAGATCATCATATAGAATGTATTTAGCTACTGTACTAGTAATTGCCACCAAGAAATATTGCAAAAATAAAAAATATAAAAAATAAAAATGAAAATATATAATTAAAAAGCTAAAAAGTACGTATTAGATGTATTAATGTTTACATTCATTGCAATCCCCTTGGTCTCATGTTTTCAAATATGATGATATCTCAAAATCCATTTTTTGCGACTTGTGACTCATTTCCCTAAAACGGATCACATATAAGCCCCAATGCTGTAGCCGATGGCTTTCCCTATTATCCTCTAGAAAGCTATGGTATTATTCAATGTTGTTCTTTTGCCCAGACATATTGACAAGCACACAATGGACTGTTTCAGTAACATCTGTACAGTACCTTACAAGTTTCCACACCCTAAGGCATCTATCTATTAGAAAGCCTCACATTATATGGGTCAGATTTTCAGGAAACGTACAATTGGCAGCGCTACACATTTAGTAAATTCTGCTAAATCGGGCCGCAATTTGGTCAATACTTGGTACATTTGAGTATATTCGGCATTACATAGATTCTAGTAATCTGTTTGGTTAGGTTGAACTGTATTTCAAACATTATTTTTGTTTAAAATGTGGGTTATTTGAGAGGATTGGTGAAGGTGAATTGTACATTTTCTGGAAATCTGACCCATATACAGGTTTTATGAATATTCAATGCTGCCAGACAGGGACAAACAAAGGAACAATAGACGTGAGGAAGTGTGCAGGAAGGAGGAACAGAGCGGATCATCAGGATCTATTGAAGGTTTGTCTATCTTTATTCCACTGCTTCATCAATCTATTCACACTCATGGTCTTAGTGTGTTCAGGCATTCAGCCCTATAGGTTCCCGCACTCCAGAACTACCGCTCACTATGTTAGTACATCTTCCTGAGGATATGTCTGAGATCTGGACACCTCGCTATTATGTACAGTTGCCCCTTAAAGCTGCATTCTCCAACATATATATATAACACAAAAAAGAAGCTGTATTCTTTGCAAATAGGGAACACAATGTTGCCAAATATTCTTATACATGTGGCTGAAGTCGCCAGAAAATGTACAATTCATCTTCACCAATTTTCTCAAATAACCTAAGTTTCAGACGGAAATAAAGTTCAAAGTACAGTTCAACTTAACCAGACAGATTGCTAGAATCAATGCAATGCCGAATATACTCGAATTTACCAAGTATTGACCAAATTGCAACCTAATTTAGCAGGATTTACTAAATGTGAACATCTGCCAATTGTACTTTTTTGAAAATCTCACCCATATGTCTGCTATTATGCACAGTTGACTCTCAAAGCTATATTCTCAGCAATTAGGGGCTCAACATTTTATCAAATATTCTTATTTGTGATGTGTAACAGAAAGCTGAGTCACAAATTGGATTTTGAGATATCACCACATTAGAAAATATGAGAACAAGCGCATTCCAATTATACCAAACAGTAGGCCATCTATTACGTATTTCTATATTAAATTTTTAAGTTTGATATTTTTTTAAAAGGTTTGAAATAATTCATAATTTACTAGTAAAGTAGCTCTATAGGATGACCTCAGTAACGCAATGGCATATTTGATACACTGTCACATTTAAGAGGTATATTTATATGACTTTATGAGAGCACTACATACCCCAAAATGAAAGCATTCTAAAAAGGAGATCTTGTATATTAATGACCAATTAAATATCAATATTTCGACTTATTTCCCTGGAATACATCACATTTGTGAGGAATCGTGAAAGCAAATTGTAAAATTTCAGACAATTCCAAACTTATTCTACAGATCAACATGTTGCCGGAAGTCAATAAAAGCATCACATTTGGGGCTAGGTTGAAAATTGAAAATTGAAATTAAATCCCACTGTTAATTCCCAGACTCCCACTTCCCTCTAAAACATCCAAACTTTATAAACATCCCGAAAATGGAATTGGTTCTGAAAACTAAAACCTATTTAGAGGATTGTTTGCTTTGAAAGCACAATAGAGATTGGTCTGGGTTCGGAATTCCAATGTTTGTCTGTGGAAAAGGCAAGGACAATTAGATTAGGCCAAGCCAAATAACGACTTATTAAAACCACAAATTGTCATTATAATTTCTATTAGTGAGAGGAAGTTGATAATTCGTTCTCATAAGCAGGTAATATCTTTGAATTAGTCTATTTAAAGCAAAGAGTCATTTGGAGTTTGATGCTGATTACTTCTGAATGCAAATCAATGTCTGAAAATTGATTGCCAATCACTTTTGTCCATTAATGAGCAAATAAATGATATTAAGAAATAGATTGACTTCCAAAATGTAAAGTATGTAATGATCAATAGCAATTAAACAAATCCAAAATCGTTTTTTGAAGAAAGCTTGATAAAGATATAATACTAATTGTGATGGTAAATTAGTTACAAGTTGCCAATAACGGATTTTGATATCATCGTATGACAAGTTGAGATTAAGCCCATTCCAATGGCAATACACATAAGGATATATAGTACGTATTTCTATACTTCAAGTTTGATATCTTTATTTTTGACAATGGTGGACAATTGCTACCAAAGTACCTAAATATGCTCGATAGGATGACCTAAGAAACCCAAAAATATATTTAATACACAGTCTTGAAATTTAGTACACGTATCCAGCGCCAGACACCCCAAAAATTAGAAAATTCTAATAATGATTTCCTATAGATAAATCACTTTGACAAATTTCTGCGATTTCTGCGACGCATTTTCCTGCAACACATTCCCAATTAATACCGTTATTTCTAGCTCAAGGCCAGGTTATGGTGAGGTTTGTGACGCCATGTTTGGAAATAATCAGGCAGATATTACAGAAGCCGAGGGTATTAGCAACAACAGGGCCTGATTACTGTCCGAAATGAAGGTCATTAATTTCTTTAGTTTATTTGGGTGAAGTTGGCAGAAAATGTACAATTCATCTTCACAAATCCTCTCAAATAACCCAAATTTCAGACGAAAATAAAGTTCAAAACACAGTTCAACCTAACCAAACAGATTGCTAGAATCAATTAGGTGCTGAATATAATTATTTGAATTTACCTAGTATTGACCAAATTGCAGCCTAATTTAGCAGAATTTACTTAATGTGTACAGCGGCCAATTGTACATTTTCTGAAAATCTGACCCATATTCGTCTCAGACGTCTGTGACTCTGACCCATTTCGGGACGATTTTAAACCTCTTGAACCAGTAAACAAGGTCTGTTGATGAGGAAAATGTCATCCCAGGGTAATTAAAGTCTCCTCAGGGCTTAAAGCTCTATAAAAATTGGATTAAACAGGCAATCAAAGCCAAGAATTGTCGCAAAGATGGACTAAAACCCTGGGTTTGAGTTACCTGAGCCTAGAGCAGTGCAAGATGGTGTAACAACCTAAGGCGGAGACTAACGCAATTTTTTCAAGAGACTAAAATGATTAATAACCTCCATTGCAAAACCATTCAGCTTTGCCTTGGGATGTTGGTCATTAATCTGTTAACAATGCAGCAGCAGGCCAGAAATGGAGGTTATTAATCCTTTTAGTCTCTGCCTTATGTTGTTACAGCTCCTGGACTGCTCAAGGCAGTGACAGCTTCACCTAAGGATTATGAACTAACCAGTGCACTAGTAGCCCCTCAATGTTGGTTATCAATCCTTTAATACCGGCTTATTACTTCAGTGGTGGACAACTATAGAGAGAAACATAGGCAAAGAGCATTCTAGCCCAAAGAACCTCAAGGGGTTTGATTAGACACACACTACACCACCATTCACAAAATGGGGGTTTATTCTTTTAATCACTTTGTTTGTTTGTTATAGCCAAGCGAATCTCAAGGCGGTAATATAAAACCCTTTAAAGCTGCATTCTCAGACATTATGACTAACAAAATCTTACCAAATTTACTATGACATATAGGACTGAATTCATCAATATTCTGCTGCTGTTATATGTGGATACAACAATTTGAAGTAAAGACAGTCAAGCAAAAACAGTCACTGGTGAGCGATAATAAGTGAAGTCATCATAGGAAAGGATTTGGGCGGGTACGCCGTTTACAAATAAGGACGTTTTAGAAGCTCTGTCGCAGACAGAATACAACCAGACAGAAAACTAGAAAATTTCGGTCACATTACTTTTAAATGGGATGGAAAAGAATGGAAGAAAACGCAGAAAGTATTCAGTTTTTTACTGACATTTACTGAGAGTGCAGCTTTAATAAGGCCCTACGTCAGTTGACAACTATAATGAGAAACACAGGATCGATCTCAAGGTGGTGAGTAAACACAAATAATGGAGTACCAGTAGGGCCAACGTGGAGGTTCTTAATCCTGTTTATCAATGCCTTAGTTTGCTATAGCCAAAAGGCTTCCAAGGCAGCAATATAAACTCCTATAATGCTGCACTGTCAGCTACTGTTGGTACAAATGTAAATACTACGCTTTGTTCCATTCTTTTCCATTTCATTTAAAAGTAGTAAAATTGAGTTCAGTTGTTGTTTCTACAGGGTTTCTTAACCGCCCTCAGTTGTATTTGGAGGACCTGTCAGAATCCCTTCTTCTGACTCCTTCACTTAGTACTGCTTACTGGAAACCGTTTACTGTATACACATATATAACAGTAGCAGAATATTGATAAATCCAGTCATATAAGTCATGATATGAGTAACTCTTGTATAAACATATAACAGCAGCAGAATATTCATAAATTCAGTCCTATAAGTCATGATATGAGTAACTCTTGTATAAACATATAACAGCAGCAGAATATTGATACATCCAGTCCTATAAGTCATGATATGAGTAACTCTTGTATAAACATGTAACAGCAGCAGAATATTGATACATCCAGTCCTATAAGTCATAATATGAGTAACACTTGTATAAACATATAACAGCAGCAGAATATTGATAAAGCAAGTCCTATAAGTCATAATATGAGTAACTCTTGTATAAACATATAACAGCAGCAGAATATTGATAAATCCAGTCCTATAAGTCATAATATGAGTAACCCTTGTACAAACATATACCAGCAGCAGAATATTGATAAATTCAGTCCTATAAGTCATGATATGAGTAACTCTTGTATAAACATATAACAGCAGCAGAATATTGATACATCCAGTCCTATAAGTCATAATATGAGTAACACTTGTATAAACATATAACAGCAGCAGAATATTGATAAATCCAGCCCTATAAGTCATGATATGAGTAACTCTTGTATAAACATGTAACAGCAGCAGAATATTGATAAATCCAGTCCTATAAGTCATAATATGAGTACATTTGGTATGATTTGTTTTGTTGTAATAACTATACTAGGGCTCTTTTTTTGGACAAATTTGACAAATCGAAACGGCCCCTTCTTAGATCGACAAATTTCAAGGGCAGCTAGTGACAAAGACACTTTCTTAGCCTGATAAATCGACAAAAACCTTAATAATCCTTAACAACAAAGATCTGGCTGTTTTACGGAAATATAGTGACAAATGACAAAAGAATGTTCTTAGTGACAAATGACAATTGCAATTGCACCCTCAGGGGCCCTATAACTGAGAATGCAGCTTTATTAACTCCTTACTTGGGCGGACAGATATGGGTCAGATTTTCAGAAAATGTACAATTGGCAGCTCTACAAATTTAGTCAATTCTGTTAAATTAGGCTGCTTCATGGTCAATACTAGGTAAATTCGAGTATATTCGGCATTGCATTGATTCTAGCAATCTGTTTAGCTAGGTTGAACTGTATTTTTTACTTTATTTTCGTCTGAAATTTGGGTTATTTGAGAAGATTGGTGAAGTTGAATTGTACATTTTCTGAAAATCTGACCCATATAGTGAGAAAGACAGACTAAACGCAGATAGCTATGTCTGGCACAGTGTATGTGAGTGAGAAGCTGGGGAGAAATCATAGCATGTATAAGTCAACACAGAGCGTCAATAAAGTAAATCAATGTGTTAGCACAGTCTCCCCCAGACCCTGTGAGCACAGAGATAAAAAATCTCTCTATTTATACGTGACCAAGAACATCATCGTTTTTCCCCTGGCGTTATCTATAAAAGCGAGACGTGGTGCTTAGATTGGAGTCCCTAGCTAGATGCGTTTGGGTCTGTCTTGATGGATTTAAAGTTGGGCACTCATTTAATTTAACATTTTCTACTTGTTCGTCCATTCTTTTCCAACGAACATGTGATCCGTTTTAGGAAAATGAGTCATAAGTCGCAAAATATGGATTTTGAGATATCACCATATTTTAAAAAAAGGGGATCAAGGTGATTCCAATGATGGTAAACACTAGGTCAACTTATAAGTATTTCTATATTTTACATTTGATATTTTTATTTTTGAAAAAAAAAGTTTGCAATGTTTCTGGATGGGTAATTACAAGTAAAGTAACTGAATATATTCCATACAAATTACTTCAAAAGGCAAGGACATAATAATTAAAGATAATGTCCCGAAATGTGTTACATGCATTCATATGACTATAATTGCGAAAGTTAGTTCCCTCTAGATTAGATTAGATTAGAAAACTTTTATTGCAATAGATTTGCCATAAAAGAGCTACTCTCCGGCTGGCGGGAGGTCTTCGGCCTCTTTATAGCTTTTTACACTCGTCTCTTGTAGAGGACAATATCACCTCAATCATTGACTGCGGATGATTCTCAACACTTGGTACATTAATAATACATTTTAGGAGTTAAGGGTGGTCTCCACTGGCTGCGATAAGCTCTGCGGTAAGCCTTGCGATGGTTTGTGCTGGTTCTGTAGATGGAAAGGAATGACGAGGACCTTGTCTACATGGTCAGTGAACAATGTAGGGAGGTCCTCGCCATTCCTCAACAACACAGCACCATGGCAAGGCTTACTGCAGAGCTTACCGCAGAGCCTACCGCAGCCAGTGGAGACCACCCATTACAATACAATATGGCATAATTTGGAGTAGTAAGCAGTATGTTACATAAAGTTTGCACTTGACTTAGTTTTGGTTGAATAATTTTTCTTTTGTGAGCGGTTTTAAGAAAATAATTCATTCTGCCAGGTATAGGTTGACCTATAGTAAATCTTAAATACTTTAGGATCAACTATTTGGTGGGCCACCGTGGGGAGTTTATTCCATACTGAAGGTAATCTGTTGTAAATCGATGGCTTGATTTGCTCTGTTTTAGGCATGTTATGCTTTAGCATTTTTCGGCCTTCTACAAAGATTCTGGTATTTACAGTTCTAAGGTCTAAATTGTGGGGATTTTGTGCCCAACGGTGACCCGCCTGTATCAGGTGGAGCCTTTGGCGATGTGACAATGGGAGTAAACGTTTATCTATATGAAGATAGTGTACATTTGCCCTAGCGGGTAATCTATATATTATCTTAAGAATCCGATTTTGTAACACTTGGAGCTTATGGAGGGCATTACCACCAAATGAGTCCAGGAGGAAGTCTGTCTGATCTAAAATAGTTAGTACCAGTACTCTAAAAATCAGAACATTTGAATAAAGAGATCCTGTGAAAAAAACACTGTGAAAAATATGAATTTTGCGACTTGTGCGAATTGTGCGAAAGTACCTCTAGGATATTATATACAGAGAGAGAATGGAACGAGCCGGCAATAATAAAAAAATTATTGGATGAGGTTCATCTGCATAAGCAGGATGCCGTAGGCAGAGTGCTTATGCGCCAATAAATTTTGTATTATTGCAGGCAAGTTCCATTTTATGTTATTATATGGGCATAAAACTTGATGTGGGATCACAAATGTGTCATGTGGAAATCTGAAAAAAGTAGCCGACTTGATGGCGAAGTAGTTATAGTATGTGTACTATATGGGTCAGATTTTCAAAAAATGTACAATTGGCAGCTGGACACATTTAGTCAATTCTGCTAAATTAGGCTGCAATTTGGTCAATACTAGGTAAATGCGAGTATATTTGGCTTCGCATTGATTCTAGCAATCTGTTTGGTTAGGTTGAACTGTATTTTGAACTTTATTTTCGTCTGAAATTTGGGTTATTTGAGAAGATTGGTGAAGCTGAATTGTACATTTTCTGAAAATCTGAATATTTCTGTTGCCCCCCACTTATAGCACCTGTTGTCACCTAACCTGGACAGAATGGATTTGTCAGGGAGAGGAAGAAAATGAAATATATATTTTCTCCTCCATGCCATAGAGAGGAATACAAATATCAATATTATCATTAGGTAATTTTATCCCTAGACGAGTCGTGGCCCCATGGAAATCCAAATGGATTTGGGTCTCCTCATGAATCCTACGATTTCATTTCAAACCATGGTTTATGTTATTTCAAAAACATAAACCAGGAGACCCAAATCATAGGGCAATCGGGGGCCTAATCGGCCATGTGTGCGTCGGCCTTAAAGGTCATTTGACCCAAATTCTGGAGGATGTTGTTTGTTGATTTTGCTACAGGGCTTTTAAAACGTTCCTATTAATTTTGAATTTGGAGGACCCGCCCAAATCCTTTAATGCGGTGACTTCACTTATTATCGCTCACTGGCAGCAGTTCTTTCTCCGTGATTATGCTTCAAATTATTGTATAAACATATGTACTAGCAGCAGAATATTGATAAATCCAGTCCAATATGTCATAATGTGAATTTATTTGGTAAGTTTTGTTTTGTCATAATAGCAGAGAATGAAACTTTAATAAAGAGTGATTGATGATAATTCGTTGAATAAAATAGTAATACCAAAGTTTCTAGATTTGAAGTACATAGTTATAAGTAATTAGAATTGATTTATGGCCTCGTCTTTTGCATTCCAAACTAGATTTACATAGTGTCTCCTTTATCTATTTAATTACAAATGCAAATGTATACCAAAGTTTCTAGATTTGAATTACATAGTTTTAAGTAATGAGAATCGCCTTGTCTTTTGCATTCCAATCTAAATTTACATAGTGTCTATAGATTGCATTAAATTACAAATGGAAATGTACACTTTGAGAGAATTTGTCAAGTAATATTGTGTATTCTGTATGCGGTCACCACATGTCGGTTCAGGAAGGTCTGTGAATCATCGCCGCGACTATGAAGTGATGGTCACAGAATAATTCATGGTCAGTGATAGCAGCAGCCTGTCATCAATACTGCACCATCCAGTGATGCCCCAAGCAGTGGACAGTGGCAGGGAGTAGTTAGACAAGGGTCCCTTGCCATATTCATCTTTATATGGAGGGGGATTCCATCATATCATATCATATCATCATATCATGAGTAATCCCAAGGTTAAATGGGATATATCAGCATGGTTGTGTTTCTCTTTAAAAGAGAGGTTATTTTAAATCTTATATAAATTGTGCCGTAATAGGTCTGAAATCAACACAGACAGGAAAACTACATCAGAAAAGATAATAATTTGTTAAACTGATCATTGATAACAGGGACACCCTGGAAGACCTGTTAATGAACAACAATCATATGGGTCAGATTTCCAGAAAATGCACAACCTGAAGTTCTACACATCTATCAAATTCTGCTAAATTAAGAGTGAAAAGTGATAAATAATAGGTATATCTGTCTATATTCGGTATTATATTCATTCAATAAATCTGTTTGGTTAGGTTGAACTGTATGTTGAACCTGAGTTTTGTTTTAAACTGAGAGTGCAGCTTTAACTAGGAATGCAGCTTCAACTGAGCGTGCAGCTTTAACTAGGAGTGCAGCTTTAACTGAGGATGCAGCTTTAACTAGGAGTGCAGCTTTAACTGAGGATGCAGCATTAACTAGGAGTGCAGCTTTAACTGAGGATGCAGCTTTAACTGAGAATGCAGCTTTAACTGAGAGTGCAGCTTTAACTGAGAGTGAAGCTTTAACTGAGAATGAAGCTTTAACTGAGAATGCAGCTTTAACTGAGAGTGAAGCTTTAACTGAGAGTGCAGCTTTAACTGACGATGCAGCTTTAACTGAGAATGCAGCTTCAACTGAGAATGCAGCTTTAACTGATAGTGCATCTTTAACTGAGGATGCAGCTTTAAATGGGAATGCAGCTTTAACTGAGGATGCAGCTTTAACTGAGAGTGCATCTTTAACTGAGGATGCAGCTTCAACTGAGAATGCAGCTTTAACTGAGACTGCAGCTTCAACTAGGAGAGCAGCTTTAACTGGGAGTGCAGCTTTAACACAGAATGCAGCTTTAACTGAGAATGCAGGTTTAACTAGGAGTGCAGCTTTAACTGAGAATGCAGGTTTAACTGGGAGTGCAGCTTTAACTGGGAGTGCAGCTTTAACTGAGTGTGCAGCTTTAACACAGAATGCAGGTTTAATATCAATCCAGTTAGTAGCTTTAGGAAGAAACCAATCTATTGCTTTATGCTCCATCTACACAGTGATTGAGCACAGCTTGATTATAGCCATAAAACACTTGCCAGTAATTATGATCTAATGTAATGATGAATGCCTGACTGCAAGCCTTAGATGCTGCAGGAGAACTGAGTCAATCATAACAAGCATAGATTGCCAACATAAGAAAGCATCCTTTTCTGCTTATCTAAGGAGAACTTTCATCATCATAATTTCCCTTTTTTTCTGCATGCAAGTAGAGACATAATGGTTTTAGGCTATACCTGTCAGACTTGCAATGAAACTATTTGTGATGAGGCACTGGAAAATGAGTCATATGACGCAAAGTTGATATTTCTTAAAGTGATTTAAGCGGTCCGGCCACTGTCGACAAAATCGTTGGCGATGCGTTGGCGATGAGGTAGTCGATAAGATTTTTGTGAAATTTAAAGCATCGTCTTTGCATCAACTATCCATCGCTATGCCTTCGGCAATAGCCAGCGACGACAAGTAATGAGTGGGCGATATGAAAATTGCATCGGTAAGGGTAGTGCTGAACATCAAACATGTTTGATATTTCCCGGCAATGAGATTTTGCATCGGTGCATTGTCAATGGAGGCAAGAGCCGTGGAGATGCGTTGGCGATGTCTAGTCGATGAGATTGTGCATGTAAAAGCATGAAAATTGGTTCTATAGTTGCCGAACTTTTTCCCCTTGTCGATGGAAAGACGATGCAGTCACCGATAGCCCTCCTCATCGCTGGCAATTGCATCATCTTTGCATCGACACCGTTTTGTCCACAGTGGCCGGACCGCTTTAATCACAAGATGTGGGAATATTTTCATTGTTGAGCTGCTAAACGCAGTTTGTAGCATGATTACATGTAATAAATTCAAAAACAGTACATTAGATATATCCATGCATATCTAAAGTCATTGTATAGAGTATATTTAGCTACTTCACTAGTAAATGTCCACCCAGAAATATATTGTGAAGTCCTTTTATCAAAAGTAAAACATATCAAACCTGAAATATAGAAATAATTATTAGATATCCGAATGTTTGCTATCATTAGATCTTGATTTCATCTTTTCAAATATGGTGATATCTCAGAATCCATTTTTTCGACTTTCGAAACACATCACATTTATTCCTGGGGCTGTTTATTCAGACTTGCCTATTTATGGGTAATGTTATGATATTTAGAGGTATAAGGTACATGAAACTCTATTGTGTGTGGCAGTATCTGGTTGGATATAATAGTGGGCTTAAATGAAATTTACGAAAAGAAGAAATTAATAAATTAAACAGCGAAATTTTCTGTGTCAATTAACACGTTTTAAAAAAAAGACATATAAGTTAACTAAAGACACAGGCCTACCACTGCCTTATCTTTCTACCTCTGTCCCTCCAACTCATCTTTGTACAACTGTCCCACCGAAATTACAATGTTCACTCACAGTGCTACTGCTGCCTTATCTTTCTACCCCTCCCTCCTCTATCCTTGTTCAGGGCTAGTGTCACCTTGTCGCACTCCCCCTATCACTCCAACCCATGACCATCTGGGTCAGATCTTCAGAAAATGTACAATTTGTCTTCATCAATCATCCACTCAAATAACCCAAATACAAGACGAAAATCTGGTTCAAAATACAGTTCAACATAACCAGACAGATTTATTGAATGAATATAATACAGAATATACTCAGATATACCTAGCCTTTATCAATTTTCACTCTAATTTAGCAGAATTTGATAGATGTGTACAACTGTAGATTGTGCATTTTCTGCAAATCTGACCCATCTACAATGTACCCCCTCGCCTACCCCAGCTCTTGTAACACTTAGCTTCCAATTCGTCTTCACCAATCCTCTCAAATAACCCAAATTCAAGACGAAAATCAGGTTCAAAATACAGTTCAACCTAACCAAATAGATTGCTAGAACCAATCCAATGCCAAATATACATGAATTTACATAGCATTGGCCAAATTGCAAGATAATTTAGCAGAATTAACTAAATGTGTACACCTGCCAATTGTACATTTTCTTAAAATCTGACACACCACTTGTAACACTTAGCTTGCTCTTAGGATGCCAGCCCCTGATCCCATCCCCCACGTTAAACAACCACACGCCTCAATAAGAAATATTACACTAACATCGATCTGCATCAGACCCAGGGACAAGCCTTTGTTTAACACACGCGTGGCTTGTCGTGGATGGTTCTGGAACAAAAGATGATGGGAGAAGCCCTAAGAAGGGATAAGGGATTGTTTTTAGAGAGCGATGGGGAGGAATGGATTTAAGGGGTGAGGCCAGAGGTTTGTATTCCTCGTTGGGATTAGATGCAGCTATGGGGAAAGACTTGAGGATGAATCCTAATGCTGGTAATGGGTTATAGATCAATGCATTCAAACACGTCCACAGCCCAATAATTATGTGAGGTGTTTAAAGGGGGGTCTCCACTGGCTGTGGTAAGCTGTGCGGTAAGCTGTGCGGTAAGCTGTGCGGTAAGCTGTGCAGTAAGCCTTGCGATGGTGATGTGATGGTGAGAAGTGGCGAGGACCTGCCTACATGGCCAGTAAACCATGTAGGCAGGACCTCGTCACTTCTCTCCACCTACAGAACCAGCACAACACCCTCGCAAGGCTTACCACAGAGCTTACTGTAGCCAGTGGAGACCCCCATTAATGTGTCACAAGTCGCAAAATGGATACTTTCATAAGTGTTTTATTCTACTTGATTGTTTTCATCATTCAGGTGCTAAGAGATGCTAGTGGCCTGGATATGGGTACCAAATCTCAAGATTGTGTATTCAATATAATCTATGCATTTCTGAGTTCATCCTAAGCTGTATATCTAAGTACTTTATTATAATGATTTCTAATATGTATTTCTTGTGATGAAAAGTATTACAATTGTAAAATTCTCGGGTATAAAAAATTTAAAAAAAAAAAAAAAATCTAACTTACCATCATCGGAATCCCCTTGATCTTTTCAAATATGATTATATCTCAAAAACTCATTTTTTGCGACTTGTGACTCATTTTTCTGCCTATGCAGTCCTGGCCCTGAAGTCAATTTTCAGATTTTGAGCGTTTGCAGTAGCCCATGACCGAGTGGACTGATGGGCCTAACCACAACTAGGTGTGGCATCAGTGAGTCCTCGATGATGTATAGTCTAGGCAATCTAAGCCCTCACACACAGACATCAAAATAGCACAAACCCCCTTCTCCAGTTTAGCTTCTAGAGCCCAATTCTCTGAAACCTTAGCAATTTGGGGTGAAGTGAAAATTAATTTATATAGAGGGAGAATGGAGGTCGGTATCACTGCTGTGGCGATGAAGCCAGGACTGTATGAATGCTCACGGTGAAGACCACGATTCATTGTGCCCACATATCGTACCAGTGATGATCAATCACAGCACCAGCCAAGTGGCAGCTCCTTATTAATTGTTTGGATCGAAGAGGGACTTCCTCAATTTACCCTTAAGGGCCTAGTCCACTAACCCGATTCTCATGCGATTCTCACAAAATGCTGTGCAAAAGAGTCCTCTGCGGTACAAAATCGCATGAGACTTAGTGGACTGGACCATTTACACTCCTAACGTTAGGATAATCCTTCTCACTTTGCATGATGGGAAACAGTGAAGTCATGCTTCATGGAAACATGTAAAGCACATGCTAAACATAACATGTTTTCTACACCTTTTACACTGGCATACACCTCCCATAATTCTATTCGAATCAAGATTCAAGTTGGCGATTGGTGATTCTCTGACACAAAGTTAATGAAGTATCCTTATAATCCATATTGTACCATGTGTTATCGTCATACTGCCAGGAGCTTGCCCTCTATCCCTGTAAGTACTCATTCATTGTCCCAAACCCAGCTTTGATTTGTGCATTCAGTTTCTTCCTAATCCGATTAATCTTCCTCAACTTGAATAGGGGATTTGCATAGCCGCCATTTTGAATCTTGAATCTTTGAATTTTGAATTCGCATTGAATTATTGGACTTATGGTACAGTGTAAAATCTAAAGAAAACATGTCATGTTCATCCTGAGCTATTTATCAATGCTGTAATGTCAATATCCATGTGTTTTACGTCATGTTTCCATAACACAAGTTCCCATCTTTCCCATCATGCATTTAGTTTTCATAGATCATTCATAAAAGCTATGATATTGATCAAAACATTTTTGCAATTTTCGATGAAACTGTTGCTAAATATTTGTATATCAGATTTCATCAGAATCTATCCCAGCATGCACTGTAACAGACATGCGCAGTGGCACATGCAACTCCCCTATTCCTTAAGGCCGATAAGATTGGGGACAATCTTTCTCATCAGAGATTTCAAAAACTTCTTGGGACGATTCTCCAACTAATTTGATACCCAGGAACAGTAGGTCGTACTTATGCTTAAATTACAGTTTAGTCCACTTGTCTTTGTGCTCGATTACAAATGAAATCAGGGAAAAATGCAGGAGCCATTGTTTTGGAAGGGGAGATGTAGGTCAGCGCCTAATATGAGGGTCAAATTTTAAGAAAAAGTACAATTGACAGATCAACTTATTTTGAAAATTCTGCTAAATTTGACTGAAAAACACTAGGTATATATGGGTATATTTAGTATTGTCTTGATTCTAGTAATCTGTTTGGTTAAATTTGGGTTATTTGAGAGGATTAGTGAAGGCGAATTGTACATTTTCTGACGATTTCACAAATGCGATTGAGGACAATCTTTCTCATAAGAGATTTCAAAAGCTTCTGGAGACAATTTTCCAACTAATTTAGCACCAAGGAACAAGGGGTCGTACTTTACGGGTCCGATTCTTCTACAGTTCTACACATCTATCAAATTTTGCTAAATTGGAGTGAAAATTTGAACCTGATTTTCGTCTTAAATTTGGGTTATTTGAGAGGATTGGTGAGGGTGACTAGTTCATGTTCTATGTTGAACATAGCATGTTTTCTATAGATTTTACCCTGTACCATTAGTCCCATAATTCCAGTCGATTCAAGATTCAAAATGGCAGCTATGCACGTCCCATATTGTACATTTTCTGATGATCTGACCCTTTATGCTTTATTTACATTTGAGTCCACTTGTCCTGTTGCTACAAATCTGTGACAAATCCAGGAGCAATAGGGGATTTGCATGCGCCACTGCGCATGTCTGTTACAGTGCATCCTGGGATGGAAGCTGATGAACTCTGACATACAAATAATTAGCAACATTTTTCATCAAAAATTGCAAGAATGTTTTCACAAATATCACAGCCTGTATAAATGAGCTATGAAAACCAAATGCATGATGGGAAATATTGAGGCTTGGGCTATGGAAACATGTGTTACATATGGATATTGACATTAGAGCATTGATAAATATTCCATGCTAAACATGCCATGTTTTCTATAGATTTTAGACTGTACCATTCTAGTCCCATAATTCCATGTGAATCAAGATTCAAAATGGCGGCTGTGCAAGTCCCCTATCGTTTTGGAAGGGAAGATGTAGGTCAGCACGTAATATGATTATGAAGAGTTGGCAGTGACATCGCTCTGAAGCCAAGATAGTTCCTCATTTATGGCTTGACTTTGTAAATCAAGACAAAATGTAAAAGGTATTTAATAGGTGAATTGTTCACATTGAGTCCAAATATGCCGATGGAAGCCTGGGAGGAGCAGCAATGCGTTGACAGGCCAAACCCTTTATCTCGCCAATTATTGTAAATGTCTAATGAGAAATAAAAATCCTTATATATATATAAAAACCCATTCTAAAAGGCGATGTGTCACTGGGAAATGAGTCTTAAGTCGCTGAGTTAAGTTGCCAGGTTTCTGTGACACATCCCTAATGGTTATATATGGTATGATATGTATAGGCAAATAGTGGCGATACCTCTGTATTGTATTTACACATTCTATTCCAGCCAAATACTATGTAATATACACTGTCCTCCATTGTAGCTGTACATCAATCATTAATCAAAAATAAGGTATTCGGTCAATTGTTATCCAAAATGGTTATAACAATAATAGCTAATATCAGCAAGAAAAAGATGGAAGCAAGACAATAAAAACAACGTGCAGAAACCAAAGGGTTCTGACAGTACAATTAGTACAAAACTGGCCTCTACAATCATCATAGTCCCAGCATTTCTTCAAACAATGATAATCGAAAAAAGACAATCATAGAAAAGAAAGACAAGGCTGTCAGGGGCTGCAATACAGTGTATGAGTAATTTATAGATTTAACAAACCGGCTAGGCAAACAATCAGCCAGTCCATACAGACAGTCAATCATTCCATCTATCAATTAAGGTGGAAAAAGGAAAAAAAAAGACAAAAAAACAAAAACAGAAAAAAGCAAAAAAAAATAACAAGCAAGTTGAACCGGACCACTGTCTGGGTCAGCCAAAGAGTGCATCCTGCTAGTGGCTTTTAGTTCCTGTTGGGCTTGTAGTAGATGGTATGCACTCCAAATCAGAAGTGCACAATCACTCTTGCACTTCTGTTCAAAAGCAAAGTAAAGAGCTGGAGGGAATTGTTTTTTCCCAGTGAAACATAATCCTACAAAAAAATGAAATAATAATAATCTTTATCATCATAAATGCACTACTTATTAATATAAATGCAGAATTGTGAGGTAGAGTGCTATAGCGTGGGAGGCCTGTAATACGGGAGTGGGATTGATTGAATAGCTCAGTGGTAAAGTGAGCAAGGCCTGATGGAGGAGCAGCTTGCTGGGTCAGTGGGACATTTAACTTCTTGTATAGGACGTTCCACCAATAGGGCATTTGCATGTCTCACTGCGCATGTCTACAGCAGTGCATGCTGGGATAGATTCTGTTGAAATCTGACATACAAATATTTCGAAAGATTTTTATTGAAAATTGTACATATATTTTCGCCAATACCATAGCTTGTAAAAATGATCTACAAAAACCAATTGCATGATGGGAAAGATTGTGTCTTGGAAACACATATAACAAATGTATATTGACATAAGAACATTTATAAATATTAAATGCTGAACATGGCATGTTTTCTATGGATTTTTCACTGTACCATTAGTCCCATAAATCAATGCGAATCAAAATTCAAAATGGCGGCTATGCAAGCCTATTGCCTCAGCCCAGCAATGGCCATTCTTGCACTATGCGTGGCAAAGGTCAAAATCGGGAAATTTCTCATTTCTTTGAACATTTTATTGGAGAAAATCCAGACTGTGACCTTTGAAAACATGAACTTGAGCTCCTACTCAGCTCGAATGTTGTTCAAAGTGGTTTATCCACAAAGTGTCTTTGTAGGACTGTTTTCAATTCGTCTGTGCTTAACGGTGTCTGTAACATGAATACATTACCCAAATGTCAAGACAGTGTATTCAATATATCCATGCATTTCTAAGCTCATCTTATGGCGTATATATGGGTCAGATCTTCAGAAAATGTACAATTCAACTTTGCAAATCCTCTCAAATTACCCAAATTTCAGAGAAAATTAAAGTTCAAAATACAGTTTAACCTAACCAAACAGATTGCTAGAATCCATGCAATACCGAATATACTTGAATTTAGCTAGTAATGACCAAATTGCTAGCTAGTTTAGGACAATTGACTAAATATGCCCAGTTGCTAATTGTACATTTTCTGAAAATCTGACCCAGATAGCTATTGTAATAGTAAATGTCCGCCCAGAAATATTGCAAAGTTTTATTTCGAAAATAAAAATATCAAACTTAAAACATAGAAATACTACTACCTTACTGGGTATCATCTCAAAATCACTTTTTGCGACTTGTGACTTATTTTCCTGAAACACATCACATTTATGGGAGAAAATCCGTGAACGCAAGCAATTCCTCAGCTCGAATTCTGTCAACTCAGCAACTACCCACACAGGTTTCTGTATGAGTTTATATTTTCAGAAAGCTATTACAAATCAGTCTATAAAACGATAAAGAAATGACATGATTGATGTGAATATTTTCTTTGGTTCCTTGAATACACAGTGCGTATTATTTGTATTGCAGTCCCCTTTATTATTGTTTTTTTTTATTCATTTAGGGCATAAACATCTACGGTTACATCAAAACTGAAAAAGAAACCGCCATATTTCACAGTATTTGTATATAATAACAGTGATAATACCAATACTTATTTAAACTAAATTTCAAGGATCTTTGTTGAACCATCTCTGCGTCATAGATTTTTAGATTTGGAAAATATTTTATTCAGGTCTATTACATTTCCACACAAATGAGCATGAATATTCTCAGGACAGCCTGATTTAAATAATAGAAAAAAGTTAGATTTTATACATTCACTCGACAAATAGGATAGATATCAATACATTAACAAGAGTAATGACATAAATACATTCTATTAGATAACTCTAAGCTACAATCATTTAGATATTTAATCAAGTATTCTTAGAAAATAAAGGCATACAAACTTATCTATTTCTGTTTTGGGACGACATGAAAGAGGTTATGCTTAGTATATCCATCGTCAGTATTTCATATCTGATGTGTTTCAGGAAAATGTGTCACAAGTCTCAAAAATTATATTTTCTAAAGTGATTTATTCACAAGGTCACTTTGTTAGAATGTTCTGACCTTTAAAGGATTAAGCACCTTTAGTCATATGAATCTTTGTACCAAATTTCAGGACATTGTATGAAATATATTTCTGCATTTCCACAGAACTCGAGGAGATGGAACGCTAGCTAGGCTCTAGGTGGGGTGTATGTAGCCGCCTGAGTGGCTGGGAGGCCTATACTGTTTCAGCACTTCCGGTTCAATGTAATCAAGGGTGAACGTGATACAAATAGCACAGAAAAACGTCCCGTACCTCTATAATCGTATTCTGTCACATTTAGAAACTTGTACCAATGATGAAAGAAACTATTTTAGGTCGTTATGTCTCAAGAATTAAACTATATTATATCGCCATCCTTGAGTGATGAGCAATATGTGTTGGACACACTAACTGACACTAAGAAACCTAAAGCCGTAGGACGCCATGGTAGATGAATGTACGCACAGTCATAGGTCTATGTACACAGTGACTGACCAGTTTTAACTTTTACTCTGCAAACAGCATTATTTCTGATATTCATACTTCCCCTTTCCCCTTCCTTTCCTACCCACGCATTAATTAATACCCCCATTCTGCTATGAAGTCTGGAAAACTGCGGTAACATGATGGTCTATCATCTATGCCGATCCAGTGCCTACCGGTCTCCCTGGTAGTCAGGTGCCTTAAGGTCAAAAAAGCATGAAACGTTTATTTTTTGGATAAAAGCGCCAAATTTGCTGCATGTATAGACAAAAATGTGCTGATTAATTCTATCCCTTGCAACAAGTAATCATGTCACTCGAACACCCTAATTTGGCCTTTTTGCAATATTAGTGCAGGAGATTTGAGTGAAAAAGGGCTGAACCTAGAATGTTTTTAAAGATCTAATTGCAACTGAAGGTTTCTCAATGGTTATGGGTAGTCTCAGTGCCCCTTATCAACATACTAAAATTCCTGGAAAATCTAGGTGGGGGAACATGCCCAAAATTGAGAAAAACAAAATGGCTGCCACTAAAACATTGAAATGCCATAACTTGGGGGAATATTAACATAATATTAAGTGTGAATACATTTTTCAATGTCTCTAAGCAGGGGGTATCTATTGAAATATGTATGAAGTCATTATAATCAATATTTAGCTAATTAAGACTACTAATACAAAGAAAAACATGACAAGAATCCTCCCTGAAATGAAGCTTGTGAAGCGAAAAAAACACTTAATTCAGGTTTTATAAAGGCCTTAACAACCAAAGATATCAGGAAAGATATTTCTGTAGTAACAAATTTAATGCAGCATTATTATTGCAATGGCAAATTAAATGTTATGGAAGAAGTCCCCAAACTGCTGCATTCACTGACACTTGCAGTGAATAATTTTGTACTAGCTGTTTAGGGGAATGGCCCAATGTTTGTACTAATGGTAGATCTATATACAGGTTGGGATGATCCATCTGTGAACGTCCATCTTGACTTTTCTCACGAAAGGTGAACACCCTTCCACGCTTGAATTTGATGATATATTCTATGGCTATAGGTTTTTTTATTAGCAGCAGAAGTAAGGGGTAGTATCTGTAATCTGTGGTTTTGTAGCAGCAGCAGAAAAGAGGGTCAAGCAGCCAGCTGATCAACTAGCAGAAACCAACCAGCAAGTGCATCCCATGGTCTGACAAAACCAAACAGTGCCAAATGATGTGGCAGACACCAAGTTTGTGCAAGGAGCAGGTTTTTGATAAATAACATGTTGTTAATACATGTTTTCTTCCAGTCAATACAGATGGTACCAGTAAAATACACTCATGTACTCATGTAGGACCCTTGTTTCTCCTCTGGTGGGTCATGTCCTTGGTGCTTGGATTGGAATAACCCTCACACAAAGTTAGCTTTGTTGTATTTGGCTTTCCATGAACACATGGTATTTAAAAAGATATCCAATATGTGACTGATGATATCTACCTTAAAGAACCTCTGGGAGCTAACAAACATTGTCTGTTGATCTTGTGCATAGACTAAGCTAAATTGATTACCTTCCTGAAAATGGAAAATGGTGTTCACACAAAGCATGAGGGTAGTAACATGGGTCAAAATCCAATGTCGCCACAAAATCTGAAGTTTATCTGTGATCTTGATTGAAAAAGGTTGAGGGTCTATTGATGCTGAGTGAGTTCAAATTCATATTCTAAACTGTCCTCTGAGGATCACATCCTTTCCACAAGTGTGGAACAGTTCTCCCATCCATTGTCTCCGAAGTATGCTTCTCTACTATATTTACCCCATCAACATTAAGAGGCAATGTAAGTTCTTGCATAGAATGGTTTCTTTCAACACATGTGTACATGCAGTCATGCTCAAAGGTTGAGGGCTATGTAGCTATTTCAGTCATTCTTTTTCCTTCTCAATATTGTGTCTCCATAAGAGTTCAATGAGTAGATGAGTGCTTGCTCAACTCATGGTACACAAGTATGTGCATTCATTTATTCTAATTCAATCATGTTCAGGGGATGTAACTAGATTTTGTCACATCATAGTCTTCAACTATTGCTGCAAGGAAAGGAAGCATTCCTGATATTGATATAGATTGACAAGTCTGGCAGCAGAAGACACATACAACATCAAAATACATTGTTCTTCTGCTGTGGTGAGTGCCTCAATGAATTGGCTGTGAGGTTTATGTATAAAGCTCACATTGTTTTCACAAAATTACCATGAGTGACATTCAGGGACAGCTTCATCTGCTGGGCAGGGCACCTCATCATCTTGCTGCGCCTAGATCATTTGAGCTGGTCTTCTCATCTTCTGGTCTTTTCAGAACATCACACATAAACAATATATTGGAAGCTCAATCAGTGAGATGGTGGGCCCTAAACATTCTTGAATAGGTCTTTCCTCCAATCATCACCAGAGCATTTAGTGGCACATTTATATCTTTCCTAGCAACCTTCTAGAACCAGTCATCAGGTTGTTGTATTAAGTACAGAAGGTTATATCAAAGTATATATAAATATATAACAATTGACTGTGCTCAGCCATTCATTTAAATATGGACAGCTCCTTCACCAAAGGAGTTGGAAGTACATTGGGTATGGTCTCATTTGGGGTATCATGTTTTCCTTAGCAAGATTGCATACACAAATATTGGAGCAAAGGTTTGGAATATGAAAATGATGGAAGAAAAAGATTTGGATATCAGATTGAGCATTCTTTATCTATAGGATAGTAGAGTGTGATATAATATGTACTGATTGTATTATCATGTATTGATGTCACAATGTTCTCTGACATGTCACAGATTCTGTGGCATGGGGAATGACATTGCTTGGATGGTTTTCAATGACAGAGCTTCCCAAATGGATATAGAAAAAGCTGGAGATGATTCTACATGTACAATCAGCTGCTAATAAATACCACTGCCAAAGAATAAAATTAAAATATGGAAGGGTGTTCCTTCCTAGAGAAAGCTGGAGATGGAAGTCCACAGACTGTATCCACCTACATTGACTCCTGCCTCTGAAGAGATAGTACAGAATTGTTCACTGCAACTGTCAGTTGAATGAATGCAGCAGTTTGAGGACTTCTTCCCCCAAAATGAATTGGCCATTGCAATGATGATGATGTCAACAACTCAGGGGCTAATGATGAAAGTCAGGGGCCATTGCCTACCATCTGGCCTATGATTTACAGGGTTGTCACTATCACTGCAGAGATGCAAAAGCTAAGCAAAGCAATCCATGAAGGACTCAACTCTCTTGAAGTTGGGTGAGATGCTTTGAAAGACCAAAGACAATGCATTTAGCCAGTAAAGTATTAACAGGTATGTCAAAACTGGAGTTTTGTCTCAGACTTATGCTTTCACTCACTACGATCATCAAAATGGTCTGTAATCGTAGTTTTGGCGGCCATATTTGATAAATACTAACAAGGTTAATCAACACTATTAATGTATTTAAGGAATAAAGTATGGTAGAAACATTTATACTAGCTATGATGAGGGTTACTATCCATATATGCTCCAAATGGAAATGTATCATATTTTTTTGGTGGCCATTTTGAAAAAGTGTTGAAAATTGGTGTTCCAGTGGTTTTATTTCTTGTTGCAAGGAAAAATATTCAAAGGTATACCCTTGCCTACATGTGTACCAACTTTGGTACTTTTATCCAAAACATAAACGTTTTGACCCTAAGGCACCTGACTATGGGAGGGAGCCCGGCACACACTACAGGCACCCGATCGGTGAGAGATATGAGAGAGAGAGAGAGAAAGAAAGAGGGGTAGGTGAGAGGTGTAGGAGTAGGCAGACAGGGAAGGTGGCAGGGGTAAGGGAGAGGGAGGGAGAGTGTAGCTGACGACGTGAAAATGACTTGTGGCAACGTTTTGAATTCCACAAATATACGTTCTTAAGTATTTAGTGATCAGGTAATTCTTCTAATTTGCTTCATCAGCGCACAAAGTAAAGTGCTAAACGAAACTCATACAGCATAGTATGAACGTCCTAAACATAACTCCTACCATTATCTGTTTATAATGTAAAGTCGTGCTGTACTGCTCGATTTTCAACCCATCTTTAATTAGAGAAAGAAGGAAAGAAAGTGAAATGAGATGGAAGTCATTTAATGCCTATTTTTTATTTTATTTTCAATGAAACCTTGTGTGAGAATTTACAATCTTTTAATTTGCCCTGTGTTGGTACTCGTATGTGTGGACGAGTGCACCAGCAATGGTACTCGTCCACAGAAAAATATACTCGTTATTTACGAGTACAAGATTTTTTTTTCATACATAAACTAGACATGTTGCTGCTAATATAGACGAAATTGGGAAACTTAATAATGAATATTTTAGTCAGGGCAGCTTCATGGATTCTGTGACGGGAACTAGTTAATAAGGGCAGAGAAGAAGTGTACATATTTCTACATAAATTAGAAATAAAAACAATATGCACATAATATTTTGAATTGTTGTGTACTTCATAGGTCTCGACATAATTAAGGGTCATAATGCTTTTTTGTGAAAATATTCCAAATAGAAGAAAAGTTACAGCCAACTAACGAAATAATAATGGCAATGATAATGGCAGCGGCATTGAGTGACCCTCCACCCATATAATTCAATATATTTATAATTAACTAAATTATAATAGTATAATAGAGGATCGAGTTCCATAAATGTAACATATAGGAGACAAGAAAAAGAGCAACAACTAAACAAAGAACATTTGTTTGATTGTATGTATAACTTGACTGGTATTTTGTAAATAAATTGAAACTGTATAGGATATTTGTAATAAGTAGTGAATAACCTCAAGGGGAGGGGCAGGGTATTAAGGGGGAGGGACGGGAGAAGGAGAGGTTGGTTAGAAAAGCTTTCGAAAATGTTTGAAACATAATTGAAAACTGTATTCATTGTAGAATGCATGTTAGCTGATCATTAAATAAAATACTGAATCGAATGTAATCATGTAAGTGTAGGCTACATAAGGAGGAGGGGGTCACAGAGAAAGAGGAGGAAGTAAGGAGAGAGACTCAGAGAGTGGGAAAGAGGTGTAGGAGCAGGCAGACGGGGAAGGCGGCAGGGGGGAGGAGAGAGGGAGGGAGAGAGAAGGAAAGATTGTGAAATGAGACCAAAAAATAACCCCCATGGAAGTCATTTGCCCTTCATGCCCCTTTTCGATTTTATTTTCAATGAAACCTTGAGTGAGAATTTACAATCTTTTAATTTGCCCTGTGTTGGTACTCGTAAGTGTGGACGAGTGCACCACCAATGGTACTCGTCCACAGCAAAATATACTTGTTATTTACGAGTACAAAGCCCTTACTACGATCCCTGTTAAATAGCATTCTTCCCCTTGTTTTTGCTCTGTAAATCAACCAATGGATTATTAGAAATATTTTTTTTTTCAAATAATTCGGTAGCCAGGGTCATGAAATTAAATTTGAATAAACATGTAACACTGATTTGACATAATTTTTCTTTCTTTACACACACTTTTCTCATAATTAGTAAGATTTTCTTTAATGTTTAGGCAATGTTTCCCTCTAGAATTTAAAATATTGATGCCAGATATGTAAAAGTGAGGTATTTATGATGTATTTTCCGTCTGGGAAGCTTACAGAATTGATTGAAATACCTCCAGACCAAGATTTTTCATTAGAAATGCAAAATATCTATTTAATAGTCATATGTCAACCAATTGGTGGAATTACTCATATATATATTATATAGCCATTTGCCACATCGTCAACGGCAATAAATGGTAAAAGGAAAATCTGTTTAGCGCAAGAAATTTTAATTTCGATATTTAGGTTTAGCCACATTGGCAAAAAGAATATCTCTGAAAAGAAACGATATCTACATATTGTTACAGACTCTCTCAATAATCATTAAATAAGCTGTCCAATATATTGGGAAGAGTACACTGAAAAACCCGCGCCCATTTTATCAGTCAGATATAAATATTTCCCCAGCAATGACTGATTATTTTCAGCCGCAAATGGGCGTGACTGATAATTATCAGTCACCTCGGTAAAAAACAGCCATCACTGGTTTTTCTCAGTGCCTTCATGGAAATCTCAGTCAGTGACTGATTTTCCGTCGCGCCGATGGGAATATTAGTCAGTGACTGTTTTTTCCTATACCTTCCTCAAAACACCCTTGACTCTCACCCTAACCATATAACTAATTTGTGCTTATCAACATATTTTTTCCAAATAACTTACCTTGCAACAATCATGGCGATTTCTGAACACACTCTAACCTCTGTTTAAATTTCACCTTAGCTTTTGAATGTGTGAAAATGATGCCACTCCCCGTCAGTATGGCTGAGCGAAATGGGGCATTCATAGGCCTAAGTGTTAAAACTTAAATGTGCGACATTGCTACTATATAGCCTACTATGTTAGTGTATTCACAGAAACCATTGTAGGCACACAATATAAAATGTCAAGATTAAATAAGGCCGGAATAGCCTACCAATCCCTCCACTTGTCTTAGAACAAGCAAGAAATCACAAACTGTGAGGTATTGATTTTAATGAAATGTACAAAGTGATGAGAGTCAGATGTTCTGTTGGTAAGGTTTATTCTCCCTCACTGAATGAGGCGTGTTCATGCACAAGTATCATAGTTGAACAATGAACAATGTAAAAGAAATATATGCAAAGAACATGTCCCTGTAAGTGTGTGTGTGTGTGGGGGGGGGGGGGCGTTGAAACTGAATGAAAGGGATGAGTGAGGGATTTGACCTACCATCTAGGTTTAAGTTTCCAGTGAGAAACGAAACCCATTTCTTTAATTTGTAAATTTCTTAAATGAAGCAATTTTCTTTAATTTTCCCATTTAAAAATATAAAGATATAGCCTATGTCGATACGCTCCTGTGTACGCCTAAACCCCCATGTTTAAAAGTAAAGTATAAATGTCTTTTCCACGAACTTGCTGGACGTAATATTTGAGGACAATTTGATTTTAAAATTCAGGATACAACATTACATCAGATGTCGATGCTATTCACACTCATTCCTGCTTTTGTGTTTAGATTTACCTTCTAAATTAGGCCTTTGTTAATGGCCCGACTGTTTTTTTCATTGACTGGTCATATGGGTTGTCTCGCACACTGCGTATAATTACGTGTTTTCTCACGTAGCCTACATTGTGAGTGGTGAAGGTGGCAGAAGCATTCCTCACACCTGTGCGATTTGTCGCTCACTGCAACACAACTTTAGACAGAAAGAAATGCTAGCCTAAAATTCATTATTCACTATCATAACTTCTACTTTGTACATTACAATAACAGATAGATATCATTTGATTATTTCAAACTATTTTTGACCAGTTTATTCATATGGTAGGGTCGGTTATTGAAGGGTCGGTCATGACGAGACCGACGCAATTTTAGCTCGCCCGCCTCCCGTTACGAATTTGCACCAGGCGCCGATCATTCTAAGCACGCATGCGCAGAGCCACTAGGCAAAATGGCGGATGGTTTAAAGTGTTTGTTTTGCAACGACTGATGAGATTTCCACCCGATCTTCATGTTTCTACCTCTTCAAAAGTGCGATGGAGTTGCTAACTGTGTAACAGAGAATGTCAGGTAAGTTAAATCATCCAATGCACTAGAACTGAGTTTCTATTTATTATGTTCTGCCTGTAGCTAGCCTGGCTACCTAGGCCAGACCGACTCGGCGCCTAGTAGCCTCCGGAGTAGCCTATAGTGTTTAGCCACTTAGAAGTTAGATTGTATGGAGGCGGTAGTAGGCTAGTTTGGCCACGGGTTCACCACAGTAGGGCCTACCCGGGTCATGGGTGAAAGTGATTACTCTCATCGTGTTTTATATGACGATTTATTGTCTTTTAAGAAGGCACAATTTCACTTTTGGAAATAGGAGTTAATATAAGATGGCGACCCATTCCTTCACCAAACTCACCACTACACAGCCATTAGGCTTATTACCAACGATGTGTACCGTATACATAGGATAGTTGGGCTTATGTCAACAACAACAATATCGTTGAAAACAAACATTTGCTAAAATAAATTTATAGAGCCCAACATAAAATGCCAAATCGTATTTCCTCAAATAGATTAGGGTGACGAAACATATGGGTCAGATTTTCAGAAAATGTACAATTGGCAGCTGTACACAATTAGTCAATTCTGCTACATTACGCTGCAATTTGGTCAATACTAGGTAAATTCGAGAATATTTGGCATTGCACCGATTCTAGCAATCTGTTTGGTTGAACTGTATTTTGAACTTTATTTTCGTCTGAAATTTGTGTTGTTTGAGAAGATTGGCGAAGTTGAATTGTACATTTTCTGAAAATCTGACCCTAATGCATGGGGTACATAGTCGGCTTCAATTTATATAATTTATTCAAATATTATCTCATGCTCAAGTGGATATTCTTTATTTCAGTTCTACATTGTTGGCGGTAGCAGTATGAACGCCACACTAGCAAAAACCAGTCCTGATATCAAAAATGAAATCTGATCTCAGTAGTTTAGGGATGGACGCAACAAAGTATCTTGGAGATATTGAGATGTAAGTGAATGTGCATTGTTCTTTTTTAAAAGAAATGAATTAGAACAGTATTATGATAAATTGATATAGTATTTTGCTATATATATATCTGATTCGTCAGAATAGCTCATATTTAAGGTTAAAATATTGTAGCAGGACATTGTATATCGATGAAAACATTATTGATGATCCTGCCTGTTATGTTAGGTAGGACAAACCCTATGTTTTAGTTTTGGTTTTCACTCACATATGAAAGCATTTTGGGCATAAGATTTTGATTTCATTTTCATGACCGAGTTAATAACAATATTCATATAATTAGGAATCATTTAGTATTTATTGTGTTTATACAAAATTCTGATCTCAAAACAAGGTAAAGTAGATGTAATTATAAGACATGTCAGCTCAATAATTCAGTAACATGATAGTAATTAAAGGAACGGAACATTATTTAGGCCTACTAGTGTTGGATATTTAAACTATAATAAGGTTTTAAAATTCTAACTGTTTGCAGGTTCAAATGCATAGGACTAGCTGGAGACTGGGCCATTAAGGATATTGACAGGTATGTTTTGACTATTACATACCCCTGTACCCCCTCCTGTACGTCCCCCTGTACCTCCTCCTGTACGTCCCCTGTACCTCCTCCTGTACATCCCCTGTACCTACTCCTGTACGTCCCCTGTACCTCCTCCTGTACGTCCCCTGTACCTACTCCTGTACGTCCCCCTGTACCTCCTCCTGTACGTCCCCTGTACCTCCTCCTGTACGTCCCCCTGTACCTCCTCCTGTACGTCCCCTGTACCTCCTCCTGTATGTCCCCTGTACCTCCTCCTGTACGTCCCCTGTACCTCCTCCTGTACGTCCCCTGTATCCCCTCCTGTATCACCCCTGTAGCCCCTCCTGTACGTCCCCCTGTACCTCCTCCTGTATCACCCCTGTACCCCCTCCTGTACGTCTCCCTGTACCCCCTCCTGTACCCTCTCCTGTACGTCCCCCTGTACCCATCCTGTATCACCCCTGTGCCTCCTCCTATATCCCCCTGTACCGCTTCTTGTATCACCCCTGTACCCCCTCCTGTATCACCCCTGTACCCATCCTGTATCTCCCCCTGTACCTCTCTGGTCCTGGGTATGACCTTAAAGTGCCTTCCTGTCTCTTTTTCTCTGTCTCTCTCTCCCTTCTTCTCTAGCTCTTTTTCCTGGGTATGATCATAAACTGCCTCCCTCTCAGCTCTCCCGCCCTTGATAGAACCTTTATATGTGTTGAGAAGGGCGTAAAACAACCAATCTCACTCACTCACTCCTCCTGTACGTCCCCTGTACCTCCTCCTGTACCCTCCTGTACCTCCTCCTATACGTCCCCCTGTATCCCCTCCAGTCTAGGTCCAAACCCTCAGATCAGATAAGAATGGTATATCAGCCTATTTCGCTAATCAGTATCCCTGCCTAGAACTCAGGGTTTTAATTGGAATATAATGACATTTTGCGGTCTTAATGGAATTACAATGGCACTTAGCAGTTTGAGGTGAGAGGCTTTCCCATTGACACGCTGGAAGGGACTTTCTCAACTTTGGGCCTAGACTGCCTCCTGTACCCCCTCCTGTACCTCCCCCGTGTATCCTCCTGTACCTCCTCCTGTATCACCCCTCTACCTCCCCCTGTAAAGCCACCAATCTCACCCACTCATTTGTTTTACATACAATCGATAGCATTGACTCTATAGTGACGAAAAAGGGTAAATAGGGACCACCAGGTGAGAAAATCGTTTGCCCTCTCCCCAATATACCGGTATTTACCTAAGACTGAACACAAATAAAAATTTATAAAAAAAAAGATGCTCGTCAATAAAGGTCACTAGTCCGCCGGACTAGTGGAAATTTTGAGTTAGCCTGAACCCCTGGGCCCTACATTGGGAAGAAAAGTGTTGACTTTACTGAGTTTTTTGGTTCAATGCTTTTAGTTTAGGAAGAAGTACGGTACCAAATCTGATGATTAGTAATGAGACAAAGCTGTTTGTGGGCAGGACGCGGGACACATGGCTGATTTCCAGGACTGACATGTCCCAGACAAATCAGGACACTTGGCATCTCTGCATTATTGGCTGAGATACAAAAAGAAAAGACAAATGTTGCGTAACCTTATATAATCATATTTGGAACATTTAATCATGGATTTGTGAGTATAATGACAGTAGTCTGGGGGACTTTTCCCATCATATGTACGAAATATTTAGAAAATATTTTAATATTTAGCGTTTTTATGACCACATAAGAGAATTTCTATAGTAAGTCTATGGGTGCGAGATTTTGGATTTTTCATGAAGTTTTAGGCCTACCTAAGTTAGTTATTATCCCGGGTACCTCTGGTTGACACATGTGGACGTTTTGCAGTACATTAGTACATTTATTTTAAGTTTATTTTCATAATTTTACTTGATTTTTGATTAATTTAGGGCAATTTCGGTCATATTTTACTACCTATTTCCATATATGGGTGTTTCCCTGGTGCTGAATATGCTTATGACCATTTTGGTGAATCGTTTGGAGTTAATTTGCAGATTTGTTTTCATCATTTCTATTTATTTATGATTAATTATTGGTATTTTTAGTGACTATTTCGACCTAAATGTGGAAATATGTATGAATATTGGATAGTATTAAGTAATATTTTACTCCTAGCATTGTGTTATTGCCACCTGTGAGGACCATGTAATAAAATTGTCTTAGAATTGTCTATATTAAATATAAGTTTCCAACATGTGGGTACTACTGGGGATAGCTCTTGCCCAAACAGACTAAATATATGATCTATTCGGATTAATGATTTAAAATATAAATGTGATAATGAAATGCATACAAAATGCTGATGTTCTACTTTGGGTTTCAGGTAGAGGTACTGCCACAAGTTGCTGGTACTAACGAAAAGCAAACACAACAAACAATATATGAACACGCTCATGTCATGGAGTCACACAGGAAGTCTGTCAACCTCAGTGGGACCGACAGGAAGGTGTCTTCCAAGACCTCTATGGTCCAGTCAAGACCATCTTCAATGGTCCAGTTTTCAGTAAGTTACTATAATAAGTATTTATCCTACTAACTGACTTATGTCTGTGGGTGTTGTATGATTGATTTAGAGACTTGAGTTGAACGGGTTTTTTTTATTCTGTTCCCAACGTTTTGGGTCGCTTTGCCCCATCTTGAGGGGTGGTTATACTAATATTATGTATTAAAAAATATTTGTTACAAATGATTATACCATATATGTGTAACATTTAGTGCAGAAAATATTCAATTTGAGGCAGTAAAGACCACCAGGCCAAATGAAATGAAGGACATTAATTCAGTGATACCCATTGCTATTTGCTGGATCCAAGTTAAACTACCAGGCCAAACAGGCCAGGACTGCCAGAATCCACCCCAGTTCGCAGTTGACTATGATCGTGACCCTGCCCCTAATAAGATGATCAGGGTTGTCCTTTTCAATTTATACTATTGATGTAAAATGTAAAAGCAAACTGCATATACATGATTGCATAACATTATATAGTGCAACCTTCTCCACTCACCCCCTCGCATACCCTCACCCCATCTCGCCCTCCCCTTCTCCACTCTTCTCTTCTCATACCCTCACCCAATCTCTCTCTCTCTCTTCTTCTCTATCTCTATTTCCTGGGTATGATAAACTGCCTTCCTCTCAGATCTCCGGCCTTGATATAACACTTCAAAGTGTTGATAAGGGCGTAAAGCAACCAATCTTACTCACTCACTCACTCACTCACTCACCCAATCTTGCCCTCCCCTTCTCCATTCACCCCTCACATACCCTCGCCCCATCTCACCCCTCCCCGTCTTCACTCTTCTCTTCTCAGCTTCACCCCATCTCGCCCCTCCCCTTCTCCACTCACCCCCTCACATACCCTCACCCCATGTCACCTCACCTTCTCCACTCACCCACTTACATACCCTCACCTCATCTCACCCTTTGGAAAATAGTTGAAATAATGGTTTCAAATGGATATGTGGTATAACTATAGTGAATGAATTATTGTATCTGTTCCATATTGATATTTTGAAATGAAAACTATTCATGCAATTTTTGTTAATAAGTCTTGATTTCCTCGAATTGTTTTGTAAGCAGGATCCATCTGTCAAAGAGCTGTTAACCCACTTGAGAATTATATGGAGTGAAATTATGATGTTATATATTCTTCCACTCATGGGAAGTATTTTGTATTTAGTTTGTGATAAATATAGCCTTTAATGACCACAAGATCTGAACCTTTTGTCATGTGTAAGTAAGGGTTTGTGATATTGAGTGGTGTATAGAGTGTGCTCAATAATGTTTTATTTTGAAATGAAACAATAATTCATGTGATTCCTTTTTAAAAGTTTCTCCACTTACCCCCACTCTTACCTTCCCCCAATCTCACCCTTCCCCTCCACCGATCCCCTCTCATACCCCACCCCATCTAGCCCCTCCTCACCTCCACTCACCCCCTCTGATATCTTCACCGCATCTTGCCCCTCCATTCCTCCTCTAACCCCCTCTCATACCAGATGTCGTCATGGCATTAAGCAATTATTACTCACTCACTCACTCCCCTCTCATACCTTTACCCCACCTCACTCCTCACCGCTTCCACTCACCCCCTCACATACCTTCACCCCACCTCACCTATCTCACCCCTCCTGTCACCCCTTCTCATACCTTCATCTCATCTGGCCCCTCCCCTCCTCCACTCACCCCTCTCATACCCCCCTGTGGTTACTCATTGTTATGTCATTATTACGTAACATGATGTAACACCCCCATCTCACCATTCTCCTCCTTCACCCACCCCTTCTCCTACCTTCACCCTAGTTATCTGAACTCACTGCTATCATTTGGTGTTTAAATGTATTTAAATATGCTCAGAATACCAATATATACAATTTTCCAGGTCCTGTAAAGCCATTTGTGCAGTAGCTGTCCAATCATATGTGTATGGTAACTAAAAAGAGCGAAAACCTATATATCTAATCACTATCTGTGCCCACTGCTATCAGTAGTTGCTTAAATGTCTTTAAAAATTGTTTGGTAGACCAATATGCAAGAATTCCCAGGCCCTGGAGAGTCACTTGTGCAGTAGGTGTCCAATTGTATGTTGGATCTTATGTAACTTTTATATGCTTGTAAAGTCAAAATAGTTGAGGGTAAAGTCAAAATAGTCAATCGAAATGTCAGAAAATTTATCCTAAGGTCAAAATAGTAATCTTAAGGTAAGAAAAGTCTATCGTCAGGTCAGAAAAATTGTACAGAAAAGTCTATCGTCAGGTCAGGAGAGTCTAACGTCAGGTCAGGAGAGTGTATCATTAGGTCAGGAGAGTATCGTCAGGTCAGGAAAGTCTATCATCAGGTCAGAAAAGTCTAACGTCAGGTCAGGAGAGTCTAACATCAGGTCAGGAAAGTCTATCATCAGGTCAGGAGTCTAACGTCAGGTCAGGAGAATCTATTGTAAGGTCAGAAGAGTCTAACCTCAGGTCAGGAGAGTCTAACATCAGGTCAGAAAAGTATATCATCAGGTCAGAAAAGTATATCGTCAGGTCAGAAGAGTCTAACGTCAGGTCAGAAAAGTATCGTCAGGTCAGAAGAGTCTAACATCAGGTCAGAAAAGTATATCGTCAGGTCAGGAGAGTCTAACGTCAGGTCAGAAAAGTATCGTCAGGTCAGGAGTGTCTAACATCAGGTCAGGAGAGTCTAACATGTCTAAGGTGGTATTGAGTAAGACCAGATCTGATTTACTCAGAACTGACAATTACCATTTCAATGAGAAATGTCAAAGTGTCAAGACTGCTCTAACCAACGAGTAGATCATTATGAACAAGTTACTGTATATATCATAATAAAGTTTCTAAAAAAAAACAAAAAAAAAAAAACATCAGGTCAGGAGTGTCTATTGTCAGAAGAGTCTAACATCAGGTCAGAAGAGTCTAACATCAGGTCAGGAGAGTCTAACGTCAGGTCAGAAAAGTATATCGTCAGGTCAGGAGAGTCTAGTATTGTGATAGATTATTGTATTTCAAGGCTTCAGTAACCTGTGTTATTTTTAACTGGATACTTGTGGCAGTGCATTGGTTAAAATATGAAAATACATACTGTCTTGATGTCTCAGTTCATAAATTATGGTAGTTTCATATTGATTTTGATTCATTTTGAGGCTCCAGTCAACTACAAATTTGGCTGTGCCAAGCACACACAATTGTAAATAAAGTAATAAATGTGTATGTGATGAATGTAAATAAAGTGTTGCTTTATATGATTTCAGTGTTTGTTACCATTTCCTTTCTAGTTAGTCATATTGAAATTGTTTTAGGTTTTCATCAGGGGTATAATCCTAGCCTGTGACACCCCAAGAATTGCAGCTTCCCGGTGTGTCACAGGGGATAATAGTACTATTAAACCTGAGAATTCCTATTTTTCATAACCCCTATAATTTGAATGAATGAGAAACTGTCATCCTAACAAAAAACGGTCAAGTTAAAGGGTCACTGAAAAAAAACGGTCAAATATTGATAAAAAAAACAGTCAGCATTAGACATGACTGGGATTTATCGGTCATTGACCGTTTTTTTTTCTCGGTCACCAAAAGTGATGACCGTTTTTTTTTTCGGTCACCGAAATCTGACCGTTTTTTTTCGGTCACTGAAAATCTGACCGTTTTTTTCTCGGTCAGTGCCTGGCAATTGGATGCCAGCGAATTCCTGAGAAAAAACAGTCACTCACCGAGGTTGGGTCTTTCAGTGTATAATGCTAACAGCAAATTTGTATTAGGCATTAATTTCTCACCATGTTAGTTGACAATACAGTCATTATTTCCCGATGTGTGCGCGGCCAGTTGTACTCAACTTGTTGGCCTAATGATGTAATGATTTGCAGAGTTTTAACGACCTCCAGATACTTGCAGTGTGTATAGTTTGTTTTATAAGGTTTACAATGTTGTTGTGCGGCTTTAGATGATGTATTCTATTAAAACGTGGTTATACCTAAGCATGGTACATGTGAGCGGGCTTGACCGGAAGTTCTGAAACAGTATATGCAGGGGCACCACCTACGTTCTTAACATAGACATACACAAGCTATGGGCGAGAGGGCCAGCTGGCCTTCCATCTCCTCGAGTTCTGTGGCATTTCTAAGGTCATCAATCATTAATCCTTTTTTAAATTTCTCTTAAATCTACCAATTGATAATAATCGACCTTGCTTTATTAATCGACTGTAATGTTTGTTCCCTATATAACAATTGCTACCACCTCTTTTGTATTTCAGGACATCACGAAAATCACTTTACTAATAATATATCAAACTTAAAATATAGAAACACTTATTAGATGTCCCACTGTTTACTATCATTTGAATCCCCTTGATCTCATCTTTTTAAATATCATAATATCTCAAAATAAATTTTTCGTGACTTGTGACTCATTTTCCTGTGAAACATCACTATTATTTTCTACTGGCTGATCTCCTGAGTTTCCAATACAATTTATTGACTGGTCGTAGATTCATGAGCTGGTTCCAACTGTCGTTACACAATATTGACTCCCTCTAAAACGACTTTGATTTATATCGTCAGAGTAACCATGGCAACAACTCCATTATTTAAGCAAAGAAAGAAGAGTAGAGAACATAAACTAACTGCCCAGGTAGGCTATACCTTTACATCATACAAGGCAACGAAGGATAGCGCGTATTTTCATGTAAGTGTTAAATATCTATTGGCCTTCAATAAATAAATAATTAAAGAAAATCATCGGCCATTAAAGCTCAGTAACATTTAATCTTATCGAAATTCATTGAGAATGTGATTTACAACTTTGTACAACATTGCTATCAATTGTGATGTGTTTCAGGAAAATGAGTCATAAGTAGCAAAAAAAAATTTTGAGATACCATTATATTTGAAAATATGACATCAAGCCGATTCCAATGATAGTAAACAGTCTAATAATCTAATAAGTATTTCTAGATTTTAAGCTTGATATTTTCGTTTTTGAAAAAAAAAAGTTTCCAATATTTCTGGGGGTCAATAAATAGTAAAGTAACTAAATGTGGTCCATATGAGGACCTTTAAAACGAAAGGAAATATTTCATAGATTGTCCTGAAATTGTATACATCAATTGATATAGGTATAAGTGATAAACCGTCCAAAAGATAGAACATTCCAATAATATGATCTTGTGGAAAAAACACATTGAAAATTATCAATTTTGCGACTTATGACTCATTTTTTTGAAACACATCACAATTGCAGACTCTTACATTGACTGCCAAGAATGGTTGAGCTATATGGTTCATTGCAATAAACGTTACATGTAATACGCTAATCCCCTCCTCCTATAGTCTGTCCAAAAAGTAGTTGACACGTGATTCCTTAGTTCCTTTAAGGGGAGGGAAAAGTGGGAGATTTCTGATTTCTATTTATGACAAGGACCTGTCCACTCTTTGCCCAGCGAGTCACTCATTGCAATCAACCATGGGGAAGCAGGGCCAGTATAACCAGCTCTTCCTTCCTTTTAACCAAAACAACAGCTGCAGCACATAGAACTAAGACAGTACAATACAGTACAGCTGTACATTTGGCCATGGTTGGTCGCAAACGGCCATGGTCGGTCGCAAACGGCCATGGTTGGTCGCAAACGGCGATTCAGGGGGCAATAGTTTGAAGTCAAAACTCCCCCACTTTTCCCTCCCCTTAAAGGGACTAAGGAATCACGTGTCAACTACTTTTCGGACAGACTACTACATTACCCACGTTATTTAATTGGTAAACAATCAATTATCAATTATATAAAGAAGGTAATCAATTTAAGGTTTATATTAAAACAGTTCCAATGTTAGCTTGTTTAGATGTAAAAATATGACTCGAAATGGGAATTATAACTTATGTGAAACTTTTACCAATAACATTTCTTAACAAAAATTACTACTGATGCTCCCCTCTGACTATGACTTATAGGACTGGATTCATCAATATACTACTGCTGTTATATGTTTATACCAGAATTTGAAGGTAGATCTGTTGAGAGAAATCATAGGAAAGGTTTCCGGCGGGTCTTCTAAATCCAAATGAGGACGCTTTAGAAGCCCTATAGCAAAATAACCAGACCAAATCCTCCAAAGTGTTGACCAAATGACTCCTAGATGGGTTGGAAAAGAATGAAAAAAAAGTACAAAATATTTATTATTCAGTCTATCTTTAACTCATATCTTTTAATGACATTTGTATATGGGTCAGATTTTCAGAAAATGTACAATTCAACTTCGCCAATCTCCTCAAATAGCCCAAATTTTATGTTCAACCTAACCAAACAAATTGCTAGAATCAATACAATGGCAAATCCCCTACTCAATTTTACCTAGTATTGACCAAATTGCAGTCTTATTTGATCAAGTTCACTCAATGTATACGGCTGCCAATTGTACATTTTCTGAAAATCCCATATATGGGTCAGATTTTCATCAAATGTACAATTCGCGTTCACCAATCCTCTCGAATAACCCACATTTAAGACAAAAATGAGCTTCAAAAAAGAACTGATACTTTAGATCAATGTGATACCGAATATACTCAGATATACCCGGTATTCTTCATTTTTCAACCTAAGTTAGGAGAATTTCCTCAATGTGTAGAGCTACCAATATTGTACATTTTCTGAAAATCTGACCCATATAACGTTTCTCATAAGGCTGAGTTAGCAGACTGAGTTAGCAGACTGAATGATAGATTAATTGAGCGATGGCTTAATATTTGTAGCTGCAGTATTTCAATATGAAACAAACAATTGTCATAGTATGCCTTAATGCACTGCGAGCTTCTTTTTTTTTTTTTAAAGAATTTTATTTTCACATTAGACAGAAAAATTTGCAGATGTACATATCGCCTAGAAATTAATTTAGGCGTTTTTCAAAGCAATCTGCCCTATCATGAAATATACCTTGGGATAGCCATTTCACAAAAAAGATCATAAACTCTACATGATTTGGATTTTCGAGGTCATTAGATAGCTAAGATAACATGCCAAATCGCAACTAATTAAAAGCTTCACTCTCACATTTCGCTGTGTATACAAAGTCGCTATACTGAAAAAAACCTGTCAATAGGGAATTTGCATGTCTCACTGCGCAGGTCTATCCCAATGCATGTTGGGAAGGATCTTTTCATGAATATCACCATTTTTGGTGAGGTTGTTTTATTATAAACAAAGAATGCACCAGTAGGGTCAGACCTTCAGAAAAATGCACAATCTACAGCTCTACATATCTATCAAATTCTGCTAAATTAGAGTGAAAATTGATAAATACTAGGTATATCTGAGTGTATTCTGTATTGAATTCATTCAATTAATCTGTCTGGTTATGTTGAAGTGTATTTTGAACCTGATTTTTGTCTTAAATTTGGGTTATTTGAGAGGATTGGTGAAGGTTAATTGTACATTTTCAGGCGATCTGACCCGGTAGGCCCGAAATAGATGTTATTAATCTATTAGTCTCGCCTAAGGTCTAAGGTCCTTATAGCCCAATGACCCTTAATGAGAGTGACTACATGAGTATAATGCAGAACAATCTAGGCTCAGATTAGAGAGGGTCCCTTCAAACTGAGGTAAAGCCTCTCACTCCAGTCTAGGCACAGGGTAGAGAGAGTTCCTCTAACCTAGGCAAAGCCTCTCGATCCAAACCACAAAATGCCAATAGAATCGCACAAAGACGTCTATTCCAGCGCTGGAAGAGCCATATGCGCAGGAGGCGTCCAATCATTGACATACTATTTTAGTTATTAGAAAGTCAATCTCATAATCTAGCAATCTTTTTTCCATAAAGGTAACGACTGGAATACCTGGATTTTATCGCGTAACCTGATTCCCTATTTGCCTCCCTCACATTTGTAAAACAAATAAAGTATTTTTCAAATTCAATCCTATCTGAGAAGCTGTGAGCCTAGACTGACAATAAGTCCTGTAAGTGTCATGGCTGCCGTCACCCGCTTTTGCTTTTTTAATCGTGTTATGTATCACTTCCGGGACCGGAAGTGAATTGCAGCCATAGACAATCAATTATAAGGAAATATACATCCTCTCCACAGCAATGCCCGCAAGTTTCTGGTCACCATAATAGTTCAACCCTATATGGGTCAGATTTTCAGAAAATGTACAATTGGCCTTCACCAATGCTCTCAAATAGCCCATATTTAAGACAAAAATGAGTTTCAAAATGCAGTTGCACATAACAGAACTGATAATTTAAATCAATGCGACACCAAATATATTCAGATATACCCGGTATTCATTTTCGGCCTAATTTAGCAGAATTTACTAAATGTGTACTGCTGCCAATTGTACATTTTCTGAAAATCTGACCGATATATGGCTATCCAGTGGTCAGAACTTAGATTAAATCTTGGAGAAAATCTAAAAACATTGTTGTAACAATACAAGCAACGTCACTTCCGGTACCGGAAGTAGCAGCAAGTGCGCAACATACCTGTTGGCGGCTATTTTGAACGCACACACGCTATACACTGTAACTGACATGCAGTGCCACATTCAAATGACCAATAAAAGACTTGTCATTTGTGAAAGAGACTATTCATTAAATTAAAAAAGGATGATGTCAAAGAAATGGACGGTTTTGTCAGCAGGTGAAGCTCGTTCACAAGGACAAAGACTGGTATTAGCCCCATGTGGCTAATTATCTCATACAGATATCTGATGTGTTATAAAAAGGTGAGTCACAAGTCGCAAAAGTGCTCTTTTTCAAAGATGTATTTGTGGGAATGTTTTAATTTGTGTATGCTTAACGCTGTTGGTAGCATGAATACATTTACTACGTTTCCAGACAGTGTATTAAATATATGCATGCATTTCCAAGGTATAATTGTCTACTAGTAAATGTCTGCCCAGAAATATTTCATACTTCTTCTTCAAAAATAAAAATATTAAATTTGAAATATAGAAATACTTAATATTAGAAGTCCATAATGTTTATCATCATCGGAATCCGCTTGAGCCCATCTTTTTAAATATGATGATAGCGTAAAATTCATTTTTTTTCAAGTTGTGACTCATTTTTCTATAACACATCAGATTATCAATGTTTTTTGTTTGAATATGTTATTTTTACTGGGGTTTGAAGGTCCCCTTATGGGGGTTTTCGCCTCTCCCAGTATCAAGCAGGATACAGAGCGAAAAACCCCAAAACCCATAGAACATGAGAAATAAGAAAAGAAATAACATCAAAACATTTATACTCTCTTTTGGATGAGTAGAAAGCATCTTATTGAAACTAGAATAATGTCCATAGGGATTTTTACAAGTTGTATCGTTTACAGGTTTTATGATATTGGTCAGATTTTCAGAAGATGTACAATTGCCAGCAGGACACATTCAGTAAATTCTGCTAAATTAGGCTGCAATATGGTCAATACTAGGTAAATTCGAGTATATTTGACATTGCATTGATTCTAGCAATCTGTTTGGTTAGGTTGAACTGTATTTTGAAGCTCATTTTTGTCTTAATTGTGGGCTATTTGAGTGGATTGGTGAATGCCAATTGTACATTTTCTGAAAATCTGAACCATATAAGGATACACTTTGCCACTCAGATCTGATGCGATGGAGTGTAATGTATACATTTAGTGTAATGTATTCTCAATGTGTACTCACGGCTTCGTCTACAAGAAACAGGAGCAAGACCTGCTAGAGGTGTCCATTCCAGGAACTAATAACTCACCTGTGGAAGAAAGAAGCATAGTCATAAGTCACGAAGTCATACTACGGTTTGGAAAATATTATCATTTGGCATTTTCTGAAAAACGATTTATTGTTGTGTCGATCATTGTCTAAATGTATGGGTTAAGTCTTCAGAAAATGTACAATTGGCCTTCACTAATCCTCTCAAATAACCAAAATTGAAGACGAAAATCAGGTTCAAAATACATTACAACATAACCAGACAGATTTATTGAATGAATACAATACCGAATACATTCAGATATACCTAATATATATCATTTTTCACTCTAATTTAGCACAATTTGATAGATGTGTAGAACTGTAGATTGTGCATTTTCTCTAAATCTGACCCATATTATAAAAAGCACATATATAAGTCATTTAAAACATGTTTAAAGACGTTTGCCTATATATAGGTTGTATTGCTAGATAGCATTGACCAGTATTTGTTTAGTATTTGGGACTCACCATATATCTTTTCCCAGTAGTTAAATAAGAGTAGAAATCCTGATACTTTGAGTGCCTAGTGCTAGTCACACCAATCACAATAGACTTCCCACGTCCATTGCGACTGCCTTGGGAACATGCATATAAATGACACTAGATGGTCGGCTTTTCATAAAATATACAATTGGCAGCTGTACACATTTAGGAAAATTCTGCTAAATTATACAGTAAAACTGGTCAATACTAGGAATATCTGAATATATTTGATATTGCCTTGATTCAAACTATGTGTTTTGTTATGTTGAAGTCAGTTTTGAATCTGATTCTTGTCATACCTTTGTGTTATTTGGGAGGATTGGTGAAGGTGAATTGTACATTTTCTGGTGATTTCACCCAGACGTACCAATTGATTCATCACATTTCAGGTTTACTTTAATCTCCCATTCTCATCATGGTGATTGTGGAGAATAGGGATATACATTATCTTTGAAGGTCCCTATGTTTAATAGCCGCATGCAATTTAATGATTCAAATTAGTCACAAAACTATATAGACTAGGCAAAATCCACCTAAACATCACTCTTAATACTCCTAGGAGCATTTTTGAGTACAAAGGTACATCAGCACTTTTCTGGCTAATTTGGGTGTGCTGAACACGAAAATCACTGTTGCCAAGCTGAAATCTGACTTCTTCCTTGTCAAAAATCAAAAACAAAAATGGCTGCCACTCATTTTTCAGAAAAATCATGAAACACACACATATATATAGTCGCGTGATACCTCAAAATGATGGAAGTTGAGAGGACAATCAATTTTACACACTTACCTGGATGTCACGGCAATGTGGTTACCATGACAACCAAATATCCACACATAATATGTGTCTCATTTCCGAGAAAAATCATAAAAAACACATATATGGTCATGTGATACCTCAAAATGATGGTAATGCAGAGGGGAATCCATTTATGATATCCTCATTGTTGTAACAGGGCTCCCAAGTAAAACCTTTTTAACCTTTTAAAGAGATAAACCACTGTTATACGCACTGCTGCAGGCGGGAGTTAAAGGAACTAATGCATGAAAAATAAGGATTGACAGTAATTTTTTCAAACTTTGTCTTGAGAAAGTACATGGTTGGAGGATGACAAAAAGCAAAAAAAAAATGGATCTCAGCATATTTTTTTTCTTTCTAGAGACCAGCAAATTTTAGTACTGAAGTATGTGGGAAAAATGGATATTTTCTCAGTTTTTCCAAGATTTCAGACAGACAAATAACATTTTTCAATTGAAATGTCTTCTAAACATAACCACTATAGATGGTTACCCTCATGTATGAAAGAATAGGGTATCAACATATTTTGAAATATATTATTTAGCATTGAAAATCTTCAATATTCCTGTTTTTAACTCACCGGGATGCAGATTCAGTTGAATAACTTTTTTAAAAGGTCGGTGACCCCCATTTTTTATTGCTTGAAAGGGTAAAGCAATATGTTAGCTATGTCTATAGAGATTTTTAGGAGAAAGTTATTTTCAATTTTTTTTTTATACTGAAAAAACGAAAAAATTGTCCTTTTCTCATAGACTTCTATAGTGAACAACCATAAATTTTGAGGCTCCCTAAAATGAAGACTAACCCGGTGACATATTGTTTTTATTGGCTTTTTTAATTCACATAACCTTGTTCTTTCACGAGGCAAAGTTTAAGCAAAATGTTATTTTCAGTTTTTTTCCCAGTTGAACTGTGGTTTATCTCTTTAAACCTTTTTTTTTGGTGCCCCAAACCATTTTTTTCAAATTTTGGGGCAAAAACCTCTTTCAACAAAATCATCTTGCATCTATTTCTATAATATATCAATGCAGGACTCTCTAGCTCCACACACTCACTGGACCAAAGCCCACTGGAGTACCACATGACTGACTGGTCACGGCACCAATTATAATGACTTTTGGTAGAAACGACAGGCCTTCCTCCTGTGGGCCTCCACGCTCACTATCACATGTCTGGGGCCCTTACCATCACAGCTACTGTGGTTGCCTTGTTTCCTGGTCTTTGTCTCTCCTACTAATAGTCACTCCATATATGGTCTGTTCCTAGTCACTAGGGGGTTGAGGGTGGACTAACACAAGTAGACAGGGAAATCACTGTTGATTCAACATACAAATAGCCGATGTACGTTTATATATGGGTCTGAATTTCAAATAATGTACAATTCACCTTCACCGATTCTCTCAAATAACCCAAATTTAAGACAAAGATCAGGTTCAAAATACAATTCAGCATAACCAGGTCGATTTATTGAATGAATACAATACAGAATACACTCAGATATACCTAGTATTTACCATTTTTTGCTCTAATTTAGCAGAATTTGAGAGATGTGTAGAACTGTAGATGGTGCATTCTCTGAAAATCTGACCCATATATAGTTTCTTTAAAAGTTCCCAGCTAAATTCTTCGCTAAAACTTGATATCCTCACTTTTTGTAAGGTTGATAAAAGCAGTAGAGCCTTGTTGAAAGTGTTGGGAGTTTGGTATGGTTCTCTAATGAGCTATATAATATGATTCTTTATTGGCATAATAGGTATGTTGACAAAAAGTTTGTAATCTTCTCACATTAGTGTTCTTCCAGTTCATGCCCTGTTTGCTCACCTTAATCATATTAGGCGATTTGCAATCTGACATACAAATATTTGGCAAGTTTTTTATTGAAAATTGCAAGAATATTTTTGCCAATACAATACCTTGTAAATATGATCTATGAACATCAAATGCATGATGGGAAAGACGGAGACTTGTATAACACATGGATATTAATATTAGAGCATTGATGAATAGTCAATGCTAAACATGTTTTATACTGTATAGTCCCATGCACCCCTGCAGCACTGAAAAAACAAATAACCCTCAACCGAGACCTAAATTTAGGCCACACAATCCTAGAACAGGTAAATGAATACAAATACCTAGGCTTCACACTAGACAACCTTCTTCCCTTTAAAACTCACACTCAAAACACACTAAATCTAGTCAATGCCAAAATCAGGCTGCTCTACAGGGCCAGAGAATCACTAATGACCAAAGCCAAACACGACTTATATAAAATGGCCATTCTTCCAAATCTAGACTTCTGTGATTTTATATATGACTCTGCCCCCAAATCAATGTTACAGAAATTGCAATCACAACAAAATAGAGCCCTTAATATAATCTTCAACAAATCAAAATACAAAAACGTAGATCAAGAACATAAAACATTAAATATCTGGCCCCTTCAGGCACGTAGGGACAAACATATATATTGGACATGTCTTTCTACCTTGCTCAAAATCCACAGAATCTCGATAACAGAAATCTCTCCACCAAAAGCCATGCCCCTGGCAGGAAAAACCTCTCGGTCCTCTCTTCAAAATTAACAAAAGTTAACAACTCAATGATCCACAAATGTCAAAAAAGGTGGAATGAACTGCACACGATGCCCACAAAATTTTAGACAAACATACTTTCAAAAAATACACGGAAAAGAACCTATCACCCTTTAGGCCTACATAAATAAAACAAAAACTAATAACTGTCTGCGCTTGGTGACTGTGCCCACTGGGGGTGACTGCGAACATGGGAGGGTAACTTGTCTGAGTGCCCTACCCTGCCGCAGCCACCCCCCCCTCCTATATACAAACCTCCGACCCACGTATTATAAGCTATACCCTGCCTGCAAATGCTACTGTCTCTTAGAACAATGTCTCACCTGTCAGAACAATATATAACCTCTACCGATGTTACAACATGTAAAACTCTTGCATATCACCAGATTGTCATTGTAAAGCACTCATCAATGATTCACACCAGAAAACCATTGTATTGTATCATCTCATCAAAACCTCCATGTTAGAATTAGAAATCGTACCAAGATTAGAGTAACAAAAGAAAGCTCAAAAACAGGAATCAGGCACCCAATGGAAGAACTATTTGAACACATGTTTATCTAGATAGTTGGACTACCTTATTGTATTAACATCAGCAATAAAGAATTCTTGAATTGAATTGAATTGAATAATTCCATGCAAATCAAGATTCAAGATGGCGGCTATGCAAATCCCCTATGGTTTTGTTTTGGGTACTCTAATTTTGGTATGCTGTAAATGTAGTAATGTTCATGCCGTATAAATATAGCGCACCAAACTTTCTGCATGAAAATAAATCTTGCACAAAAGGTGTAATTATTGCATAACCAAGGCTTCCTTTCTACGCAAATTTAAATCCGTGCGAAAAGTGTCAAAGTACTTAATGCGTGGAAATTCATCTGCGTGAAAATAAATGCGATTGCAGTAATACATTTCTCCTTGAAACAATGAAGACATTTACAATAGAAGATTTGCATGTGCCACTACACATGTCTGTTACAGTGCAACTTGGGATTGGTTCTGTTGAAATATGACAAATATATTTGGCAAAGTTTTTATCGAAAATTGCAATAATGTTTTCAATAATATCCTATCTTGTATAAATGATCTATGAAAACCTAATGCATGATGGGAAAGATGGGGACTTGTGCCATGAAATCCTGTATGGCACATGGATATTGACATTAGAGCATTGATAAATTTCAGCATTGACTATTAATAGCCCATGCTGAACATGGCATGTTTTCTATAGATTTTATACTATACCATTAGTCCCATAATTCCATGCTAATCAGGATTCAAGATGGCGGCTGTGCAAGTCCTCTATTGTGACTTGCATGAAGCACCTGATGTGTAGGATAGGACATGGAGTAAGCAGTTCTTGACAGTAATGGATGTTTTCAAGTGCAACCTGTTAGAAAAGGCTGTAAGTATGACCTTTATTGAAATACACAAACACTCGCACCCAATAACATTTGTGAAATGGATTGTTTGTGCGCTTAGAAGACGAGGCCAAAATTCGTTAAACTCTTTGTGGCTTTCAGGTATTGATTGGCGATGGTTGGACCAGAAAATGAAAATGAAAATGAAAATGAAAATAAAATGAAAAGTGAAAAATGTCAATGGTTTGGACAAAACAAAACTGGCAATGCACATTTGAAGCTCAGGAGATGTTTAACAATAAAATGTATCTTGTACATATAATAAGATAAGTTCTCACATAATACTGATCATGATTATTTAAGTTCCATTACAACCTATTTTTATCTTGTTGATAAACATCTCTGGGGGAATGTTGAAATAGATATATCTATAATATTTCATTATTTCAATAATCTATTCAGACTGTAATTCACAGTTTAATGAAGGTTATTGTAAACAGTAAGATACTTCTTGAGGACAGTCTAAAGGTATGATTCCACTGGATTGCTCTTTGGACCGCTCTTCATTCGCTCTTTTATTTTCTCAGAGCGCCTAACAAGCAAAGTCAGAGCAAAACCAGAGCGGTCTAATAGAATAGGTTACTGCACTTTCTATAGGCTCTTAAAAACTGATATGTGTGCTTCTTTGGGAGAGCACAGGGCGTTGTGCTCATATCTGTTGTGTTTCATATGAGCGCAACTACATGACACTCTTCCTGCCTGTTTAAGTAGCAGTAGTCTAAGAGTGCAATGGGGAGCGGACCAAATGATTTTCCATTGATTTCATGAGGAAACAAGCGAACCAGTAGAATCACTCTGTGCTTTTATTGCACTAAAAATAAAATCAGACAAAGAGCAAGTGACAAGCACACTATAAAGAAGCGAAGCAAGAGCGAGCCATGAGCACAGATACAAGCGATCCAGTGTAAACGCACCTTTAAGTTTAAGATTTTTTATTATATGTGCATTCATCCTGAGAGGTGTAATAATTGGGGTGCAATACAAATGTAGTTGTCAACAACTCTAACTTGACCTCAGAAATGTGTTGATGTGCTTCGCGGAGATCCGAAGGCACTTGTTTAAGTTGTTAATTTCATATGTAGAATAACTATGAAATTAACATTGAGGACATAAGTGCAGTCCACAATCTCTCCTTTGAGGACGGGAGGCTGCATTAATGCAGTCTAGACATTCCTGTCTGATATTGTTTGATATTGATAGAAGGTTAATTGGCTAATTTAAATAATGAATGTCTTAATGGATTTATAATGGCACTTTGCGTTTGAGGCGAGAGGTTTTCCCTTCGTTTGAAGGGGCCCAACTTTGGGCCTGGACTGTAAGATCAGATTTCATCTAACATCATTACATGATTATACGGAATACAATGGAAGATTAGTTTTTGACAATCTTCCTCTTCTCAAATTCAGTCATTAATCCAATACTAGCTTCTCAACGGGCCAACCCATGGTTGATCAGTCTACAGACTGCTTAGCCACCCCTAATCCCAAATTGCTGAATCCATAAAAACAATAAAAAACCCTCATCAATTGCCCACTCGTTACTGTCAGTAGTTTTATTTACTTGTCATTCATAGGGAACGCTAGCATTTAACTGACGTCAGAGTAGTTGGTAGATCACATGATTGATGAGAAAGGTAGTGAAACGAGTCATTAATCACTAACACTATCCATCTTTATCTTAGTGAAACATTTTCTGCTGTGGTTTAGTCTTTTCTGACATTGTCTAATGGCAAATGCAAGTTTCTATAATAAGACTGTGGGTACTTTGCAATTACATTAAAAAGGCAGGTGAATAACAAACTACTGTATAAATCCTACAGTGATCCTTTTTATTTATTCCAATCAGGAGACACTATTACCAATTTGGATATTCACTGGTAAGCCTTACATTATGAATTCGTCTGTAGTGATGCATCTACTATCCAGACATTTTAAACTATGCTCTCAGCTAACATCGTTCACAAACAATAGACTTGCTACTTTTTGTTCCGTTCTTTTTCAAGCCATCTGAAGCTTATTGTTCAGTTTCTTACAGGGTTTCCTAAAAGTCTGTATATTCAGTTATTATCAAAAGTCACATATTATCGCCATGGGCAGCCTTTATCTTTCAGCCGATTCAACTTGGAAATTCCTGTATAAACATATATAACAGCAGCAGAATATGGATAGATAAAGTCCTATAAGTCATAATATGAGTAACACTTGTATAAAAGTATACCGGGAGCAGAATATTGATAAATCCAGTCCTATAAGTCATAATATGAGTAACTCTTGTATAAACATATAACAGCAGCAGAATATTGATAAATCAAGTCCTATAAATCATATTATTATATGCGCATGCTATATGGGAGGTGCAATAAGTGGGGTGCTATAAAAATATTCATATAGGACGCGTCCTATAAAAATATAGTTGTCTAAAAATAGCTCTGTTGAATGCTTCGCGGAGCTTTGGCTCTCCGCGAAGCATGTAAACAAATGCCCACGATCTGTATTCCACCCGTGATTCTGGTACTATGATTATAGAAACAGATGACAAAAACCACATCATTAATTAGAGCATTAAATTCTCTATTGAATGATATAAGATTTGTTAATGTAGGCCAAGAAATGGCTGCGATATGAACGTTTAAAGTCAACAATATAAGTAGGCCTAAAAACTGCATGATCGCACAGTGGGCACCGAACATTGTAGGCCTACTAACGGGGCTGTCAGCGGGGCAGCGGGGCTCTCTGAGACTTCTTTAGTATTTTTTTAGTGATATCTGATGACATATTATGATCAAATTTTATGCGCATATAATACATATAAAATGGAACTCGCCAGAAATAATCGAAAATTTATTGGACTTGATTCGTCCACATAAGCACTCTGCCTACGGCATCGTGCTTATGTGGACGAATCTCGTCCAATAAAATTTCGATTATTGCTGGCTCGTCCCATTCTCTCTATATATGAGTAATTCTTGTATACACATATAACAGCAGCAGAATATTAATGAAATCAGTGCCATAAGTCATAATATGAGTAACACTTGTATAAAAGTATACCGGGAGCAGAATATTGATAAATCCAGTCCTATAAGTCATAATATGAATAACTTTGGTACGAATTTGTTCATAGCTGAGATGCTGCTTTAAAAGTAAGGATTTCCTGCTTTAGATATAAGGAGTAAGAACCACTCTATCCAACTCTCACATCCACCCACAGGATGCTATCATTGATTGAATCATTGATTTCCTCTCGACTTCACTTATTATAGCGAACAAGCGGTCATTTTCTTTTGGTTGATTGAACTTCAAAAGCTTGCATAAGCATCTACCAACAGCAGAATATTGATAAATCAAGTCCTATACGTTTATATTATATATCTATTTTTATATTTATGTGGAAATCTGGGGAGAAATTCTGTTTGTAATCGCTAAAAATACTGCTTGAATAGTGAAGCTTCCCTGCTTTAGGGTTGGGTAGTAAGAACCCTGAGGAGTCTACCTTATCCAACTCTCCCATCCACACACAATATTGTATCATTGATTTTCCCAACATACAAGACACTGCTACTTGATCCCACCCCACAGGGGAGCATCCACCATGAAGGCCACCATGTAACCCACCTTGTACCTCCTCAATGTAAGGCACCAGCTCAGCGATCAATATTGTTTACGGCCATCATTTATTGTCACTTCGTGATGGATTGAGTCTCCATACTAAGCTAAGACAGCCCTGGCCATCAGCTGAGAATCAATATTGTGTGTGGTCATGATTTATATGGGTCAGATTCGAATATATTTGACGTTGCATTGATTCTAGTAATCTGTTTGGTAAGGTTAAACAGCATTTTGAACTTTATTTTCATCTCAATGTTGGGTAATTGAAAGGATTGGTGAAGGTGAAGTGTACATTTTCTGGCGACTTTACCCATTTATGGGTTCAGCGATTCGGGATTAGTGTCGGCTAAGAGTCTGTAGACTGATCAACCATGGGGTGGTCCGTTGAGAAGCTAGTATTGGCAGGGAGGTATATACAGAGGGAGCGGAAGCTAGGTTCAATGCGTGGTACCCCAATAGTTAAGAGTAATGCCACTAGAGCTTGTGGCGCTAACTACAGTAATAGAAATAGACACATGTGTCTATTTCTATGCTACAGTGAATCAGGTCAACCCACTCCCACCCATATATACCCAATAGCCAGCAATTGTATAGCTATTTTTAAGTATGTGACTGTTATGGTGTTGCTTGGAAAAGGCAATCAAATTTAACTGGGCTACCAATGTGTCAAATATTATGTATGCTGATGGAACAACTTAGCTGTTGTTTACTGATTTATGATTATATGATATAGCTAAAAGTGTTAGCAGAATGCTTGGGTCTAATTTCAGGGTACAAAAAACAGCACCGCAACGCCACCTGGTATACAATAGTGAAAACACCACCCAGACAGGCATAGTCCTGTGGAGTCCAACCTTGGCTTCTACTCCCTCTGTATAAACCTCCCTGGTATTGGATAATTGACTGAATTTGAGAAGAGGAAGATTGTCAAAAACTAATCTTCCATTGTATTCCATATAATCATGTAATGATGTTCTTGCCATAGATAATATCCGATCTTACAGTCTAGGCCCACAGATGAGAAAGTCCCTTCAAACAAAGAGAAAGCCTCTCGCCTCAAACTGAAAGTGCCATTATAAATTCATTAAGACTTTCATTATAATTCCATTAAAATGCCGAGTACTGGAGCAAGCAACTGATTAGCGAAGTAGGCACCTAATCACTGACATACCATTCTTACCTGATCCGAGAGTTTGGACCTAGAGTGCATAGATAGGTTGCATAGATAGGACATTCCTAATGTAGGAATAGCATTGTTTGAATGCTGAAATGTTGAATCTTTGAATGTTTAAATGATGTTTTTGATTGTCTGGAACTGAATTAAACAGCGTGGTATACAAGATACTGCAATAGATGCTAGTATACTACCCCAGGATTGTCTGTATAGTAATTTATATTGTCCTTAGCAGCTGCCTAGCAAAGAGAAGTAAAAAGAAGTGGTTTGTTGTTGGTACATTTTGAATGATTCAGTGTTTCATCACTAAATAGTATACTAAAAGCATTAGACAACTCTGTATTCCTTGGCTTTAGAGTATTATGCAGATTCGCCAATTGAAGCATGCAACCCTCAATGTACCTTTATGTACCAGTATGTTACCTTGTAGTCTATTTTCGGTCAGATTTTGTGGAATTTCGCGTGCAATTATGGTACTACAGACCGCGCTTGTTACCCTGGTCTGTAGCGAGTTTGTGTGCCTCCCATTGGCTGCTATGTGCATGTATGGGATCTGACCCATCACAGACTAAAATCAATAAACAACTCGGATTGTAGTTTCGAACAGTCTGTAGGCTCAGAGATGTCCCTGGGCCTAGGGCCTTGGGACGTCCCTGGGCGTACAGACCGTTCTCACGCTAAAATCCTCGTTGTTTATTGCTATAGTAGACTCATACAACCCTATAATAACCCTATTCAGTATTGGTTGTCTATATTCAGTAGTAAAAGATCATACAGCAATAGATGGTAGTATACTACCCAGGAGTTAGTGGAAGACCAGCTCTAGGAGCTGAAGTAAACAACCTGGTAAAGCATCATGATGAGCAAAAGATGCTAGTATACTACCATAGCAAGTGCAGGAAAACCAGCTAAATGTACTGAACTATAAAAGACCTGGTGAACATGATACAATAATTAGCACTTAATGGACGAGTTGATGCATGGCGTGTAAATAAAGAATGAGATTGGAGATCGTGTTCTTTATTTACGCGTCTGTGCAGAAACAGTCCTATAAGTTGATTATTATATACGCCTAATTTTGCATGTAAAACGTGCTTAATTAAAAAGATAATAATATAATTTACCATATCTGGTTTTCTTACAAGAGGAATATTACTAAAAACAGGTGAAACGATCAAGGAAGAAAGCACTCGCACCGGCAAACTTGCATCGGCAAACATGCGCCAAACTTGCATCAGCATGACAATGCGCTGGTAATGTACTAGTCCATTACCGCGTTACAAGTAATGAACGGCCGCCGGCACCTCTATATTGCATGCCTGTTTAATAAGGGTTTATACTAGCTGGGTGAGGAGATGATGAAGAGGCTTTCAGGCCGTGTCCCAGGTAATTCATCCTGGTGATATGTGGTATCAGGGTCAGGGTGCCAGTAATAGGAGGCATATATCAGCTATAAGGGTTGTGAGTGATACCTCATATAGCAGTCTGTTACCTTGTAATGGCTGCTATGGAACCATGTTAACACATTATGCTAGCGTTAAGGTATTCAGTGTGAGGGGTGGTGTTCTTTCCTACATTATATATGGGTCAGATTTTCAGAAAATGCACTATTTGCAGATCAACACATTTAGTAAATTCTTCTAAATTAGACTGAAATATCGTCAACACTAGGTATATCGGACTATATTTAGTATTGCCTTGATGCAAACAGTCTGTCTGGTTAGGTTGAACTATAGTTTGAACCTGATTTCTATCTTAGATTTGGGTTATTGGAGAGGATTGGTGAAGGTGAATTGTACATTTTCTAGCGAATTCACCCATAACATGTGATGCTTACAGAAAGGTTTCAAGACAGTGTATTAAATATATTCTAACATTTTCTATATCCCTCACCCATCTCTCCATGCACTGCCTTTGAAGGTCAACCTATGGCCCCCAATACTACACTTCCCTGTCCATAATCTAGCGGAGGAAAATAAGCAAGGTGATCTAATAAGAAAAGATAAGCTATGGTGTTTATTACACCCCTGAGCTGTTGCTTCCTATACCTTCAGCATTGTATGTCACACTTGGTCAAAGTGGTGCATAACATGTGAGTTATGTCACCCTGGGGACATACAACAAGTAGGTCCGCCCAAAACGTAAATTACTTCTTTTATTTTTAATTATTTATATTTTTTATTTATTAATGGGGTGTAATAAATATGGAACAAAGCTCGGGTGAAGTCTGTACACTTGTTAGTGACCTCGGGAGCACAGAAGATCTTGGGCTAACGCCCTCTAACTTCCCGCGCTCCCTCGGTCAATAACAAGTGTACAGACTTCCCCCTTGCTAGGTTCCATCTATGTATGTAATAATCATGTCTGTTCCGGTAAATCGAACAGCAAGACTCACACTCTGCTGTGAATCTCTTGTTGTCCTGATTATTTACATAATTTGGACAATAGGGACTTAAAGCCATCTTGAAGCTTGATTCGCATTGAACTATTCGTGCAAATAAATTCAATACTACATAATAGAAAATATATCATGATCAAAATTGGATATTTATCTTTGCTCTAATGTCAATGTATTAGTTATACAGATTTCCATAACGCAAGTCCCCATCTTTCCCAAATGCATTTACCTTTTATAGATCATTAAGCTCAGATATTGATGAAAACATTTCCGATAAAAATGTTGCTAAATATTTGTATGTCAAACCTGAACTTGATATATCCCAGCATGCACTGTAATAGAAATGCGCAGTTGCACATGCAGGTGTTCTTTCACTGCTGTTATTTTGCATGCTTCAATAGGGGATTTGCATAGCCGCCATTTTGAACGTAATTCGATGGAATTATGGGATTAATATCTATAGAAAACAAGCATGGGATATGTATCAGTGCCCTGTCAAAAACTAGGTGTTATACATGTTTACATGACATAAGACTCCATCTTTCCCATCATGCATTTGGTTTTCATAGATCATTTGTACAAGCTATGATATTGGTGACAGCATTCTTTCAATTTTCGGTAAAGATGGTGCCAAATATTTGTACGTCAGACTTCATCAGAATCCATCCCAGCATGCTTTATGACAGACATGCGCAGTGGCACACGGGTCATATTTTCAGAAGATGTACAATTGACAGCTCAACACATTTAGGAACTTCTGCTAAATTATACTGAAAAATGATGAATACCGGGTATATCTGAGTATAATTGGTATCGCATCGATTTAAAGTATCAGTTCTGTTATGTTAAAGAGCATTTTAAAGCTCATTTTCTGTCTTAAATGTAGGTTATTTGAGAGGGTTGGTTTGGGGAAATGTACACTTTCTGAAGATCTGACCCTCATGCGGGTTTCCTTTGTTGTGTTGCTTTGCCATGTGAATATCTACCGCGTTTAGGCAAGAGTGCAGAGTAAAAACATGATTTATGAGAATCCAATCCCATGCTTTTGCTCCATGCATCACAGCAGGCCAGCAGATGCGATTGAATATAGGTGGGTCAGATGTTTAGAAAATGTACAATTGGCAGCTCTACACATTTAGTAAAATCTGCTAAATTAGGCTGCAATTTGGTCAATATTTGTTCAATTTGAGTATAGTCGGCATTGCATTGATTCTAGCATTCGGGTTGGTTAGGTTGAACTAAATTTTGAACCTGATTTATATATAAAATTTGGGTTTTTTGAGAGGATTGGTGAAGACGAATTGTACAATTTCTGGCGATTTCACCCATATCAGGTGGGAAATGTACAAACCTGGCCAGGCTCAGAGCCTCACAGGTCAGATAAGAATGGTATTTCAGTGACTAGACGCCTACTGCGCTTAGGCGTTCTAATGGGATTATAATGACATTTTGCAGTATGAAATAAGATGCTTTCCCTCAGTTTGGAGGGACGTTCTCAACTCTGAGCCTAGACGGATCTGCTTTAAACATTGAGTAAATTCTGGCAAAATTGAATATAATAATTATTATTAGGTATTGCCTTGATTTAAAATGTCTGTTTGGTTAAGTTGAACGGTAATTTCTGGCTGATTTTTGTCTTAAATTTGGGCTATCTGAGAGTATTGGTGAAGGCTAATTGTACATTATCTGGCAGCCTGGTCCATGAGCAAGGGTGTAAGCGGGGGGTAATGGGGTAACTTGATAAACCCCCAGCCACCACCACCGCACCACACCCAGGATCAATCGGTGTGTACCCTGACAAAGGATGCCAATATTGTCAACCTGAGGGCCTTGTAGGTCCTTGTAGCTGAGGGCCTTGTGAATGTCCCCCGCCTGCATAGGGCCATCCATCAATCAGTTGAGTATGTAGGTCACACTAGAGGGGTGGGGTGTTGGGAGGGGGAGGGGCGGGGGCAGCTACACATGCAGTGCTTCCTATAGTCCATCCATGATTTACTGCTCTACTCCTAAAGCCAATATTTGTCAATAGGGGTTTTGCACACCCGCCATTTTGAATCTAGATTCGCATGGACAAATAGTAGGCCTACAGTATAAATTCTATAGAAAACGTGCCATGTCCAGCATGTGATATTTTATTGGTGCTGTAATCTGAATATCCATGTGTTATACATATTTCCATAGCACATGTCCCCATCTTTTCCATCGTGCATTTGGTTAAAAGATATTAAATCACAACAGTAGAGAGCGATTATAATGTAATAGTAGTGGCAATAACATGAAAAGATTAAATACTAATCACAATATTCAAATTATCATTATTTTGGGGGCTTTGGAATCGTTGAAAATACCTTTACATTTGTGTGATATACGTAATATATATGTGATGCGTTTCAGGAAAATGAGTCATAAGTCGCAAAAAATAGATTTTGAGATACCATTATATTTGAAAGGATGAGATCATGCCGATTCCAATGGTACTAAACAGTCTAATAATTTAATAAGTATTTCTAGATTTTACGTTTGATATTTTCGTTTTTGAAAAAAATAGTTTCTATTATTTCTGGGGGTCAATAAACAGTAAAGTACCTAAATATAGTCCATATGACGACCTTTAAAACGAAAGGATATATTACATAGATTGTCCTGAAACTAAATACATCGATTGATACAACTATAAGTGATAAACCTCCCAAAAATTAGAACATTCAAATAATGTGATCTTGTGAAAAAAACACTTGAAAAATATCAATTTTGCGACTTATGACTCATTTTCCTGAAACACATCACATATAAAAGCTTTTATTTCCCCAATAAACCGTTACAATAGACAGGAAAAAGGATAGTACACTTTCTGTGCCCTCACAGCTCTTCCAAGAAACCTAGAATTACCTTTACTTTTATTGTTATAACTACTGATTACTGTTACACCCTCTGACGGTATAACACTACTAGATCCCCCTAACACTAACATTGAATAACTTGGTACACATTTTCTATTTAAGTATAATAATATAACAATGTAGCAGCACCATATATTCTTTGTTTTACCAGCTCAGTATAGCCTTTACTCTTAGATAGTTTTCATCTTGGTGGTGGTTTAGGCACAATCATCCTCATTGATTATTTTGCACTTTTCTTGTTTAGCATTAAATGCAAAATTTCAATTCTCTCTTTTCAGGTTACATTTAAGATGTTTTTTTACCAATCTAATACAATAAATACTCAAATGCTCCTAGTTTTTCATCTCAATTTAGCCTAATTCAGTACCATTAATGCATTTATAGGCGACAGACGCATATAATTGAAGAATATCGTACGTATGATAGTCCCCAAAAGTGCTACCATGTTCTCTAAAGCTTTGAGGAGCTAGAAGTATGTATATAGTGTTGGAGTGGGAATTAATGGTATTCGTTATTTGACCGCTAGGAGGAAGAGGGGGAGATGATTGGTTACTGGGGGCCGATTCGTCCCAAAGTTGTTCTAAGTTAGGCTCAATTACATAGTCCATTCCAATGGTCAGCTATCAGGGGTAGCGCGGCAGCTTAGCACAGAAGAGGGACTTAGCTATATAAGTAACTTAAGTGGACAAAGGTACTCGTGACCTTGGGATTCAGACGGTTCGGCCCGCGCTCGATCTAGTCAGACATCAGAGAAGAGGAATATGGTTTTCAGCAAGGCTTTATTCTCCACACACAGGCTCACATCATCATCCAACGAATGGTCAACCGGGAGTGACAATTTCACATGGCCCACACTTGGCCTTATATACAACTCAAGCAATAAAATAGACATAAAATAGTAGCAAGGTGTTGACAGGTTAAGTCGTCCCATACGTCCCTTCAGACGAGTAAGATAAAAAGGTGTGAACAGATTTATGTAGGGAACGTGTGGATTGAGTGACTTCCAAGAACCCAGGTCGCAGGGGTCATTCCAACCTAGAGAGACTCGTCCCTCTCCGTCCCCTCCTGCTACAATAGATACAAATTCATTCCCCATAATATAAACTACACCAGTTTTTTAGACAAATTATTCATGCTACTGGGTCTCGAGAAAATCATTTCTGACTACCATTAATGCGTACCAAACTTAAAATATTGAAATACTTATTAGCTGTTCTATTGTTTACCATTATTATAATCCGCTTGATCTGATCATTTCTAATATGATTTAAATTTATTTACCACCATTAATGCATTTCTAGGCGACCAAAGGCATATGTAATTGAAGTAAATCTATATATGATAGTTCCCTGAACTGTTACCATGTTCTGTACAGCCTTGAGGAGCTAGAAGTAGCCTTGAAAGGATATCGCTGTAGTGACTCCACGCTGAGGTTAAGGGTCACTTCCCCCCAGTCTCATGCATATATAATGAACGGTAGACAGACTGTACAATAAGGCCTTCTCTCTCTGTTGAAATATACCTTAGCCGGAGTGGGACAGTGACGTATCCCTTTATTTTGGTTACCTCGGTAAAATTGATGCTTGAGTGCCTTTAAAAAGAATTTAAAAAGGAATCTCTGATTGTGACGTTTTATTGTACATAAATGATATACCCAACTCATGTGGACATATCCCTGGCTTGACGTGACCAACTTGACCAATGACTAGACTGATTTGGATGGATTATCTTATCCTTTTCCTCATAACTTATCATAGCTAGGAACATTTATCAACTTCGTTCTCTAACCAATATGTGCCACTCATGCACCCCCCCCTCCTTTCTACCTGTCTATCATTAACACTGCACTAACAACAGCCCCTTGCGGAAGATCATGGATAATATTAGATGTTAGAAACCCTAGTCCCTCTATTGTCATGATAAATACTAATAATACTAGATGGGACAAGGTACAAGAACACATTTAACATGATTCTAAACCTCTACATAAATACATAGACTGTACCTACTATAAGGGGATGTAGCTCAGCGGTAGAGCGCTCGCTTTGCATGTGAGAGGCCCCGGGTTCAATCCCCGGCATCTCCAATTGTTTTAGCCCATGATTAAGATGTGTTGCACACAAATTAAAATCAATGTTTTCCTCTAACCAATATGTGTCTCTCATGCACCCGTCCTTTCTACCTGTCTATCATTAACGCTGCACTAACAACAGCCCTTGGCGGAAGATCATGGATAATACATGATTATACTACATGTTATATGGTAGTTCCCACGGGTTCTAACATAAGAATTGACTGCATACATAAGTTAAACAAGAAACAGTTGTGTGTATTTAGTCCATTTTGGATCAGATTTTTGTGGATTTAGTGTTCAATTATGTCCCGACAGACCGTGACTACAGTGATGGTCTATTTTGTGTTTTCCTAGCTGGCCATTGGTCACCTGCTGTCTGTACACCTCTGCCCCCCGCCTCCAATTGGCTACTAGCCCCTGGCGCGACCCACTTGATACGTTGTTTACCATGAGAATAGGCCTACTGCCACGACATCTGACGGCAAAGCTTGCGCAATGTGTTAAGTGCCTGTCAGTCATTGGTCAGTGCGCGACACACCCACCATCTTCCCATCAGGGGATTTCATTAGAGGGTACGCCCCTCTGGGCTGTAATCAGGGCTCACTGAATGCGTGAATGTAAAAAGGTGGTGTTGGAGGTGTTAAATGATGACAGGTTAGTAAAGAATGACTTGTTGTTTCTGTTTGTTGTTTGTTTGTGTAAGGTTAAGGAGGGGATCTGATCCATTATGGACTAAAATCAATAAACCACTCAGATTTTAGCATTCGAACTGTCTGTAGGCCCAGTGACGCCACTCGGCCTACGGGCTCGTGGCATCTCTGGGCCTACAGACAGTTCGAACGCTAAAATCTTCATGGTTTATTGCTATATTATTTGTAACTCATTCACAACCATATTCAATTAATTCTCGTTTCCAAGTTAAAGGTTTTAAGATTTCAGACAGAATATTTTATCCAGTGCTTGGCAAATATTGGAGGTCATATGGTAATGAAAGTTCAACAGAGACAGAGGGCAGAAGCGTTACATAACACCTATGGGAGGTGATGTACGACTTAAGTGGCAAGGCAGGAGGTGAAGGACACATGCAGTGATATAATCAGTCAGTCAATCTCCATGTAACTAGATTGCATCCTAGTAGTCCAACCTTTACCACACCTACTCCTCCCTAATGTTAGCACAAACTGTGATCATATGTGACAGCACGGGACGGGGATATCAGATGCTAATCAATGATTGACACTTTTCTCGGTCATTCAATTATTACACCTACTGCCCCTGATGTTAGCATGAACTGTGATCATACAGATCAGATCTTCAGAAAATGTACAATTCACCTTCACCAATCCTCTCAAATAACCCACATTTAAGACAGAAATGGACCACAAAATGCAGTTTAACATAACAGAACTGATACTATGAATCAATGTGATACCAAATATACTCAGATATACCTGGCATTCATCATATTTCAGCCTAATTTAGCAGAATGTGTAGAGCTGTCAATTGTACATTTTCTGAAAATCTGACTCATATCTGATAGCACAGCGGGGGATGGGGATATCAGATGCTAATCAATGATTGACACTTTTCTGGGTCATTCAATTATTTTGTGATTACCGTATAAACAACATATTTTTGTAAATTCTGCTAAATTGGACCGACAAATCATCAACACTAGATATGAGTGTATTTGGCATTGCCTTGATTCAAACAGTCTGTTTGGTTATGTTGAACAGCATTTTGAACCTGATTTTTGCCTAAATTTGGGTTATTGGAGAGAATTGGTCAAGGTGAATTGTACATTTTCTGAAAATCTGACCCCCTATGTTAAAGGTCTTGCTTTTAACTATTATTAGTATTATACAACTTCTATTCACAATATATATGAAAGAAGAGGACACGGCCTTCAACACTGCTGATCGTCCCGGTGGCCCTTTCTAAATTAAAGTTGAAAACTGCAGTGTTCATACATAAGAGTGGGTTACAAAATTGGACATAAATAATAAAACGTCTCCACCCTGTATTGGTTGGATTTTACATGTTGATAACAAACGGGTATATACAGTCTAGGCCTTAAGTTGAGATTGTCCCTTCAAATGAATGGAAAGCCTCTCGCCTTAAACCGCAAACTCCCATTATAAGTCCATTAAAACCGGAAAATGCCATTATATTCCCATAAGAATGTCAAGTCCTAGGCGAGAAAACCAATTAGCGAAGTAGGCTGACATACCATTCTTATCTGGTCTGAGGGTTTGGACCTAGAGTATATATGCTAGAAATGCATAGAAAATATATTAACTTTTTAAGACTAATAGTACATATTAAATAGAGAACAAAAGATTATAATCAGTGTGAACTCTGCAAATGTCCAGTCAGGGTTGCAATACATCAGTGCTGTAATTCTGCACCCCCAAATCAATTACTTCAGGTGTTATTCCATCGGATTTCCTGAAACCAGAGCGACAAGGTCAGATTTATGTCCTTGACCTCCATCTACATCTCTGTCGTCATTGATGGATTCAGTGGGTGAGAACGGGGACAGCAGTGAGCCTTCAGTGGGTGAGAACGGGGACAGCACCAGTGGGTGAGAACGGGGACAACACCAGTGGGTGAGAACGGGGACAACACCAGTGGGTGAGAACGGGGACAACACCAGTGGGTGAGAACGGGGACAGTACTGAGCCATTTATTCAGCCCACCTTATCATATTTGTTATGTGTTGTAGAAAGTCACAAGTCGTAAAATCGATATTGATATAAGTGATTTGTGATGTGTTACAGGAAAATGAGTCATAAGTCGCAAAATTGATATTTTTCAAAGTAATTTATTCGCAATATTTCTTTGTTGGAATGTTTTCAGTATTGGAGTGTCTAGTCCTTGAAGCCGTATAAATACATGCCTCAAATTTCAAGACAGTTTATTAAATATATCCTTGCGTTTCTGAGATCAACCTATTATATGCAGTATATTCGGCTACTTTACTAGTAATTGTCCACCCATAAGTATTGTAAACTATTGAAATACTTTAATTGATGTCCGCAATTCATTGAATATATCTTTGCGTTTGAATGGTGATCCTATGGAGTATATATGTTTATCTACTTTACTAATAACTGTCCACCCAGAAATATTCCAAACTTTGTTTTCAAAATCAAAAATAGCAAACCGAAATATAGAAATAATATTTAGCCGTGCTAATGTTTATCCACATTGGAATACACTTGATCTGATCTTTTCAATTTTGATTATATCAAAATCCATTTTTTGCCATTTTTGACTCATTTTTCTGTAACACATCACGTGTGAAGTTTGAGCACCTTTACCGGTTCAATGATTGCACGATTGGTGTGCATACCAATGCAATACCAGTCTGACTTCAGAACTTCTCAAATCAGATAATAATGGCTCAGTAATTACATACCTACTGCGCTAATGGCTTTCCTGGCCCTGGAGTAGGCGTCACAATGGGATTTCAATTGCATTTTGGAGCACGAGGCTTTCCCTCAGTTTGGGGGGACTCTTAACTCTGGGGCTACACCCAAGATGAATTGTACTTTGCTTTTGGTTTGTGATTTGTTCGAGAGATCTATGTGACAGAATAATAGCTCTATAATCAGTACACTTCAGTAGTGTGTGTCTACAATGGTGAGGTTTTATCGTACGTGAAGTAACTCTTCACCCAAAACAGTTCCTTCTTCCTGTGTTGTTTCATCGGATTTCCACAGGCCTGAGTGATAACAGCTCTTGGTATCCTTATGGGTCAGGTCGCTAGAAAATGTACAATAGGCAGCTCTACACATTTGGGATGTTTGTTTTGTTTTTAGATATGTTTTTTCAGCTGAGTGACATTATGTTGTTACACACTTTTCTCAGTTCTAACTGATAGAAAAAAACCCATACAAATAAGTTCAATACAATCTACAAATTAACTTTTAAATTAGCTCGATGAGATATGATACTCTTATTATATCTAAATGATAAAAATTAGATCAAAAAATAAAATAAGAACCTCCACCAGGGTATCGTCAGTTCACTACTTTCCATGTGCCACAGGAAAATGCGTCATATTTAGAAAAAAAATATTTTGAGATACCATCATCACTTTAATACCGTCTTGAAATTTGGTACATGTATTGATACCACTAACAGTGCTAGATATCCCCAAAATAAAAAGTTCCTAAAAGAGATTTTGTGAATACGACTTACAACCTATTTTTCTGTAACACGTCACATTTAGAAAAATGTCTCAAATAAGATATACATATTCGGTATATCTGAATAGATTTGTGATGTGTTCCAGTAAAGTCGCAAAATTGATATTTTTCTAAGTGTTTTCCCACAAAATCTCTATCGAAAAGTTCTGATTTTTAGAGGGTTTAGCACTCATAGTCATATAAATCCATTTAACAAATTTTGGGACATTGTATTAAATATATTCTTGCGTTTTGAAGGCCTTTGTATGGAGTATATTTAGTTACGTCACTGGTAATTACCCATCCAGAAACATTGCAAACTTTACTATTCAAAAATGAAAATATCAAACTTAACATATAGAAATACTTATTAGGTTTCCTAGTGTTTACTATCATTGAACTCAGCTCGATCTCCTCCTCTCAAATATGGTGATATCTCAAAAAATATATTTTGCGACTTATGACTCATTTTCCTAAAATGGATCACATTTAGTATTGCGTAGATTCTTGCTTGGTTAAGTTGAATTGAATTCTGAACCCCATTTTCGTCTTAAATCTTATTTGAGAGGATTGGGGAAGGTGAATTGTACATTTCTTGCAATCTGACCATTAAAATCCAGCCTCTCCGTCTTCTCTCTCATTGATCGACGAGGCAGTGGGTGTAAAAGGGGGGACACTAGACTGGAGAGGCAGATGTGACAGTCTTGTCTATGTACTACACAGTTACAATGGACACCTCAGTGGGAGGCATGGGATCATTAGTACCAGACCTCCCTCTCATTGATTTCTATTATATCCAGTCTTTAGATTCCAAGTCTCAGTCACTGCGAAGTCTTGAGATGAAAGAGGAAGGTTGCCACTGAGAGAGTTGTTCTAGCGAAACAGAGCTGTCTCTGTGGTTATTGGATTGTCCTCAGCAGTAGTGTAGAAGATCAAAAGAAATAAAATACAATTCGTTTGAATTTAAAGGTGTATCCTCTTCAAAATTCATAGATATATTTAATGCACCGTCTTGACATTTGGTAAATATATTTATACTACAAATAGGGTTAAGCACCCAAAAACTGAAGACCTTATAGCGGAACTCCACTATAGGTAAAAAACAGCGCCAACAGGCAAAATTCGTCGCCGACATTTCTAAAAATTCGACATGACTAAAAATTCTAGTGGATGAGGGGGTAAAATAGGTTGTTGGCAACACATTTATTTGTTGCCAACAATTGCAAAATATCTAACTTGATTAGATATTTCGTCGCAAAAAATTCATCGCAGCCGTTTTTGCCTGTTGGCGCCGTTTTTTACCTGTAGTGGAGTTCTGCTATTATGACTAAATTTTGTATAACATATCACATATATTGGATGTTATATGTTTGTCTTTCTGGCTCTCACCATGGCTGTCTCTCCCTCTTTCTCTCTCTCCATCTCCCTCTCTCTCTCCCTCTCCATCTCTCCTCTCTCTCTCCCTCTCCCTCTCTCTCCCTCTCTCCACCTCTCTCTCCCTCTCTCTCCCTCTCCCTCTCTCCACCTCTCTCTCCCTCTATCTCTCTCTCCCTCTCTCCACCTCTCTCTCCCTCTATCTCTCTCCTTCTCTCTCCCTCCCTCTCCATACACCATTACCTCCTAGATTTTCCCTCTCCCCCAACCACTTTATATATATATCCCACTCGCTCACCCCCTTCTCTCTCCTCTCTCTCTCTCTATTTCCCCTCTTTAACAATACTACAGTCTTCTATCTGATATACAAAGATGTAATTATCTTTGATTTATAATTCAGTAGCTCCAACAAAAACAACAACACAGGGTCGCTGCAGTATTATAGTAGAGACAATAACAATTCCTAGTACATGCCGCTCTCATAACCACTTTTTCTCAGCCCAAACACTAGGACATGATTACAAAGCAAAGCCTACATTATTTGCTCATGAGACGCTCCCGTTTTTATTTGCTCAATTATTGTATGCCCTTACAATCACACAACAACCTTGGGTGATTCTGAGAAGGCGAGTGGGATGAGCACACAATGCAATAATAATAGTGCGATTTGCATAGAGATTATCTGGGATTTAGGATGGATTTAAGCATTAATTGCCAATATTTTGGAGCTGCTGTTTCCCTGTTTGGTGCATAATCCTGAGGTGCCTAAGATAATTATAGCACATTTATGTGCACAATTTCCTTAAGTTAGCCCTTTCAGGCCATTTATTGCCATAAGGCATTCCCGTGTGTATGGTTGTGTTGCAGTATTGCCATAAGGCATTCCCCAAGGCTTAGGGTGTGTATTGGCAAAAGCCACTCCCTATGGTAAAGGTTGTGTAATGCTAACGAATATCATAATGATGACCTAATTTAGCTGTGGCGACATTGTGGCCCATCCTGTACTGACATAACGTCATATACAGCTGCAATCTCAGCTGTTATGAATAACAAGATCTTACCAAATTTATTCATATTATGAAAAAACAACTTGCCAGAATCCTCCAAAATCTCGGTCAAATGACTTTTAGATGGAACGTAAAAGAATAAAAGAAAATGTGGAAAATATTTAGTTTTTTTTGCCAATGTTATCTGAGATTACAGCTTTAATATGTGTGACATATGAATGTCAAACAGTGTCACCCTATTACAAGAGGATCTAATTATCTTATGTTCCTTTCCAGGCTCCTGGTCATGATGAACCAACGCAGGCGGCGCTGTACTAAAAAAGTTAAATATAGAAAACCCAAACAAGATGAATCCAATGATATGAACGCCACTCACAATGATGCCCACATTTTCACTCCTCACATGGCTGAGGAGCTCTCACAAACCAACTTCTCATTGCATTTAATTCCCCCCTTTTGCTGTATAATGCAAATAAAAAATCACAACAACAAATAACTGGCAAAACAAGACTGACATGTCACAAAGAAGGATAAACACTAGAGTTTGCCCATCAGAACAAGCCTCATGGGGACACATTTCCACTCCTCACGTGTCTGAAAATCTTTCACAAACCAACTTCTCATTGCATTTAATTCCATTTACTTCATCCCTTTTGCTGTATTGTCTAATGCAAATAAAGAGTCACAACAAAACAAGACACTGACATGTCACAAAGGCAAATAAACACTAGAGTTTACCCATTAGAACAAGCCTCATGGGGACACATTGAGTGGCATGGGTAGTGGTGTAGGAGCATCTCCTATAGTATAAACCATGTAAAACACACGCAGACACAATAGTCAGCAGGCAAAAACAGGGAATGAAAAGCTGATGTTTGTGATTGGAGAGGTAAGGCATACCCCCAGGGTACAGATAATGATACAACAGACTTCACATAAGAGACTACATATTATGCTCAATAGAAGGCTTAGTCTACTTAAGGGCAGTGGGGAAGGGGGGGGGGGGCGTTATGACGGTCCGATTTTCAGAAAATATACAATTTGCAGATCACCATATTTAGTAAATTCTGCTAAATTGGACTGAAGAATCATCAACACTGTACGTATATATGGGTATATTTGGTGAGTGAGTGAGATTGTTTGCTTTACGCCCTTATCAACACTTTGAAGTGTTATATCAAGGGCGGGAGAGCTGAGAGGGAGGCAGTTTATGATCATACCCAGGAAATAGAGATAGAGAAGAAGGAAGAGAGAGAAAGAGAAAAGAGACAGAAAGGCACTTTAATGTCCCACCCAGGACCAGGCAGTTTAAGGGTATTGGCTCGATTCAAACAGTCTGTTTGGTTATGTTTAACTGTATTTTGAACCTGTTTTTTGTCTTAAATTTGGGTTATTTGAGAGGATTGTTGAAGGTGAATTGTACATTGTCTGAAAATCTGACCCACAAATCAGTAAGGGTGTGTGTGTGTGTGTGTGGGGGGGGGGGGGGGGTTGTTACATGAAGATTGGGTATCTATTAGACTTAGATCTATTGTATACTACAAAGAGAATAAATGAGAAGGTGTAAAGGGTATGATCCGAAGATCTAGAATGTATGTTTATTGTAGTCTAAAATACAGGTAGGTGCTTGGTCCATGTGGCTATTGTTGATTGGAGGAATATTGAAGTAGGTAAAGGTGCTACCTGAGTTCTTACATGCTACCGTATATATTGCAATAAATTCCTGGGTACTGGTGCTTTATGGAAATTAGTCATAGTTCTAGTTTACCATCGTAATTCTAATAAGTAATAATTAATGATAATTATGATCATAAAGTGGTTACCCATTGTTACGTCATCATTACGTAACATGATGTAACACCCCCCCCCCCCCCCCCTCTGACAGCTCTGCGACTCAACTGAGGAGCGAGCTGAGAGTGGGAGTGACGGGGATCTTTTTTTTTTTGTAAAAAATGTGGTACCCAACTTTTGTGTGTACTGAGTTAAATTTTAAAGTAGCAGCTCTGTCAGGGAACACCTTCATCTAATTAAGTATAATTATTTTCAAAAAAATAACGTTTTTCCAAAATGATATCATTCTTCATGGTATTGTAATTGGTAGATTTCTCTCCAGATGTCTAATTCACTCAATATTCACGCGTGCATATCTCCTTGTCCGGTTTGAGTCCATATCTTCCACAGATACTTCATAGGTCCTGAGTGAAACTGTTACCTTGTGCTTACTAGGTTATGTTATACGCATATATTAAAGAAACACACTACTTGTCCTAAGGGTATATATATATAGATATTCAGAATATGACTTATATAAGAGTTCGAGCAATTTGGGTGTTGTTAATACTACATGTCTCTTCTGACGCTCAAACATTCCACAGATATATTGTCGTTGATCATAAAGTCCTGGATCTTCACCCAACCTCAGTTGGCGGGGTCCTTTTTGCACTTTTAAGTTCACTAAAAAGGTATCAGTCCTTTGTTTTTGATCGTATACTCATTCTTGATACGCCGTGATATACCACTTGTTGTTAATGGTGGCATTTTATGTCCTTTTAATCATCGATTTCGTCCAACGATCCACCCCTGCCATTCCCAAATTGGAGGGAATCATAAGTGGGTGGCTGGACATATGGTCGAGGGTCAATGTCATCCGAGAAAGGTGGAGTTCTTGGCCTTATAACCCTCACACTTCCCTCGGCGCGTCGTCGTTGCACAATCCTGTCTGCAATTCTGCGATAGTATTCTTCTCTATCGCTCTCTGTCACATGGGCGGTATTCTGTCAGGGGTGTCTGGTGGTTGGCCCCTATTCTGTTGTTGCCCAGGGGCTTGATTGGGGGGTACCGGTGCGGCTTCTGGTATTACTTCTGGCCGCTCCCGCATTGGCATCTGCTCCTGGTTTGGCTGCTCCTGTTGCCTACCTGCACCCCCTTGGTCCTCTTCTGGTAAATTGTTTTGTTCATTATGTATTATATTTTCCCCTGGCACATTCTGGTGGATTTCCTCTCTGACATCATTTATAATATTTTCCCCTGGTAAATTCTGTTGGTTAATATCTCTGATATTTTCTTCTGGTAAATTCTGTCGAATGTTGGGCACTATATTAACAGGTTCTTCATATACGTTTTCCTGTTGTTCTTCTCCCCTTTCACCTCTTTCTTCAAAATCCAATACAGTTCTAACCTGATCTGGTTCTGGATTTCTCATTCTTGTGACTTCATTAATCGCTTTCCTTTCTCTTCTGGTTGTCCTCTGAGGGATTCTGGCCAGTCGTTCTACTGAATCCAACAATCTATCGAACAATGCTCTATTCTTATCCTTTTCTTTTCCTGCCATTTTTCTTGATTAAATCCGTTTCTTAAAGATATTGGGGACTAGCTCCTAGATACTCTAGGATGAGCCGGGTTCTACTCCAGTGTTACATGAAGATTGGGTATCTATTAGACTTAGATCTATTGTATACTACAAAGAGAATAAATGAGAAGGTGTAAAGGGTATGATCCGAAGATCTAGAATGTATGTTTATTGTAGTCTAAAATACAGGTAGGTGCTTGGTCCATGTGGCTATTGTTGATTGGAGGAATATTGAAGTAGGTAAAGGTGCTACCTGAGTTCTTACATGCTACCGTATATATTGCAATAAATTCCTGGGTACTGGTGCTTTATGGAAATTAGTCATAGTTCTAGTTTACCATCGTAATTCTAATAAGTAATAATTAATGATAACTATGATCATAAAGTGGTTACCCATTGTTACGTCATCATTACGTAACATGATGTAACACCCCCCCCCCCCCCCCCCCTCTGACAGCTCTGCGACTCAACTGAGGAGCGAGCTGAGAGTGGGAGTGACGGGGATCTTTTTTTTTTTGTAAAAAATGTGGTACCCAACTTTTGTGTGTACTGAGTTAAATTTTAAAGTAGCAGCTCTGTCAGGGAACACCTTCATCTAATTAAGTATAATTATTTTCAAAAAAATAACATTTTTCCAAAATGATATCATTCTTCATGGTATTGTAATTGGTAGATTTCTCTCCAGATGTCTAATTCACTCAATATTCACGCGTGCATATCTCCTTGTCCGGTTTGAGTCCATATCTTCCACAGATACTTCATAGGTCCTGAGTGAAACTGTTACCTTATGCTTACTAGGTTATGTTATACGCATATATTAAAGAAACACACTACTTGTCCTAAGGGTATATATATATAGATATTCAGAATATGACTTATATAAGAGTTCGAGCAATTTGGGTGTTGTTAATACTACATGTCTCTTCTGACGCTCAAACATTCCACAGATATATTGTCGTTGTTCATAAAGTCCTGGATCTTCACCCAACCTCAGTTGGCGGGGTCCTTTTTGCACTTTTAAGTTCACTAAAAAGGTATCAGTCCTTTGTTTTTGATCGTATACTCATTCTTGATACGCCGTGATATACCACTTGTTGTTAATGGTGGCATTTTATGTCCTTTTAATCATCGATTTCGTCCAACGATCCACCCCTGCCATTCCCAAATTGGAGGGAATCATAAGTGGGTGGCTGGACATATGGTCGAGGGTCAATGTCATCCGAGAAAGGTGGAGTTCTTGGCCTTATAACCCTCACACTTCCCTCGGCGCGTCGTCGTTGCACAATCCTGTCTGCAATTCTGCGATAGTATTCTTCTCTATCGCTCTCTGTCACATGGGCGGTATTCTGTCAGGCGTGTCTGGTGGTTGGCCCCTATTCTGTTGTTGCCCAGGAGCTTGATTGGGGGGTACCGGTGCGGCTTCTGGTATTACTTCTGGCCGCTCCCGCATTGGCATCTGCTCCTGGTTTGGCTGCTCCTGTTGCCTACTTGCACCCCCTTGGTCCTCTTCTGGTAAATTGTTTTGTTCATTATGTATTATATTTTCCCCTGGCACATTCTGGTGGATTTCCTCTCTGACATCATTTATAATATTTTCCCCTGGTAAATTCTGTTGGTTAATATCTCTGATATTTTCTTCTGGTAAATTCTGTCGAATGTTGGGCACTATATTAATAGGTTCTTCATATACGTTTTCCTGTTGTTCTTCTCCCCTTTCACCTCTTTCTTCAAAATCCAATACAGTTCTAACCTGATCTGGTTCTGGATTTCTCATTCTTGTGACTTCATTAATCGCTTTCCTTTCTCTTCTGGTTGTCCTCTGAGGGATTCTGGCCAGTCGTTCTACTGAATCCAACAATCTATCGAACAATGCTCTATTCTTATCCTTTTCTTTTCCTGCCATTTTTCTTGATTAAATCCGTTTCTTAAAGATATTGGGGACTAGCTCCTAGATACTCTAGGATGAGCCGGGTTCTACTCCAGTGTTACATGAAGATTGGGTATCTATTAGACTTAGATCTATTGTATACTACAAAGAGAATAAATGAGAAGGTGTAAAGGGTATGATCCGAAGATCTAGAATGTATGTTTATTGTAGTCTAAAATACAGGTAGGTGCTTGGTCCATGTGGCTATTGTTGATTGGAGGAATATTGAAGTAGGTAAAGGTGCTACCTGAGTTCTTACATGCTACCGTATATATTGCAATAAATTCCTGGGTACTGGTGCTTTATGGAAATTAGTCATAGTTCTAGTTTACCATCGTAATACTAATAAGTAATAATTAATGATAATTATGATCATAAAGTGGTTACCCATTGTTACGTCATCATTACGTAACATGATGTAACAGGGTCGGGGGGGGGGGGGGGGGGGGGGCGAGTGCAAGGATGCACAATTGAACAATTCTAAATCATTGGATGGTAATGTTTTTTTCCATACAATAACCGCTGCATACAATTATATCTCTTCTCACTTTGTCTAATGCAACTGCTGCTTTCTTTTCGTGTACTATGTTATACTGGGATGTATAATTCAGTTTCATAGCTGGTCTTCCACTTACTACTTGGAGTAGCATACTACCATCTATTGCTGTATGATGTATTACCAGGCTGTTTAATTCAGCTCCTATAGCTGGTCTTCCACTAACTCCTGGGGTAGTATACTACCATCTATTGCTGTATGATGTATTACCAGGCTGTTTAGTTCAGCTCCTATAGCTGGTCTTCCACTAACTCCTGGGGTAGTATACTACCATCTATTGTTGTATGATGTTTTACCCGGCTGTTTAGTTCAGCTCCTATAGCTGGTCTTCCACTAACTCCTGGGGTAGTATACTACCATCTATTGTTGATGGTGTATTACCAGGCTGTTTAATTCAGCTCCTATAGCTGGTCTTCCACTAACTCCTGGGGTAATATACTACCATCTATTGTTGTATGATGTTTTACCAGGCTGTATAGTTCAGCTGCTATAGCTGGTCCTCCACTAACTCCTGGGGTAGTATACTACCATCTATTGTTGTATGATGTATTACCAGGCTGTTTAGTTCAGCTCCTATAGCTGGTCTTCCACTAACTCCTGGGGTAGTATACTACCATCTATTGCTGTATGATGGTTTACCAGGCTGTTTATTTCAGCTCCTATAGCTGGTCTTCCACTAACTCCTGGGGTAATATACTACCATCTATTGCTGTATGATGGCTTACCAGGCTGTGCAGTTCAGCTCCTATAGCTGGTCTTCCACTAACTCCTGAGGTAGTATACTACCATCTATTGTTGTATGATGTATTACCAGGCTGTTTAGTTCAGCTCCTACAGCTTGTCTTCCACTAACTCCTGGGGTAGTATACTACTATCTATTGTTGATGGTGTATTACCAGGCTATTTTCGTTCAGCTCCTATAGCTCGTCCCCCTGGGGTAATATACTACCTACCATCAATTGAGGGCAATCAAATCAATTTATAGGTAATTAGTATAAATCACAGCTCACACTAAGACTAAGAATCAGGTGCCTGAGCCATATCTCTTACCCGCAAGAAAGAGTAGCTAATTAAGGAAGGGAAATCTTAAGTAATGATTTCTTATGCAACGAGCCCCAAAGACTCCATCTACTGGGTATTTATTCACGTTTTTCCTTGTGCCGCTAGCAGGCTGGAGTTTCTGCACCGAGACTGAGGGCATGTCCTCTGGGGCAGTCTATTACCATGGAGATTAGTTCTACTCATAGATAGATGAGATCTGACTTTAAGAAGAAAAAATAATAGTAACTCAAAAGGAATCGATTTTGAGATACCATCCCATTTGAACAGATAAGGTGAAAAGAATGCAACACTTTCAGTACAATGATGGCCCTAAGCCTATTGTTGGAGGCCGAAATCAATGTCAGCTAGGTTTGAACACAAGTATGGTGAAGAATACGAGGCCTGGAGAGCTTACAATGTTGAATTATGATGTTTGACTCCATTTCTCAAGGAGTGGTCAGGATGACCGGAGCCCCTAAGTTGTTATCCACTAAGCCGATTCTCATCCAATTTTCATGGAATTTAGTGGAAAAGGCCTCTGCGGTGCAAAATCGCATGCAAATCGGCTCAGTAGAAACAAACATTTTTACCTTAGCTTTCTCAGTTGGCCCCAGTGAGTAACAATAAGTCAGTCATGAGTGAAATCTGTTGAACCTTTATATTTCTGAAGACCACAGAAATGTGGAATGGGTCTCCACTGGCTACATTATTTCCAAGCTGTAGTATGGAGAAAGAGGTTGGGAACTACTCATTCAATGGATCTTGTTTAAACTTTATTTTGCATCAAAAGCATGACCTGTGGCCGCTTGTTGGATACAAAGTAAAGTTTTAACTTGAGCCACTGAATCAAACTTGTAGTTCTAACCTTGCGTACAGTTCTATCTGAAAATCTTTAACTCATAAATATAACCAAAGAATGAGAATCAGAAGTCATCTCAGACTCTGTCACCTTATATATATATAAAATGCGAATATGATAAAATCATGAACATTACATTACCGTCACTCAAGCAAATTCCACTACTGCAGGGAAAAGGTCACATACCTGGAAATAAAGAGAGAGATTCTATTAGATATCAGTATAAGTGAGACCTTATTATTAACACCTTAGTCTTTATCTTCAAATACTCCCAAACATATATATGCAGCTTAAAGGGTGGTTTCCACTGGCTGCGGTAAGCTCTGCAGTAAGACTTGTGATGGTTTGTGCTGGTTCTGTAGGTGGAGAGGAGTCACAAAGTCCTCCCTACATGGTTCACTGGCCACCTCATCATTCCTCTCCACCTACACAATCACAACAACATCGCAAGGCTTACCACAGAGCTTACCACAGCCAGTGGATACCCACCTTTTGAGTTGTTTCAATACCCTTGGATGAAATCCCTAATACCAAATGTCATTATAAAGTGGTATAGTTACCTATACATTCGTGGAAAAACATCTCTATGGACGAAATGAATATCATAACTTGATGCTTTACACTTTTCAGCAAACCATCCCCCACCAAGCACTCTATTAGCATCCTTTGTATACCTTCCCATTGCACTAGCAGTAGTGCAACTCACAGACATTAGGGTCAGATCTTCAGAAGATCTATGTACAACTAGTAGCTGTACACATTTAGTACATTCTGCTAAATTAGGCTGCAATTTGGGCAATATTAGGTAAATTCGAGTATATTTGGCATTGCATTGATTCTAGCAATCTGTTTGGTTAGGTTGAACTGTATTTTGAACTTTATATTCGTCTGAAAAAAGGGTTATTTGAGAGGATTGGCGAAGATGAATTGTACAATTTCTGGCGACTTCACCCATTAGCCTGATATAGACCCAGCCCCTGGGGAGATCTTGATGGGATATCTAGATGTGCTTTCAAAGGCTGCTGGGTGCATCGATCTGTACCAGTCGCAGGGATGAATATCTGGCTCAGATCCTCACAAAATGTATAATTGGCAGATCAACACATTTTGTAAATTCTGTTAAATTAGACTGGAAAATCGTCAACACTAGATATATCTGAGTATATTTGGTATTGCCTTGATTTAAACAATCTGTTTGATTATGTTGAACAGTATTTTGAACCTGATTTTTGTCTTAAATGTGGGTTATTTTAGAGGATTGGTGAAGGTGAATTGTCCACTTTCTGAAAATCTGACCCATCTCCTCCCACATCCCTCTGTAACCAAGATAGCTGGGCCTCGTGCAAGGAGAGGGTGCTTGGGCTTTGATATCAACTGCTATCGGGCACTCATCGCATGTCTATGGTTTAGAGCATTGGGTCTGCCCATACCTAGATTAAGCCCAAGTGGTATCAGCCTATTCACTCTATGGCTTAAGCGGCCATCACAGCTGTCACTTGATGGTATAAGGAATGTAGATTACAGCGAGTGGTCTAAGGGCTTACAATCTACGCTATCAGTAGGGATGTAGATTGTAGATTAATTCTATGCTATAAGCAGGGATGTAGATTATGGTTTATATAAATCTATGTCTTAAACATATAGCTATTTCTAAGCGGCAAAGTTACCTAACCTTGACCCTGACCTGACCTTGACCTTGACCTTGACCTGACCTGACCTTGACCTGACAGGAAGTCTTGGTCTGTGGCAACCATCTACACTTCAGAGCTTCCCATTCCATAAGCAGGGACGTAGATCATAGATTATTAAAGGGTTAATTTCCCACATTGAGGGGCTGCTAGTGCACTGTTTGGTGTTTAATCCTGGGGTGAAGCTGGATATTAATCTTAAGTTATTAATCTATTATAATAAGTTAGTAATCTTATCAGTCTCTGCCTACGGTGGTCTCAGATCAGATAACAATGAAATGTTAGTGATAGGATGTCTACTGCGCTAACGACTTTTCTGGCCCTAGGGTAGGCATCCTAATGAGATTATAATGCTATTTTACAGATGGTATCATAACGCCATTTGCGGTTTGGAGTGACACAGGCTTTCCCTCAATTTGAAGGGACTCTAAACTTAGACCCTAGATATCCCTACAGAGTGGATTGATTTAATTTGACACCAATATATAATGGGTCAGATTTTCAGAAAATGTACAATAGGCAGCTGTACACATTTAGTAAATTCTGCTAAATTAGGCTGCAATTTGGTCAATACTAGGTTAATTAGAGTATATTTGGTATTGCATTGATTGTAGCAATGTGTTAGGCTGGCTAGTTTAACTGTATTTTGATCTTTATTTTCGTCTAAAATGTGGGTTATTTGAGAAGATTGGCGGAGCTGAATTGTACATTTTCTGAAAATCTGACCCATATATATATTCCAAGTAAGAATATCCTTATCAGCTTTCGGTTGATAATTTCCAATATAGTAAGGGAAAGCATTGGGGCTATGTAAATGGGAGTGGATGGGCCCATCACCAACGCCATCGCCTTGCAATGCAATTCAAATTAGGATAATGACATCAATTAAATTAGTGTCCTGCCTCATGCTCACCACGCGGCCCCTCACAATGCCTTCAGCTCTATCACATTATATGGTCCGAGCTCAGGATCCAATTTCTGGGTCCATCAAATTAAGTCTGGGTCGACCCTGGGTTAGATGATGCCTTTGTTTGCACTGATTGATTATATGATGGTTTACAAGGCTAGCATAGCCTGTTCTCCATTATATCCTGGGTAGTATACTACCATCTATTGATTATATGATGGTTTACAATATACAAGGCTAGTATAGCCGGTTCTCCATTAAATCCTGGGGTAGTATACTACCATGTATTGTTTTAATATGTTTTATAAGACTGCCCAATATAGCTCCTATGGCTGGTCTTCCACTAGCTCCTGGGGTAGTATACTACCATCTTTTGATGTATGATGGTTTACAAGGCAAGTATAGCCTGTTCTCCATTAAATCCTGGGGTAGTATACTACCATCTATTGATTATATGATGGTTTACCAGGCTAGTATAGCCTGTTCTCCATTAAATCCTGGGGTAGTATACTACCATCTATTGATTATATGATGGTTTACCAGGCTAGTATAGCCTGCTCTCCATTAAATGCTGGGGTAGTATACTACCATCTATTGATTATATGATGGTTTACCAGGCTGTTTAGTTCAGCTCCTATAGCTGATTCCCCATTAAATCCTGGGGTAGTATACTACCATCTATTGTTGTATACGTTCTATAAGGTACATTCCCCTCACTCCCATTAGCAGAAGCCACTTCAGCATTAAAGTGCACATAATTGTGGAGGCCAGTCAGAGAAAGAATGGGATAGAGGAGGGCGAGAGGATAGAGAGATAGGAGAGGGGGGAGAGAGTGGGGAGAGAGGAGAGAGAGTGGGGAGAGAGGAGCGAGAGGGGAGAGAGAGGGTAGAGAGGGGAGAGAGAGGAGAGAGAAGAGAGAGGATAGTGAGAGTAGGGAGAAGGGAGTGACAGCAAGGAGAGGGTAGAGAGGAGAGGGAGAGGTGAGCGAGAGGAGATAGAGGAGAGAGAGGACAGAGAGAGAGGAGAGAGAGCATCCCATGCATCCACACGTGTGGTTCCATACATTCCCCTCACTTCCATTAACAGAAGCCACTTCAACATTAAAGTGGCTACAATTGTGGAAGCCAGTCAGGCATTGCCTGCCAGAGTTGAGGCATATCACACACGAGGAGTTGTACCATTCACTGCTTCCATTGTCTCATCGCATGTTAGCGGTAGACCCGGACATCCACCATTGCCTCCATCAGGGCTAGAAGTGCCTTGGTCTGGGTAGTAGCCTAGTGTGAGTTATTCAATACCATTGATCTTTCTCTCACTCCCTTTCTCTCTAACCCTAACGTCTCTCTCGACCTCTCTCACTCTCTTTCTCTCTAACTTTCTGACTACTGCTCTCTCAACCTCTCTCACTCTCTTTCTCTCTGTGTTTCTCACTATCTTTCTCTCTGTGTGTCTCACTCTCTTTCTCTCTGTGTGTCTCACTCTCTTTCTCCCTCTATTTCTCGCTCTGTTTATCATTGTTTATCATTGTTTCTCTTTGTTTCTCCCTCTATTTCTCGCTCTGTTTATCATTGTTTATCATTTTTCTCTTTGTTTCTCCCTCTGTTTCTCTTCCGATGTCTAACTCTCTTTCTCTCTGTGTGTCTCACTCTGATTCTCTCTCTATTTCTCGCTCTGTTTCTCTTCCCTTTCCTTACTCTGGTTTTCTCCTTGTTTCTATCTCTGTTTCTCTCAATGTTTCTCTCCCCCATTCTCTCTCGGTTTCTCGCGGTTTCTCTATGCTTTTCTCTCCCTCTTTCTCTCTCTCTTTCTCTACCCATTTCTCTCTCACTTTTTCTCTACATATATCTACTCTTTCTCTATTCTCTATATCTGTTCCTCTCCCTCCCTCTTTCCTACTGCTCTCTTAACCTCGCTCACTCTCTTTCTCTTTTTCACTCTAACTTTCTGACTACTGCTCTCTCAACCTCTCTCACTCTCTTTCTTTTTGTGTTTCTCACTCTCTTTTTCCCTCTATTTTTCGCTCTGTTTCTCATTGTTTCTTTCTGTTTCTCCCTCTATTTCTCTTCCGTTGTCTCACCCTCTTTCTCTCTGTTTCTCTCCCCTTTTCGCCCTGTTTCTCTGTCTCTCTCTTTCTCAACCCGTTTCTCTCTCTCTCACTTTTTTCTATATGTCTACTATTACTCTGTTCTCTATCTATCTGTGTTTCTCACTCTCTGTTCCATCTCTCTCTGGGTGGAAATTTAGTAGTAAAGTAGATAAATATACTCTAAAAGACGACCTCAGACATACTTGGAGATATTTAATACACTGTCTTGATATTTGGTAAATGTATTTATAACACCGGCAGCGTTACGCACCTCAACAAATAACAATAAATAGTTAACAGTGATCAGTTTACATTTATTTATTTATTTCTGGTTCATGTAGAAGATTGCGTTTCCAAGGGAAACAGAGATTGATGTCAGTTAAATGTAAAGTTCGAGAGGGAGGGATAGTAGGAGGGAGAGGAAGTGGAGACAGAAAACATGAAATCCCTATCCCATATATGACTGGTCAGTCCATGTAATTCTGTTGGTCCCTTTAACACTTTGCATATGAGGCATCTTATTTCTCAGCTTGCCACTTTAATTCACACATGGTCTACCCTTTAATTCACACCTAAACGCCATCCCCTCCCCCTCCCAGCCATAACCAGCATGATTCTGATCCCATCTACTGATATCAGAATCAACAGATTCTTCACATTGATATCCAGGATGGGAGGAGCCAAGATGCTATCAATGATTGACAGATCTCACCCCAATTCACTTAGATTGATGATAACATCAATCTAAAAATGTACTTTTCCTCTACTCCAGGATCATACTGGAAGACCAGTAAAGAAACCAAAAGTCTTTTTCTGAAGTATGGCCCCTATATGTACCTCACTCTCAGGTATGAATAAATAATATTTTAAATTGAATGGATAATCACTTCCTACGCAACATGCCCCCGGATACGAACACACCCAAATCACCAGATATATTGCTTGTAGGTATTCCCAGGAATTACTGCCTCATATTGATGAATGGAGACTTCCCGAATGCACCCGATGGCCTCAACATTTTTTGACATTTTTCATTGTTTTTGTTTTTCATTTCTTACAGGGCTCCTTGCCTAACTAAGGCGAAAGTGACCATGGGACCAATTACTACTATACACACCCGTTCAAGTGGATGTCCCGCTAACCCATGGTGACTCACAGGGCTACTACTGCCTTATCTCACTACCTCTGTGCCTCTAACCCATGGTCACTCACAGGGCTACCACTGCCTTGTCTCACTACCTCCGTCCCTCTAACCCATGGTGACTTACAGGGCTACTACTGCCTTGTCTCACTACCTCCGTCCCTCTAACCCATGGTGACTCACAGGGCTACTACTGCCTTGTCTCACTACCTCCGTCCCTCTAACCCATGGTGACTCACAGGGCTACTACTGCCTTGTCTCACTACCTCTGTCCCTCTAACCCGTGGTTACTCACAGGGCTACTACTGCCTTGTCTCACTACCTCTGTCCCTCTAACCCATGGTCGTCTCCTATTTCTCCTTTGCCTATTACTTATTGAATATCTAATGAATTTGCATAAATTTGGATAATAATGTCGCACAACAGTTCTCTCTTGAAATGTAATACTATATGTGGGTCAGATTTTCAGAAAATGTACAATTGGCAGCTGTATACAGTTAGTAAATGCTGCTAAATTAGGCATGAGAAATGGTCAATACTAGGCAAACTCGAGTATATTCGGCTTTGGATTGATTTCTAGAAGTCTGTTTGGCTAGGTTGAACTGTATTTTGAACTTTATTTTCGTCTGAAATTTGGGTTATTTGAGAGGATTGGTGAAGGTGAATTGTACATTTTCTGTGAATCTGACCCACAAGTGTGTTGTTTCTGTCCTTCTCGCCTGTGGAACAACGTGAAGCCCCAAGTTAAAATATTCTTAAATCTAAATCTAAATCTAAAATCAAAGACAGTAGAACGACACACAAGTGTTTTGTCAATATCTCATTCCATATCCACCCTGAGTCTAGTTTAATACTTTGATAAGCTATGATATACAAGGCTTGTGTGAAATATGTGATGTGTTACAGTCTAAAGTCGCAAAGTTCTCTGTATTGGAATGTTCTCATATTTGTGATGTGTTTCAGGAAAATGAGTCATAAGTCGCAAAATCGATATTTTTCAAAGTGTTTTTTTCACAAGATCACATTATTGGACTGGTCTGATTCTTTCAGAGTTCATCACTTATACCTATATCAATCGATGTATCAAATTTCAGGATAATCTATGTAGTATATTCTTTAGTTTTAAAGGTCCTCATATGGACTAAGTTTAGTTACTTTACTGTTTATTCACCTAAAGAAATATTGAAAACTCAGAAACGAAAATATCAAACTTAAAATCTAGAAATGCTTATGAGAGTATTAGACTGCTTACTATCATTGGAATCGGCTTGATCTCATCTTTTCAAATATAATGGTATCTCAAAATCTATTTTTTGCGCCTTATGACTCATTTTCCTGAAACACATCACATTTGTGGTATCTAGCTCTTCAAGTCGGATTCTATCTGTAAGATATTTTGAATTTTTATTGCCATGTATCTTCTATATATATATATAGATTACTCACTAGATTTCATTTTGAATAATATTATATATAATATATATCTCATCCTTTTTTAAATGACCTGTTAAAGCACTATATGTATTCATATAGATACTTTTCTATACATGTTAACTTATAAGAGTTTATGTAAAAATAGAGTCCGCTTTTATGTCCACTATTGTCAGAGAAAGCAGATGGAATCTGGCTGGTGAAGTGTTGATAATACTTTGTTGCTTTGGCTGGGGCGGCACAACCAGATCAGGCCTGGCAATCACTGCACAACGATATAGATATCTGAGCCTATTTAGTTTTATATATGTGATCCGTTTTAGGGAAATTAGTCATATGTGGCAAAACATGGATTGTGAGATATCACCATATTTGAAAAAAGGAGATCAAGCTGTTTCCAATGATAGCAAACACTAGGACACCTAATATTTATTTCTATGTTTTAAATTTGATATTTTTATTTTTTTGAAATAAAAAGTTTGCAATGTTTCTGTATGGGTATTTACCAGTAAAGTAACTAAATACTCCCTACGAAGGCCTTCAAAACGCAAGGATATATTCAATACAATGTCTTGAAATTTGTTACATGGATTTATGTGACTATAGGTGCTAAATCGTCTAAAAATCAGAACATTTCAATGAAGAGATCTTGTAAAAAAATCACTTTGAAAAATATCAAATTTGCGCATTGTGACTCATTTTACTGGAACACATCACATAATGTTATGTTTTATATGGGTAAGATTTTCAGAAAATGTATAATTCTACTTTGCAAATCCTCTCAAATAACCCAAATCTCAGAAGGAATATAAAGTTCAAAATACAGTTCAACCTAACCAAACCGATTGCTAGAATCAATGCAATGCCAAATATACTCGAATTTACCCAGTATTGACCAAATTGCAGCCTAATTTAGCAGAATTTACTAAATGTGTAGAGTTGCCAATTGTACATTTTCTGAAACTCTGACCCATATTCTTCTCAGAGGTCTGTGACTCAGCAAAAGCAAGTCCCGTGAATGTGGGACCTCACAGGGCGTCACTGAAAAGCATGCCAATGATTGGCTTAACCAAATTGTGGGAACCAATTAAATGTGTGCCGTGATTTGGCAGCATTTGAAAAGCATTTGGTCCTGGTGAGATCTGCCAAGGCACATGCAATAGGCTAATCTCGCCCTTTTATTGTGAATACGCCCACCTATTTTATTTTGTTTAAACATTTTTATTAGGAAGATTTCCACAATGTGGTAGGTCTCATCTCCTACAAAGGTATGTACAATTTAAGGTTAACGACAAATAATATCAATTATATAGCGACTTGCAAGGAAAAATCAAGTAACATAAGTAGTACTAAGTACAACATTTTTTTTGCGATATATTGCGATATATTTGTGATGTGTTATAGTAAAATATATCATCATATTTGAAAACATGAGATCAAGCCGATTCTATTGATAGTAAACATGAAGGACATCTAATAAGTATTTCTATAGATATTCTATGTTTGGTATTTTTGTTTTTGAAAAAATAGTTTGCAATATATACTTTTTAATAGTGGACAATTATTAGTAAAGTAGCTGAATAAGCTCCAAAGGTTGACCTAAGAAATGCAGGGATATATTCAATCCACATTCTTGAAATTTGGGACATGTATTTATGTACTAACAGCACCTAACCCCCGAGAATGATAAAGTTCCAACAAAGAAAACTTGTGAATAGATCACTTTAAAAAATATCGTTTTTGCGACTTGTGACTCATTTTCCTGAAACACATTACATGTCCATTCCATAATCTGTGTTTTAATGCTGTGCGACACCACTCATGTAGCATGGGAGATCTTGAATGTACACGTTGCGCCAGGGTAGGGTTCACCAGTTTTGATGAGCTTCATTTCTCAAATTGTTATTTCTTATTGCCTGTAAATAGGGAGAATGTAACGACGTGCTAGTAATTGAATATTTATTGGATGCAATTGTGTAGCAATCAAGTCCAATGAATGTTCAATTACTAGTACCGAGTTCCATTCACTATTTATTATATGCCCCTAGCATAAACAAATATTGATATATTAACCTTTGGTTTCTGTTTCGAAAGCTAAAAGAAACCGAATTTGAATTGTCATTGTTCCTTGGAATGTGTATATAATAAATACCTGTATCAATTCAGGCACTATATTGTTATTTAATGGCCCCATCAATTTATTTGTATCTATTTTTATCTATTAGGTACTTCATTTTTCTATTGTAACCGTAACGGCCATAGTTTATTTCGATGTATTATTTTAGTAAGTTAGTATTTCTGCCAGAGTCTGTATCACTGGAAATAACGTCTCTAGTGACGTAATGTCTTGCAGAATTAACTAATTAAATACAACGGTAATATGTGATATGTTTAGGAAAATGGGTAACAATTCGCAAACAACGGATTTTGCGATATTATCATATTTGAAAAGATGAGATCATGCGGATTCTAATGATAATAAACATCAAGGACATCTAACAATTATTTCTAGGTTTTAAGTTTGATATTTTTATTTTTGAAAAAAGTTTGAAATATTTATGGGTGGACAATTACTAGTAGTTAGATATACTCTGTAGGATGACCTTAGGAATTCAAGGATATATTTAATACACCCTCTTGAAATGTGGTAAATATATTCATATGGCATGAAGGAATAGACACCCTAAGAATGAGAACATTCCAACAAAGAAATAATCTGGTAAATAAAACAAATTTAAAACAAAAACAAAAAAACATAAAACAAATTTAAAAAACTACAATTTTGCGACTTGTGACTCATTTTCCTGAAATACATTACATATGTCCACTGTTTGCATTCCATATATGCTGCATGCATGTGACAGCTACACTGCTAAGTCTATGACATTGGTCAGAAGTTGGTGAACTTCTGCCTGCCGGCGACAGGCCAAATGTACATCCTACCATCTATATGTCTAAGGGATGCTCAGTTACCAATGCACTACCGGTGCCCTGTCCCGTCATGCCTGATTGCCCCGGCGTCGACCACCTGCTGTGGGACATAATGTTGGGACAAATGTGAAAAAGCTGCTTGGTCTGGGATTCAACCCCACAGTTTTCAGATTGGAAGTCCTAGGTGCTAGCCATTTGACCATAGAGGACTGTCGAGTTGATGCATACAAACAATGGGCATATCTGGACTTAGACTTATAGTATACCTGTATAAGTAGACCTGTTACATAATAGCTGCATCGGTGGATAGCCGTGAATATTTCACATCTGTTCTAGACGTCCATTCATGGATGTTGGGGATATATGTACTTCTCCCAGACGATGCCTATATTCTGAGATTCACAGTGTAGGGCACTGACTTACTCATTACGTCCCTGCTAATATGTGGTGTTGAAGGACAAGCATTGTGCTAAGTAGGGATATTAGACCGCATCACAATTAGCAGCCCCATGCCTATGTTACCAGGTTACGTCTAGTTGCTAGGTGCACAGTCCCTACTTTGTAAGAAAGAGCTTCCTGAACGTGAGCCTAATGATGCCACCAGCACCAGACTAGAACTATGGGAAGGGAGGATTGCTAACCTCCCAATATCAACATTTAATTTGTTTCTAATTGATATGACCTATGTTACCGGAACATTGTGAGAATGAAGTCTTAATATGACTGAATTTATGACGTAATTATTATTTTTACTGTTCTGTCTGTAGCTGATTCTAAAAAGAATGGAGACAGAGTGAAGTCTTTGAGTCATGATATCAATAGATTGAAAAATGGGTACGGCATGAAAACTTCCCTGAGGGATAGTGCATTTTTTTGTAACAATTGTTTAAATGAAACATCCATGACCATGAGTGCTTCTGAAGGTCTGCCACCTGGTGCGGACCTGAAGTGGGCTGAATGGAAATGCCTCAACAGACTAAGAACAGGAGGCGAAGTGAGCCAGAAGAAATGTGGATACCAGGAAGACGAGGAGGTTGTGAGCTGTGCAAGTGGTATGGAACCCCAAACAATGAAGCACCTCCTGGAATGTCCCCTGCTTGAGCAGGAGTGCCAAGTCCAGGACCTAGTTGAATGAGACCAGAGGGCCAGGGACTGTGTATGCCTATAGTCTAAACAGGGCATATGAATTGTATGCGAATTGGCATATCAAAACATTTAGTAAGTTCTTCTAAATTAGACTGAGAAATCGTCAACAGTAGGTATATCTGAGTATATTTAGTATTGCCTTGATTCAAACAGTCTGTTCGGTGATGTTGAACTGAATTTTGAACCAGATTTCCGTCGTAAATTTGGGTTATTTTAGAGGATTGGTGAAGGTGAATTGTACATTTTCTGACGATTTCACCGAGAAGAAGAAGTCCCTACTTACACCCTTTCCCCATGGTCTACATTGCCACACTTGATGAATCACTGAATTTACAGGTAAATTCTAGTTGCTAGGTGGACTGTTAGGGTATTAGATATGTCTATCTTTTGGCCATATGTCCATCTTTCGGCAACTGTAGCCTAGGCTGGGGAATACCGAGGTCTGCCAGCCCAAGGCATCCACTGGCCTACCCTATGTGCACCACAAATCTGCTTGACAGCTTTTGAGGCCTATACTTATCAACTGTATGTCTCAGTGCAACCAGCAAAGAAAAAGCTGTTCATTCACTGGTGAAGCATCAAGCTTTCCTGAGGTGGCGTAGTGTTTGAGTACTTACAGCATACTCAGTCAATCGCCATAGGGGAGTTGCATAGCCGCTATTTCTGATCTAAATTTGCACGGAATTATGGGACTAATGGTACAGTAAAGAACTCTATAGAAAACATGCCATGTTCAACATGGAACATTCTGATGTCATCAAGTCCCCATCCTTCCCATCATGCATTTGGTTAACATAGATCGTTTATACAAGCTCTGATATTGGTAAAAGTATTCTTGCAATTTTATATCAAAATGTTGCCAAATATTTATATGTCAGATTTCATCAGAATCCATCCCAGCATGAACGGTAACAGACATGCACAGTGGGACATGCAAGTCCCCTATTAAGTTTCAAAATTGATAAGTTAAAGGCATATATCTATACCCTTTGTATATTAATGCAACAACAACTGTTTAGAATTCAAATTACTATTTACAACCAGATGTTTCATCTAATAAGATATCTGCCCAGTGCTTTCCTGTCAGTGCTTCAGGATGTACAACAAAGCCACACTCAACAATAGCATAGCATGTTTGGGTAATTAAGGTACAGTTAGGTATAAGGTATTAGCTCTGATTGCATAGCACGCCTAAAACATTGACGAGTCTGATATCTTTAATCGCAGAAAGAGCAATTCCACATTAACACTATCACTTTTAAATGATTTCAAAGGAAAATGAACCAGTGGAAAGCCATGAACTTGCAGTTTTGAGCAGTAAATATTGTTTTGTATTTTCGTTCATGTAAATGATCGGCCCGGATGCAGATGTACAACACTAGTTGGGCTGGTCTCCAGTCCTGCAATCTGGCCACTGATGTGCCCTGACTGCGAAGTGAAGGTAAATTGTACATTTTTTGAAAATCTGACCCAAAAGTGCTGAGCACCTATAGTACTAGGAGAGGAAGTAGGGGGCGGGGGGCAATCTGGGAGGAAGGCGCAGGAAGTGCCAGGCTTAAATTAATCCTGACAGCAACAAGGCCTCTGATTGGTCCCTTACATTAGCCACTGCGCATGCTCACAGTAGAATTATGGGATGGAGGAAGACTCATTGCTCCCAGTTAAATAGTAACAATGTCTTAATTTGGATTCTGAGTTTATAAAACGCTTTACATTACTTGGCCACCCTGGGTATGACCATATGGGTCAGATTTTTAGAAAATGCACAATTCAACTTCACCAATACTTTCAAAAACCCAAATTTAAGTGACAACTGACGTTCAAAATGCAGTTGAACACTATGAAAGATATATTTCTAATCAACACAATGCCAAAGATACACGGATATACCCAATATTTATAATTGTTCTGTCTAAATTAACAGAAGTTACCAAATTTGTAGAGCTGCCGATTGTGCATTTTCTGAAAATCTGACCCATATATAGACCTGAAAGTACTGTTATATAGTGAATTCAAATATTTCTCTACCCCAACTAACCCTTTTAAACTGTAATAGGGGATTTGCATAGCCGCCATTTTGAATCTTGATTCGCATGGAATTATGGGACTAATGATACAGTACAAAATCATGTCATGTTCAGCATGGACTATTTATCAATGATCTAATGTCAATATCGATGTGTTATACATATCTCCATAACAGAAGTCCCCATCTTTCCCATCATGCATATGGTTTTCATAGCTCTGATATTGGTGAAAACATTTTTGCAATTTTTGATAAAAATGTTGCCAAATATTTGTATGTCAGATTTGAACAGAATCTATCACAGCAAACACTGTAACAGACATTCGCAGGGAGACATACAACTCCCCTATTCAATCCGGTGCCTATGTAAACCCCCCTATAACCCCAGGCATGAGAGGTCATTAACAAGGGCAATTATTGCTCCTCCCAGCGGTAACTAGCTGTAACTAGGAACCCAAACTCCAGCTGCTGTTTGGCAGAGACTGATCACCACCTGGCTTTTCCCTGGCCTCAGATTTACTGGAGTTACTTTGGGTTCCTCATTCAACGCTTGGTTGGCTGAATAATATACTATTACATGTGTGTAATATGTTACTTAAAGCCGGACCCAGACATTCAAGAACTTGCAATTCATATGAATTGGGGACTCACAAAAAGTCCAAAATTCTACCTATGAATTATCGAAAGAACCCATGATTTGTCATATATGAATTGGAGGTTTCTTCCCAAGAAAGGCCACACATTACCGAACTCAAGTATGTTTCTTAAGAATGATTTTGAATTCATACGAATTGTCTTGAGGCCAATTCGGCTCTGAGTTCTCGAATGTGTGGGCCTCGCCTAAGACCAGCAATGTTGCTGGATTGCTGGATGGAGATGTTTTATAGTCTTTTATAATTATAACGAAAGTAGAAACAATATTAAGTCAGGAATTTGTTACCTACAAGGCAGTTCTGCATAAATGATTTTGAAATTCTTAGGGCAAAGAGAGGCTTTTGTATTCATGCTTTTAAAATTTCCGTTCATTCTTCGAATATATCTAGATAAAATATTGGTAAATGAATGTTTACAAGCTTTAAATCACATGCAATTATCTCTACGTCCCCTTGGAGGTTGTGATGTGAGGTTTGACATGAGGCTTGACATGAGGTTTGACATGAGGTGTGATGTGAGTTTTGATGTGAGGTATCTATTGCCCCATGTCGCATAAGTTATATATATAGACTCGTGTTAGAGGCTTTCCCTCAGTTTAAAGGCAGTACCGAAACTCTGAGCCTATACTCGAGCTAGAGGCTTTCCCTCAGTTTGAAGGCAGTACCGAAACTCTGAGCCTACACTCGACCTAGAGGCTTTCCCTCAGTTTAAAGGCAGTACCGAAACTCTGAGCCTATACTCGACCTAGAGGCTTTCCCTCAGTTTAAAGGCAGTACCGAAACTCTGAGCCTATACTCGACCTAGAGGCTTTCCCTCAGTTTAAAGGCAGTACCGAAACTCTGAGCCTACACTCGACCTAGAGGCTTTCCCTCAGTTTAAAGGCAGTACCGAAACTCTGAGCCTATACTCGACCTAGAGGCTTTCCCTCAGTGTTAAGGCAGTATCTCAACTTGGAGCCTTTACTCGACCTAGAGGCTTTCCCTCAGTTTAGAGAGACTCTCCCAACTCTGATCCTATACCCAAACTAGAGGCTTTCTCTCAGTTTGAAGGGACTCTCTCAACTCTGAGCCTATACTCAAGCTAGAGGCTTTCCCTCAGTTTGAAGGGACTCTCTCAACTCTGAGCCTATACTCGAGCTAGAGGCTTCCCCTCAGTTTGGAGAGACTCTCCCAACTCTGAGCTTACACTCGAGCTAAAGGCTTTCCCTAAGTTTGAAGGGAGTATCTCAACTCTGCGCCTATACTCAATCTAGAGGCTTTCCCTCAGTTTGAAGGGAGTATCTCAACTCTGAGCCTAGACTCAGCTGGTGGTAGATACAAGTGAAGCTAGACTCAGGTGGTAGGAAGCTTCACTAAAGCACTGGATGAGTCCCCATCCACCCTTGTGTGCCTACCCACCCTAATGACTCTCTCTAATAATGCATGGAGATCAACACCAGGAGGGGCTGTGGGAGTTGGCGGGAGAAGGAAGACCAAATGCCGTCCTTTGTATGCTATTGGGTCAGATTTTCAGAAAATGTACAATTCAACTTCACCAATCCTCTCAAATAACTTGAATTTCAGACGAAAATAAAGTTCAAAAGACAGTTTAACCTAACCAAACAGATTTCTAGAGCCAATGCAATGCCAAATATACTCGAATTTACCTAATATTGACCAAAGTGCAGCCTAATTTAGCAGGTTTTACTAAATGTGTACAGCTGGCAATTGTACATTTTGTGAAGGTCTGACCCTCCAATAATGCATTGAGAACAGCAGAAGGTGCTGTGGGAAAAGGAAGACCAAATGCCGTCCATTGTATGCTATTACTTTGATAATGGACCCCTGTTATATGTTGGTGAACGTGTTAGAATATTTACAATTCGCCTTATTTGTCTCAAAGATTATAATTATTATTATTATATAATTATGATTATAAGGTGATTGTTGTATTTGACATAATGGTTTTAGTGTCGACAAAAGGGTTGTGAAGTTCTTAATTAAATATTTGAATCACATCGTTATAACGTTGCAAGGCAAGCAGTACTCTTGTAAACGTCATTATCTGTATAGCCATAGAGAAGTTTGTACATTCTCAGCTATTACGACACATTTTTCTGTATTTAAAGATTTGTATTCAGCAAGAACATTATGTAGTTTACACTTTTCTTAGCCGTGCTGAAGCTACTTATATAATATAAAAATCAGGTATCAGAATTCTATATAAAATTTAGGTTATGTCCGGTCATGCCATTTTAATTAAGAAAAGGACCCACTGAAGTCAAGATAGTACAAACACATGATACATAATTACCTTTCCAAATTTACTTTACTTTAATTATGACTTATGTATTGATGTAATCAATATTCTGCTGCTTATGTATGGTTATACAATATTTATCAGTTGAATTGACTGAGAGAAAAAAAGCTGTCAGTTGGCCATTCTTTGATACAGGAATCCGGGTATATACAGGTGGCGCTATGATCGACGGCGAGCGCTCGGGTGAATACATCAGCTGAGTCCCATTGCCGCTAATGCTAAAATACCTGTTTTCAACCCCTTTGAAACAATACATAAACGGATCAAAATGCTATGATCTTAAATGGATATATCAAGCATTGTTCATAGATTGCAGTTGCTTGTTCCGTTTTGCCAACAATTGTGTATAATTTATGAAATCAAGGGGTAAAGTTGGAGAATTAAAGCTTGGTTGCTATGGTCGTCAAGGGCCGGAGTCCCTCACGGCCTGGCCCACTGCTTGGCAGTGGGGTGAAAGTAAACAATGGGTGAAATCTCAGCATTACTGTAGATTTTAGGCAATAAATCTTGCGGAAATGTTGCTCATGTTCATGTTGAATATATTTCATGATACGGAATTAATATTATATATGATTAATCGTTCAAAATTGGACAAAATCAGTTTGTTCCTAGACTTGTAGATGCACTTTCATGTGACCAGATTAGCGGAGGCCGTCTCAAAGAATAATAAGAAAATCCACCAGAGGAAAGGTTTTGAGCAGGTCTCTGAAATATGAATGTGGGCTTTTATGAAGCTCTGTAGGAAAAACAACTGGATAAAATCCTCTAGAGCCTTGGTCAAATGACTTTTAGATGAGTTGGAAAAGCATGGAACAAAAAAGTAGAAAATCTGTTGCTTCTGACTGATGTTGGCTGTGAGTACAGCTTTGACATGACTCTAACGGTATGTGGGTCAGATTTTCAGAAAATGTACAATTGGCAGCTGTACACATTTAGCTTACTGGAAAATTAGGCTGAAATGTGGTCAATACTAGGTAAATTCGAGTATATTCTGCATTGCATTGATTCTAGCAATGATGTTTGGTTAGGTTGAACTGTATTTTGAACTTTATTTTCCTCTGAAATGTGGGTTATTTGAAAATATTGGTGAAGTTGAGTTGTACATTTTCTGAAAATCTGACCCATGTATCATTCAGTCTGTCTCATCTTGATCCTTACCCTTGGTTACCATAGCAATAATTATAACAAAACCTTGTTAGGCAAACACAATTAATGGATCTGTTTCCTATTTACTCTCTATTATATGTCAGTTCTTAAAAGGTATCTTTCCAAGAGAATAAAAAGAAGAAAAGTGCTCATACCTAGTTTATAGCTTCTATAAATCAGAAACACGCTTTTTCTCTCTTGGCCTTAGGATGAAAAAAAGCAACTTATGCTGTCTTTTTGTCCTTTTTTCACTTCTTCCTCAGATAAAAAGTTATCTCTGTCTCATCTTGACTTTAACCATCGATTACCATAGCAATAGTTATAAAAAAACCTTGTTAGGCAAGAAAAGTAGGTGTTTCCGATTTACATCCCTATCTAGAAAAACCTAATCCTAAGTGAACATTTCTTTAGGTATTGTGTCGACATAGGAGGCTAATTAAATCAGGAAAGCTAATCCTTGTAACCAGAAAACGCTTCTTTATAAACAATGGGAATGTTGCGAAATATTATCCTCAGAGAAACAAAGAATTTATATATTGTATGTCTTGTCCTTACTGTTTAGAATCAATATTGTGTACATCCACGTGTTCCTCAGATACATTTGTTCTGTATGTATGCCTCTAGCGAATTATGTGAATCTCCTCGGTCAGTAGTATTTTGTTGTTTATACCCAGGTGATGGTTCTTAATTTTGCTATCTATTTTATTGTATTTTTGTGATATATTTTTTCAAACGATGAATTCCTTTTCTTTATCATTAATTTTATATTTTTACTTGATGTATCGAATCTATATAATTAATCTTTTTCACTCAGCTAAAACTGAGAACAGTGTATATTTTACATAATGTATCTGTCTGAATAAACATATTTAAAACAAACTTTTCAGATATTTTTGACGTACAGTATGTCTTACAGTATATCTTAGTAGTGTATTTATAAAAGAAGGAAGGGTAGGAATTAATAACCATGTTGCAAAAACAAGAAAACAAAGATAAAATACTTTCCCCTACCTAGTTTTTAACTACTCTAAATAGGAAACATCTATTTTCTTTTGGCCTTAGGATAACAAAAAGCAATTATCACCTCTTTTTGGCCTTTCCTTTCTTGATCTTTCTTTACTCATTTATCAGATAAAAAGGCTATCGATGCAGTCTCATTTCCTGCCTGTTTATAGCAGGAATTCCACCAGACTGATAACATTGATTTCAAATTAGAGATTTCATGGAAATATCAATACAATCTTCATACTCTGTAAATGTTACTTGGTGCATGTGCATAAAGACTTGATTCCCTCCACAAAAGGACTTTGTCTTGCGTTTCTTCTTTCATAAAACAGAGTCTAGAATTAAAATAAAATCGACTCTAGAATTAAAAGGCCAGCTTTGTCGCGGCTAGATTTGCCTTCTTTTGTGAACATGCGAACTTCAATAGAGGACTTCTATGGCCGCCATCTTGGATCTTGAATCAAATGGAATACAGGACTTGCATAGACGCTATCTTGAATCTTGATTCACATGGAATTATGGGACATTATGATAGTGTAAAATCTACAGAAATCATGTAATGGTCAGCATGGACTATTTATCAATGCACTAATACCAACATCCATGTGTCATACATATTTCCATAACACAAGTCACAATCCTTCCCATCATGCATTTGGTTTCCATAGATCATTTATACAAGTTGTGATATTGCTGAAAACATTCTTGAATTGTTTTATAAAAATGTTGCCAAATACGTGTATGTCAGATTTGAACAGCATCCATCCCAGTATGCACTGTGACAGACATGCGAAGTGGCACATACAACTCCCCTATTATAGAAATTGCATGTGAGTGTTCAAAGGAGTATGTATGGGTCAGATTTTCAGAAAATGTACAATTGGCAGCTGTACACATTTAGTAAATTCTGCTAAGTAAGACTGCAATTTGGTCAACACTAGGTTAATTCGAGTATATTCAGCATTGCATTGATTCTAGCCATCTGTTTGGTTAGGTTGAACGTACTGTATTTTTAACTTGATTTTTGTCTGCAATTTGGGTTTTTTGAGAGGATTGGCGAAGTTGAATTGTACATTTTCTGTAAATCTGACCCATGTATGTGTCAACCTAGCGGGTCCTGTCTTTGTCTTCAGTGCATACATGGGTCAGATTTTCAGAAAATGTACAATTCACCTTCACTAATCCTCTCAAATAACACACATTCAAGGCAAAAATGATCTTCAAAATGCAGTTTAAGGATGATCGAGGGTATTTCCCAAAGTATATAGATCAGCCTGATTTTTTCACACTTTGTACTCCAAATCATGCTGATTTCAAATATATTTTTTTTAAGGGGGGTTCCCAGACTAGATTTTTTGCTATTTCCGTTTGAAAATAAAAAGTTATTTAATTAATTTAATATGGCCGTCTATGGAGAAAAGGGCGTTTTTGAAACGTTTTATCCATTTTAAACCATGAATTGTAAATACAGTTGGCCGATTCTTTAGTATATCATAGTTTAAGGGATATACTTTCTGAAAATAACAAGAAAATGGGTGGTCCCCAGATTACTTTAGGAGCCGAAGGCCCCCGAACTTGACAGTGCAGTGAGTGAGAGAGGATTCTGTCACTGACAGATCACCTCCGCCTGGATTGACAGGAAGACATTACAATCCAAAACTGACATGTCAGCTTAGCATTTTTTTGTATACTTTTGCCCCTATATCTCAGAAGCCTTTACCCAGTAGCTAAACTTTTTTTCTTTAAAAAAAAAGGACGTTTTTCATGAAAACGCTCAGTAGAATAGCTTTGTCAGTAGCCTTTGAATCTCCATGTAAACAAGGTGGCTTACGGTGTCGTAAAACATTAACAAACAAGAAAAAAAACATATACTAATCTGTTCAATCACTAACCAAAGAAATGATAAAAAAATAAATAAATATGAACATGGTCAATGTCGTAAAAACCCCGTCGTTTTTGGTAACTGAGAAATACCCGCGATCATCCTTAACATAACAGAACTGATACTTTAAATCAATGCAATAGCAAATATACTCAGATATACCTGGTATTCCTCATATCTCAGCCTAATTTAGGAGAATTTCCTGAATGGGTACAGCTGCCAATTGTACATTTTCTGAAAATCTGATCAACATGTAGATTCAGTGTAAAGGACAGTGTGATTTCCTAAATGCAAATGTAAATAGCATACAATAGGAGATTTGGATGTGCCACTGCGCATGTCTGTTACTGTGCATCCTGGGATCGATTCTGATGAAATCTGACATTCAAATATTTTGCAACATTTTATAAATAATTGCATGAATCTTTTCACCAATATCATTCAGTTTGTGTAAATGATCTAAACAAACCAAATGCATCATGGGAAAGATTGGGACTTGTGTTATGGAAACGTGTATAACACTTGGATATTGACATTAGAGCATTCATAAATATTCCATGCTGAACATATAGATTTTGCACAGTACCATTAGTCCCATAATTCCATGCAAATCAATATTCAAAATGGCGACTATGCAACTCCCCTATTACCTCGGCGACTTGCACATGGTAATTGACCGTAAAACAGTGATAAATAGTCCATGCTGAACATGACATGTTTTCTATAGATCTTATACTGTACCACTAGTCCCATAATTCCATGCAAATTACGATTCAAAATGGTGACTATGCAAGTCCCCTATTGGGTATGTGGGTGTGTCCATGTGTATACCTCAATAATTATGACCAAGCAAGTGTATTTGGGTAATCAACTATAGGTTCCATATATTATACTCAATTGGTTGGTGAAGTCTTATGGACCTAGAATAGTATGGAGTCCAAAGCGGTCCGGCCACTGTCAACAAAATGCTGTCGATGCAAAGACGATGTAATTGCTGGCGATGCATGTCAATGAGGAGGGTTATTGGTGGTGGCATCGTCTTGGCATCAACAAGGGAAAAAAAGCTTGGCAACTATAGAACTAAATTTCATGCTTTTATATGTGGAATCTCATCGACTTCCCATAGACTTCTCATCGCCACGGCCATTACCTCCATTGACTATGCACAGATGCAAAATTACATCGGCGAGAAATATCAAACATGTTTGATGTTCATCGCCACTACCCTTACTGATGCAATTTCTACATCACCCACTCATTGCCGGTCATCGCTGGCTATTGCCGAATGTATAGCAATGACAAGTCGATGCAAAGATTTAAAAATTTAACGAAAATCTTATTGATTACCTCATCGCCAACGCATCGCTAACGATTTTGTTAACAGTGGCTGGACCGCTTAAGGCATTGCATGGAGTAAATAATTCAAAGTAATGACAAATATGTATTGGAGTAATCATGGTCAATTATAAACAAACAATTGACGTTGGAGGATAAACATGCAAGCGGCCTCAGCTGTGCACTCTTAGTGAATGGAAAAGGCCTTCTTATTCACTAATTTGGCTCTGCGGTAAGCCTTGCAATACAACAATCAGGGAATTCTATTTACATGCAGTCCAAGCGCAGTCTAAGGGGGAATCTCTACATAATAGAGAGATTTAGCAACCACAACACATCACTAACGCATCCACTAACTATTTGTACATTACTATCGCTGTGGGGATATCTCGAGAGGCTCTAGGCCGAGGGCATCTGCAATGCAGGCCTCTCGAGATATCCCAACAATAGGAATAATGTACTAAAAGTTAGTGGATGGGTTAGTGTTGTATTAGTGCGTTGTGGTTGCTAAATCTCCCTATTATACAACTATGACAATCTCTCAGTCTTATAATACCAGATGGCACTTTCTACACTTCGCAAAACCTTCATATTGAGTAACACAGGAGGGGCTGAAAAAATCTTTCTGGAAACTAGCTGTACTACTTCCTGAATTATTTCCAGAAAGTAAACAGTGCCTTGGCCCGTACACTACCCTCAGGGTGTTAAGGAAGTGTAAAGTAACTATTTATAGCTGCTGACATGCGATTGAGTAATCCTATAATTAGAAATCTGGCCTTCAAGGTTAGCACCTAGTGTTAGTTTAGTATGAAATTGCATGTGAGTCAGATTTTCAGAAAATGTACAATTCGGCTTCACCAATCCTCTCAAAAAACCCACATTTAAAACAAAAATGAGTTTCAAAATGCAGTTTGACATAACAGAATTGATACTTTAAATCAATGCTATACCAAATATACTCAGATATACCTTGTATTCATAAATTTTCAGTCTAGTTTAGCAGAATACCCTAAATGTGTAGATCTGCCAATTGTACATTTTCTGACGATCTGACCCATGTGAAGTATCCTAGATAATAAGACCTGGTTAGGAACGTCTAAACTACTGCAGCCTGGATAGCTCAGTAGGAAGAGCATTTATTTTGTGTTCAAATTTCTTTTTATTTCAGAACAGTCTCAATTTACATTGATTTTCAGGAGCCCTGTATTCTATTTAATACATTCTTACAGTACACTGATAGACCCAACCTCGGTGAGTGACCGTTTTTTCTCAGGAATTCGCTGGCATCCAATTGCCAGGCACTGACCGAGAAAAAAACGGTCAGATTTTCAGTGACCGAAAAAAAACGGTCAGATTTTGGTGACCGAGAAAAAAAACGGTCATCACTTTTGGTGACCGAGAAAAAAAACGGTCATCACTTTTGGTGACCGAGAAAAAAAACGGTCAGTGACCGATAAATCCCAGTGATCTCAATGCTGACTGTTTTTTGCAGGGTGTTTTTTTTACCAATATTTGACCGTTTTTTTCGGTGGTAACCAAGGTTTGACCGTTATTTTTCAGTGGCCCTTTAACTTGACCGTTTTTTGTTAGATTGATGGTTTTTCATTAATTCAAATTATAGGGGTTATGAAAATAGGAATTATCAGGTTTTATAGTACTAATATCCCCTGTGACACACCGGGAAGCTGCAATTCCTGGGGTGTCACAGGCTAGTAATATACCCCTGCTGAAAACCTAAAACAATTTCAATATGACTAACTAGAAAGGAAATGGTAACAAACACTGGAAATCATATAAAGCAACACTTTATTTACATTCGTCACATACACATTTATTACTTTATTTAGAATTGTGTGTGCTTGGCACAGCCAGGCATTGGGGAGGACTAGCCTCTTGTTGCAGATTATTATCGGCTTATAATTGTAGCCTCAAAATGAATCAAAATCAATATGAAACTACCATAATTTATGAACTGAGACATCTACAGAGTATGTATTTTCATATTTTAACCAATGCACTGCCACAAGTATCCAGTTAAAAATAACACAGGTTACTGAAGCCTCGAAATACAATAATCTATCACAATACTTCATCACATAGATATATCAATAGTGCATAGCCATAGCACTTATAAATGGCACTGATTGCTTTCACAAATAAGCCACCTCATACCTTACATTCATATTTATTTTAACAGCTTAAAACTGGACAGGGTGCTGAAGCCTCAAAATAACACATCACTACAATCAGCAAAACCGACAGAACTTGGATAAAATACCTCAACATTACACATTAAACTATTATTTAACAATGATAAACCTTGAAATTCATGATATTCCAGCCGCTGATGCAAAATAATGATGTGTAATAGCTTCTGACATCAACATCAGTGTTAATTCTCCATAGAGTTTTAAAATCGCTCAAGTCTGGTGAAAATCAAAATATTAAATAATAGCTCTGAATAATCTAGACTAGTTAAATACAACGTTTGTCCATCTTATGGAAGCCATTTTGATCACTTGACAACTCTTAGTTGACTGTTAAGCTGCGAAAATTTCCATTGGAAATCGCAAGAAATACAAATCTTTGTCTGCCATAGGAAGTGCATTGGCATCACTAAAGCAGGTATAAAATCATCAAATATTGAATATTTTAAAAATCCCTTCGTCTATACGACGTAACTAGGTTCCTAGATGAAATAAACAGGGAAAGAATCTTGAAAATCGTTGAAGTTTAAGTGTTATTTGATGCGACAACACCCAATTTTGATGAATTTCGTCACATCAGCCTTGATACTACACATTGCCAATCATTCACAAATAAGGTTTTGACCAATATTCTAATTGAATTGAACGGCTGAGTAGACTGACGGCTACATTGAGTCACTGAAATTCACTCTTCATACTCCCTGATATGGCTTACAATGTCATTTCAGAGTCAGTCACATAAAATAATAGTTTCGTTTGTATTTAACATCAATATGTATAAATGGTCATTCCCTCTGCTGGGCAGATCATCCATAAATAAAAAGAGTAAATAACACACATAACAAATCTCTAACGACTGGAATAAAAGTGAATTCATCTAACCAATATTTAGAGTTTATACAGACGTTTATATAGTGTTACAGAGATCATCATAATTATTTTATAGGAGCAAATCATGTCAAATCATCTTTCCAAGCTATTTAATCATTTCAAGATTATTCTTAAATAATTCTTAAATTTTCTTCACCATACCTTACTCATTACATCATTACTATTTCATCATTCTCATAGACCTAAGGCAAATGACGCAAAACGCATGGCAATTGTTATCATAGCCCTTAAACATACAAATCATGTTACAATTTACCATTAGAATGACGTCAATAGCCAACAAACAATTTTTAAATGGCGTTGGCCATGTCCTAGAACCATTGTCCAACGTGAGTAAACAGCAATACACAATGTATTTCTGTCTTTGTGTCATATAAACACTTAAACCTTGAGAAGTATTCTAACCTTATTAAACATTAATAAAGCTTAGCATCTAAAATAACCCATTCGTTGGTAGTAGAAATCTATATTTATAAGAAATAAAAATACAATAATATCATGGTAACAATGTCAGAGATTCATAACAGCTTAGAACGAAACACACTTGTCCAATAGATCAAATAAAATCTGGTACACAATGTTGAAGAATTATTGGCATTATTGATATTAGACTGAGTCCGATGGACTCCAGTGAAATGGATTCCTGATAAATCATAAGTCTTGCACCCATAGAGTTAGTATAGGAATTCTCTAAGTGGCTGTAAACATGATAAATATTGATATATTTTTTAAATCTTTTCGTCCAAATGGTGGGAGAAGTCTACTAGACTACATAACCAGTGAAAACATTTTTAAAATCATTGAAGTTTAAGGATTATTCGGCACGGCGAATTCAAGATTTGACAAATCTTGCCGAGGTGGCAATCTTGGAAGTCGCCAACGATGTGATCATGTCAGTCATACCTTCAATGCTAAACCAATATGATGCGGAATTGTGATAAAAATGACAATTTTGAATCGGTAGGAACCTAAATTATACTTAAAACATAACCCAGAGTAATATCATAAGCCCCGCCATACTTATTTCAAGTGAAAACAGCCAGTTTCACTGAAAGAAGTCAGTGCCTGAAGATACTGCTCCATATCTTAATAAAATATCTCGATAAATGCAATTATATTAATGTATCTCAATAAATGGTCACATACCCTTCAACGTTTTAATTTTAAATACCTTATTCCTCAGAATACAGGCTTTTTCTGACAAAATGGTCATCTTTAGACCTTCTTCCTGAAAAAACTATATAATTACAGATTTTGAGACAATATAAAACTTATATAAGACTCAACGTTTCAATACTCTACTGCAGTTATATATTTATACATATATTTGAAGTTGAATTGGCCAAGCAATCATTGAGTGATAATAACTGAAGTCTTCACTTGAATGGATGAGGTTGGGTCCTCCAGACGGATTATGACGTCAAATAGTAGACTTGCTAATTATATCATTGGAACTGTGGCCCCTCAATAGGAATGCTCCAGACTTCTGGTAGAATGAAGAAATCTTGAGATGAAGCATGGCATCTGTTGCAGGATTACATTCCATTTGTTGAGGCTTGATATTGATGTAGATCCTGTAAATATAAGGAAATTTCTGATTAAATATGTGGCAATCATATTCCCAGATCACTAGGCCTATGGAGACTTCAGTGGTTATAGCCCAAATGAATATTGAGGAAAACAAGCTCAAACCTTCAAATTGGGAGAAAAATAATATTTAAAACACTAAGGGTGCATTGCAATATATACGATTCTCATAGCAAATGGCCCGATGGAGGGTTCAAACTGATCGAGACCCTTCAGAAAATGGGACAAACCCCGAAGGGGTGAGTACCCGTTTTCTGATGGGTCGAGATCAGTTTGAACCTGAACAGAGGGCCATTTGCTATTTATTACACACTCTATTTGGATGTTAAAAAGTAACTTTAACTTGTTAAGCCTATAGTTTAGCTCGAGGAGGCTTCATTCACCGCAATTCGTAGGCCTAAGTTACGCGGTTGGGACGACGTCATCTGGCCTACGTTGACCAATGAAATTGCGTCTTTGGCCGAACTGTACACGTGAGCGGTTCATATCAACCAAACTGCACCCCCAAACTGCACCTTTCTAACTGCTCACATATGTAATAATGTGTTAAACCACTCTTAGAGACCTCATACTTCACTCTCAGCAAAAGTTGCATTGCACTATATGCGATTTTACTCTCAGAGCACTTGTAGTCTTACTACTCGTATTTATTCAATTCTATGATCCATGAAAAAGGATGCTCTGCATGGGATTTAAAGATAATAATGTGAAAAGTAACCTATAAAGCTATCTAATACTAATTTCTATAGAAATACAATTTGTCATTAACGACAAGACAGAAGAAGTTAGCAACAATGTATTTCAAACTTAAAGTAATTAACACTTACCATAAATTTAAGGCAACACGAATCAAACATGGGCTCCATTATTGCGGTGCCTATCTCTTATCGTTCAGGTCTGTCCATCATTACTTTTGTAATCATCAGCTTGGAACAGAGATGTCTGCCACCGATATGCTGTTTAAAAGGGAAAAAAAGATGTTACTGTAACACGACATTGCCCAATGTATTTGCCTAGTACAAGTATTATTGGTGGCCTCCGAATTTAGAACAAAAATGATAAGATTCACCAACTTATGGTTACTTCATTTATCAGGGGTATGTCTTAACTGTGAAAGCATTGAATGTCCATGTATACATAGTACATTTAAAGAAACTTAAGCTTAATCATTTCATTTTTACCGACAATGTATTCCGATTGAACTAGACAAACCTCAGATTAAAAATAATAGTTTCAGTGGTGTCCCTCCTTATCACCTGTATCAACCTGACAGGTGCAGGCCCATATTTTGAACCATTTTTCTGACAATTCTTATTACTTAAATGTCCTTTGAACCCCATGTGTCGTGCCAGCTTCACCTTGCCTAGGCCTAATATTAACTAAATAATTAGTACTAACGAACAGCAAATTAACCCAGGTTACATCCATATATTATAACTATTTAATTTTTTAATAAGTTTTGAGCTGTGTCCTCTATCAGTATGTTAGGACATTATGCAATTTATTGTAAGAACTAGCTGAATCCTCCCCACCCCCGTCAACCCAACTCACCCAACTTTCCGCACTATGATTATCAATTTGTGTGTATGTATATTATAGAAAACAGTAGACAGTTAATATTTAGTCTCAACTAGGGGCGTAGACAGGAGAAATAGAGAAAGAGTCGAGAGAAGAAAGATTATTAAAGAGTGAAGGAGATATGGAGATGGTGAACTAGATGCTCATCGATATTCAAAGGCTCTAATTCCTGAGCCTTATATTATTCATTTGTAATCTTCCCCAGTTTTATGGAATTATGGTGTGTTTATGGAAAGGACAGCTGATGAAATTGGACCTCCCAAAGGAAAAGTACATAAAGAAAATCGACAGAGAGAGGGGAGAGAAATGATAGACAAAAAAGGAGGGGGAGAGGGGAAGATATAGGCCTAAAGATGAGACTTATTTGACCACTACCAGTGGTTAACATGGTTGAAATTTAAAACCAAAATTTAGCGGTACCCATGATCTTACTTAAGAATAAAGAATATAAATGAAATATTAACCCCCCTTTCGGATTGGATCTGGAATCATGGTTAGGCCGGCTACCATACAAGGGGGGCAAAAGTACATATCATTTCCAGTGTCAGTGGGTCTTTAAAGATTTATTTAGATCAATGTGGCTGACATAAAGGGGCCGACGTTTGCCGTAGCTGGCCGCCGGGAAATGTAGCCTCACACCCGGTCACTTTACATGGTAGCCTAGTGCATCGGGGGCCGTTTTGACAATTCTTAGACATTATTATTACACCGTCGCCACAGGTGCAATAATACAATGCTCAGAGTAAAAATATTACTTAATACTAACAAATATTCATACATATTCCCACTTTTAAAGTCGAAATAGTGGAAATAATCACTAAAAATACCAATAATTAATCATGAATCGATAGAAATGATAAAAATAAGTGAACTGATGAACTCCAAACTATTCACCAAAATGGTCATAAGCATATTCGGCACCAGGAGTGGCTCTATATACCGGTAGCCTATATCACTGCATTAGGGCTATACAGGCTTGATTGGCTGATGCACGGCGATATAAATATATACTAACAAGAAAATATTTGGAAAAATCGCTGTTAATCCTAGAGTTTCTACAGCCTTCATAATGTTTAAATGAACCTTTAATATTTCCACCATTTGACTCTCGAACAAAGGGATGTATTCCATGTACAGTAGTAACATGTTTCTCTTACTCTACTCTATATTTAACTTCGCCACGATAATCATTATAGACAAAGAACATATCATATATGTAGTAATCAGTCAATATGTGCAAACATAACCTCAATACGTTTATATTTAGCATACATCCCTGCAATCACCCAGTAGAAATTCTACATACATACTAATGACACTGGCCCAATTATCATATACTATGCATAGTATACTTCCTATTTTCCCCTGACTGGTACTGTTAATACTATATACAAAACTTTACTATATTTGACATCAAGCCTTCAGAGTTCTAACACCTGTAGCCCACAGCTTATGCCTAACAGCTCAACATACATAATATTCGCCTGGTGATCTCTTGAATTATAAATTAGATTTTAATTAATTTTAATAAATTGTTACCGAAATATAGCAGTCAAAATGATCTGCTCCCAGATATCAGTTTAAGGCATTAACCAAGGAAGGAACATATCATATTATCTAATGCCGAGACCCAACCACTTTGTTAAATTAAAGAAATAAAGCTACTGCCTTCCAAAATTCACCACAACTATCAATAGATTGTCATATCTGTACAACGAAAAGGGGAAAAAAAGAATCACAGGAAAACTTTGCTGTTAATATATTTAGACTTCTCGCATTTTTAACAGTATTTCAATGCTTTACAAGGCTTAAATATGCACATTTTGGTGGTCGGCAACTTGGCTATTATGCCACTTGAATGCATTGAAGGTATTGGAACCAAATATCTCCGAACCCTACTTTCTCTCTTTGAGCAATATAGCAATAGCAATAGGAAGTGTGTTTCATAGTTTTTAGCCAAAAAGTCGCAATAAGAAAAATATCTCCCACATTTTCCCCAGAATTCAACAAGAAAAAGCTTAGTAAATGGTCGGATTCCTTTAATGAAGTAGAGAAGTTTGCACATCAATTCATCATTTTGAGTACCTACGTTCTCATTTTTTTTATTTTGCCATTTCTCAAAGTAATTTTGTCATGCTTAGGCCTATTACTATTAGGGATTTTTTTTAATCAGAAGAAAGTTTTGGTACACTAGAGTTATGAGTAGATTCTGAATTCTTTAAATTTTTTGAAGTTTTAAGTACAACAAATTTATTTTGATTCTCAATAAATGGCTATAATCCAATCGCTACAGTTCTATTCAACAGGGTAACAGGTCTTTTGGGACCCTAGTGGTCGCATGAGTCTTTTGGGACCATTGCACTCACACTGACACCTCCCTGCCGCTCACACTGCGTCCAACAATTTATAATTCTTGAACGGGAGACCATTTCTTAATAATTCTTGGAACTATAATGCTTAGACTTCCCTGGGTACATAGGAATATAATTCGTATCTCTGGGAATGGGAAAGGGGTTGTATTATAGCATATAGATACCATTTTATTTAGCATTTCTTGATAATTCTTGGACGATAGGATCGTAATAAATGAAGTAAAACCTCAATGTGAAACCTCTGTTCATTTCTCTTTATCAAAATGGGAATAACGTTGATGACAAAGGTCTATGAAAAATTCATATATTGTAAATTTTAGCCACTGTGAATGTTTTTAGGACAATCCGAATGGGGGGTTGATAATTCATTTATATTCTAATGACATGTTCATGGGTACATACATGTACCGGTAGGCCTACTTATTTCTGAACTTCAAGGGAAAGGCAGAGTTTGCAATTACATCGTATACATCATTGATTTAATGTTTCATAAATATTATTGTTCATTCAGTGTGAAAGGAGGTGATGAAGGTGTAATTTGTCAAATGATTCGTCTAACAGTCTTGTATACAGTATGCCCCCCCCCCCCTCCTCCCCCAAGACAATGTAATATATTCACAATATAGTGGGGCCATGGGAAATCATAGTCGGGCCATGAAATCTCAAAATGTCACGGCCCAACTGTCTATAGATAGATCGTGTCTATCTCTATACAGTTCTGCTGTAATAGCCTAATACAGTTAACGTAGTACTGTAAAGGGGCAGTACAGTTGCCTAGACTGTCTATGGCAACCCAACCCACTATATATGTCGCACACTGCATGACAAACGGCCATTTAGCTTATAGTAAATCTCCGGCTACTTTCTCGGCTGCTTTGACTAATCAGTGTGGGCAGAAATGTGATGAATCCTTGAATTTGAATCGTTGATATTGCAAGAACCATCTATTTTCCAGCTCAATGCTTGATAGAACAGGGATATGTAAATGAACCCAGTTTAGCAGTGGCTGTGACCAGTCAGTCCCCTTTTCATGGCCGCCATGCTCCCATTGTTTATAGGTCGCCATTTTGATTATTGGATTGCGTAATGTTGTGGGGATTTAAGAAAACGAAAAACTAGCTTAAATAGAAATCAATGCTCTTACAAATGAGTCTGGTAATCGCTCTAAATCGTTAAAAAGGGTATAACATTAACAATACTACTTACCTGTGTGGGATTTGGTTAGAAATCTTAACTTGAATCTCAGTCGATCATGCCTAACAAGAGCGATGCCCACTGAAATAACATGTCTGCACCGTCCGCACAAATGGCATTGCAATAATGATACGCTAGGCGGCGCTGCGGTACTACTGCCTTCCTCATTCCACAGGACGTCAAAATTTGGTGAAAATTGGTGACGCTATATTTAGTTCAACCGGTGTCACTCTTAACATTTGACTTTGTATTGAAGGTCCCTATCTTTTCTTTCAGTGGGGGAAGACAATGTGATGTCTTTACAATTAATTAATGCCTTGATATATAGCCTAAGATACATTTTTATTCAATCAGGACGGTATAAGGTTGACACAATACCCAATAAGACCCTGAGAGATAAAGTTTTTTTGTTGTTGTTTATTCATTCACGACCATAGGCCTACATGTTTCGGAGATGGGTTCTCTCCTTCTTCAGTGACTCCTTTATTCAATGTTTGGACTTGGTAGGGCCTATGAAAATAGGCTACATTTTGACAAACACAGTGAATTCTACGAACGCATTAATAAATGTAGCCTACCGTCAATATTTCATATTTAAATGAGAGAAAATAAGTTATCAAAAACATCACATTAAAGCTAAAACATTATAGGCCTACTGGTGATTTTGTGCATTGTTGAAGACTGTGCACTACTATTGAATTCTAATTAAGCCTAACGTTATAGAATTTGGAAGATATTATCTCCTTAAAATCAAATATCATGCAACATAGGCCTATCTACCAACATAATAGAAGTCAAGCATCACATCCAATGCATGATTGGTGAACATGTTTATGAATTTGTATTTAATTTCTATCAACAATATATGATAGCCCCTATGAAAATAGGGGCTATAGGCCTATAGGCTTAGGCTACATAGCAAGTGCGATAAGTTTCACAAATTGTACTTTCAAAGTTTATACTAGCCTACAGAAAGATTTATCATAGAATTTGGGAGATATTACGATATCTTTTCTATACCTTCAAATACCATGCAACATATTTACCAATTCTCATCACCAGCATTTTAATTATATTTTCAACAAAAGTGACATTGGATTCTGGCTTGATTTTCTAAGAGCTACACCTAAAAGAAATGCTGTTTTGGCACATGATTAATGCGGTGGGATATCACGCATTTAATCTAAAACAGAACCGCAATAGATAGGCTAAGCCCAGTACATACAGATCTCATATTATTGTAATAAGTCAACAGCATAGGGTGGTATAGCCTACATCCCTGAACAGAGTCAAATAAAGATGGGAAGTATATCTTGAGCTACAAAGGGATGATTGAGTCGTTGCAAAATGGCAGTCATATTTCAGTGATGTTTAAGCTACTTTCAAAAGTTAATACTTAAAAAAAATATCATGGAATTTGCATGGAAGATATCATCTTTTCTAGCCTAGGCCTATATCTTCACCATGCAACATATCTACCAATTCTCATCGATCCCACATTTTATTTAGGCCTATGCTTTCACCAACGGTGACACTGGGTTCTGGCTTGATTTTCTAAGTGCTACACCATCTGAACATAGTCTACTGACGCTGTTCTGATGCGCGTTATTTGCGGTAGAATATCGCTATATTTAGCGGCTGTTTGCAGGTAGCAAGGCAAGGTGTGATAGCGCCGGCCGCTGGGAGAGCGTATATCGCGCGTCAGTGTGTGAATTCACACTGAATGTGCGGTTTCGGCGTAACACAGCGCACTGCGTGTGTGCATTGGGTAGAGTTTACTTGCTGCCACTATGGGCCTACAAGAGGGAGGGTGCCTAGGTCGGGGGCTGCCTACGTCGGGGTAAGGTTTTCTAGCCATTAGGTCAAATATTTTCCATGCACACATATTATTCAGCGGGAATAGAGAGACAGAGAGCGGGGATAGAGAGAGAGAGACAGAGAGCGGGGATAGAGAGACAGAGAGTGGGGAAAGAGAGAGAGACAGAGGGAGGATAAAGAGGGCTAGAGAGCGGGGATAGAGAGGGATAATGAGCGGGGGTAGAATGGGACAGAGAGTGGGGATAGTGAGGGTCAGAGAGCGGGGATAGAGAGAAACAGAGAGCGGGGATATACAGAGACATGGTCAGCGATGCATGAAGCGACGGGACAGAAAAAAACAGTCACTGACTGATATTCCCATCGGCGCTACGGAAAATCAGTCACTGACTGAGATTTCCAGGAAGGCACTGAGAAAAACCAGTGATGGCTGTTTTTTACCGAGGTGACTGATAATTATCAGTCGCGCCCATTTGCGGCTGAAAATAATCAGTCATTGCTGGGGAAATATTTATATCTGACTGATAAAACGGGCGCGGGTCTATCAGTGTAGGGCATCATAATATTGCCGGCTTGTCTTCAATTTGTTTCTTAAGTGAGAAATCTTTCTAACTTACACATCTTAAATTATAGTATCTTTACCACACCATATGAAATAATGAGGCTTGGAAATAGATGAAAGAATAGTAAAAATGGTAGATGAAATGAGGGAGAGTATAGACTATTTAAACCAGATTCTATTTGTCGTAGCGAGTAGTAAGATGCCCTATTAACGCTCATGAAATTAAGTGACTGATAGTGAAGTTATATCAGAGTAACTGTTCATTCCTATGATTCTAATCATTCGGGGATAAGCTTATATAAATTGATATAAATTATCATTGGCCAATCATTTAAATAGACATCCAAAGGTCCTGGGTTTGCCTCTTGGTTCAGACAATGCTGTTTCATGTCGAATTCATCTAATTTCTGACTAAGGGCAATTGATGCCTATATTTCTATAAAAAAGATGCTGATTTTTCTACATTTTCAGTATTTAAATCTCTCATTTCTAAAGTGCTATGGGTAAAAAGAATTGACAAAAATGTCTATTGTGTTTTGCTGTGAATACAGCTTTAATTGAGAAGATATTTAACAATCAAATAATAACATTCACTGTATAAAAGTACAATATAACATTACAGCTAGAGAAAGCAAATAATTATAGTTTAATACAATAATTTAGAAATTAATGGTGATGTATTTTATGAATTAATGATGATGACTTAAAACTACTTTCCAACCCGTCTCTTTATTATGATTGAAAAAATCATTCCTTAAGGGCTCCTTTCTTCCATAGTAGTCCTCGCAATGGCTAATATTTCTTTCTTTTTCATTTTCTAAAGATATTATCCAGAAGCTGGTTTCCCAATACAATAAAATGGGGATAAAAATAACTTTAATGGTGGTATAATCATGGTGGTTGAGCGGAGAAAGCCATAAAAGGAGACATCCACCTGCCTCCTTCTTCTCTAACTCTGCACTCCTCCATCTAACTGCTTAGTGTCATTTTATTTTTTATTTTTTTTAGTGTCACCTTTTTTGCCTTGTCCACTAGCTCCAGACTTTTTTGTTAAGGTAAAGCCCCTGTCGTACTATCGAATTCTGTCATCTGGACTCAGTTAGAAATGTGTTAAAGGAAAATGTGTTGCTAGTTGTAAAATAGATATTTTTCAAGGTGTTTTATTCACACGATCTCTTTGTTGGAATGTTCTGATTTTGGGCCGTTTGTATGAATAGATGGAAAACTTTTAACACAGTGTATTAAATGTATCCGTGCATTTTAAGGTCATTCCTAGAGTGTCGATTTAGCTACTTCACTAGTAACTGCCCACCCAGCAATATTGCCAACCTTTTTTTAAACATAAATATATCAAACCTAAAATATAGAACACCTCTTAGAGCTGATCTTCATGTTTACACTCATTGAAATCGGCTTGATCTCATCCTTTCAAATATTTTGTGATATGTGACTAGCATCTCGTTCAAGTCATGTTGATACACTTTTTTCACACATTTGCAACCTTTTTCTTTATTAAAGATATATCTTTTTCTATTTTATTTCTATTATTTTAAAAAAGATAGAAGTGAACATTTTGGGCTTGTATTAAATGAGGTGTTACAAGGACGTTCAGTTCCTACAGTTGGTCTGATTGCCGGTGATCTGAGCCCGTTGCTCTGCTTTCTCACTAACTATTTCTCCATTCGAAGTGTATACGGGTCAGATTTTCAGAAAATGTACAATTCAACTTCGCCAATCTCCTCAAATAACCCAAATTTCAGACGAAAATAAAGTACAAAATACAGTTCAACCTAACCAAACAGATTGCTAGAATTAATGCAATACCGAATATACTCGAATTTACCTAGTATTGACCAAATTGCAGCCTAATTCAGCGGAATTTATTAAATGTGTAGAGCTGCCAATTGTACATTTTCTGAAAATCTTACCCATACGGAGAAATAGTTATAGCAGCAACGATCCCCCAGGCGCTTTAGTCCTGCTCCCTTAGTTTTATCTATGGTAGGTAACAATAACCTAGAATCCATAGCAAGTCTTCCAGCAACCTATGTGGTAGTATGCGTCCATTTATTGCTGTATGGTGTTTTACCAGACTGTTTAGGTCCATGTTGTTGTACTACCATCTATTGCTGTGTTGTTATACCAGCCTGTTTAATTCAGCTCCTATAGCTGGTCTTCCACTAACCTCTAGGGTAGTATACTACCATCTATTGATGTATGACGTTTTACCTGGCTGTTTAGATCAGCCCCAAAACTGTCAGGTAGTATACTACCATCTGTTGCTGTGTTGTTATACCAGCCTGTTTAATTCAGCTCCTATAGCTGTTTTTTTTACTAACCTCTAGGGCAGTACACTACCATCTATTGATGTATGATGTTTTACCTGATCAGTCATAACGGTCAGGTATTGTACTACCATCTATTTATGTGTTGAACCAGCATGTTTAGTTCAGCTCCTATAGCTGGCCTTTCACTAACCTCTAAGATAGCATTATACCATCTATTGATGTATGATGTTTTACCAGGCTGTTTAGTTCAGCTCCTATAGCTCGTCTTTCACTAATATAACCCCTGAGGTAGTATTGTAGGATTTATAGTTGTAAGGTGTTTTACTTGTAATTCAATAGGTTTGCTGTCTTTCTAAACACGCAATAGAGATGGATACCGTGTCTGGCCCCCAGACATGCATGGCTAATCTACTGACGGTCAAACTGAATTGTTATTTTTGTTGTAGAACATATCCTATAGCTAACTGAAATGAATATTGAAAATGCAATGTTTCATTTCTTTTTTCGGTTACCAATTTTATCACAGCCTCTCGATCAGATCAGATAAGAACTGTATGTTAGTGAGTGGACGCCTACTGCGCTAATGGTTTTCGAAGCCGTGGAATAGTCGTCCTAATTTGAAGGGATCCTAAAGATGAGATGTTACGCTTAGGAGCTAGAGGCTTTCCCTCAGTTTGGATGATTCTCTCAACTCTGAGTCTAGTCTCTTAAACTCTGCCCACACCCAGCCGATTTGTCCCCTGATTTCCCCCCGATGTCTCCCAATGAATCTTATGATTTCATTTCAAGTCCTGATTTATGTTTTTGAAATAACATCAACCAGTATTGGAAATGAAATCCTAGGATTCATCAGGAGACCCAAATCGGGGGACAATCGGGGAACAAATCGGCTGTGTGTGGGCAGGGTATTACACGCATTTTCAGTCTTTCACAGAAGACGGCCGCATGGAAGTGCATATTTGCCGCACAGCCACAAAGACCTCCCCTTAAGTGACAAAGACGCTGGGGTCATGACGTCATTATCCCCTTGGTAACCTAGAGCTCCTTTAAGGGAGATGTGCCTCAGGGCATGTCCGCACAAAAACCATTGAAGATTGGCGGGTGATATTCCTGATACACCGCTGGATAATATTCCCCATACACTACCGGAAGTAGCGCCATGACAGCGGCCATTAGCGGGAACAGATTTTCGGAGGTTTCTTTCTGAATTCTTACAGCCTGCAGACTATAAGGTGTCTATATCTATCTGTAAGGTTAACAAGCTATGGTTATGGACGACCTGCAGACAAATCGCTCTGACGGGTAAGAGGTTATACAGGAGGGAAGGGGGATTGGGTGGTTTTATGAAAAATGTGGGGTAATCGTAGTAAAAAGGCTATCACAATTAAAGGTAACTGTCGGTAGAAATGGAATTAATTTTTCATATAGTCATGTAGACCCGTCTGTCTCTTCATATTGTCTTTTCGAGTTACTGGACAAATAAAAGATTTCTTATCTTATCTTATCTTATCTCATCTTATCTTATCTTAGTAAGAATACGGGGAGTCAGGGCATCAGAAAATAAACAATTTTCCTTCATCAATTCGCCCCAAAATTCCAGATTTGAAGGAGGAACTAGGCACAAAACTTAGTTATCAAAAATCAGTTTAAATGGCAAGATTTTATCATTAGACGGAAATTTGTTAAGCAACTTTAGTGTGCCAAAATATTTTCTCTCGAGTTTACTGGGGAAACAATAGAAGTTCAATATCTATATGATTGTGGTGAATTGCCAGCTTGAAGGGGTAATCCCTGCTGCCATCCGGAACCGGAATTTTGTATTGGCACCAATGGAATGGAATAAATTAGTGATTTAAATTCATTGTTAAAAAAGCTATGATATCGGTGAAAACATTCTTGCAATTTTCGATAAAAATGTTGTTAAATGATAAGTTGCGCAGTGACCCATTGGAATACCCTATTGTGCTTATGCTATAACAAAAATGACGGCCAAAACTGACTAAAGATTTTCAGCAACAACAATCACCACCCCCCCCCCCCCCGCCATCCCCCCTCCCCGACTCACACCCTCACATCTTCTTCTCACCGGAAGTCACGGGACCAACGCGCATGTCCTCACATACCATAATCACTTCCGTGACGTCATCACACTTCCTATGCGCATGCGCTGTCGGTAGAAGTGAGAATGGACGTGACAACTTCCTTTTCCATTTGTTCCTCTAGCGTCTGTGATCGTAAATCTAGAATGCAGTGTACAATGCCATGGTGAGCACCATAATATATATGGTCTAACTCTCCAATGTGTTATTACCCTCTGCCGTACTATACTTGTTATCAAGTTTTTAAAGGTCATATTTTCAGAGAATGTACAATTCATCTTCTCAAATATCCCAAATTTCAGACGAAAATAAAGTTTAAAATACAGTATAACCTAACCAAACAGATTGCTACAATCAATGCAATGCTGAATATACTCGAATTTACCTAGTATTGACCAAATTGCAGCCTAATTTAGCAGAATTTACTGAATGTGTACAGTTGCTAATTGTACATTTTCTGAAAATCTTAACCTTAAGGCATTTCTTCATAGTTGCTTACAGCTGAATGGTCACCTACTATAGGGAACCACATCAGTCTAGGCTCAGAGTTACGAGACTCCCTGCAAACTAAGGGAAAGCCTCATTTCAAACTTATTAGGACGCCTACTCTACTCTATGGCAGGAAAGTGATTAGCGCAGTAGGTGTCCAATCACTGAGACCATTCTTACCTGAAAGAGAGGAGTCTCTCAGCCTAGATTGACCAGAGGAATACATACTGGCAAGAGTAGTATGGTACTTTTTTCCTATGCTATACAAGAGATAAGCCTCGAAAGACAGAAGAAAATAAAGTGCTACAAGTACAACTAGTTGGTTTCCACTGATCTTTTAATCTAACCAAAACCAATTCTCCCTATCCTTGATAGTGCGAAAATACATTATCCGACCTTCACGCCACCTAGCTTTTCTAGCTTTGCTAAGGCGGGAGCTTCTGGTTATGGCTCCCACAACATAAGAAACAGAGTAGGTAGGGAGTAGGCCTAAAATTGCTCAGGTTCTACTCTTTCAAATATGTAAAGATTTATAGCTATGGGTAGCTGAGAATGAATGTACTCTTTTCATATTTTTTAACCCCATGACTATCTTTACATTTTTTGCTGGTGTTATCACCATTTTCGCCGGTGGCGGTCGGCACGAACACCTTAATAGAGTGGCAGCGGAAGATTCCGTCTTAACCTACTGGGAGATATTTCAGCCTACGGCGCCACTGGTGTTAAATTCGCATGCCATCTGACTAACTGGGTTCAGCTGAATTGAATCTGCGACGCCAGTGGAACGGACCATGCATAGTGTACTATAGAGTTCACAGTCACAATTATCTTCGCCACTACACCTGACTTTGTGCAGGGGCTATGGTCCCTAGTACTAGGGTCAGATTTTCAGGTCAATATTTTCGTCTGAAATTTGGGTTATTTCAGAAGACTGGCGAAGTTGAATTGTACATTCTCCGAAAATGTTACCCACATCTTAAGGTTTCTCAGAAATGCTGATTACCTATTAATCCTGGGGAATGATGAGAACTTTCCTGGATCCATCCCACACTTAGCCACATAATGCAGTGTCAGGAAGTAACCACTAAAGGACTCCCATTATTCAGGAGCATTTATTAGATGATTTATCACTTACCATAGATAATCACTTTACCAGTAATGTGGTAATGGAAGGAACATGTATAGGCTTTTACCATGACATTGTTATTGTGTAGCATAATGAATGGTTGCCTCTATCACCAAATAATATTAACTAACAACAGACCCTGACAATGAGCCTAATGCATTAATGCTTCTATACATATATGATATAGCTGCATTTTCAGTTAACACTGGTCAAAAACCAGACACCTTCTACTTGTTGTTCTGTTTTTTCGTGTTTGACCACAATTGTGAATCTTTTTTCCAGCTGCTTTTGCTGCAAGCCCACAAAAAAGTCCAAATTTGTATCAAAATCCTTTCCTGCAGCGCCTTCGCTTATTTTCGCGAACCAGCGGCCGTTTTCTCTTGCCTGATTTGAATGTCCAGTTTGAAAGTCTAACAGGCTAACCACTTGACCAATGAGACTGGCTTTAGAGAACATGCATAAACACTAGGCATATCCATTCATTCATTGCATTTTAGCTTTACTTTAATTCCCCATGCTCCTCATGGTGATCATGGTGATTGAGGAGAATGGGGAAAATAAATTATCTATGAAGTCCCTTTGTGAGCCGATTTAATTATTCAAATTATCATGAAAGTGTATCTTGCACCTGTAATCTGTTTCTATAATATGCCAACGGAGGAATATCTAGGTCTGCACGTTTTTCTGGAGTCTGAGTTCTTTGATTTTCACAATAATTGAAGTCCAGGGCATATGTAACGTTAGGGGGGTCAGATTTTAAGAAAATGTACAATTCGCCTTCTCCAATCCTCTCAAATAACGCACATTTAAGACAAAAATGACACTTAAAATCAATGCGATCTTAATATACTCAGATATACCCGGTACTCTTCATTGTTCAGCCTAATTTAGGAGAATTTCCTAAATGTTTAGAGCTGCCAATTGTACATTGAGATTATATATGTATGAATACAGCAGTTCATACAGTACAGTTCATAGTGGTTAGAGTAAATGAAATATGGAAGTTTTTGCGAAAAAATGAATGTTAACTTAGCTCATCTTTTGAAAGAATTGAAAGTATCAGGATTTGTTAGTCAGAGGCAATGCTTGAAAACAATCATGATGATTATTGTGTCTTTTGTAACTGTTTAAATATCATAGTAGCCTGAAATGATATAAAAAAAACCAACATGATACCTTACACAATGTCCACTTTACTGATACTACTCACAAGCTTGTATCACTATAGTTCTTAACTGACCAAGTTCGAAGCTGAGGGGAGGGAGGACCAGTTCTTTTGGCAATCAGGCCCGCCATCCTGATATTGATACACCTCACTGCCTCTGGTGTTGTGCTTCACCGCATCCAGGGCTGTGGGGGAGAGGGTGATGATAAGACAAGACAGGAGCTGTCCCCCAAATCTGAGTTCCTCCATCCTAACCCAGCTGTTGTTTTAATGAGGAGGTGACAGATTTCGAGAGGTTTAATGGAATTCCGTCTTCCACACATCTCAATCAAAGAAATATCACCGCTGGGAAGTTATCAGGTTACCAACTATATGTTTATGACTTAGTGCTTTCTTGCTTACAACTGGTCGTTCAATTCTGACATAGAGACATGCCAGGTCTTCCTATGGATGCCAACGTTTTTTCTTGAAGTGATTGTTACAAAGTGAAAAGTAAAAATCCCTTTTTGGGGCTTAATAGTAACAAAAAGTTAACTTTGGATGGAATGAGTAGGTACACATGAAGCAAGAGTACTAGCTGACAATTGATAATTGTTTACACTGTTGTACATTGTCGTTCATCGATATAGTGAAGTAACAACGTTATGTACAATAAAGGAATGCATTGGATGAGGCAAGGTATCATATAAGAACACTAATTTTTAGGCAAAAAGCAGTAATACTGTACCAAAAGGTAGTAATACGTTATAATATAACGACAAGTCTATATAAGTGGTAGGTAAGGCACATCAAGAGGAGTGTCTTCTTTCGAGCTTTACACCACACATGGGTTTACTTCTCTATTACATCCGTTCTATAGTCTGTCTAGAAAGTAGTTGACACGTGATTCCTTGGTCCCTTTAAGGGGAGGGAAAAGTGGGGGAGTTTTGACTTCAAACCTTTGCTCCTTGAATCGCCGTTTGCGACTGACCATGACCGTTTGCGACCGACCATGGCCAAATATCCAGCTGCATTGTATTGCCCTGTCTCTGTTCTATGTGGAGCAGCTGTTGTTTTGCTTAGGTGGAAGGAAGAGCTGATTATACTGGCCCTGTTTCTCCATGGTTGATTGCAATGGGCGACTCGCTGGGCAAAGGGTTGACAAGTCCTTGTCATAAATAGAAATACAAAATCTCCCACTTTTCCCTCCCATTAAAGGAACTAAGGAATCACGTGTCAACTACTTTCTAGACAGACTATACTACACCTGTGTATATGTTAATGTCTTATTGTAATACCTAGACTTCCTGTCTCATTGTAATGCATCAGATTAGCAACAGTAGAAACTGGTTTCATTATCTTTCTGTACATATCCAAACGGATCCTTGCTCTATCATAATTAGACCTAAACAAAAGTGTATGAATTATGTAAGGTGTTCACAAGGCCTTGGTGAGGTGGGGTGAGTGCTGATGGACAGGGCTCTGGGGAAGTGTAATTAGCTGTAGCTAATTAGTCTTATATTGGGCTCTAAACACTTGCTAGCCTGCCTTAATCAACCTTATAGCACCCACAGGTATAGGATATGCAGGGACACGGTGCATAACAAATCCTTCCTTACCATTTCCCTTCCTCTGTCTAGGCCCAAAGATGAGAGAGTCCCTCCAAACGGAGGGAAGTCCTCTTGCCTCAAACCGCAAAGTGCCATTATAGTTCCAATAGAACGCCTAGTCATAGGCCAGGAAACCGATTAACGAAGTAGGCGTCGAATCACTAAAATACCATTCAGATCTGATCTGGGGTTTGGACCTAGACTGTCTTTAACAACATTTGTCACACCTGTTTTATGCTAAAATTATGATCATTATATCATGTAGTCAGGGAATATTACAAAAATCTGTGAACACATTCCTTACCAAAAAATTCTATGTCTATTAACATATTTCAAAACAATTAAATTCAACTCCCGTAGGAAAACCCAAGACTGCTGAAAACAAAAATGGACCCCACTAACACTCTGAAACTCCATAACTTGGGTTAAAATAAACATGTAATCAAGTGTGGATACACTTTTTCTAGGTTTTAAGGCATGGGGAATCCATTGGAACATGAAAAAGGTTGATACAGACAATATTTAGCAAGTTAATCTACTGATACTGGGAAAAAATGAACAAAAGACGCTAACAAACTCCTTAATTAAGTTATGAAGTTATCATTGAATATGAGGCAATGGTCTTTTGGCAGTTTCCCACGTATCAAATCCTACAATTTCATTTAATTCAGTAGCACTTTGCCTAGGTGTTCATGCTGCAATGTATTTTGATATTTAATTGCGTCGATCAAGGAAAACGTGCCCAGTTCTGTTGAACTGCATCATATAAACCTCATTCTTGTATTTGAATGTTATTGGAGAATATCAGGCAAAGTGTCATGATGTACCGTGAGTGGAGTGGAACAGAGAAAGACCTACCTATTCATAAATATGCAGGATTGATGATAAGCTGTCTTTCATATGGGTCAGATTTTCAGAAAATGTATAATTGGCAGCTGTACATATTTAGTAATTTCTGCTAAATTCTGCTAAAAAATGATAAATTTTGGGTGTATCTGAGTATATTTGGTATCGCATTGGTTTAAAGTATCAGTTCTGTTATGTTAAACTGCATTTTTAAGCTAATTTTTGTCTTAAATGTGGGTTGTTCGAGAGGATTGGTAAAGGCGAATTGTGCATTTTCGGAAAATCTGACCCCTATACTCTGCCTCATCCCAGATGATACTAGGTTCACTTAAAGCTATACTCTCAGTTAACATCGTTGTTGAAAACACTCCTTGGTGATGCTTCTTGTTACTTTGTATTCTTATTGCCACTCTTGATATAATTTGTACTTAGAAATGGATATGCCCCGAAGGCAGGTTTCAGAAATAAAGTCGGTTGTAAAAACCAAAAAAACATCGTTGTTTTTGCTACAGCACTTTTAAAACGTCCTCAGTTTTATTTGGAGGACCTGCCCAAATCCTTTCTTACGATTACTTTACTTATTATCGCTCACCGGTGGCCCATTTCCCACAGCGGATTTATCTTCAAATTCTTGTATTAATATATTTATCCAACAGCAGAATATTAATAAATTCAGTTCTATCAGTCAGAATATGAGTACAATTGGGTAAGATTGTTTTGTCGTAATAACTGAGAATGCAGTTTCGAAGCTGAATTGTCAGCTATTATGACAACAAATCTTACCAAATTTACACATATTCTGACCAGCAGGTCTGATGTTATCAATATTTTGCTGCTGTTATATGTTTATACAAAAACTTGAAGTACAATTGGCTGAGAGTAAATGGCTGCAGGTGAGCGATAATACGTGAAGCCACCACAGGAGAGGATTTGGGCGGGTTTTCAAATTTCAACTTTGGACTTTCAGAAACTCTGTAGTAAAACCAACCTGACAAAATCCTCAAAAATTGTGGTTAAATGGGTTAGAAAAGTCCGGAATAAAAGCAAAAAATCGTTAGCTTTTTACCGATGTTATTAACTAAGATTGCCGTGCCCAGAAGTAATATGCCACGTATTAAGGGTTAAGTTACTTGTAATAAAATGAAATAAAATAAATTTATATATAATATGTGATGTGTTTCAGGAATCATAAGTTGCAAAATTTCGTTTTGAAGGTCCTCATATGGACTACATTTAGTTACTTTACTGTTTATTGACCACCAGAGATATTGGAAAAAAAAATTTCAAAAACGAAAATGTTGAACTTAAAATCTAGAAATACTTATGGATTATTGAACTGTTTACTATCATTGGAATCGGCATGATCTCATCTTTTCAAATATAATGGTATCTCAAAATCTATTTTTTGCGACTTATGACATATTTTCCGGAAACAGATCACATATGTGCCGCTCAATGGAACTGGTATCATCTGGGCTTGACACCGAGTATAGACGAAGGTGCTTGTTGAGGTTGTAAATTGTTTTCTCACCTGCAATGAAAGAAAAGTTAAGTTACAAGTTTTCTGTAGGGATATATTCTGATTAATTTAGAGTTTACGATCAGTTTATATCGGTTGCCTTGTTGTTCTTACTCTTGTCATAGATATTTTGGTGTGACAAAATAGGAAATATTCTATTAGGGGCCACAGAGAAAATGCATGGCATGGAAATCTCGGTCTTAAGTTTTATTAAGTCACAAGCAAAATCCAAGGAAGGCAAGGAAGCTAAAGATTTAGAAGAATGCAACTGGATGCATCGTCTACAAACTATGGTCCCTCGGGGACTAAATCCGGCTGACTGAACAGAGTTTTAAGGAGGAAAAAAAATACTCAACCGTAGACAAAAAACAAACATATATGTGATCTGTTTTAGGAAAATGAGTCATAAGTCGCAAAATATGGATTTTAAGATATCACCATATTTGAAAAGAGGAGATCACGGTGATTCCAATGATAGTAAACACTAGGACAACAGATAAGTATTTCCTAATTTTAAGTTTGATATTTTTATTTTTGAAAAAAAAAGTTTTCAATGTTTCTGGATGGGTAATTACCAGTAAAGTAACTATATATACTCCATACGAAGGCCTTCAAAACGCAGTTATATATTCAATATAATGTCTCGGAATTTGTTACATGGATTCATATCACTATAAGTGATAAACCTTCTTAAATTCAGAACATTTGAATAAAGAGATCTTGTGATAAAAATACTTTGAAAAATATCAATGTTGCGACTTGTGACTCATTTTCCAGTCCGTCACATATCTATGCTGCACAAATATGAGAACAACTCAAGATATTATTTCATCTCATTGTTTTGATGAGAACAACTTCTAAAAACAGGCTAATGAAACTGTTTATTCATGGTTCAGGGAAATTCTAAACAATGGCTTCCTCGCTTCCTGTAACGCCTGCAGCCAATGCGCTAATGAGGACAAACAGGTTGCGGCCGATATTACAACATCGCTGTTTCCTTTCTGCAAAATCTTTTTAATTAGAGAACTTCTAGAGGACTAAAGTCGAACTTTACTTTTTTTTTGAATATATTTTTATGTACAAAGTAACTAGTTTTCTACAATACTGCAATGGGAAACACTAGTTATAAGGGTCAGATTTTCAGAAAATGTACAATTGGCAGCTCTACACATTTAGACAATTCTGCTAAATTTGGCTGAAAAATGATGAATACTGGGTATATCTGAGTATATTTGGTGTCGCATTGATTTAAAGTATCAGTTCTATTATGTTAAACTGCAATTTGAAGATCATTTTTGTCTTAAATGTGCGTTATTTGAGAGGATTGGTGAAGGCGAATTGTACATTTTCTGAAAATAAGTTCAACAAGGCAAGAAGCGTTGTATTGCACAGTGGAACCTCTCTATTGAGACCACCCTTGGGACTGAGAGAAACTGGTCTTAATAGTGAGGTGGTCTCATTAGAGGGGCTAATCTAATAAGAAGAAGGGCAAACCAGGCCCGACAGCTAATAAATAAAAAACCCATTCAAACTTCAATATTTGGGATTTTTTCCTAACCTCTCTAGCAACCATAATATAACTACCCGGGATTCCCAATTTAAAAGCGACGACCAAACAACTTTGCTAATCTAATAAGAGAAAAGCAATTCGGGACTGAGAGAAACTGGTCTTAATAGAGGGGTGGTCTCCATAAAGAGGTGGTCTATATGCGAGATTCCACTGTATATTGTTATTGGTATATTGTAAAGAAGTCTAAGGGTTTTTAGCCCATAGGTTCAGTAAGATGAAGAAGTGAGACAAGAAGTCCGAGGTTGTAGTTCGTCTGGATTCGGCCTAGGCGGTGGTGACTCAGCGAGTACCTAGGTCCGAGTCTTTCACTTTATTTTATACTCCAAAATCATGAATTATTCATATAATCAAACCCAGGAAATATTCCACTGGCTCTTCCCCTTCCCTCTAATTGGTTGAGGGAGAGAGGATCTTCCTTGCCCACACGCCGACCTCTGCTCCCCATGCAGAGACCATAAATGGAGTGCATGCAAGTTGGATCCCTCTCCTCAGCCTTCCCCCTCCCACCCCTTACTCATAGATCCCAAGGCTCGTGCCAGCCCCCCCCCCCCCCCTCCCTCTTAGCCCTTCCCCCCTCTTGATAAACCCAGAGCAGTGGATACAGTAATTAGGTCGGGCTGGGGGAGGCGGGGTGAGCTCTGAGTGGCTCATCTCCCCCTCCCTCCTGGCCAGGCCATGTGTGGCGTGCATGCCCCGACCATGATCAGGGCTAAATAGGTCGGATCTTGGGCCTAAAGATTTCAGTTCTTTACATTCGTCCCATATTTTATTGTTGTTGAAAGCTTTCTTTCGAACAAAATATTTAGCCACTGATCAACCCAGTCCAACCAAACAAGAGAAATAGAAATAAGGTTACATAATTCAAACACACAAAATCATAAAAAGGGTAAGGTAAAAGTATTATAAATTAATATATCTGTAGACCTGATGGGTCAAGATGAAAAGTTTTCAAAGGGAGTGGCTCTATTAAAAAGAGTGTTCATTAATATCAGAGACCATCACCCTGCACTAAAAAGTCTTTTAGTCGAATATTATGTAAGAGAAGTCTCTGTGTTTTTAAGTGTGCTTCTGAACACTGTTAAATGTCTTCCTTTGTACGGAGCTAGTACACACAAAGTTCTCAAGTACGGTCGTCACCGCCGTCTCTTCTGCCCGGCCGGTCAGCCGAGGCCCCCGCTGGACCTCGTCGCTGACCGACAGGACGCCCGTCTCTTTCTCTCTCCTCCTTTGGCCATGGAGAGTGAGAGCGGTTGGGTAGTCAACACTACAATATTTCCACTTTTAACCTCAAACACTACAGAACACATGTCGACTTTACTGTAGCATCACGTATAAACTCTTATTACTTGGAAAAATACCTCTTCAAAGCAGAATGGTCGGAGGCAAGGTGAGGGCTTCGATTCCATGGTGCTTCCTCTCAAGCTCCTCTGTCTCGACCGATTCTGTTTGTGTAAAAACAACTTCTCACAATGAGAGTTGAAATAAAAATACCTTTTTGGGCTGGATCCTTGTCCACGGATTCCACCATTTCCTCCCGGAAGAGAAAATGGATTTCACCCAGGTATACTACTCTGTGTTCTGTGATCTCCCTCGCACCCGAGAAGAGGACAGAACAATTATTAATAGTAAATATTAAACAAGAGTAAGTTACAGACAAGTTCAAAAAGTGTTTGTTACCCCAGAGAAACCAAATAAACATTGGTAGACTAATTATTTCATCCTGGTCAGTCCGAAATTGGCAGCGTAATATGGTGAGGCAGGGGAGGGTGCAGGGATATGCTCGAGGGAACGAGAGCCAGTCCTAGCGCCTGGAGTGGCCTCTCCCTCCTCTCGATCTAGGTCTTGGAGGGCTAGGGCTACAGGGTGGTGGGTTGGGGGTCCTATTGGGATATTCTCTCGGGGCTTAAGATTCCTCAGACAACACAAAAGGCTGACTTTACCTCTTGGGGCGAGCCCCTTTCAGCGGAGGTAGATTATTCCCAGGGTCATGACTCCCAGGAGAGTGGGGATGAGAGTGGCTATACCCCAGATAGAACTTTCAGACCAAGGGGTGGAGGAAATCAGGGGGGAAATGGGTTTAGGAAAATCTGTCAGGGCGAGTAAGGGTATTTCAGCTCTTGGCAGGAAAGTCAATTGCTGATCTAAATGGGGGTAAAGGGATAATTTGCCATAAGTCAGATTAAACCCAGGGAGGGGCATAATCTTGGGGATGGGGAGTGTTATATGGGACTCATGGCGTTGGATGCTACTCACACGCCAATCGTTTCCAACCAGGAGACAACCGCCTTCTAAAATCACCCTGGCATGCCGGTGATACGTTTGTATCACTGGTTTCTGCCCAGGGCACCTCAAGATTGTTTTCAGAGGTTCATAAATAGCCAGAATTACAGAAGAAATGGACTCGCCCTCTCTAAACACTTGGTTTGTTAAGTTATTCCTTTTTACAATCTGCGCCTTACAAAGGTCTGGCTTTTTACCTAAAATAATATTTGTTTCGCAGGTTGGGGTTAGATGCTCTATTGCAGCTGAGCAAATCTGGGGTTCAAACCCGATACAGTGCTGAGGAAGAAATGACGCGCTGGATATGCTATCTAGGGCCACCTCCTCCTCTCCTACCAACTTCCTCAGGTGGTCAGCACCATATGGGACCGGAAAATACTTTAATCTATAGTGTAAAAATTGAGTGCCTGAAACTGCCGGAATTACTGTCTGGTATATTAGCTCCTGTTCGCCGTCTAATAATAGTCGAACGTTCAGGTGTTCATAATACCAGCGGTTATCTTGTGGGGTGTAATGTTTCCCTTCTTGTAATTTAGACAATATTTCTGATAAGTAGGCCAGTGGTAAAATCTGGTCTGTTAAGAATCCCCTTTCCAGCTGAATGCGCTGGCGATATAATAATTCGTTTTGACGGTGGTAATTTTCCACCGCCCTACTCACTCGCTGCAATAGAATATCCACTTCCCTTTTCATATGAATCCTGTGAATATCTTTACTGAAACCATTTAACTGTGTTAGAATGTCTGCCACTTGGCGGGAGATGTTACTTGCTGCAGCTTGGAGCTGCGCGATGTCCAAGCGGTTCTCTGTCATGTAAGCCTTGTCTGATTCAACACCGACACCATCTCTTCCTGACAATGGGCCAATGCGCTCTCGCTAGCCTGAGCTTCTTGTACTGCAGATCTTAATTCGTTCACCTGTCCTACAGTAGCGGTGCCAAACAAGACACGGCTTAGCGAGCCCACAAAATTGAATAGGCCTCTCTTCCTTCGTTTGTCTTGTTGGACTGGTGTTGGAATCTCTGCCTGGAGGAAACCCATGTGCTCCTCCCAGGCACTGACATCTCTGTCTCCCACAACCTCCGCCTGTCTGAGTTCTCCAATTCGTCTTCTTAGGACGGAGACCCAAGCACTGACAGGAGGGGGCGTGGGGGGGTGTAGAACAATCACTGTTGTCCAAGTCGCGGTCAGGGCTCTGACCTCCCCCTCCTCATACACCAACACCCCTTCCTCCTCAAACAAATCGCCATTAGCCATCATAGCCAGGGTGATTATGAGGAGGGACTGGAAGGTGTAGGTTGAGAGAAGTCCGTCACTGGTGGTGCCCCTGGGTCGAACTCCCATGGTTGGGGCTGTGGTGGGGGTGACGGTGGGGGTGGGGGTGTAGGTGGTGGTGATGGTGGTGGTGATGGTGGTGGCGATGGTGGGGGTATACAGGGCAGCTTCCTCGGCCTCTGCACGGGTGAAGTGGGCGTGGCTGGGTTTGGTGAGGAGTCAGGCCTTTCCCTCTTAGTAGAGCCTAGAGGGTGGAACACTTTGATCCTCTTTTCAGTGCATTCAGAGGTGGTGGTCAAAGCCTTGGGTTTAGGGCACTTGGTTGGGGTCTCTATCCTCCCTCTTTTTGCCCTTGACCTTGTAACAGGACCTGGTGGCAGTGTGTGCGGGGGAGCAGTCTCCACAGCAACGGCTGGTGGCAGGGGTCGGCGCAATGTAACTGGCTTAGGTGAAGCTAGTACTAGCACCTTCTCCCTCGGCGGTCGCTGCTGGGGTGGGCGTGGCACTTGTTGTGGTTGAGGTGGGCGTGGCACTTGGTCCTCGTCCTCCACATGCATGTGCTCGTCCTCTGGTTGCTCTGCTCTCGCTTGGTCTTCCTGTTCTATCTGAATTGGAGGAGGCATGTTTGGTATGGGTAAATAAACAGTGTCGGGCACTGCCCTAGGCTGGGGTGGGGGAGGTGGTGGAACATGAACTTGTTGAGCTTTTTGGGCTTGTCTCCGAGCCTTATTTCTCTTTCCTTGACCCGCCCTCGGTTGCCTAGTTCTCAGTACATCCCATTCTATTTCCCCAGATACCATTTTTACCCTATCCCTATTTATACGCCTGCGTTCACCCTGGGGTCCCCTCATAGTTAGGGTGGTACCCCTTATCCCCGTTATTACATAACCATGATCCCACTTGGGATCCAATGGAGCGCTGGTGCCTGATAGCACCACCACATGATCCCCTATTTTTAGATCCTTTGCATTTGCTCTGGCCCTTAATCTCTCATAATTAGCCACTCTACTGGCCTCAGTGCGCTCAGCAGCTTCTCTGAACGCATCTGTTAAGGCCTGTAGGCGCTCACTGAGTACGGCATCTTCTGTTCCCTAGGGAGTGGGGAATATTTTAGAAAAGGGATATCTTGGATTGGTGCCGAAAGTTAAAAAATATGGTGTAAAACCAGTTACACAAGAAGTGGAGACTCTATGTGCCCAGAGGGTTGGACCTAAATGGCTCTCCCACTCTGCTGGTCTTGCATTGATGAATTTTCTTAGTATATTTTTAAAAGTTTTGTTAAATCTTTCAATTTTACCATTTGTCTGGGGGTGAAAAGCTGTAGAATGCCTTACTTCAGTGCCTATGGATTTAAGGTACCCTTCCACTTGCTGGTTCATAAATTTGAGTCCCCGGTCGGTGATGAGCACCTCTGGGGGGCCATACCTAGGGACATATTCATTAGCCAGATAATCAGCAATGTTTTTAGCTGCTTTGGAGGGTATGGGTTTGACTTCTACCCAGCCAGTTGCGTGATCTATTACAGTCAAGATGTATCTATTACCTTTATCAGAGACCGGGAAGGGACCACAGAGATCCATTCCCAGTATCTGACCAGGATATTTTGCTATTGGCATCGCAGTAGGAGGTACACGCGCCCTACCCACTCTGTTTACAGCACACCTAGTGCATCGGATTAAGACATTATAGGTATCTCTTCTCATGGTGGGCCATTTATAAGCCTCTTGGATCCTATCTAGGGTCTTCCTCATGCCCTGGTGGCCTACTTCAGTGTGGGCGCGCCTCACTACTCTATGCCTAGCTGAGGGTGGCAGGACCAGGCGGGGGTAGGCTGGCTTGCCTGGGGGAGGGGTGAGAGTGAAAAGCATGCCATCAATTATGGTGTAATCCCCCTCATCCTCCATCCCCTGTTGAAATTGTTCCAACTCCCTCTGTTCTAAACGTATTTTGTCTTTCTCGAGTTTATCAAATTCCCAAGGAATTTCATCTATCTCCTCCAAGGCACAGACTTCAAGAGAACTGAGAGTCGGCCCTTCCTTCTTGGGGTTTGTTTTTATTCGAGAAAGCATGTCTGCCCTGATATTGTTTGCCCCTTTTCTATATTCAATGGGAGCCCCAAACTCTGCTATTAATACGGCCCATCTTTGAATTTTGGTGTTTTTAACTTCTCCCACAAACAGAGACTTTAAAGGCTTGTGGTCAGTGTAAATTTTGAATTCGCTACCCTGTAGATAAGGTCTGAGCTTATTTAAGGCATACACGATTGCATAAGCTTCCTTTTCAATCGTAGCCCAATTGAGTTGTGGCCCAGAGAGTTGTTTAGAGATATACTGAACTGGCCTCTCTATGCCTTCACTATCAGACTGGACCAATATGGCCCCATTTGCGTAATCACACGCATCGCTATAGAGATGATAAGGCTTATCAAACTGAGGGTGCGCCATTACTCTATCTGAAGTTAGTAATTCCTTCAGAGTTTCAAATGAGCTTTGCTGCTCTTCCAACCATTCGAACCTGGCATACTTTTTGGTAAGTTTGACCAAAGGATGAGCTACCTTAGCATAATCTGGGATACATTGTCGGTAATACCCAGTCATTCCTAGGAAGGAGCGAATTCCGCTCACATCCTCTGGAGGTAGCATATTCCTGATAGCACTACATTTATCTGGGTGGGAATTAATTCCATCTTTTGAAACTTGGTAGCCGAGGAGATCTACCTTCTCTTGTTTGAAAATACATTTACTCTTTTTGACTGTAATTCCGTATTCTTCTAATTTATCAAACACCAGAGCCAAATGGTGATCATGCTCCTCTTCAGATTTGGAATAGATTACAATATCATCTATGAAAGTCATGCAAAATTTGCCAATAAATTCCGAAAACATTTTGTTCATGGCCCGTTGAAAAACGGCTGGTGCATTAGTGAGTCCAAAAGGCATCCTACGGAATTGAAATGGCACACAAACGCTGTCTTTTCCATGCTATCCGGGTCCATCTCTACTTGCCAGTAGCCGCTTTTTAGGTCTATGGTGGGAAAGACAGTTGATCCTGCTAAACTGTCAAAAATATCTTGAATATTTGGAAGTGGATGAGCATCCTTTTTGCTTACCGAGTTTAGTTTTCTGAAGTCGACACAAGGTCTATTGCTCCCATCTTTCTTTGGGACCAACAATATCGGGCTTCCCCATGCTGAGCTGCTGGGTTCTATTACTCCCAGCTCCAGCATTTCATCTAATTCTTTATCTACAAGTTTTCTCTTGGCCAGGGGCAAACGATAGGGGCGTTGATTAATTGGGCGCGCATTTCCAGTATCTATGTGCATTTTCACATCTTTAAAGGTACCTAATTTTCCCTGTTTTCCTATGCCAAAAACAGCGGGGTATTTTTCTTCCCATGCTTCTGCCTCTGTGTGGATAGAGGCGAATTCTTGATCTGCACTACCCACTTGTTGCCTTCTGTAACTTTTTCCTTCCAAAATTACCTTTCTTTTTCTGAAGCTAATTTGGGCATCTAATATAAATAAGGCATCATCCCCCAGAAGCAGTTCATGGTGAAGTCTTCTTACAATATAAACTGGAAATGAGCTACCCCCCAAGTTAACTATTGCCTGCCCTTCAGTTTTGAGATCATGACCAGAGAGTGATTTAAGAGATTCCCCCTTTGTCAATACGAGAGGCCGATGATGGGTTTTGCAAAAGGCTCTCCATACATCCTCTCGCATGAGACTCCTTGACGCGCCGGTATCAATGAGTGCACGCATCTCCATCCCCGCCACTGAGATGGAGAGACAGAACCTCTCATCTGGCATTTCTATTCCCCCTGGTTAACATATTTGGCTGGCTTTTGAGTGGTAGAGGCCATCTGCATGGCCGCCACCACTGCAGCCTGTACATGTGCATAGCGGTGGGAACATTCTCTTGCGAAGTGTCCCTCCTCCCCACACTCATAACAGACATTTTTACCCCTAAACCTTTTCCCTCCTCCCTGCTTATTTTTTTCCGGTCCTGGATTATCATTTCCCTTCCCCTTTCCTTTCCCTGGGTGATTTACTACCTGAGAACTGGCAATCAGGGGTGGGGGATAGGACGTGTTGAAATATGGGGGATACATAGGCAACATGGGTGTCTGAAAGGGGTACTGGGGTGCTGCACCTGATTGGGGAATGATCACTGTGGAGTTGGATGGTTTCCCCGTCTCCATCCTTTCTACTAATTTTGTAAGGTAATTCACCTTTGACTCCAAATCAGCTATTAGCTTCCAATCTGAAGCATCTGTAGGATTTGGCCCAGAAGGGGCCATTCTCTTAGGGAGGATAGCCCCAATTTCCATTGGTTCATCCTTCCTATCCCCTCTGGTAGGTTGCCCTGCCAGAGCGAAGGTGTGAGCAGCAGCTGAGGCTTGTCTTATTGCCTCAGCCAGGGTATCAGGGCGAGCAGCAAATACGTCATGACGTATTTGCTCATCCCTGAGTCCCAACACAAAATTCCTGACCAACGTCTCTTGGACTATCTCGTGGTCAAGGTTATCCACGCTGTAAGCCCTCTGAGACGCTAGCTGGAACTTGCGTCCGTATTGCTTCGCATCCTCATATGGGAGCTGATAGAGGTCGGTGAGCCTTGCTCGCAGCTGCTGTTCCTCCTCTTCATTCATGAAGAGGCGGAAAATCTCAGCCCTCGCCAGATCCCATGTCCTATTGGCCGGTACCTGTAGGAATCCTGCCACGCACCTCGCTAGAGGCCCGCTGGCAAGAGTTCCCAAAAGCTCTAGAGTGAGTGTATCATTCGCTACACAATAGGCCTTTGCCCTGCTTATCCCATCTAGCCACTCTCTCAAAGTGTCCTTATTGGACCCATCATTTACTCCTAGCATGGCGCCATGGCGTTCCATGCGCCTTCTGACCTCTTTGATAGCTGCAAACCTGGCCCTCCTTTGACCCTCGTCAAGCATGGCCAAGTCCGCGGCATTGAGATCCCAATTGATGTCCGCCATGTTTTACACTTTGATGAGAGAGAGAGAGAGTAAAAAAAAAAGAAAACTAGATGGCACAAGGTACAGAGTTATAACCAACAGAACCCAGAACCTAGCAAAGTTTTACCCCGAACATTGCTCACCCACTCTCCTTGTATTATGAGTGTTTGAGTGTGATCATTCTCCCAACCCTATGCAGTGGCCCAGATCCACCCTCCACACATCCCATAAGTATAATTTATAAGCTCAATCAGAGTTTTTAGAGTTCCACTCACCTACTCTTCCAGCTCATCTTGCCTCGCCTAGGCTATGTCTCACTTCCAGTCAGAAGATTGGGTTGTTGCTCAAGTTAGCAACTGAGTCTCTTAGTGGTTCGCCAGTGTAAAGAAGTCTAAGGGTTTTTAGCCCATAGGTTCAGTAAGATGAAGAAGTGAGACAAGAAGTCCGAGGTTGTAGTTCGTCTGGATTCGGCCTAGGCGGTGGTGACTCAGCGAGTACCTAGGTCCGAGTCTTTCACTTTATTTTATACTCCAAAATCATGAATTATTCATATAATCAAACCCAGGAAATATTCCACTGGCTCTTCCCCTTCCCTCTAATTGGTTGAGGGAGAGAGGATCTTCCTTGCCCACACGCCGACCTCTGCTCCCCATGCAGAGACCATAAATGGAGTGCATGCAAGTTGGATCCCTCTCCTCAGCCTTCCCCCTCCCACCCCTTACTCATAGATCCCAAGGCTCGTGCCAGCCCCCCCCCCCCCCCCTCCCTCTTAGCCCTTCCCCCCTCTTGATAAACCCCGAGCAGTGGATACAGTAATTAGGTTGGGCTGGGGGAGGCGGGGTGAGCTCTGAGTGGCTCATCTCCCCCTCCCTCCTGGCCAGGCCATGTGTGGCGTGCATGCCCCGACCATGATCAGGGCTAAATAGGTCGGATCTTGGGCCTAAAGATTTCAGTTCTTTACAATATATTATGGTATGTTGTTATTCCTTGTTACGCAATTAGAACGTAACAGTGAATTACCCCATGATTATTATTAACTTTCCAAAATATTTTCATTATTATTAGCTATGGTAGTAACTGATTGCGATGAAGTATATGTACGCGAAGGGTCAGGTAGTACGGGAGCTTCCTACTATAAAATAAACCAATCAGCAAATGCCATAAGCCACAGTTTTATTGAATCAATAGGGGAGTTGCATGTGCCACTGCGCATGTCTATCACAGTGCATCCTGGGATGGATTCTGGTGAAATCTAACATACAAATATTTTACAACATTTCCAATATCTGAGCTGGTATAAATGATCTATGAAAACCAAATGCATGATGGCAAAGATGGAGGCTTGTGTTATGGAAACATGTAAAACACATGGATATTGACATTAGAGCATGAATAGATATTCCATGCTGAACATGTTTTCTATAGATTTTTTCTATAGATGTTTTCCATAGATTTTAGACTGGACCATTAGTCCTATAATTCCATGCAAACCACAATTCAAAATGGTGGCTATGCAAGTTCCCTGTTGGAAGACATTTCTGCAGCTGGGTGAGAGGTTTTCTGGTCTTCTCTTAGTTTCTTAACAGAGTCATAGCAGTAGACAGTGCCACTTCCGTCGATGACTGGAAGTGGTTTCCTGCTCTAATTCAGCTTTAAATTAAAGTTATAAATATTCACAGTATGTCTTTGAGAATGCAGGGTACAATATAATAGTTTCTTGAGTTTCAAACTGCATTTTGTATTAAAGTGTGCTCAATAAAAGGAGTATTCAATTTTCTGTAGTAATGTAGTATATCTAGTCAATAAAGTTGTCGTCAAATATATGTACATTTAGCTTTCACTTTGTATAAATTGAAAATATTCGGTTGACCTCCGTCTGCAATTTGTCCAAGAAAAGTTACCAATATTGTAAGATCAGATACCAAGGGACCAGTCTGGATCCTTGTGACTTGCGGCAAGTTGGTGGCAAGTCGGTGGAGAGACTCATTTGCAGGAGAGCTTGTCCTGCCTTATCATTAACAAGGCCATATATGGGTCAGATTTTCAAAAGATGTACAATTCAACTTCGCCAATCTCCTCAAATAACCCAAATTTCAGACGAAAATAAAGTTCAAAATACTGCCAAATAGCTGCCAATTGTACATTTTCTGAAAATCTGACCCATATAAGACCCATATAAGCCTGCTCCTACTAACCTACCCTGTTCAAACCTATAGTCCCAAATACCAGTAGTCTAGCAGAGTGTAATTAAACCATGTGTGTACCCTTATGAACCTATAGCCAGTCAGTCAGACATTGTATAGGCTAATATCCACTTGTAGGTGAATGGCTCACTTAAACACGAGGCCCTCTTCTCCCAGTAGCAAGTGGATACCAATGCTCCGGTAAACGTGCACTTAGAATTGCTATTGTTCCGCGCTCTCCCGCTTACGTGAACCATTTGGGTCAGATCTTGAGAAAATGTACAATTCAACTTCGCCAACCCTCTCACATAACCCAAATTTTGCACGAAAATAAAGTTCACAATACAGTTCAACCTAGCCAAACAGATTGCTAGAATTAATCCAATACCGAATAATACTCGAATTTACCTAGTATTGGCCTAATTGCAGCCTAATTTTGCAGATTTTACTAAATGTGTACAGCTGGCAATTGTACATTTTCTGAAAATCTGACCCATTTACGTGAACCATTTACTTGCAAGTGGATACACCACTTAACTTGAGAAACTGTATTCATGCAAACCTGCCCTTCATAAGGCGATATGATAGTCATTCCACCTATTCATTCTTAAAAACTTGACTCCACTGGAGTTTTTCCCCTCTGTGGTCGCTGCAGTTTCATTCTGCAGTGCATTATCATTCTGAATAATAGGGAGATTTAGCAACCACAACGCAATAACACAACGCATCCACTAACTATTAGTATAGTATTACCGCTGTGGAGATATCTTGAGAGGTGCTAGGTTGAGGGCATCTGCATTGCAGGCCTCTCAAGATATCCCCACAACAGTAATAATGTACTAATAATTAGTGGATGCGTTAGTGTTGTGTTGGTGCATTGTGGTTGCTAAATCTCCCTAATAACAAATGTAGCTGATCAGACAATAGTCCTTATAGCTTGTGCAACATAGGATCTTTGTAATAATTAATAAAAGACAAAAACTATCACACTACATATTAGCAGCAATATACCTGCAGTCTAGTGGAACCCTGGCTTTATTTGCAGCATTAAATGTACTCAAGGTCAGGGATCTACTTCAAGGTCAGTCCAAATTCCTCTCTTTTCTCTGTGTCTCTCTCTCTTCTTCTCTATCACTATGTCCTGGGTAAGACCATAAACTGCCTTTCTGTCTCTTTCCTCTGTCACTCTCTCCCTTCTTCTCTATCTCTATGTCCTGGGTTTGATCATAAACTGCCTCTCTCTCAGCTCTCCAACCCTTGATATAACCATCTTAAATGTATTGATAAGGGTTTAAAGCTACCAATATCAGTCACTCACTCTCAGCTCTCCTGCCCTTGATATAACCTTCAATATTTTGATAAGGGCGTAAAGCAACCAATCTCACTCACTCCCTCTCAGCTCTCCCGCCCTTGATATAACCATATTAAATGCATTGATAAGGGCGTAAAGCAACCAATCTCACTCACTCACTCCCTCTCAGCTCTCCTGCCCTTGATATAACCATATTAAATGTGTTGATAAGGGCGTAAAGCAACCAATCTCACTCACTCACTCCCTCTCAGCTCTCCCGCCCTTGATATAACCATATTAAATGTGTTGATAAGGGCGTAAAGCAACCAATCCACTCACTCACTCTCAGCTCTCCCGCCCTTGATATAACCTTCAATATTTTGATAAGGGCGTAAAGCACCCAATCTCACTCACTCACTCCCTCTCAGCTCTCCTGCCCTTGATATAACATATTAAATGTGTTGATAAGGGCGTAAAGCAACCAATCTCACTCACTCACTCTCAGCTCTCCCGCCCTTGATATAACCTTCAATATTTTGATAAGGGCATAAAGCTACCAATCTCACTCACTCACTCCCTCTCAGCTCTCCCACCCTTGATATAACCATATTAAATGTGTTGATAAGGGCGTAAAGCAACCAATCTCACTCACTCACTCTCTCTCAGCTCTCCCGCCCTTGATATAACCTTCAATATTTTGATAGGGGCGTAAAGCAACCAATCTCACTCACTCCCTCTCAGCTCTACCACCCTTGATATAACCATATTAAATGTGTTGATAAGGGCGTAAAGCAACCAATCTCACTCACTCTCAGCTCTCCCGCCCTTGATATAACCTTCAATATTTTGATAAGGGCGTAAAGCAACCAATCTCACTCACTCACCCACTCAATTCTCCCTATTCTAGATAGCGGGAAAATAAGCTATCCGACTGTCACACCACCTAGCTTTTCCTCTTGGTGGAGATAAAGCTAAGGCGGCAGCTTCCGGTTATGGCACCCACAACAAAACAGAGTAAACATGGTTTATTTATCACACAGTTCTAAATCATCGTACATGGAATCCACTTTCTCAAGAAGATCAATTAAATCCCTCCCTCCTAGCAGTTGTGGTTCCCTTGTTTTTTTATTTAAAATTATCCTCTGAAGAAGCCTAAGAAAGGCGAAAAACGCGCCAGGAACGCCAATAAACCTGCAAAATTCCAACTTGATTTGTTCCCATGATTGTTTTATAGGAGTTGCCTTCCCTCAATTTTTAAATTTTAATCAAAACGTTTGCCATGTTGCTGTTTATAGCATAGCTACAGGTGACAGAGTGGCGCCGGAAGCTTCAGTCTCAGCCTTGGGTCAGATTATCAGAAAATGCACAATTCAACTTCGCCAATCTTCTCAAATAACCCGAATTTCAGACGAAAATAAAGTTCATAATACAGTTCAACCTAACCAAACACATTGCTAGAATCAATGCAATGCCAAGTATGCTCAAATTTACCTAGTATTAACCAAATTGTAGCCTAATTTAGCATAATTGACTGTATGTGTACAGCTGCCAATTGTACATTTTCTGAAAATCTGACCCCACAGCCATCAGCGCCTCTGGTATTAAATGCGCACACTATCTGGCTAACCGGGTTCAGTAGAATTCCAGAATACTTCACCGATTAAGCCTTCCATTCTATTGTCCTTCACCAATACAGGCTCAATATTCAGTCAATAATACACAGGATCGATATTACATTGATGGCCTATTATTATTGTTGGAGGTGGGCCTGTAATTAAGACTAATGAGGTCCGATATGAGGCCACCGGTGCCTACCATCCGCCTCATTAGTCATGTAAGGTGCTAATTATAAGAACTGCGCCAGACTGATAGCACCCCAGGGGCAGTTTACAATGCACAGACCTTTACCCTAACCCAAACATTTTTAAGCATGTAAGAATTACCCTATACTATATATTTTTTTAAAAAAACAGCTTTATTCAATATATTAACAAAACTTGCTCTCTCTGGGCCGATAACACACAAAAATACATCGAACCCCTTTTCGTTCCTTAATGTAGACATTAATGAAGTGAAAAGTGTGAAATACAGACTCCTCTTGATGATAACATTTGTGAGAAGGATGAAACATATACACAGCTTTATATTTTTAATTCATTATGGAGAGACTCCTATACTATATTTTTAATCAACTGCAAGCTACACAGCCCCACAGAAAGTGAAAAGACTGTACTATAGCATTAATACCCTCGGTTTTGGAGGGTCTAAGTGGTCTGTTGCCTGGTGGACAATTCGAGGGGTATTAGCCCCAAGAATTTCCACCAGGCAACAGACCACTTAGACCCTCCAAAACCGAGGGTATTAGTGCTTTTAGACATGGTTTGGTCAGATTCGACTGTTATTTACCACTTACTGACTTTTATTTACCAGTTCTTTTGAAGTCTATAACCCCAATTCCTTACCGGAAGTTTACGGAAGTGATTGCCGTGGTCTATTGTGACAAAAATACACCCCAGAATCTAACCAAACCGGGTCTAAAAAATGGTAATATGTGCTTTGTTTTATTTTTATTCTATTTTACATTGTTTAAAATCTTAGCTGTTATATGATAAGCATATGTTATCTTAATAAGAAGAGGGTTATGTCGGAAGAACTGTCTTATGAAAACTGACTGAGACAGGAGACCCATTCTCCATGTAGGCCATAAGCATGTAATATGGAAAATAAGAGTTTATATAAATACACTAAGTCAAACCTAAACTAAAATGCATTTCATTTGAAGACTTGTATTCTAATTAGAGATGTAATGAGTCATAAGTCGCAAAACGGATATTTTGATTTATTGATTATTAACTGATTTATTGACATAAATCCTGGCTCAGAATGTTTTCATTCTTAGCGTGCTTAGGGCTTCTAGTAGCATGAATACATGAACCAAATTTGAAAACTGTGTATTGAATAGGTCTATGCATATCTGAGGTCACCCTAAAGCCCGACGCACACAGGGGTGTTACAAAGAACTAAAGAACCTAAGATGGAAGTCATGTAAGTTGCAAAATGTATTACCTGTCAAAACTGAAAAGAATAGGTTCACCAGACACTATAAGTGGGTCAGATTTTCAGAAAATGTACAATTGGCAGCTGTACACATTTAGTAAATTCTGCTGAATTAGGCTGCAATTTGGTCAATACTAGGTACATTCGAGTATATTCGGCATTGGATTGATTCTAGCAATCTGTTTGGTTAGGTTGAACTGTATTTCGAACTTTATTTTCGTCTGGAATTTGGGTTATTTGAGAGAATTGGTGAAGGTGAATTGTACATTTTCTGAAAATCTGACCCAAGAGTGCTATACACTGTCACTATAAGTCCCCTTCTGGAGTACGGAGACCCTATACTGTGCTTCTCCAAAGAACATTTTAGAGAAGCTGCAAGTCCTCCAAAACACAGCTCTGAGGATATCTAAGGGTATGGATAAAAAAAATCTCGATATTTACACTGAGAAAGACTGAAAATGGGTCAGATTTTCAGAAAATGTACAATTGGCAGCTCTACACATTTAGTAAAATCTGCTACATTAGGCTACAATTTGGTCAATACTAGGTAAATTTGAGTATATATACAGCATTGCATTGATTCTAGCAATCGGTTTGGTTAGGTTAAACACCATTTTGTACTATATTTTCGTCTGAAATTTGGGTAATTTGAGAAGATTGGCGCAGTCGAATTGTACATTTTCTAGAAATCTGACCCAAATGGTTCAAGTAAGCGGGAGAGCGCGGGACAATAGCAATTCTAAGTGCACGTTTACCGGAGCATTGGTATCCACTTGCTACTGGGAGAAGAGGGCCTCGTGTTTCATAAAAGGAGTGAGGCCCATCTATTGGAATACGCTTTTAAATTAAGTCAAATGGAGGAAATATCGTTGGCAGGAAATGAAACCTCAATTCAAGAAAAACGTTATTAGTGCCGAATCCGAAAACGGAAAGAGTTATAGGATCCGTCATTTATCAAGGGCCAACTCTTTGGGACAGCATACCCAACCATCCAAATCTCTACAACCTAAAGGAACTCAGAACATTCAGGGATTGCATGTTAATTAGGGATTACATGTTAATTAATTGAGATTGAAGAACTAAGTCAGGTATTTCATATAAAGGCCTGCTATAATTATATACTTTTCAAAAAACAACATTTGACTTTATTTCACCTGGGCTTCTACAATTCGTTTTGGGGGTTTTCAAAATCCTGCTACAAATTGAACTGATTGCATTTAATCTTGAAATCTGAACATGTTTGGGGAAACATGGGTTGGAGATTGCCTCGAGGGCCAACGAGGTACTCAGAGCAACACGACCACATAATGAACAGGTGCTACAATCTCATTCACATCGCACCCAAATGCAAGGATAATTTATACCTGTATTCAAAGCAAAGCTATTCAGAAAGTGTTGTTGGCTGAGAAAACATGGGACGAACGTTGCAGCGTGCGAGGGATCGCATGGGACAGATTTCAGAAAATGTATAGTTGGCAGCTGAACACATTTAGTTAATTCTCCAAAGTTAGGCTGCAATTTTGTCAACACTAGGCAAATTCGAGAATATTTGGCATTGCGTTGATTCTAGCAATCTGTTTGGTTAGGTTAACCTGTATTTCGAACTTTATTTTCGTCTGAAATTTGGATTATTTGAGATGATTGGCGAAGTTGAATTCTACATTTTCTGAAAATCTGACCCACATGCAACCTGGAGTGCCCATCCTCCTCTCTGCTGTCAGAAAGCCTTCCTACGTCCATTACCGAAAGGGCAAAGGAGGCAAGGCAGGCATTGCAGGAGGGAGATAAAATAATTGTAATATGGGATGACCAAAGACTACTGCTGCCATTGCTGACATCTATTTATATGCTTTTGCTGTCCTTTGTGTATTAGTAGATTACATGCGATGGCGATGAAGTATAGTTTATTTTGTCATATCGGCAACAGTTGGATATGATGGGGATGTATGTTAGTGTTAATATGTTGTACAACTATCTATTTATGTATATTTTTCTTTTAAAGATTTTATTTTAACTGGGGTTACATTTCCCGGAAGTCCAGGATGTTCTAATGCGCCCAGCCTATATGTGATTTGTTTCAGGAAAATGAGTCATAAGTCGCAAAATGGATGTTTTCCAAAGTGTTTTTACACAAAATCCCTTTATTGAAATGTTCTGATTTTTAAAGTGTTCAGCACTTATAGTCACATAAATCCATATCACAAATTTTGGGGCATTGTATTAAATATATCCTTGCGTTTTGAAGACCATTGTAAGGACTATATTTAGTTACTTTACTAGTAATTACCCATCCAGAAACATTGCAAACCTTTTTTTTTCAAAAATAAAAATATCAAAGTTAAAATATAGAAATCCGTATTAGGTGTCTAAGTGTTTACTATCATTGGAATCGGCTTGATCTCCTCTTTTCAAATATGATGATATCTCAAAATCCATATTTTGCGACTTATGACTCATTTTCCTAAATCGGATCACATATCAAAATGAGTTGCTCGCAAGAAAACATATAGATTCATAGCAATACAGACAGCACATATAATAAGGTAGAATTATCGCAGTAGTGTACTGGAAAGAAACAATTTTCATTCTTATTTCATAGTAGTACAATGTTAAAGATAACTAATAATACAATGCAATATTATAACTTGTAACAAAAACTATTTATGAATTATAACTTACAGGCAGTATAAGCAGATATTTTTCAGAAATCAGGATTGATTGTATTATATGACTGTATTAATGTTAAACTAATTAGACTTGTTATTAGCTATTTCAAACAAGAAATGAGATATAACACTCGGTGAAAATTCTGTCAATAAAATGTATTTAAAAAGAAAATTGTGGGTTATAGTAGTCAGTGGATGAGGGAATGAAGACAACCTTTTATACTACGACTGAATTGGTTATTCACTTAGTGCGAGAAGAATACGCCCATTTAATAGTTTGTTCATTTCTGTATGGTTGTATAAAGAGATTAGCCACTGGAGCATCCCAGCTGATGATTCTCTCACAGGATTAACGTTAAATGGTGGTTTGTAATGTGATTAAAACATTATGTGTGACACAAGGACAGAACAACAGGATCCCCCAGGAAGACCTCCATTGGAGAGGCTGGCGTCCTATTCTGAAATGATGTAATTGATTGAACCAGAATAAAAATATGATATATATATACAAGAAAAATCAGTCACAAGTCACAAAAAATGGATTTTGCGATATCATCACATTTAATGAGATCTGTTGCGTCCCAAAGTAGACATATGTACCGATGAAATCAGTACAGTCTTTTCCTCTTTGGTACAAGCTATTTCACATACTACAAATTCTTTTCCAACTCCTCACTTCCTATTTCACAGCAGATTTGACTTGATTATTTCTCTGAGATATCCACCATACAAAAGTATATCCCCGCACATTTTTTTTCTATCTCACCTCTGGTGCACTACTTTTATTTCTGTACCAAAGGAGACATCCTATGGTGACTCCTATTTCAGCCCTGGTACACTCCTTTTTGCTCTGTACCAAAGGGGACATCCCCTGTTAAGTAACACATGACCACTGCGTGTGGCTCCCAGCTCCATACATGAGTGATCACTGACCAGTGGTCACCATAGCAACTAGACTATTTTCACACACATGTCTCCTTTCCTACCATTCTGTCTTCTCTTCCTTTCTCTTTCTCCCTCTCCCCCTCTCCCTCCGTCTCCCTCTCACCCACTCCAGCTCTCTCTCCCACTCCCTCTCAACCCCATATTGTTTCATTGGACATGTATGTTGGCATAGGAATACATCATGGCACTTTTGGGTGAAAAGAACTGAGAATAACCTAGGACAGTGGATATTCTAAAAAGGAAAAGGACATTCCAAAAAGGAAAAGGACATTCCAAAAAGGAAAAGGATATTCCCAAAAGACAAGTTTTGGACTTTTCCTATTTCACATAGATATCATTTCCGATTGGGGACAAAACAAGATTAAGGGGATTCCAATGACGGTAAACATCAGGCAATTGATCCAAGATGGCGTATATAGACACAACATGGCTGACACGCTAAGAGCCGTGAGAGCAATACCCACCTGGGTAACATCACACATTGTCTACAGTATTTGATTGCTACAATGTGTTTAAGGTCATTCTGGTGCTACACATGATAGGTATCTGCTGTAGGCCTCTATAGGTATCTATATACATATTGATCTCAACGGCTTTCCATACAAGAGCCAGTGTTGATATAGCAGCATATGGGTCAGATTTTCAGAAAATGTACAATTCGCCTTCATCAATCCTCCCAAATAACCAACATTTAAGACAACAATGAGCTTCGAAATGCATTTAACATAACAGAACTGATACTTTAAATCAATGTGATACCAAATATACTCAGATATACTCGGTATTCATCATTTTTCAGCCTAATTTAGCAGAACTTCCTAAATGTATACAGCTGTCAATTGTACATTTTCTGAAAATCTGACCCATATAGGTCCCGTTCACTAACATTATCATTGCTACGTAAGGCAGGACTCCACCAGCAGCGTGCTTATTGCAGGATGTGATGTGTTATAGGAAAATGAGTCACAAGTCGCAAAAAATAGATTTTGCGATATCACCATAATTATAAAAGATGAGATCAACCGGATTCCAATTATGGTAAACAATAGGACATCTAATAAGTACTTCTATATTTTATAACAGTTTTAACAAAGTTAGAAACAAATGGGTTTTTTTGGAAGGCTTTATTCAAATTTATCCTGCTGTCGTACAATTCTAACGTTTAAATAAAATTGCGTTCCTTTATTTTTATGATTTTCTTGAAGTTTTCTTATTTTCATTCAACTCTCATTCCAGTACAATAACATCATTTTATGGTAACTTCTTAAGCTCTACCAGGTACTTATTAACCTTCGCTACCCAGTTTTTATATTTCATTACAAAGAATGGAACAAGTAGAAAATATTCAGTTTTTGACCGAAGCTGACCTACGTGTAAATTCACATAATGCATCAGCTTTAAGCAGCTGCTTCATTAAGGGTGGTTTCCACTGGCTGCGATGATTTGTGCTGGTTCTGTAGGTGGTGAGGAATGACGAGGTACTTGCCTACATGGTCAGTGAACCATGTAGGCAGGAACTCGCCACTCCTCAACAACACAGCACCATTGCATTGCTTACCGTAGAGGTTACCGCAACCAGTGGAGACCCCCCTTTACTGCCCTCATTAATGCTACTCACACACTAGCCCAACCCTAACGCCACCTGCTCACATCTGCTCACATCAGCTCACATCTGCTCCTACATCCATCCTCAAACTCCTCATCTCACCCCCAGTGCTGTTTTGTCATATCCAGCCTTGTATTAGCCACTGACATTATATTATGTCTTTCTCATATTATAATATTATTTAAAAGGAATACAAGGAAGATCTCAGCGTAGATAGTACATTGAGAGGGACCATTCCTTTTCAGTATTTCATTATAAGAGAAATGTATATATGTTTATTGAATAAAAACTAGATGTAAATATATGTATATATATTATTATGTAACAAGGCATAACCTGAATTATTATGTTTATGAATATGAATGATTAATGATTATAATGGTGATGATAGTAGTAACGGTTAATTAATTCTTTGATATACATATTATGTAACCTCATGGTAACCTTCCCCCTAGCATTATAGAACCTTCAGGTGGTACATTACATCATTAGGGATCCAGAACATTCATGTACATTGCATCATCTATCATGTGGATCTTTCCATCTAGAAGGATCCACATGACAGACCCAGATCCATGTAGAACGTTCCAAAACGTTACCTGTACGTTGTACACATACACAGTATATGTGATGTGTTTCAGGAAAATGAGTCATAAGTCGCAAAAAACAGATTTTGAGATATCGTTATATTTAAAAAGAGGAGATCAAGGTGATTCCAATGATAGTAAATATTAAGGGCATTAAATAAGTATTTCTATATTTCAAGTTTAATATTTTTATTTCTGAAAAAAAAAGTTTTCAATATTGTTGGGTGATCAATTACTTGTAAAGTAGGTAAATGTATCCATAGGATGATCTTAAAAAATGCATCAGTATATTTTATACACTATCCTGAAATTTGGTCCATGTATTCATAAGACCCATATGACTAGATACTCCAAAAATGAAAACATTCAAAAAAGGAAATCTTGTGACTAAATGAGTTTTAAAAATATGAATTATGACTCATTTTCCTGAAACACACCACATATAAGCTTCACATGTAGCCATGTTCATCAGACTTCATTCAGCATTCATCAATAAATTGTTACTAAGTAATCGTCAATCATGAGTTCTCAATTCTTCATACCTATCAGTTTCAACCACCATGCACTAATAGTCTCTAGCGGCTAAAGAACAACCTCTCAGATCAGATAGAAATGATATGTAACTAGTTAGACGCCTACTGCCCTGATGACTTTCTAATTGATCTATTTTCATTAACCTTCATCATAATATATGATATAATCTGTAATTAACAATTAGTATTCTCCAGCCAAGCCGCCCCTTCTTATTACTGTTTGCAGTGTTGCAGTAATAGATGGAACCTAGCAAGGGGGAAGTCTGTACACTTGTTATTGGGCAATTAGAGCCTGAGTTTATTGTCCGAGCTGGCCCTCTATGCCTGACGGGAACCATGAGCCGAGGCCGGAGGCCAAGGCTCATGGTTCCCGTCAGGCATAGAGGGCCAGCGAGGACAATAAACTCAGGCTCTAATGGCTTTAGTACCCGTTGGTTGGGCTGTTATTATCAACTACTTGCATTACTATCACTTCTCCTGAACCTCCAACATTGTCAGAAAGCATTTACTTACAGTGGAAAGTGCGGGGGAGAGTGTGTGTGGATGTAAACAAACCCCACTTGATAGCTTGCTCCACCACTGTCACTCACGCTCGCGCTGACTGGTGTGTCCACTCCATGCTGGTCATCATGTATAGGGAGGGGAAGGCTAATTTTATGTTTGGATGTTCTCTGTATGTCTACACAATACATAAATAATGTCACATAATTTTAATGTCACATCCCCTCTCCTCCCGCTCTCCTCCCCTCTCCATTATGGCAGATGCGAAACCCAAGGCAAAACTAAGTCAATAATCTCTTTCCCTTCTTCTCTATCTCTTATTTCCTGGGTATGATCATAAACTACCTCCTTCTCAGCTATCCCGCCCTTGATATAACCATATTAAATGTGTTGATAAGGGCGTGAAGCAACCAATCTCACTCACTCACTCACCATTCCAGCCCCACCCATATCTAAAGGATAGCCCCACCTATATCGAAAGGATAGGACTTTGCATCTCCCCTATGAAAACATAATGAATGGTCCTCTCAACCTCCCAACATAACAGCTCTCCGACCTGCGACCTATATATGCCATATATGGCAAGCGCTGATCGACCTATATATGCTAATATGGCTGGCATCAGGACAGGTTTGTTTACCTAGTTCCACCAACGATCCTGTGTAGCTATATGATCGTTGACTTATAACTTGTAGACATTAGTTAAACCCCCCAGTCGTCCCTCTTTAACTCTTGATTATAGCTCTCTGCAAACCCCCCCAGTCATCCCTCTTTAACTCTTGATTATAGCTCTTTGCATGCCTTTAGTACCCATTCGTTGGTCTGAGGTGGCCCAGGCTACACTAGCCTTGACCTATATGCCATATATGGCAAGCCCTGACCGATATAGGGCTTACGGGACGTGCTCTAGGCATAGAGGGCCAGTCGGAAGCCAGTCCAGTGGCCACTACCGGTCCCGCTGGACACTCTGGGCGTCTATAATGGGCCACCTAAGACCAACCAACGGGTACTAATGACCAAGGGAGCGCGGGAAGTTAGAGGGCGTTAGCCCGAGATCTTCTGTGCTCCCGAGGTCACTAACAAGTGTACAGACTTCACCCGAGCTTTGTTCCATATTTATTACACCCCATTAATAAATAAAAAATATAAATAATTAAAAATAAAAGAAGTAATTTACGTTTTGGGCGGACCTACTTGTTGTATGTCCCCAGGGTGACATAACTCACATGTTATGCACCACTTTGACCAAGTGTGACATACAATGCTGAAGGTATAGGAAGCAACAGCACAGGGGTGTAATAAATGATAGTCCTCATTAACGTTAAATGGAGGAATTGTCTATTTAGTGGTCTCTTCATTCCTGACCCATCCGAAGGTCACACAGATAGAGTATTAAAGGATTTTTGACTTGCTCTACTTGGTGTGAAATTTCATTATCTCCCAAAATAATTATTCAAAGGACCCGTCAAAATCTTACTTTTTGCAGTCTGACTCTCTATCATCTCTTTAAACTTTGGGAATCCTTTTCAAATTGATAATGCAGGGATAACACTGGCTAATAGGTATATGAAGAGGCCAACCAATTGCACTATTAATCGATTATTAATATACAAGTCGAATTGGGCAAAGAGAAATGAGGGAAATTAGGTTAAACCTCATTGCACTATTAATCAATTATTAATCTATTATATTAGTCGAGTTGGGCGAAGGGAAATGAGTGGCTTTAAGTAAAGCCACCTTAGGCAGGTCACTCTTATGAAGCATTCAGTATTAACATTTACTATTTCTTCTAAAATTGTTTTAATGATATTGTTATTGATGCACTAACTGAAGATACTTTGTACATATCCCTTCAAATGAATAGATACCACTATAAAGCGAGTCACAAAACCGAAATATAAGCCATATTGTCAACAAGAATCTGTTTTTTTATTAAACAGTAAAATATTACAAGAAGCCAACTAGCAGTCTATGACTGAGTTGGTACTGTTTCTTGCCTATACCTCATTTGTAAAATTAAAAGAAGAGACTGGAAACCTCTCGTCTGCTGGAGACTCTTCTTCAACAGTGATCTAAATCTAAATCTAAAACAAAAATTATATGTAAGTGAACCTACAGTTCACAGAGCTTTATGCCATGACAAATCTAATGTAGAATTCAAGCAGAACACCAGCAGGACATCTAGTAGAATAATTTCACTAATTGTGTATCCATTTAGTCCATTTGCAAATGCACAAATTTAAACACCCTACCTAAAATGCACAAATTTAAACACCCTACCACTACTTTGGCACCAGCAGAATTTATTCAATTATCTTGTGCCATAATAATTCTGTTATTGCACTGCCATTGTTGCACCTCAGATACATCAATGTCATGTAATGCAGGGACTTAGTACAAGTCTGGGTGACAGTTGGACTAACAAGATTACGTAACAGTGCTTTAGCGATGGGCAGGACATATAATGTCTCAGTACTAATGTACAATCAGCAGCTCTACACATCTAGCAATTCTCTTATAGTAGGCTCAGAAATGATAAATACAAGTTACATCTGAGTATATTTGGTATAGGGTTGAAAAATAACATCACTTTGGTTATGTTGAACTGTATTTTGAATATTATTTTTGTTTTAAAAGTGTTTTCTTTTTGAGAATTGGTAAAGGTACATTTGCAGGCAATCGCAGCCATAATATCCAAGCTGCATTAGACAAGACAAGCCAATCAAGTCCACAAGGGTGGAAGCGGCAGAGGTTTTATTAAGGGAATTAGTCGCCATCCTGCATAATATCTATTACATGAATTAATTACACCTGGCAATATAGGATCTTGCTAGTGTTCTAGCATTGGGTATTGTTATACCTTAATTATGGTTATATAAGATGCTATTTCTCCTTCATCAATTTGTGTTACACTACACATTACAGTATGATGTTTTCTCGCATCTAATTCCACAGTATGCAGTTTTAATAGTCAATATTTTCATCACTATGTTTGATATAAAACAACAGACTCTAAATTGATAGACATTATTATTTAGATAATCAAAAACTTTAAGACTTTCAGCTTGGGATATGTTGGACTGTTGGTTCTAGTTGTACATCTTTTGATTCATTTCAGGGTAGGATCTTCAGAAAAGGCACAATGGGCAGATCAACACATTTTGTCATTTTGCCATTTTGAATAATGATTCGCATGGAATTTTGGAGCTAATATTAAAGAATAAAATCTATTGAAAATATGCCATGTTCAGCATTGACTATTTATTTATCAATGCTCTAATGTCAATATCCTTACAGTATTTATATTTCAAAAACACTTGCCTCCATCTTTCCCATCATGCATTTTATAAAAGCTACAATATTGATGAAAACATCCTGGCAATCTTTTATGAAAATGTTGCTAAATATTTGTAGGTCAGATTTCATCAGAATCCATCCCAGGATGCACAGTAACAGACATGCGCAGCAGCACATGCAAATCCCGTATTCCCAAAACGAGGCGGTCTAATACCACTTTATACACGGGACCAGGAATACCTCCAGGGCATTTGACCCCACTTGAAGAAACAGCCGGGGTAAGGGGAGAGGATAGAACAGCATAATTTGCTCAGGGCCCCGAAATAAGAGGGCGTGAGGAAGATAGAGTCAACAGCCGTAGCCTGGGGTGATTCATGTAACAGCGGAATTGATGGCTAAATCGAACCTTAGATTGGTTTGGGGATGAGTTTGGTTTTCCCTGCGCATGTAAGTGGGTAAGATTTTCAGAAAATGTACAATTCAACTTCGCCAATCTTCTCAAATAACCCAAATTTCAGACAAAAATAAAGTTCAAAATACAGTTCAACCTATGAAAACAGACTGCTAGAATCAAAGCAATGCCAAATATACTCGAACTTACCTGGTATTGACCAAATTGCAGCCTAATTTTGCAGAATTTACTTAATGTGTGCAGTTGTGAATTGTACATTTTCTGAAAATCTGACCCTAGTAGTTCTAAAGCATGTTGTCAGTCTTTCTTTTGATCATATGGTACTGATGATAATGATCAATTAATAATGTGATGAAAAGTATGAATGAATTTATTATTATGACCATTACAAAGAATATAAATGCTTTCCTTGGTATGTAAAGCCGTATACAGGTAGAACAGTGAATATAAGAAATATAGGAGCCGGAATGCACTAATGTAGCGTTTGTACTTGATGAAATTGTAGGAACTGTAACGGACGTAAATCATAAACGGTACGTGAACTTAAAAATAATAAAAATCCACTGGTAATTGACCAAGGATGGCCTGGAAGATCTATGTATTTATAGAAGAATACATTGCTAGGTTATTTGGATAGATTTTGTCCTATAAGGAACAAAATTATAACAAGGAGAGGTAAGCAAGTCCTTAATAAAGAGTGTTTTGGTGCTCTAAGAAAACAGGGATAACCTATTCAAAATCGCTTACCTAACAAAAAATCATGATGACTTTATCACTGCTGTTAGAGCAAGAAGAGTGGCTGCGAGATTGATAACAAATGCCAAAAGAGCTTTTATATTGGAATCTCTCACCACCTGTGAACAAAATGGTAAGAAATACTGGCATGAAATCAATATCCTCCTTGGGGGAAAAAAAATATCGCACAAGAAAGTTATATTCATTAGGGTGTTACGGTGAAAGATCGGGAAGCACGTAATACCTTGAATAAAGTTTCAGAGATATAGGAAACATATAGCTTGGACATATCTTGCAGCAAATGCCTATTATATAGAGTGGGAATAAAATTACTAATGATAATTCCACTTCTTCTAATATGGCTATATACCCGAGACAGTTTTCCCTGTACATACTGTTAGCAAATTACTCTACATGCCATAGGGTAGATCTATATACTGCCAACTAATCATCAACTTACATGGTTCCTTATACATTCACCTATAGGGCTATAACACTGAATGGTGAGATGATCTATAAAATGATGCACCCCATGGGATAATACAACTTATCATCACTAATACTTGATTACTCATAGTTAAAGCTGCAGTCTCAGCTATTACGACAATACAAATCCAATCAGATTTAAATACTCAAATAATGACTTATAGGATTTAGTTTATCAATGTTGTGCTGTTGTTCTATGTTTATACAAGAATTTAAAGTAGAATCGCCGAGAGAAAACTGCCGCCGGTGAGCGATAATAAGTGAAGTCATCATAGGAATGGATTCGGGCGAGTCCTCGAAATACAAAACTACTGGTCAAATTCCTCCAAAGCTATTATATGGTCAAATGACCTTTAGATGGGTTGGAAAGGGATGGATAATGATTAGAAAATCATTAATCTAAGGGTGCAGCTTTAAATGCACAAGACTGCACCTTCACGACTGCAATATTTCATGTGTTCTATAGTAATGATGTGCTGCATTATCTCATCCACTACACTATGCCAGAATGCTGGATCTAGTGTTGCCTTGAAATTAAGAAGCTTGTGTATATAACTGCAAAATCTATAGGCTGCCTAATGTCATGACAAAATGTATGAAATATTGCTGCCATGAAATTATGCGGATATGAAATTATGCGGATATTAAATTATGCTGCATAATTCCATAGGCTCTAAGGCATGCAATTATGCCACCTGGGAAATAAAGCAGCTTGATGGATAATGTCATGACAGTTTAATTTCACGGCAGCAATGTTTAAAATTATACACAAATAGTGCACCTGCAGGTCTGAAATGGAGGTTATTAATCCATCTAGTCACTGCCTAAAGTGATTAATACCTTTGCCTCACCTGGGATTTATACACCAAAACTGATCCAGCAGCCCCTTAATGTCAGTCTTTTAGAAGCACTAGATGCAAACCTAATTTATGACTGGCATTCCGAAACATATGGGTCAGATTTCCAGAAAATGCACAATCTACAGTTGTACATATCTATCAAACTCTGCTAAATTAGAGTGAAATATGATAAATACTAGGTCTATCTGAATATACTCTGTATTGTATTCATTCCATAAATCTGTCTGGTTATGTTGAACTGTATTTTGAACTTGATTTGACTTAGGCAACGCAACAAAACATCAACAGGGTCGACATGCGTTTTTTTATTTGATATTGTAAATGTATTGGCCTTTATTTGTAATAATAGTAAAAAAAGATTTCTTCTTAAATTTGGGTTATTTGAGAACATTTGTGAAGACAAATTGTACATTTTATGGAGATCTGACTCATATATATATATTTGACGTGCAGACAACAATACATAGCTGGCATACCTTACATTGCATGGCAGTTCCCTCTATTACCGCTCACCACTGCCGCCCCCTATCAACTGCCACTTAGTACTACTTCCTGAAACAATCGTTGCCTAGTAACGTGCAGTAAACTGTTACCGCAGCACAAATCTCCATGGTTACGATGGCCAGACATGCGCAGTATGTCTGGAAGCTGTAGGGTGACTTTTTATTGGTTGGTTTTTATTGGATTTCTTAGTGTCTGTGTGCATTGGCAGTGGAAGGGTGTACGTATGCATACTTCATCAATGAGTGACTACATGTATAATATTATTACATAGCCATACTGTGGTAAGTGATGTGCACTATATTGTTCTTGTCTAATTATTCTATTCAGCTTTGACATTATGCATATAACATTATCTCAGTACAAGCTGATAATCCAAGGTCAATAATCAGATCACTTATGTAAATTATCATACATGTCTCTTCACTGTTGGTTATGTAAATTACTGTCTGGATTATCATAAGTCGGTGTATGTACATAATTGGTCTGATGCTTATGCCATTCTTGGTTAGCTTATACAGTGGAAAGACTAATGGATAAAATAGATTTAAGATATTTTTTATTTAGAATAGAGATTACATTGTAGATATTATTTTCACCAGATCCTGATGGTTGGCACATGCAGTATAATATCATTATGACATTTGTTGCTCTAGTCTTAAAATTAGATTAATTGATATTGTTTATTTCCAGTACAAACAGTCTGAGTATGAGTCTGGAGTGCTCAGCTCTATTTTTTTTTAAAGATTTTATTTCAGCTGGGTGATACATTTTCCCAGTGTGACCTAGGATCTTCGAATGAGCCCAGCTTGTGATTATAACAAAATTCAAGAGCTAGGGCAATAATAGAAGCTATGCTAATCATAGCTCTTCCAGAGAGTCCTGTTACACTAAATAATATACATTTTATAATACATCTTACATCATTGGACATTGGTAGTTATATTCATTTGTAGCACAGTGGATAATCATAGGTGAGGGGTTTCTGAATTAGAGTGATATATATAGTAACAAATAACAATGAGGGAGTAATTGGAAATGACTCAGCACTCTAGGCCCAAAGATGAGAGAGTCCCTTCAAACGGAGGGAAAGCCTCTCGATCGCCTCAAACCGCAAAGTAGCCCTATAACTCCATTAAGACCGCAAAATGTCATTATAATCCCATTAGAACGCCTACTCATCGGTCAGGAAACCGATTAGCGCAGTAGGCGTCCAATCACTGACATACCATTCTGATCTGATGGTTTGTGCCTGGACTGTGAGTGGGAGTGAGTTCGATTTAAACATGAATTAAAATAGAATTCATGGTTTATATCATATTTCCACACTCTTTTAGTCAAGATCAAAAGATAAAAATAACTTAATTATTCAACTAAATTTGTTTTCCCTATTGAAGCTAATTCATCCTGAATAAATCAGTTATACTCGAGGGTATTTTCTTTTAATATATTCAGTCCATTTTCTTAATGAAAAACAATACTTGAATAGCTTTGCGACAGATTTAAACAGACTCCATTCCAGGATGAACAGACATGCGCAGTGAGACATGCTCCAATCCCTGGGCTTACAGGAATGTTGGGATCCTCAATCCTACCTCATCCCCATTCTCCATTCCCCTGCTTCGTCCCATTGTTTCATCAAATCTCACCTGACTTACCTCAGAATAGTTAAAGCTCTCAGTTAACGTCGGTAAAAAGCAAAATACTTTTAAAGCATTTGTGATGTGTTCCAGGAAAATGAGTCACAAGTCGCAGAATTGGTGTTTTTCAAAGTCGTTTACTTACAAGATCTCTTTGTTCGAATATTTTCATTTTTGAGGTGTCTAGTCATTGTGATTGTATGAATACATGAACCAAAATTCAAGACTGTTTATTGATTATATCAGTGCGTTATTTAGATCATCCTATTGAGTATGTTTAGCTACTTTACTGGTAATATCCACCTAGAAATATTGCAAGCTTTTTTTTTCAAAAATAAAAATATATGACTAAAAAGACAAAAGTACTTGTTATATGTCCTTAATGTTTACATTCATTGGAATCGGCTTGGTCTCATCTTTTCAAATATGATGATATCTCAAAATCCAATTTACGCGACTTATGACTCATTATCCTGAAACACATCACATTTTATTTCAGTCTTTTCAAACCCATCTACACGTCATTCGACCGACATTTTAGAGGATTCTGTTGAGTTGGCTTAGCTACAGGGCTTCTTACACGTCCTTATTTGTATTTGGAGGACCCATCCGAATCCTTTCTTATGATGATTTCACTTATTATCGCTCACTGGTGGCTGTTTTTGCTCGACTGTCTCTACTCCAAATTTTTGTATAAATATATAACAGCAGCAGAATGTTGATGAATGCAGCCCAGTAAGTCATAATATGAGTGAATGTGGTAAGATTCGGTTAGTCAAAATAGCTGAAAACGAAGCTTTAAGACAGAGCCTATGTTGTCTCTGTGGAATGTTGAACTACTGTTTTTTGGGTCAGGTCGTCAGAAAATGCACAATTCGTCTTCACTAATCCTCTCAAATAACCCAGATTAAAGACAGACATGTAGTTCAAAGTACAGTTCAACATAACCAGACAGATAATTGAATCAACACAATACAAGATAGTTATCATATTTGAGCTTAATTTAGCAGAATTTACTAAATGTAAAGCGCTTCTAATTGTGCATTTTCTGACAACCCGACCCTTATGAACGTAATAAAATCTGTGAATGGTGGATATTTATAAATGAGATTATTAATAAACCTCACCCCGATCCCTGAATGAAGTGACCTAGCCGTCGCAGCAGGTTGACGGTAAGTTTTCTTCGGATTTAAACAAAATCGATAAATTCGTCGTCGCTTATTGCCCAGTCAGATTTTGTGCAGAGAGTGCCTTTGACAGCACAAAACACCCAGTTGTCTGTGTAAAAAATAATATTGCTGTGGGTGCTAGGAAAAAGATCATTCCTTTGACTGTTCCAACGGAAACTGATGAAGCTTCCTTCTATTTTTGTGTTGTGGCAACATATGATTCATGAATTACAGATGTATGTATTTTCTCTATTTTCTCAACAAGAAAAAAACCCTGTAAAACTCTGTATGTTTTATGGTGGTGGTCCTCTATGTAATTTTCTTTTGATTTTGTGAGAGATCGAGGCAACGAGTAAAAACATCCATTTAGGATACTGCGTTATTTTCTGAATAACTGTGTTACTTAAATCGATGCCATTGGCCTTTAACGAAATAATAATAAAAAAGCTTTACCAACGATGGAGAAGGAGACTTATAATACATATTTTATATATAATTATAAGACTATTATTCACATGCTGATGTGATAATAATACATGAACAGGAAGCTAGGCTTCTGAAAACAGGTTTTCCAGAATAGCCCTATTACTAATAAATCAACGTTTTAAAATCATGAAGTAGTCTGGAACAGTATTGAGTGTCTGTTATAATGTCATTTGTTCGTTAGTAGTGCCTTACTACGGAATAGAGTATCCATGCTTAGTCGCCTACTTTCATAGCAATAATACTATATAAGGTCAATGTTCAATATTTTCTGAGGTCTGTGAATTATTCCAATGTTCTGTTTGAAGTCCTGATTTTCATCTCCAATTAGTTCATTGTCTCACTCTAATTGTGGATAAGACTTAAAATGTTCAATGTCCGTAGTTTAATAAAGATAAAACTATATACTCATTAGGAATCAGCCTATACTTTATAGAGTAAATCAGAATATGTTTCAGTCATTATAAAGGGTTAGAACACAACCTATACTGGCCGAGGTCTTCAAAACTCTGACACAAGTCAGGAAGACAATGTCCATCCATTTCTACTACCCAATGCTAAGGCACGAGCAAGGGCCGTTATTACCAGGTATAATTGATTCATGTAATAGATATTATGCAGGATGGCGACTAATTCCCTGAATAAAACCTCTGCCGCTTCCACCCTTGTCGAATTGATTGGTTTGCCCTGTCTAATGCAGCTTGCTGAAATCACCCGCAAATGTACAATTAACCTACAGCAATTTCTTGTGACTTCCACACTTAAATACATGAAATAGATTCAAAATACAGTTCACCATAACCTAACACATTATTCTTGGGAATCATGTACCAAATATACGCAGATGTAGCTTGTATTCATCATTTCTGAGCCTACTATAAGAGAATTGCTAGATGTGTAGAGCTGCTGATTGTACATTAGTACTGAGACATTATATGTCCTGCCCATCGCTAAAGCACTGTTATGTAATCTTGTTAGTCCGACTGTCACCCAGACTTGTACTAAGTCCCTGCATTACATGACATTGATGTATCTGAGGTCCAATAACTGCAGAGCAATAACAGAAATGTTAGAGCGATAATAGGGGATTTGAATAGCCGCCATTTTGAATCTTGATTCACATGGAATTACAGGACTAATGGTACAGTCTAAAATCTATTGAAAACATGTTATGTTCAGCATGGTCTTTATACTAATGCTCTAAAATCAATACTTCTGTATCATACATGTTTCCATGACACAAGTCTCCATCTTTCCCACCATGCATTTGTTTTTTATGGATCATTTATAAAAGCTCTGATATTAGCGAAAACATTCTTGGAATTTTGCTAAAAATCTTGCCAAATATTTTTATGTCAGTTTTCCACAGAATCTATCCCATGATGCACTGTAACAGACATGCACAGTGGCACATGCAAGTCCCCTATTGTTAGAGCGATAATTGAAATTAATTAGTTCTGTCAGTGCCAAAGCACAGTGGCATGTTGCACAGGCCTACTGGGCACGTACAGTTTGGGTCATCCGGCCTAAGCCTTAGGTTTGAGTCGCAGAAAAGGATTTCATTTCACAGAATCACATTTGAAGATGAGATCAAGCCGATTTTCTTCTTGAACATTTCTTTATTCAGGAGACAATAGTGGCATATGCCAACCTATTAGTTTCATATGGTTAGGGTAAACCCTGTCTTCCACCACATCCTGAATGTGAAGGTCTTAACGCATAAACATAATCTGAGTATCTTTATAGGTACATATTACAAATCAAACATAATGATTCCAATGGTGGTACACATTAGGGCAACTAATACGTAGATACATTTACTACACTGTCCTGATAGTTGGTACATCTGTTTATGCTATGAAAAGCGTCAAGCACCCCTAAAAGGAGAACATTACCACAAATACATCTTGTGAATAAAACACTTTGAAAAATATCAATTTTGCGACTTGTGACTCACTTTCCTGTAGCACATTACATTTATTGCTAAAATGATGTTTTTTTTTATCACCATGAAGGAATATTGTAGGCTTTCAAATGAAATGAAAACAGCATTTTAAAAATTGTTGTATAATAGAAATGGGGGAAAATTAAAGCGCGGTATTAACTGAATAAAAACCATTTGTTGTTTGATCATGTTGTCATGACTGCATGTTCAAAAGAGCAAACTCAGTTTTTAATGCATTATTTTCGAATTAAGATCTAATTTTATATTTTGATGTACCTCATGCAAAAGATCAATCAATTAATCAATATACCATAATTTACCATTATGGAAATGTTACCACCCACCACCATCGCTATACCATACTTAAAGCTACACTCTCAGCTAACGTTGGTCAAAATCTAAACATTTTCTACTTTTTGTTCCATACTTTTACAACCCATCTAAAATCCATTCGACCAATGTTTTGGAGGATTTTGTTCAGTTATTTTTGTTAGAGGACTTCTTTAACGTCCTCATTTGTATTTGGAGGATCCGTTTGAATCCACTCTAGGGATGACTTCACTTATTATCGCTCACTGATGGCGGTTTTCTCACGGTGATTAGACATCAAAATATTGTATAAACATAACTAACAGCAGCAGAATATTGATAAATTCAGTCCATATAAGTCATAATATGAGTAACTCTTGTATAAGCATATAACAGCAGCAGAATATTGATACATCCAGTCCTATAAGCCATAATATGAGTGTAATTGGTAAGATATATTTTGTCATCATAGCTGAGAATACAGCTTTAAATATGCAATGTGATCGCCTATGTATTGCTGGAGAGATGAAACATTTAAAAAAAAAAGTATAAATCCAATAAACCTTGCAGTCCTGACATGCAAAGTGACTAATGAAATTAATCTATTGACTCGTTTTTGTTTTTTATGAACAGAAATCGATATTCAGCCTGCCATAAAATGATGAATGGCATCCACTGTCAAATAAAACCTGGGTCAGAGGATTTTATCAATGACAACATGTATAAATTATTCACTCGGCTCTACCGTTTATGATAGAACAAGCTAATAAAACATTTTGATAAAGCAAGGCAATGTTTTATGTTTGTTTGGTTTAATGTGGTAGACTGATAATTAATCGTTATTTAATTCAATTCAAAACATAATTTATTTGTATCTACGGGTGTTATACAAAAAAGGAGGCATACATCTGAATAGAAATCTGGGTGTTCCAGTATGTTCCTTAACTTCTGGGTGTAGATTAGGGACTGTTCAAAATTAACCACTTGGGTGGGGGGAATTTACGAGAATTTCTTGTGCAAAATAGTATGACCGCCCCCCCTCTTGTGCACAATTGCATGTCACCCCCCCCCCCCCCCCCCCCCCCCGTACATCATCATAGTTCTGAGTCTGTGCAAAAAAAGATGCCCCCTCTTTCTGAAAAGTCCCCCCACCCCCACCTCAGTGGTTGAAAATGAACAGTCCCATAATGCATATGGGTCAGATTTTCAGAAAATGTACAATTGGCACGTCTACACATATAGGAAATTCTCCAAAATTAGGCTGAAAAATGAAGAATACCAGATATATCTGAGTATATTCGGTATCACATTCATTTAGAGTATCAGTAGTGTAATGTTAAACTGCATTTTGAAGCTCATTTTTGTCTTAAATATGGGTTATTTGAGAGGATTGGTGAAGACTAATTGTACATTTTCTGAAAATCTGACCCATATATAAACGTACATCAGCTATTTGTATGTTGAATCAACAGTGATTTCCCTGTCTACTTGTGTTAGTCCACCCTAAACCCCCTAGTGACTAGGAACAGACCACATCGCGTGGGTTGCAGATTCGGATAATACAGACAGTACCATCAGACCCTTGGTATGGACTATAGCACAGGCAATAGGTCCTAGCTAAAGGGAAGGAAATGAACTAAAGGCTCATTGACTAGAAATTACCATACTACCTAAACGTATTAACCACCCCAATCAGGAAACTCATGCTGTACTGTACGCTATTTCTATATTAATTGGGTGAAATCGCCATTAGATGTACAATTCGTCGTCACCAATTCTCTCAAATAACGCACATTTAATACATAAATCAGTTTAAAAATTCAGTTCAACCTTACCAAACAGATTGCTAGAATCAATGCAATTCCGAATAGACTCGTAGATAAGTATTGACCAAATTTCAGCCTGATTTAGAAGATTTTACTTAATGTGTAAAGCTGCCAATTGTACATTTTCCAAAAATCTGACCCAATTATTGAAGAAATAGGCAGTTTATGATCTTATCCAGGAAATAGAGATAGAGAAGAGGGGAGAGGCAGACATAGAAAGGAGACAGAAAGGCACTTTATGGTCATACCCAGGAAATAGAGATAGAGAAGTAGGGAGAGAGAGACAGAGAAAAGAGACAGAAAGGCACTTTATGGCCATACCCAGGAAATAGAGATAGAGAAGTAGGGAGAGAGAGACAGAGAAAAGAGACAGAAAGGCACATTATGGCCATACCCAGGAAATAGAGATAGAGGAAAAGGGAGAGAGACAGAGAAAAAGAGACAGAAAGGCACTTTATAGCCATACCCAGGACCCTGACGGAAGTGGTATTGTCTACTGCTTTAACACAGTAACTAATTCGAGAAGACTTGAAAACCTCCCATGAAGCTGGCGAAATGTCTTCTCATGAGAAGAAAGTTAATTAATCAACCCGTCTAAATACAATAATACAAAGGATAAATGTCTTACCTGATAAAGTGAAGGAGTTGCTACTAAGCGACGATTGACCATCCATGTTGTCTCCCAACTCCTCGCGACCGGGGGAAACCGCCATTTTGTAGTTTCCTTCACTTCCGATGATCTCCAATCAAAGTATATCCAGGGGTTTATTGGTAATCTGGGGGTACTCTACTGATCGTGGTAACACTAGTGAATATTATATTTAATATTCACTGTACAATTCCAGTGGTTGATGGTATGGTATCCAAATGTGTGTCCTTATGGACAACTGAAATACTATAATTATATGATCCTTGTTTCAGGACTGTGATGGTATCAGTCCCCAGAGTAAAAGATAATATTGTAATGTCGTCTAACTTGTAAAAGTTAAATATTTGTTCTGAGGGAAAGAACCGACACAAAAGCCTCTAGATCGATTAGAAAGAGACCGCAAAATGTACTGATTTGGTAAATAGGTTCAAATGATGTACTTCAAACACCTTATTACATATATATAAATTAGCCAGTTCAAATTAGAGATACTTCAATCAAATTCAACACATAAATATCGGCAAAATATTCTCATCCAAGGACCTCCAAAAATCAAAATTCGAAAGTGGATTAATATCGCTAGATGCAGTGTGTATAATGCACCAATCAATTATAAAATCACGTTTCACTTGGGCATCTCTCAATGCACTGCTCACAATGGGTTGAACCAACTCCTCACAACGACTCAGAGGAGCTCTTCACAAGGTAAATATCCACTCACAGCCTCCGGGAGATCCAGCAAGGTAAACAATTATTATTCCTCAATATTTATTTATGTAAATCCTCTTCTCTTCTCTCACGCTTCTTCCTCCGAACCACCTTGGTTGGCTTTTGGCTGAGTTATTATGATTAATACTATCTGTGTCTTTCTCTATTCGCACTTAATCCGCTGGTTTTGAATGAGGGTCCCTAGCGATTTGTATCAATAGTGATAGAATACTTCCTTGTGGTGTTTCACTTTAATCCAACGATTCGGCACGATTTACTAAAGGATGAATGGTTCTGTATAGACAATATAATCCCTGTTTGAATATTACTTTATCAGTACCTGATTCCAATTGCTGACATGCAATTAGTACTGATTGGTGAATCAATATCCAGATCCAAATATGTATTTTATCAATCCAAAATCCAAAATCTTCAATCTTAAGAAAGAGTAGAACAACTGTCCCTTTGATCGATCCTATTCCAGACACTGCCTAATTCCTACAAGCAGACAGACTTCAGTGCAAAATATGGACACACGCTCGCTTCACCCAACATTCACAATCATCTGCGCTATGTGTTTTGTTTTATAGACGCTGGTGATCGATCGATTATGAGAATATAATCCGATGCAAGGCTTTAATATGGAAATATATGTAGATATGTAGATGCAGTGCGACTTTAGTAAGCAGTGTTTATAACGTGGAGAGAAGGGTGTATTTATATATAATCCACACTAGCTAAAAGCTAGGTTTATCAAGAAGACTTGATTTTGTCCGATGATTTATGTGATATGTTATACGGAAATAAGTCACAAGTCGCAAATGTTATAATTTCCAAAGCGATTTATTCACAAGTTTTTTTTATTGGAATTTTCTGATTCTTGGGGTGCTTAGCACTGATTGTCATATGAGTTCATGTACCAAATTTCAGGACAGTGTATCAAATATATCCTTGGGTGGCGAAGGTTTAATCCTATCGAGTAGATTTCGTTACTTTACTGGTAATTGCAATCATTAAGCGTTGCTGTGACTTAGGGTACTGACTTGATCTTTCTATGTGAGGTACAATTCCCGAACCCCAATAGACTACAGAGTGCTATGTCCGTTGGAGTGAATGGTATAAGTAATATAAGCTTTCTCCTGTCGTAATAAGAGAAGCTATAATGACTTTCCAAGGTCCATGCCTTTAATCAGTCAGGTTCAGAAGGCAGATTTGGACCCCTGCGTCTCAGGGGGTCATTAACACTTTAGCCTTAGTCTTAGCCTTGTGGTTACGCTTATCGCTGGAGGTGGAATCGAGGAATGTGGGTGTCTGGATAGGACTGTAATCTGTCTTATATAATCTTGTGTGTGATTTGTATCTTATCTTTGATCATGCCTCGATAGATAAACTCCTGTGTTAAATTAACATGAAAAGTGCTTTGTATCTTATTCTTCTTATTTGATATCACTGTGTTGCACAGCTGGTAAATGAATTACCACGTATATAGTGGTGATGCTGCAGTATATCCTTCGCCAAATAGAGGATTGTTCTTTATCGTTGTTAGGTCTATCTCAATGTAACTGTTCATATGCCAATATCTCCTAATGCCTCTACGCAGACCTTACGTATCACAATCGTTGCGAGGAGTGACAGATATTGGATTATGTACTTACACACGTTTGCTTCGTATCAATTCCAATGTGTTTACCCTGGATCCCAGAGACCCTCCCTTAGACTGGTTTGCAAATAATGATCCTTGGTAAAATGTGAATAGCCAATATCACTGTCAGTGGTAAAATCCAAGGGTGAAGTGATCCGATTGCTAACAGGTCTTTTCCTTGCAGTGTCTATATATAATGGCCTTTTTAACTTACAACACGTAACAGCTTTCTTTGTCCTGTTCTTCCTTATTCTTCTTCTGTCCCTATGTATATTTCTCCAGCTTCTTCTCTATGTATTTGTCCTTTTTTAGGTACTTATTGTCCTTATTATCCTTCTTACTTCCCCCTTTTCTCCTTCGCTTCTCCGGTTACCAAAACCCGAAGCGATCGCTATTTTTCACTAAGGTTCTTTAAAGCGCATTTACCCCTGCTGGTAAACCATGCGTCGCTCTAAGCTTATGGCTTTTAAAACCTCCTACTCCTGCTCCAACAAGCTCGCTGCTGAGATGAGCTTCTCCCGCCGTACGAATCAGCGACTCAGGAGCGACTCAGGCAAGAGAAAGTGACTCCTCCCTGATGAGGGGATAGAGAGACACAATTGAGAAAGTGAGTATAGGCTTTCAACAAATCTCTACCTCCTTCTCCTCGCAGCAGGAGGAGCAGAAGCAGAAGGGAAAGAGGGAGAAAGGGGAGAAGTGCTCTGTCTTGCTCTTGGGTATGTCTTTTGAGCTGCTCTTAAATAAGGAGAGAAAAAGGTCAGGATTCACAGAAAGTGGGCAATGGTCAGTGACAACTGGTCTGGGAGTTAATACCTGGGATTAGACCAAGGGTCAGTGCTATTCCTCCTCCTATGGCTTCAGCTCTGGCTACTCTCTGCCCCTCCTCCAGTAGGCATGCAATGTCCTCCAGTGTATAGTAGTAGTAGTAGTAGTAGGAGGTAGGGCCGCAGTAGTTGTGGGGTGGGTGGATAGCTATGCACAGGAGAATAGGATGGATGGAGGAGGCTGTGGTGGTGGGGAAGAGGCTGCAGCAGCGCGGGTAGGCAATGGAGACCATTGTGAAACAGTGGCGCCGCACGTGGTCATATTTGGAACTAGAGAACTCAGATTTGAGAGGATTTAATCAGGAATTTAACATTTTGATAGAACATCATCACCTCAATTTGGTTTGATATCAGAATTTGGGCAAATTATTGATATAGTATGTGCGAGCCTTACATTGGAGAATTAGAATATTTAGATTTGAGAGGAAATCTGGAATTTAAGATTTTTTATAGGACATCATCGTTTGATTTGATATCAGAATTTGGGCAATTTAGTGTGTGTGAGCCTTACGTTGGAGCCTACAGTCGATCGCATCTCAGATAAGAATGGTATGCCAGTGATTGGAGGCCTACTGCGCTGCGATAATGGCATTCGTTGCGGTTTAGTTGTTTTTTCATAAAGTTTGTATTGCGGAATAATACGAACAGCCTTGTCGATCTTCTTGTGTTGGATAGAAACTAGTCTCACTGACAGTTAGTGGTATTGATGAAGCTGAAAGCTGAAAGCCTATTCAAATTTAGGATTTAGGAGTCATAGGCTTCTCATGTAATTACTTTTGTTGTTTTTTGTTTGAAAAAATAAGTTTGCAATATTTCTGGTTGAACAATTACTAGTAATGTAGCTACATGTACACCAAAGTTTAACCTTTCAAACACAAGGATATCGATTATTTAATCTTGGAATTCGGTACAACACAAGGATATATTTATGTTATTCAATACACTGTCTTGGAATGCGGTACATATTCACAATACTTGAAGCGCCAGATACCCCAGAAATGAGAACATTCATACAAAGACAATCTGTAAATAAAACACTTTGACAAATTCGAGTTTTGCGCTTAATGACTAATTTTTCTGTAACAAACCACGTTTCCGAAGTTAAGGGGATTACCATAACAATAATTTATTAATGGTAAAATAAATAAAATCTTAGGTACACGTTGAATTCTCTAATAATAATGATTTTTGCCTGGGAAATGTGAAAATAGGCCGATGGAACCAACCCTCAGTAAAAAGGAATAATGTGGCTATAAGGTGGTTTTAAATGGTTGGAAAATCTGTCAGCGCTCCGATGTTGTCATGGAAACGAGTCCTTAAGCTTTTATTTATTGTGAAATGTGGATATTTTGTGGCTGAGCAGGGAGAAGGAGTGAATTGTTATTGTGTGAGAGTTCTGTCGACCCCTCCGGCAAAGAATAAGGATTATAAACGCGTGGGTTTCTTTTTGTTAAAGATGCTTTCAAGGGCACCACTATGTTCACATGCTATTAAAGAATAATTTGAAGCAGGTGTATAAGATGAAGACCATAGTTATTTTTCTTTTAATTATCTGGATATGTCCCAGAAAAGAGGACTTCAAGATATCATTATTATTTCAAAGGATGACATCAAGCCGATTACAATGACGCTAAACATTAAGGACATCTAAGAAGTGTTTTATATTTTGCTAGCAAAGTACTCGTCCTCTGGACGGTCACCCTCTTCCTCTCACTCTCTTTCCCCTCCTCCTCTCCCCATGCCTCTCCTCCTCTCTCTCCCTGTCCCTCTCCCCCTCTTCTCTGTATCTGCTTCTCTCTCTCCCTATCTGATTTCCCCATCTGATCTCCACCCTTCTCCCTCCCTGTTTTTTGTTCTTTGCCATCCCTGTCTCTGCTCTCTCCTTCCCCTCTTTTTCTCCAGAGTTCTGCCGACCCCTCCAGCAAAGAATGAGGATTATAATTGTGTGGATTTCTTTTTGTTGAAGATGCTTTCAAGGCCACCACTATGTTCACATGCTATTAGTGAGGTTCCGCAAGCAAACATATCTTAATTCTGTAACCGTATCCGTATTTTTTTGGGGAATTACATCGTATTTTTAGGTATGAAAATTAAATTGTGAGATGAAAAACTTTGCTGGATGTTATGCTATGTTTTTGCTGAACCTCTTTTTTCCTTTTGATGTATGTTTCAGAGATGAGGATATGTTTAAGTTTACGTATAGATTAGACTTGCTGAACCTCCCTATTAAAGAATACTTTGTTCCTTAGAAGCAGGTGTAGTAAGATGAAGACCATAGTTATTTTTCTTTTAATTATCTGGATATATATGTCCCAGAAAAGAGGACTTCAAGATATCATTATTATTTCAGAGGATGACATCAAGCCGATTCCAATGGCGCTAAACATTAAGGACATCTAAGAAGTGTTTTTATATTTTGCTAGCAAAGTCCTCGTCCTCCGGACGGTCACCCTATTCCTCTCACTCTCTTTCCCCTCCTCCTCTCTCCATGCCTCTCCTCCTTTTCTCCCCATGCATCTCCTCCTCTTTCCCCTGCCCCTACACTACCCCTCTCCTCTCCCCTGACCTCTTCTCTCTCCCTCTCTTCTCTGTATTTGCTTCTCCCTCTCCTTATCCGATTTCCCCATCTGATCTCCACCCTTCTCCCTCCCTGTTTTTTGTTCTTTGCCATCCCCCTCTCTGCTCTCTCCTTCCCCTCTTTTTCTCTCCCCTTCCTCCTCCTCTCTCTTCCCTTCCTCCTCTTCTATCCTCTCCCTAGCTCTCTTCTTCTTCCTCCCCCTCCCTTCTCCCATACATACCCTACCAATGCATCTCTGGACCACATGATCAATTGGCTCAAAAGCTCATTGGTCATTGCCTCTGGGTATCATGATCATTGGTTTGACCATACATTCCTCCCTGGCTATAGATAGAGTGTGGAGATCCCGATTTATTTTCACCCCAGATACCTTCACAAACCACACATAATGTCCTCCAGACAGGGTCAACGGACCTGTAAAGACCAAGAAGACAGCTGGGGAGATAAAAGATTCCCAGAACATGCGTGACAAAAAAACCCTTCTTGAGCTTTATATATTAGATGTTTGATATATATATATGTTTCTGGGTGGGCCATTACCAGTAAAGTAATTAAATCTACTCCATAGAATGAATTTAAATCTTAAAGCTAGAAATATCAAAACTTTAAAAATTTAAATCTTAAAGCTAGAAATATCAAAACTAGAAAACAGTTTAGAGTTTATTTGAAAAATGTTTACCCTTCTGAAGTTGATCAGTACATCAAAACAGAGCAAGTTATTGTAGCATCAAATGAAGTTGGGTAGGGACAGGTTGGGGGGAAGTAAGTAGGCAAGTAGGATCTACGATACCAAAGGTCGACTTAATTCGATAGGGGGGATTAAAACATGCACCAATTGAATTCTGATGTACTGTTAAAAATGTATGTATTGTATTGTGAATTGTATTAGCATGAATTATGTATGAATGTCAAAAAAATTATGTTCCCAGTACAGGGCGACACAAGTCTACCTTCCAGTCCAGGTCGGTAATCCATCGAATCACATTGTTCAAACTATAAGTAATATGGATATGGCCACTTCCAGTTCAGGGAGGGCCACTGAGAAGCACAAATTTAATGTCATAGTGTTGTAATAATATGAATCTCGAAGAACTCAATCGTAGCCTATTATTGTTAATATTAATTGTTAGGTCATTGAAGACAAAACGGTAAAAGATAGAATCTAAAAATCTCCACGTTGGCTATGTGAACCAAAACTAATTTTAATACTAAAATCATTACCAGTAACTTCTCACCATGTCATCTTTTAGATATTGTAAATTTTGATGACGAAACCCTGTATTGTATCAAATATTGTATTAACTACTGTATTTTCTTATAAGTTTCACCAATTATTTTCTAGGGTTGCCCTGGAATAACTACATTGTATAACTACATTGTAGAAGGATTCATCCCATTTATGTATGATTATTTGATTACTGAATAAAAATTCTTATATATATATATATGTAATGACTCAAAATGCACTGTCTTGCAATTTGGTACATAAGACGTAAAACTGTATACCCCTCAAAGAATAGAACAACATGTAGTAAATTGTTGAATTATCCTTTGCGTTGAAACATGTCAGGGTCAGATTCTGAGAAAATATGCAATTGACAACTGTACACATTTAGTGAATTCTGTTAAATTAGGCTGCAATTTGGTCAATACTAGGTAACTTCGAGTTATAATATCAAATAAAAAAAGATGTTGGCAAAAGTTCCGCCTGATTCTACCTGTATATAGTACTATTTATGTGTGCCAACAATGGCCTCTGTGGCTATGTCACACATTTAATTGTTAACACTTGTCAAAGCCTCATTTCGCTTACCTATACTCATGGGGCCGTGGCATCCTTTTCACATGTTTGAAGGCTAAGGTGAAACTTAAACAGAGGTTATTGTGTATTCAGAAATCGCGATGATTCTTACAAGGTCAGTCCTATTTAGAACAATTGTTTATAAGCAATAATTGAGTAGTTATGGTTAGGGAGAGTTGAAAAGGTGTTTTGTAGGAAGGTATATATGGGTCAGATTTTCAGAAAATGTACAATTTGCAGCTCAACACATTTGGGAAATTCTGCAAAAGTAGGCTGCAATTTGGTCAATACTAGGTAAGTTCGAGTATATTCGGCATTGCATTGATTATAGCAATCTGTTTGGTTAGGTTGAACTGTATTTTAAACTATATTTTCGTTTGATATTTGGGTTATTTGAGAGGATTGGTGAAGGTGAATTGTACATTTTCTGAAAATCTGACCCATATAGGTCGATTGAGCCAACTAGAACTAATGTTTTTTACCATAGTGAATAACAGCTAGAGACTGATGTAAACTTGTACTGAGATTACATAAAGAATGATGAACATACTTAATGTTCCTAAAGAACCCATGTTCATTGAACAACCTTGGCGTATCAGTATTGAAGATGGTATGTATTAAAAACTGTCTACAACAAATAAAAACTTGTAGAAAAACGTTTAGGGCAGTGGACGGGAACACAGGGCATGATCACAAAATCGTAATCGCAGCAAAAGCATCCACACTAATGTGTTGTAAACGGGGTTGAAGATGCAACCATGTTCAACATCGTTTAGTCTGAATACGTTGTGGCAAGCAGTGCCTTTAAAGTGTGTATTCACACGACTTCTGGGTCAGATCTTCAGAAAATGTACAATTGGCATCTCTACACATTTAGTACATTCTGCTAAATTATACCGAAAAATCGTCAGCAGTAGGTTTATCTGAGTAGGCCTATAATATTTAGTATTGCCTTGATTCAAACAATCTGTCTGGTTATGTTGAACTGTGTTTTGAACCTCATTTTTGTCTTAAATTTGGGTTATTTGAGAGGATTGGTGTAGGTGAATTGTACATTTTATGAAAATCTGAACCGTTTAGAGCATTAGAAGAGCAATGTGGCGAGCACGGTGGTAGCACGATCGGTGACGCCACCTATCATCATTTCCCGCAACTAAACCAGCAACCCTGCCCTAAATACCTGTTGCTGCACAACCAATATTCATAGGTGTTCGTTCATTGGGACAAACTTAGGAACACCCTCAAAGTTTTTCTAAGTATTTTAAACATTTATTTATGGTGCAACAGAGGGTTAACTATTGTTAATCGTGGCCATTTTCTACTTGTTGGTAGGGCAAAACGAGGACGGAATCTCGAAGACCTAAAAGGAACACTGGGCTGGGGAAAGGAGAGCAATCTCAACACCTTGCCAGATTTATCCGGGTCAGATTTTCAGAATATGTACAAATTTGGTAACTTCTGCTAAATTAGACTGTTATATAATAAATGCTATATATGTAACTGAGTAATTTTGGCATCTTTGTGATTAAAACTCATCCCTCGTGTTAAACTGCATTTTAAACGTAACTTTTCTCTTAGATTTGGATTACTTGAGAGGTTTGGGGAAGGTGAATTGTACATTTCCAGAAATTCTTACCCATCCACTGCAACGACTTGCAGAAGTAAAAGATGAAGAGTCTGAAAGGAATTCCAAAGGCTGGAGAAGAACAGTCTCTTGCTGGGTATCCAGAATGGGGACAGTCAATCCTTAGGGATTGGTTGATTTTCTAAAGGCATAGCGCGCACACATTTGTGAGGACAAAATATGATGATGTACTGTCAAAATAAAATAAATGAGAAATAGGAGAATTAATATTTAGGTGAAATACTATCAAACATGCGAAAGAAAAAAACAGCAGTATTTTAGTATTAAATGATGCATTTTATCCAATTATTTGAACAGAGATCTTTGAATCAAGGATAGAAAAGTGAGGCTGTTTTATGATACCAAATGAGAAAAGTGTGAATATAATACTCGGATATTAGCATCGTAGCAGCCGCGATGGCAAGATATGGTTAATAAAATAATGCATTTGTAAAAAGAAAATAAATAATACAAAATATAGACAGTATCCAACTGCAGTATCAAGTACTGCTTTGAATGTGAAATATTTAAAAATTCCAGTGCCTTTTGGTTGAAACATTTGTATTGCTCTGCCACCAGTTTTAGTATTGTTTTCAACAGGCAATAATACGACAACTGTTCCCCAACGCCGCCTTAGTTTTTCATTTAATGATGAACAAGTAGTTCTTATTCGAATCACTAGGTTGCAGCAAAGGTATGATATTGACATGCTTCAGGTATTAAACATTAGAGGGAGACACCTATCGGAGGACAACAAGTATTTTTGTCACATATCCAGAAGATGTACAATTGGCAGCTGTATACAGTTAGTAAATTCTTCAAAATTAGACTGCAATTTAGTCAATACCAGGTCTATTCGAGTATATTCGGCATTGCATTGATTCTAGCAATCTGTTCGGTTAGGTTGAACTGTATTTTGAACTTTATTTTCGTCTGAAAAATATCGTCAGCCCTAGCTATATCTGAGTAGGCCTATATTTAGTATTTAGTATTAGTATTTAGTATTGCCTTGATTTAAGCAATCTGTTATGTTGAACTGTGTTTTGAACCTGATTTTTGTCTTAAATTTTGGTTATTTGAGAGAATTGGCGAAGTTGAATTGTACATTTTCGGAAAATCTGACTGACGCATTTGATGTGTCCTGAAGATCTGCTAACATTCATTAGTAATTCCTGATATGCACGTTTGGTGGGTTAAAAGTATTTGTTTCTCATGAGTATTTTCGCTTAATTTCATTTATTGACAAAATCGATATATTCTTGCATAGGTATGCAATCAATATAATGTTCCAGAATACAAAGGTATTCCTGGCTTCTGACAGATGGTGATAACCAGTTACAGCTAAGAATCGTACCTTAAAAAATGAACAAAAAAATGTGACCCATTTAGGAAAATTGTGATGTGTTTCAGTAAAATGAGTCATAAGTCGCAAAATATAGATTTTGAGATATCATTATATATGAAAAGGTGAGATCAAGCCGATTCCATTGATAGTAAACTTTAGTCTAATAGTCTAATAAATATTTCTAGATTTTAAGTTTGATATTTTCGTTTTTGAAAAAATAGTTTCCAATATAAACAGTGACGTAAGTAAATGTAGTCCATATGAGGACCTTTAAAACGAAAGGTAATATTACATAGATTGTTTTGTAATTTAGTACATCTATTGATATAGCTATAAGTGATTAACCCGCCAAGAATTAGAACATTCCAAGAATATGATCGGGTGAAAAATATCAATTTTGCGACTTATGACTCACTTTCCTGAAACACATCACAATGAGTCATAAGTTGCAAAATATGGATTTTGAGATATCACCGTATTTGAAAAGAGGAGATCAAGGCGATTCCAATGATAGTAAACACTAGGACACCTAATAAGTATTTCTATATTTTAAGTTTGATGTTTTTATTTTAAAAGAAAAAGGTTTGCAATTTTTCTGGATGGGTAATTACCATTACAGTAACTAAATATATACTCCATACAAAGGCCTTCAAAACGCAAAGATAGATCTAATACAATGTCCCAAAATTTATTACATAGATGTATATGCCTATAAGTGCTAAACCCTAAACAAATCAAAACATTTCAATAAAGAGATCTTGTAGAAAAAACGCTTTGAACAATTTCAAATTTGCGACTTGTGACTCATTTTACTGGAACACATCACAAATACCTATAGATATATAAGCTAGGTTTCAAATGTAAGATGTTTTTATTTTGACCTATTTGATGTTTTACAAACATTGTAATATTCTCAGTTTAGTGTCAGATGGATGTAATGCACAAAGATAAAGAAACTGTTTCATCTGTTCATAAAACTAAGTCGATCGGACATATCCATTCTACAAAAGTATTATTCATTCTATCCCTACATGTGAGGGACCAACAGTGAAAAACAAATGTACAGAAAACATATGAATACAAGCAGTGAAATACAAATCTTTATAAGAAATATATAGAACATGAGAATATAAGAATATACAAATGTTTATAAGAAGAAGAACAATTCCAGAAGGGCATCTCCTTTTATGAATTGAACTCATGAATTGAATGAATGATACTTTTTTTTTTAAAAAAAACGTGATTTTATTCGGCCTGTCAACAAAGCACTCCATCCTACGAGCATTATACATCTAAAAATACATAGCTCGTTCCTTGCTGCTGATATTCATTGATATAATCAACCTCTCTCCAACCGCTCACAGGGGTAGGGGGTACCTACATTAAATTTTCACAAACTACCCGGCAAACAGCTTATCTCGCTGAGATAAAATTGAGACACCGAAACGCTTCTACCAGGATCATTTTTTGCACAATTCGACATTGGATAGAAGGAGAAATCTTTCCTCGATAACATTTCACTGCTTGTATTCATATGTTAATAAATGACCTCTTATCAAGTTCATGCTAGATACCGTACTTCAGCTGAATAGCCGAACACAGCCTTGTTATCATTAAAATCTGTGAAATCCATCTTTGAATTCGGTGCTATACGATTTTGTCATGTACTGACACCAGATGGCGTTGGCCATCGGAAAAGGACTCCAGGGTCGTAACATCACTGTTTTAACATATGCCTGCAGAGTATTATATGATCGGTAAACATAAATGAACGCTATCCTATTTAAAGCAGCTTAATCATTGAGAAAAACATTCACATTAAGTTATTGGAATTATCATACATTAAGCTCCTCAAATTCCCACTCCCATAGAGATTGGCCTGGCCCGGGTGTGATGTGTCGAAAAAAATGGCAAAAGTACAGAAGAAAACCGTTGATACACCTCGTACCAGGTGGCGCCATCGGCATTCTAGGATGACCGAATTGGCATTCTAGTTCCAGCTGGGGACATCTAAGAAGGGGCTCCATTGTTCCATATTCACAGCTTACGTGCGCTAACATCATCTCATCCCAGCCGGTCCAAGTTTAACATCTGCAGTGACTGGTTCTTGATCTTGACTATCAGGAATTTAAACAAGTTATTCTTGGACGCACCTAACAGCAAAATATTGTAAAAGAAAACTCATGGTTTAACATTTTATGGAATTGATTTCTGTTCTGTTAGTTCTTGTTTAGTTTACCGTTTATACTTTTCATAATCAAGAACAGTGGAGTAATTGGCGATTATAAACAGTGATTCCTAAATCATTTAGATGTAGGTTCCCATCCAGGCTACCCAGATGAAAATATTTAGTAATTTTGAAACTGGATACCGAGTGTTGATATTGAAATCAATGGTGTAATTCTCAACCTAGTAACATAGTCAAATCAACATGGTATATACGGGTCAGATTTTGAGATAATGTACAATTCAACTTCACCAATCCTCTCAAATAACCCAAATTTTACACGAAAATAAAGTTCACAATACAGTTCAACCTAGCCAAACAGATTGCTAAAATTAATCCAATACCGAAGATACTCGAATTTACCAAGTATTGGCCTAATTGCAGCCTAATTTTGCAGATTTTACTAAATGTGTACAGCTGCCAATTGTACATTTTCTGAAAATCTGACCCATATACGGAGCTAGCTAAAGAAAGACAAGCCAGAGTACGAAAAGCTGAATAAACGGAATTAAATTTTGGTCGATGATGGATAAAGAGGGTCCCAAAAGGTGTGGGGTAAGGTATTTGCTAATACGTGTACCAATGAAGCTATGTTTCAATATAAGATTGTGCCTCTGGGTTCAAAGCCAGTGTTTAGGACTGTTTAGCTACAACAAATCAGCAAATCTCACTTACCTCATGTTGGTTCAATTTCTAAAAAAGATTGGAGAAAAAAAAAAGTGAAATTCTATGGAAGAGACTGAATAACTCATTGTAAAGTTATGCAAGGTGTACCTGGCACTAGGTTTATGAGAATGAGAATGAGTATAAGGAAAATGCCTATATTAAAACAGAAATATTTGTAATGTTGAGAAAAAGCCTGTAGTAAAAAATAGAAATATCTATTATATTGACTCAAATCACACCTGATGTTTTTACTAGTATTTGAATTGAATGTAGACATTAAAGGAAACAAATTAGGAATAAGCTCACTAGAGCAAAGAAACTGTTTAAAGCCTGTTAATACTGTTTGATGAAATTACTTCTATGATGTTCTTATGATTCGCAAATAAATAGGCAAGGCAGCAGCTTTCCCCAAACCGTAAAGCTCACTTACCTCACTTCTGTACATAAATTGTTCATGCTGTCCAAGTTTCGTAGTTGTGTCAAAGTTATCATTCGCCAGGGAAGATGTATGCAGATAATTTTGGAGCTCCAGTACATTAAAAACTAACTTTTTGCGACGATTATTTTTGTATTTAATGTCTATCCCCTACACACGCGAGCGCTGAAAGCTTTGTGTCTATGTATCATCACCCAATAAATTGTAGCACTAGTTTTTCACAGCTAAGATTAAAGGGTGGTCTCCACTGGCTGTGGTAAGCTCTGTGGTAAGTCTTGCAATGGTTTGTGCTGGTTCTGTAGGTGAAGAGGAGTGATGAAATCCTGCCTAGTTGGTTCATTGGCCATGTAGGCAGGTTCTCGCCTCTCTTCACTATCACATTACCATTGCAAAGCTTATAGCGGAACTCCACTATAGGTAAAAAACGGCGCCAACAGACAAAATTTGTCGCCGACATTTCTAAAAATTCGGAAAATTCGACATGACTAAAAATTCTAGTTGATGAGGGGGTAAAATAGGTTGTTGGCAACACATTTATTTGTTGCCAACAATTGCAAAATATCTAACTTGATTAGATATTTTGTCGCAAAAAATTTGTCGCAGCCGTTTTTGCCTGTTGGCGCCGTTTTTTACCTATAGTGGAGTTCCGCTATTACAACAGAGCTTACTGCAGAGCTTACCGCAGCCAGGGGTGACATACACCCTTAAGGGTGGTCTTCACTGGCTGCGGTAAGCTCTTCGGCAAGCCTTGTGATGGTTTGTGCTGGTTCTGAAGGTGGAGAGGAATGACGAGGTCCTGCCTACATGGTTCATTGGCCATGGAGGCAGGACCTCGCAACTCTTCACTATCACATTACCATTGCAAAGCTTACCACAAAGCTTACCACAAAGCTTACCGCAGAGCTTACTGCAGCCAGTGGAGACCACCCTTATAGTTGCAGTCTCAGCTAATGTCAACAAAAGTAGAAATTGTCTACTTTTTGTTCCATTTTTTCCAACTAATCTATGACTCAAGATTTTTGAAGATTTTGCTCAGTTGTTTTTGTGCCAGGGCTTATGAAATGTCCCCATGTACCTGCCAGAATCATGCGCGTTTTCACTTATTATCGCTCACCGGCAGCTGATTTCTTATGGTGATTTGGCTTTAAATTCTTGTATGAACATATAACAGCGGCAGAATATTGATGGATTCTGTTCTATAAGTCATAACATGAGTGAATTTGGTAAGATGGTCTTTGTCATAGTAGCTGAGAATGCAGCTTCAAATGCAACATTGCGTGAATATTCTTAAAATAAGTTTTTGTTTTGAGCAATTTTATGAAGGTCAAGTCACCAGAAATTGTACAATTTCCGTTTGTCAATTCTCTGAAATCACCCACAAAATAATGCGGTTAAAATAGACTACAACATAACCTGGGGCCCGTTGCTCCGCATTCTCGCTAACTATATTTGCCCATTGAAAGTGTATGGAGAAATAGTTAGCAAGAAAGCGGAGCAACGGGCCCCTAAAAGATGTTCCTATTCAATCCTATGCCAAAGATACTTAAATATACCTAGTATCCATAATAGTTATCCCTATTATCCAGAATTTACTTAATGTCTAGGGCTATTGATTGTACAATTTCTGGCGATCTGACCCATAAAAGAACCCACATTCTAAACAATCATATCCATCTATACATTATATATAAGAAACCACAATCAAACATCTGTTGGATGTTTTGTAAAAATTGGCAGCGATGTTGTTATCGCAGCCAACAACATAGTATAGAACATGACACAATCAATTCCATAATGGTTATAAAAACAGGTTAACTAACGAGTTGGTTGAAGGAGCGTGAATATTGCAAGAGTTGTCTAGCAACGAGTATAATATTCTAACAGACTGAAATCAACAAGATTTATTATATGCTTTCAATAATGAAAATAGAAAACAAAACAATTCATAAATTTTAACTTCAGTGATAATCTTAGTAAAAAGACCCATATTTATCGCCATGACAACCCCACATAACTCACAGGTGATATACGCACTATACATAAGTCACTCTAGATACCTTTTCAGTTTTCATGTTTAATAAGGGTGATTATATTCTTACCTGGATCAACGATTATCCAAGATACAGTGTTTGTTCCAGAGCAAGAAAGGAACAAATAGTTCACATCCGTTGGAGAATCGTCTAAATAATGTAGTATGATGTTCTCTCCTACCCGTATGCCTCGCCCGAGCTGCATGAGATGGTCTGCAGTATAAATGTGATGTGTTTCAAGAAAATAAGTCATAAGTCGCAAAAATGATATTTTTCAAAGTGTTTATTTCATATGATCAGTTTATTGGAATATTTTGATTTTTGTGGAGTTTATTACCTATAGTTACGTCAATCGATGTATCAAATTTCAGGACAATATATCTAATATATCATTTCGTTTTATAGGTCTCCATGGAGTATATTTAGTTACTTTACTGGTTATTGCCCCCCAGATATATTGCAAACTTCTTTTTTTTCAAAAATTAGAATATTAAACTTAAATTCTGGAAATACTTATTAGATTATTAGACTGTTTACTATCGTTGGAATCGGCTTGATCTAATCTTTTCAAATGTAATGATATCTCAAAATCAATTTTTGAGACTTATGACTCAATTTCCTAAAACGGATCACAAATGTGAATGAGCTGATAGAAAATAATTAACTGTCCAGCAAGAAATATTGCAAACTTTTTTTTTCAAAAATAAAAATATAAAACTTAAAATATAGAAATACTTATTAGCTGTGCCAATTTTTGCCACTGCTTAATCTCATCTTTTCAAATATGATGATATCTCAAAATCCATTATTTGCGACTTTATGGAAAATGTACAGTTCAGCTTCGCCAATCTTCTCAAACAACTCAAATTTCAAAAGTTCAAAATACAGTTCAAGCTAACCAAACAGATTGCTAGAATCAATGCAATGCCGAATATAGGGTCTACTCGAATTTACCCTGTATTGACCAAATTGCAGCCTAACTTAGCAGAATTTACTAAATGGGTACAGCTGATCAGTTGTACATTTTCTGAAAATCTGACCCACATGTACGTGGGTCAGATTTTCAGAAAATGTACAATTGGCAGGTCTACACATTTAGGACATTCTGATAAATTAGGCTAAAAAATGAAGAATACCGGATATATCTGAGTATACTTGGTATCACATGGATTTAAAGTATCAGTTTTGTTATGTTAAACTGCATTTTGAAACTCATTTTTGTCTTAAATGTGGGTTATTTGAAAGCATTGGTGAATTGGCGAATTGTACATTTTCTGAAAATCTGACCCACTTGTTATGAATGCCCACCTTTCCAGCTGATCCAGTAGAATGTCATGTATGTTGTGTTGAGATATGGCCCTGCAGTTTCCTTGACCAAAGCCCCACAATTTGTACATCTGAGCAACCCAGTGTTTGAATTGGAGCCTCGTCCTGAAAAAGGAGATAATAATTTATAAAAGAAGTCATCATAGGGAAGGATTTGGGTGGGCCCTCTAAACACAAACAACACGTTTCAGAAGCCTTGTAGCAAAAACAACTGGACAAAATGCTCCACACTTTTGGTCAAATAACTTCTATGTGGGTTGCAAATGAATGGAACAAAAAGTAGAAAATATTTGCTATGTTACCAATGACAGCTGAGCGTACAGCCTTTACTTTCTTCCTATTGTTTGTGTTTGCAAAAGTTATCAAACATTTCATCCATAAATGTGGATTCTTTGGGATTGTACTTACCAACAACGAAGACATACTTTGTGGGTGCATCGCTAACTTCAGTCGCAGCTAATAAAAGTCGAGCATTGGCTATCCCTTGTGCTCCAAACACCAAGGATGTTCTATTTGTAAGAGGAATTTCGTCAATCAAGATCCATTCATTTCCAGGGGTATCTAGAGATATGAAACCTGAAGAGAAGATCAAAAGCATTATTGGCTAGTTGATTTCTCTGACATGTGAACATCTGACACAAAACCAGCCATACGTCTCAGGAAATAGAATTATTTTCAACACAATTTGTTTGACAAAATTTCACAATAGCGATACGTTTCATTCAACAAAATGTAAAGGATGTTCAAAGCTACTAAAAGTTCACCGAGATAAATTTAACGTGAAATAATCTAGTTTTTATAATATGATATTGTAAGAATCTAAGAGCATTTGCCCATAGGTTCGGTGTTATATCAAGTAGAGAAAAAGTCAGAGGTTGATGAAGTTTGTCAGGTTCCGCCCAGGCAAGGAGAGACTCAGTGAGTGCCTGAAGGCTTCCCCTTCCACTTAATTTATACTTGGCCAAACCCTTAATTAATGCACATAATGAGTCCCAGGAAATATTCCACTGCCCTATTCCTTTTCTAATTGGGTGAGAGGGGATGCTGCTCCTCCATGCACTGACCTCCACTCCCAAATCATGCCTTGGTCATGAGCTGTGCACATGGAAGATTGGATCCCCCTCAGCCTCCCCCCTCCCACCTCTTACCCTTAGATCCCAGAGGCTTCTGCCTACCCTTCCCTCTTACCCCTCTCCCCTCCCTCTTGATTAACCCAGAGCAGTTAATATAGTAGTTAGTTTGGCTGGGTGGAGTTCTCAGTGCTAGATAAGCATGTCCCTCCCTCCCTCCCAACTAGGATCATGCAGGGTTTGCATGCCTCAGCTGTGGCCAGTCGACTAATTGGGTCATTGATTAACCAAAAAGAATGCAATTCTTTACAATATATTATTTCACCTTTGGCCGTGGTCAATACGCACAGCCCATTGAGTTAGCACTGAGAGCGCAACTCAGTCCTAAGGCCAATACGACGGCCATATCGGGCCTCAGGCTGATATGGAATGAATATAGTTCTCCAACTATAATAGTATTAACGCACAAATGAGTTAATAAAATAAATGTGGAATATATTTAGTAGACTAATTTACTTCAAAACAGTAAGCCAAATAAATGTACATGACAGTGCAGAATGAAATAATTTGCGTTCTAAAATATAGTCCTGACCCACGTGGCTCGGAAAAAATGGCGCGTAGAAATACGCAGATGCGTCATGATGGGCATCATGATGTAAACAAAGACATTGATGTAAACAAAATCTGTCATGCTCGAGTACATTTTAATAAGAAAGGGCGAAATAAATACAAAAAAATCTAAAATATATTGGCTTCAGTATCCGACCACGGGTGCTATGCACCCGTGGTCGGATACCTCCACTGCGGGACGATACAGCTTTCCGCTATGTCCCTTGGTCAATTTTGTCTTATTACCTCTCTTCATCATGGATTAAACAAACATATTAATCAAGAAATACCATTCTATCCTTTTTGATTCATTATTACACACATGATCACTTTGAAAGGTGCAGTTTGCTTGTTTGCGACTTATGACTCATTTTCCTGAAACACATCAGATATATTTTTTCCCCCTTCTTTCTACTCATCCCCCCTTGTTTTTGTTTGCACCATTTCTTACCTTATAAACATACATATGGGTCAGATTTTCAGAAAATGTACAATTTCAATGCCAATCTTCTCAAATAACCCAAATTTCAGACGAAAATAAAGCTCAAAATACAGTTCAACCTAACGAAACAGATTGCTAGAACCAATGCAATACCGAATATTCTCGAATTTACCTAGTATTGACCAAATTGCAGCCTTATTTAGCATAATTTACTAAATATGTACAGCTGCTAATTGTACATTTTCTGAAAATCTGACCCATATACACCCAACATACATCCTTCTTATTAGATTTGACTGGGAATTGTTATAAAAACGAAATGCAAATTTTATATATGTTCAGGAATCTGGTGCTAAATATTCCAGTGCTTCCTTGTCATTAATAATGTAAGTCTGTGTATGTAGTCTTTACCCACTATTCAATGATTTTATATTTCTCTCAAAAAATAGAAATAATATAAAGTATATGAGGAACCAGGCTTTTTATAGAAGGAGTAAAATTCTCTTTTTCGAGAAGTATGTATAATGAATGGAACTGATTATGTTTTGTAATATGTACTGGTGTGCAGCTAGTTGAAAACTGGGTCTTTGATAATGGACACATTTATATTTGATTTTATTCTGAGGCAAATTTCTATGTACTGTTTTTTCCGAATTGATATGATTTGTTAATATTTATTTCTCGTGATGAAAAGTATCACAATTGTGAAATTCTCGGGAATAAACATTTTTAAAAAAAAAATATATATAAATACCCTGTATAAAGTGTTGATGGTTGATGGAGGCAAGGAGAAGTATTAGGAGCAGCATGATGGTAACTTGGAGCATCCACGCCACGTCCTCCACTGTCTGCCTCATCTCATTCTTGTCTTGTAAAGTTGTTCCATGAAAACCTATAGATGGATATCTTACAAAGCCATTCAACAATGGGAAATGGGGGTGCTATCCATCAATTAGGGGACGCATATCAAAGCCCATGTTTGGGGACATACAAATAATTCGGAATTAATTTTGGCATAATTTTTATGGTGCTCACCCATTTCTACTACACATTATATTTAATTGAAATAGAAATACCTCTATAAAAATACATGTGGCTGGTTTCAAATGGCTGTTAGATATAAAATATATTTCAATATTTGTTATTAGGCTATACAAAAATACCTGAAGAAATTATTTTCGGCATAGAAATAAAGAATCATCAACACAAAGATAATTTCACAAGTAGAGGCCTTTGTTGGTTTAAAGGATTGTTTTCATCAAATCATTATTAACAGGTGTACACTGTTCTCAGAATTTGATCACACTAAATCATCAGAGCAAAACATTTATACATCATTTCGTACTTTTTACATTTACCAAGCACTTTTATTTGAGACCAAAATGAGCTTCAAAATGCAGTTTAACATAATAGAACTGATACTTTAAATCAATGCGATCCCAAATATACTCAGATATACCCGGTATTAAATAATTTTCCAGCCAAATTTAGCTAAATTTCTTGAATCTGTAGAGCTGCCAATTGTACATTTTTTGAAAAACTGACCGCTATATTCAATTAAAAAACTTTAAGAAACCCCCTGTCTCTCTCCTGGGACGTCCCTTTCCTCCCTGCCCTCCCTTCTCCCCTTCCTCCTTTCGCCTGCTTCTTCCTCTCCCCTTTCCCCTCGCCCTTCTGACCTCCCCCCCTCCTCCTTCCCTTTTCACTCTCTCACCCTCTCCCCTTTGCCCCTCTCCCCTCTAACCTCCTCCTTTCGACACTCTCCCCTCACTACCACCTCTCCCTCTCTCCCCTTCGCCCCTATCCTCCCTCTCCCCTTCTGTCCTCTCCCCTGACTCCCCCTGTCACTTCCTCCCTCTCTCCAAATACATATCTTTAACTTCCATTGAAACGATAGGGGGGCAATTCATTTTTTGTGATCATAAATATTGAGTATTATGAATGAATTGTATTCACTCCCTCGAAAGTATTGGGACTGTAAATAAAGCAAAGACTAAAAATAATAATAGCCATCTAATGGGCCTGTGAGTGTACTATTAGTGCATAACCTGTCTGCTTCACCTCAGGATTATACAACCAAATAGTGCAACTCAATGCTGTTCCTCAATCCTATATCCATTTCTAAGCATACTTTTTATAGTAAATTTTATTTTTCTTCGCATTTTTGGGCTATCATATTCATTATGTGTCCTATAATTAAGCTTAAATAATAAGTCATCATTTGCCCTTTGCCCTACTGAAGTATGACTTTGGTAAGTGCTATATGTTCCATGAAATTCATCTCCTTCATCTCTCCCAATTTACCCTTGTGGCCCATAAATCAGTAACTTTTATAACACCACCAGTGTTGAGCACATTTTTAATGTACTGTTATATAGCTATTGATTACAAGCACTGTCGGTACAGGTACATTAGGTACATTACAGGCTGAATCCGGAAGAACATACATGGGTCAGATTTTTCGGAAAATGTACAATTGTGATGTGTTTCAGGAAAATGAGTCATAAGTCGCAAAAAATAGATTTTGAGATACCATTATATTTGAAAAGATGAGATCAAGCTGATTCCAATGATAGTAAACAGTCTAATAATCTTATAAGTATTTCTACATTTTAAGTTTGATATTTCCATTTTTGAAAAAAAAAGTTTCCAATATTTCTGGGGGTCAATAAACAGTAAAGTAACTAAATGTAGTCCATATGAGGACCCTTAAAACGAAAGGATATATTACATTGATTGTCCTGAGATTTGACACATCGATTGATGGGGCTATGAGTGATCAACCCTAAAAAAAGTAGAACATTCCAATAATGTGATCTTGTGAAAAAAACACTTTGTAAAATATCAATTTTGCGACTTATGACTCATTTTCCTGAAACACATCACAATTCAACTTCACCAATTCTCTCAAATAACCCAAATTTCAAACGAAAATAAACTTCAAAATACAGTTCAACCTAACCAAAGCGATTGCTAGAATCAATGCAATGCCGAATATAGCCAAATTTACCTAGTATTGGCCAATTGCAGCCTAATTTAGCAGAATTTACTGAAGGTGTATAGCTCCCAATTGTACATTTTCTGAAAATCTGACCCTCATGTGTCAACCTTAAGTGGGGTCTCCACTGGCTGCGGTAAGCTCTGCGGTAAGCATTGCGATAGAAAAACGGGAAATTACATTCAAGCGCAGTTCATGTGCAGACCAACCGTAGCAGTGGAGACCTGTTCTGCGATTGTATCTGCGGTTGGATTGCGGCTGAATTGCGGCTGAAAATCGAGGATTCTTGTGCTGCGACTGTCACAGGAATTATTCAGCATGTTGAATATTTTCTGCGACTGAAGCACCTCTGCGATGTGAATAGGACTCTACCGCAAGGGGTTGCATTTGAAATTTGCAATGGAGACTGTTTTGCACTTGAATTGCAGTTGGTTCACAATATAATCTCAGAGGAGTTTTTTAAATATAGAACATTATTCACCCTAGGCCTTTGACACAGAGAATATTTCTTCCCGCTACTAACCTTGAACATAGACTACTCCCATCATTACTTCAAATTATAGTATTCGAGTGCCGCGAAAAATATGTAATGCTTAAATTGAGAGCATTTAAGCTGATCCTTCTTGCCATGATTATTATTTTTTTTCTAGCCTGAAATAATAGGTAGCGGCGAAGATTTTGGCATGTGTGATCTCCCCAAATACAGGTCGTAGATACCCTGGGCTGGAGGCTTATGTTTTTCCTTACGATTTTCCTCATCCCTGTGTTGCTTCTTGTGTTTTATATTGTAGTATTGGTACCCCATTATAGCAGAAATAAAAATGGTAACATATGCAAGAACTCTTAGATCAATTTTGCCTCACGTGGATTTTTGTTAAAGATTAACACTGCAATTCCCATAGGCGGGAAAATTATTAATATTGAGACATTAATTATTAAAATTTGCGATTATTTCAAAATATCATGTAATTAGACAGAATTGATTTCGCAGAACAAATTCTCATTGTTCTTAAAATTGAGATGTTCAATTCGTATGACGATTTTGAAAAAAATAATTTCGTCGATCTTTTCCATTATTATGATTCAGTAGATGAATCCATTAAAATATATGAAAAAATATGTTGAATGGCGACAGTATATATTGTGAATGGCAACTTTTGCTTCATTTCTGGCCATAACACACAAATCGTATCACATTTATAATGATGAATATTCACTTTGATTATTATTTAAAGATTAGAGATGAAGGATGGAATCAACTCAATTAAAAAACACCTCACAGAAAATTCATTTGTAGCATTTTATTGAATTAGGCGACTCTTACGCGTTTCGCCGGTGGGTGTGGCTTCATCAGAGAGTGGTTTGGTGGTGTCGACATCAGGGGTTATATTAACAAATGAGCAGTTTTTGTTATCATACAGAGTCAGTGTAATTCTCTTGGTTTAGTATCCATATACGGAGTTAGCATTTCAAGTCTATTGTTCATAAGGGTAGTTTAGTATAAAATTTCAAAATTCTCCAAAATTCGTCAAATTTCTCTTAGTTAAAGAGTAAAAAATTTAGTATGCATATTGTTATATGATATTCATTGCGTTTGTTTACGGCGGGAGGTGGCGAAGCCTCGCTGTATCATGGCCTGATACATAGCTGCCCCTACATATTGGTCCATTTTGTCAATAATTCTGTATAAGTCCATCATGACTTCTGCTGTTCGTACTTCCCGGAGACGGGGCCCTTCCCATGGTTGGGACTGTTCTCGTTCCTTGGGTCTCGAGTTGGATGTGCGTCCATCCTTCTCTGGTATCTGTTTTAAAAGGTGTTCCTTTGGGGTGGGCTTGTATACTGGCTTTGTGGTCGTATTCATCAGTGTGGCCCTTGGTTCGTACTCTTCAATCTTTACTTTGTCTGCGATGTTGGAGGCGGAATTTATTATGTCAGGAAGGCGTGGGGTTTTTTGTGTTTTTATGCTGGTACAGGAGCTGCTCCCTGAGGAAGCGGAGGAGCTGCTGTGATTGCTACTGCTATCACTAGCCGGTGAGCTTGCTCTTGTGCTCGGCGATGTCACGACTTTCCTCTTCTTTATGTCTGGGGATTTGCTACGGTTCATAGCTTCTCGTATCGGATCTTCATTGCTGGTTGAGTCGTCGCTCATATTTAGGTCTATGTCTAGTAAGTCATTAATACTGGCGGGTGTGGGTGATTTAGGGGTGGCTGGTGGTGTTGGCGGTTTAGCATTGGTCGTTTTAGATTTATTCATTCGGTTTTTAATAATGCGGTTTAGAGGATGTTCACTGATAGTCTTTTTCCTGATGGTGGGATCTAGAGCTGGGTCAGGAATGGTTATTGCCTTACGTTTTGTGACTTGAGGTTTGGACGTCAGTTTGGCGGTGAGTATTGTAAGTCGGTCCGGCGACTTGATAGGGGAGATCGGGCTTGGTGGAGATTCCATCAAGCTGAGGACCCTTTTCTCGAGGTTGGTGATGACCTGAGGTGTTGATGGGGGTTGTGTTGGCGGTGCCGATTTGGGATGGTCGCTCACTTCCTGATGCGCGCTTTTTGGTGCTGCAAAAAGGAGGGCTCTTGTAAACAATGCGGAATTTGACACCGTGTGGGCCGAATTTTTCCCATTTTTCTAAGTCATAAAAGTCACTGCTGAATTTAGAGGGTTTCTTAGTGGGTTTCATTACGGCTATTTTAGCCGGAGTCGGAGTTATTTGTTCATGAGCTGAATTCTGATGTCTCTTTAGGTTATAATTGCTAGCAAAGGTTCGGTCACAGATTACACATGGGAACCTACCTTGCTTAGTATCATCGTAGTCGAGATGTTTCTTGTTGAGGTGAACAAGTAGAGATTTTTGGTTGTTGAACCATCCTCGGCAAATGTTGCAGCGTATTAGGTCGCTCATGGTTGCGGGAGTCAAATGTGTGAAGTCCCGTGGTTTGTGAGGCGGTGGGCCTCGTGGCTTTGTTGTTGTTTACGTTTTGAACTGCGCTGGTTGGCGGTTGGCGGTGGAATGGGCGGGGTCAGTGGGTCGCGCTCTATTTATACAGCGCGTTGTTATTGGTTGCTAGGTTGACCCGGGCTGACCCGGGTCTTGCGTGCTACGTCACCACTTTTGGTTGAGGCCTTGTGGTGTGATGGTGGCGGCTACTCTGATCCACGCTTCCTCAAGTCGGAGGCGTGTGTTCTTATTATTGGAAGAGGAATCTAATATCGTGACAAGAATGTCTTTCTCCTGGACATCATGGTCCAAGAAGTGATGGGGAACTGGTAGTTCTCTTTTCCTAGAGCGAATATCGTACTTATGATCCCGTATTCGCTCGTGGAGGGTTCGGCCGGTCTCCCCAATGTACTGCATGTTGCACACGGGACAAGATATGGCGTACACGACCGACTTTGTTTCGCAAGTATTGTTGCCAGTAATCTTGAATCTCTCTTTGGTTGAATTGGAGATAAAATACTTGGAAGTGATTATGTTTGGGCACGTGGTGCATGTGAAACGCATGCATGGCTTGCTGCCATTGTTGGCTTTTGGACGAGGGAACGTCGAGCATGTTAAGATGTCCCTGAGATTCGGGGATCTCTTGTATGCTACCATCATTCTGTTTTCATTAAACCTCTCTAGTTTAATTTTGTTTTGTACTATAGGTGTACCGTGATGTAGAATCCTGTTGATCCGTATATTGGCTGGATTGTACTGTACTATCAGTGGGATGATTGGATCAGATTTTGTTTTTTTGTTTTTCAGGAGTTCAATGCGATCGAGTGACCTAGCTCGTGCTATTGATGTTTTGACCATGTTGTGTGAGTGACCCCTGAGCGTCAGGAATCGTAGGAGTTTCTTCGATGCTTCGTCGAATTCTCTCAAGTCAGAGCAGATGGTCCTAATTCGTACAGCTTGTGAGTACCCAATACTGTTCTTTTGATGGGCTGGGTGGTATGATGTATCGTGTAGGTAAAGGTGGGCATCTGTGGGCTTGTTGTACAGACGTGATTGTAGCTTTCTGCTGTTGTCTACATATATTTGGGTGTCCAGGAAATTTATGGATTCCCTGCTATATTCCCAAGTGAATTTTATCTGGTTGTGTTGTGAATTCAGGTATTCAAGGTGAGTTGTTAATTCATCCTCTGAACAACGGTATATGGCGAATATGTCATCTATAAATCTTAGCCATATGCTAGGTTGTAGTTCTGAATTCTCCAACAGTCGGTGTTCTAATCTTTGCATAAAAATGTTGGCGTATGTGGGGGCCATTTTGGTCCCCATTGCTGTGCCCTGGACTTGGTGGTAGAAAGTGTTATTGAATTTGAACGTGTTATTCTCGAGTACTAGTCTGGTCAGTATTTCCGCCACTCTCGGGGCTATATATGGGGAAGGATGGGCAGTGAGAGCCTGTCCTACGGCTTCTATGCCCTCCTCATGTGGGATGGAGGTGTAGAGTGCACTGACATCGATTGTGACTAGAAACTCGTCTTCATGTAGGTATTCAACTTTTCCTAGTTTGGTTAGAAAGTCTCGGGTGTCCTTTATGTAGCTTGGTATTTTGCGCATGATTGGTTTCAGGACTGAATCCATGGTTTTGGAGATTAGGTCTGTTGGAGAGTCAATCCCAGAGACAATAGGTCTCCCTGGATTGTTGGCCTTGTGTATCTTTGGCAAGAAGTATATTGGTGAGGTTCTGATGTTTCGTGGGAGTAATCTACTGGAAGTCTTTTCCGGTAGGCCCCCTTCAGTTTCTATTTTTTCTAGTATCTTCTTTATTCTTTGTGCATTGGTTTTTGTGCTGTCGTAGTGAAGTTTGGTGTAATGTGCTTGATTGTCTAGTTATTTAAAGATGTTGAACGTCGACATTTACCTACACCAACACATTTTGCCATAAAACAAGACTAAATTCATAAACAAATTAATTATTTTTGCCATGATTTGATACCTAAAGACTTTAGTATTACAATGCCAAAGGAGAAATAACATTAAATTAGAGTAGGATACATATATGGACCTTCGTTTCAAATATACTCAACTTTTAAAGAGAAAAATGGCGTAAAAAAGGGAGTTTTTGAGCTGTAATTGGCTAAATATTCGTCGTAGATACATGTAATGGGTATGCCCTTTGGTTCATCTCAACCACACAAACCATTTTTAATTATTAAAATATCGTAAAACAATCATGTCAAAAGATATTGCATATTATGTAAAACCGTTATAAATGTCGTCTGCTCCTTACTTTACCTTGACCAAGCACGGGAAGGATATCCAGCTGCATTCTCTATCGCATTCATGAGACCTAATAATGACACTGCGGTAACCCCTGCGTTTGGGTTGCGGCTGCAGTATGATATTGATGGAATCGCAGAGTTTGAAACGCAGACCAATCGCAGACCAAACGCAGAGCTTACCGCAGCCAGTGGAGGCACCCCTTTATCCACCTGTTTCACCCCCCTAGATAATAAGTGATATTAGCCAGGCCGTGGCTGTTTATCTGTCAGAAACTTGGTTAGCCAGCGATGGCATAATAAATGTCCCTTAGCTTTGACGCCACTGGCCTCGATCCTACTTCAAAATATATAAATTCTTCTTATATTTAGGATATTTACAGATGGATAGCAATTTATATTGTTTAGTCATGTAATGAAATGTAATTTTTGTTAAGATGTCACTAGGATACAAACGAAAAACGATGGCAAAACCGAGCTGTACCTCAAAGATTAATACAAAAATGTTACAACAACTTAAAATTGTACAATATGATGCATGGGGAAACAATCCCTGAAAAGTCCTCACCTGGGAACCGTGTGCTTTTTGAAATTTTGACGTGTTTGTGTCATTTTTCACAAAAAAATATTGATCTCTATGGATAAAGTACCCAGCGCAGGCCATTATTGCCAACTTTATGAATATTTAACATTGCAGTGTGCACTTTATGACATGTCTTGAAATTTGGCATGATGTTAGATCAGGCCATGAGATTGTGTGGGAGTACGATAGTAGGGTGTCCTGCTAAAACATGAATAAATAAAGTGACATGCTTGAATGTTCCCTGATTATGAGTATGCACTAAAAAAGTGACAATGAAACCAAACTCCTAATTTATGAATTTTTCCTTTTGATAATTCATGTGCTGAGAACTTTAAGTTTGTTTAAGTTCAAGGACTAAATTTATGACTTGATGTATGATTTAAATAGTTAAAGTGAGGACAATATTTGTCAATGTCACAAATGAGACATTTGTGAGGAATTTCAGGAAAATGAGTTACAAGTCGCAGAAAATGGATTTTGAGATACCATCATATTTGAAAAGATGAGATCCGTCCGATTCTAACGGTGGCTAACAGAAGAACGGCTAATAAGCATTTTAAGTTTGATATTTTTATTTTTGAAATAAAACTTTGCAGTATTTTTGGGTGGACAATTACTAGTAATGTAGCTAGATATGCTCTATAGAATGACCTTAGAATTTATATATGTATTCATTACACTGTCTTTAAATTGTCCTGAATTATAAATAAATCACTTTGAAAAATATATATATTTAGGGGTCTCCGCTCCGGTTTTGTCCCTAAATTGCCCTTGTAACGGACAATCCTACCAGCGGATAGAGTCTGTGGTCAACCCCTAAAGGACTTGGAAGGTTGTGGTAGTAGTCCATAGTAGACATGCGACTTATTTTCCTGGAAAACATTAATCACATAGTATAGCTTGTAAGAAATCTGTCAATAAAGTCTTTTTGAAGGTTTTTCCGCAGCGGGAGGCTTTTCCTCATTTTGGAGGGACTCTGAGCCTAGCCTGGAAATGCTGCTCACTCTTTGTGTATCTTCCCCCGGCTTGTCCACCAATGTCAGTCATTAATATTAATACTGTGTTAATGACTTTCCTGGCCCTGGAGTAGACGTCTTTCAAAGTGGGAATATATGCTTGAAGCTGCATTCTCACACTTATTGAAGTCAGATCAGTCAAGAGAAAATGAGTGCTAATAGTGATAATAAGGGAAGCCAATGTAGAAAAGCTCTCCAAAATATAAATGGGCTTTTCAACTAATTCTATTACTACAAATGTGTGAGGGCGTCATCTATTGAGAATTTATGAGAACTAATTCTGTAAGACTCTTTGATTCTGAGATACTGCTGGGGCCACCTGCATCATAGCTAGGGTAGCATACCCGCCCACCCTCTTGGAAGCGGCTAGATATGAGCCGCCAGGATGCTAACACAGTAATGTTACCATTATGCACTGTATTTTCATGTGTTCTGTGAAGTGGAATATAAAGTACATAGATTGATACCAATGCTAACTATAACCCTAAGCCTAACCTTAAATGTGTGGTCCTAAGTCAGTATGAGTAGTAGGTATACCCCATTAGCTTCCTGAAAAGAGGGTGTAAACCATTTTTTTTTATTCTTTAAAATGTCATAATGTGTACCATCTGTAACAACAAGTCATTAAGGGTAATAAAACCGATATAAACAAAGGTTCTTAACGAGGTACTTAGACTGCCGAAAGTTGAAAATAGAATGTTTAATCATACATTAAGTAAGATGTCAGATATAACTTAGGCGACTGATCATCACTGTTAGTTTAACTTATTTTCATCATTTTATGAGAGGTGAAGGAACAACTCACGAACCAAACTCGCGGTTTGAACTTTTATTTTTATTCCATCTGAACATGTTGACCTATGCATGGTCTTCTTCAGGGGTAATTTTAATTATTTAAAGACTGCCTGGAAGACCTATTCTTGAAGGACTTGTTATGTATCATTATGTTTAGTTGACTAGAAATCAGTATATAAACTGGCATAGACTCAGTGTTCGGTATATACATATGGGATGTGTTTCAGGAAAATGAGTCATAAAGTCATAAGTCGCAAAATTGATATTTTTCAATGTGTTTTTTCACAAGATCATATTATTGGAATGTTCTGATTTTTAGGGAGTTTATCACTTATATCTGTATCAATCAATGTATCAAATTTCAGGACAATCTATATGATTATATCCTTTCGTTTTAAAGGTCCTCATATAGACTACATTTAGTTACTTTACTGTTTATTGACCCCCAGAAATATTGGAAAACTTTTTTTTTCAAAAACGAAAATATCAAACTTAAAATCGAGAAATACTTATTATATTATTAGACTGTTTACCATCATTGGAATCGGCTTGATCTCATCTTTTCAAGTATGGTGGTATCTCAAAATCTATTTTCTGCGACTTATGACTAATTTTCCTGGAACACATCACATATATACATTTTAATGTTTATTTTCTTGCAAAAATAATCCTCATGCCAAACAAGTTCTCATAACATCTATTACCAAGACATATTTCTAAAAACAGATTTTTATTGAAAACAAGTTTACAGGAGTGATATGTTTCATGTTGCCATTGAAATACATTTACAGGGACAACCAAATAGAAACTCCTTATATATTAAGATCTGTCTCATATAATATTCTTAATTACCATTTAGCTTCCTGGTATACTACACTCAATCATTATTTCAACATATATTATTTTTTTGGCTTTATAATCAAAGATATCCTAATCTTCTGCTTGTTCATCTAAAACCACTTACATCCTAGTTTTATAAACAGCTGTCTCAGTAAAGGTCTATAATATTGTGCTAATAAATTATGGATTTAATTATTTAGTCATTCCTTTTGACACCAATTAATATTAGTGTGCTGATGTATTGTTTTTTCTCACCATCTGGCACCAGTGTACTACATTGGGAAACTGCACTGGCCATTCATGTTAATCATTTCTTTGAAGTTGTATCATTATTCCAACTTTATTTCTGTTTTGATGTATAATGTTTTTCTATGACTAATCGGAAATTGGTCGCACATGTCTGCTGATGGCAGCTCTTCAGATAGGACCTCCTACATCTATCTAACATGACTAGTACATGGGCCAGATTTTCAGAAAATGTGCAATTCCCAAATTTCTCAAATAACCCAAATTTATTTCAGATGAAAATAAAATTCAAAATACAATTCAACCTAGCCAAACAGATTGCTAGAATCAATGCAATACCAAATATACTCGAATTTACTTAGTATTCACCAAATTGCAGCTTATTTTGCAGAATTTACTAAATGTTTACAGCTACTAACTGTATAGTTTCTGAAAATCTGACCCACATAGCACAATAAAACAAAACAATATAAACATGTATGAATAAGAAATAGCCACAGTCACGGTGGGGCTAAGTAGCCTTACAATTTAAAACATCAAGATGGTTGTATGGTGCATGTCTTATGGGTCAGATTTTCAGAAAATGTACAATTAATCTTCACCAATCTTCTCAAATAACCCAAATTTCAGTCAAAAATAAAGTTCAAAATACAGTTTAACCTAACCAAACAGATTGCTAGAATCAATGCAATGCCAAATATACTCGAATTTACCTAGTATTGACCAAATTGCAGCCTGATTTAGCAGAATTTACTAAATGTGTAGATCTGCCAATTGTACATTTTCTGAAAATCTGACCCTTATATGCTTACTACAAGATCAAATTATAATAATTATAATTTATTATCAATATTATTACTTGCTGACATGCAAATCTTTGGTATCTAGGGGGGGCTGCTTTTCCTCAACTATTTCGCCAACACAGAGTCCCTAAGGACAATATGCAATTCCTTTAGGTTGTACAGTTTTACTTCATCAGGGATTTCTTTATCTTTTCACTTATATCTTTTCACCTATGTGACTATATATATGTGTGGAGAATGACCTTTTGGTAGCAGATTGACTATATGTATTGAGTATGACTTTTTGATATCAAACCAAGCGGACTGTTGTAGTAGAGATGCGTCGGTGATGGTTTTTAAATTATATATTGTTCTTAACATGTGTATTGTGTTGACTTGTAGTAGTGGTAGATAGATAGAATATGAACGATCTAGGTATATTATTTGTAATAATGATTATGAATTTATTATTATTATTAATTTCAGCGACGGCTGAGATAAAGTGTACTTGATACATAATGTTTTCCGCTGAATAAAAAATATTTAAATATGAAATACATTTCAGTCCATTTAATACAAATCCAGCTTCATCACCGCCAGTATTTTGACGAAACATACCAAAACAAGTTTCCAGCTCTCATAGATTAGTGTCACCAAACACTTGGATTGCTGCTGGTAACGGTGATGCCATTATGCTTTCTTGTTTACCAGCTGATGTCACTGATGTCCTATTTGAAAAGTCAGATTGGTTATAAAATTATGGGTCAGATTTTCAGAAAATGTACAATTGACAGCTCTACACATTTAGGAAATTCTGCTAAATTAGGCTGAAAAATTATGAATACTAGGTATATCTGAGTATATTTGATATAGCATTGATTTAAAGTATTAGTCATGTTATGTTAAACTGCATTTTGAAGCTCATTTTTGTCTTAAATGTGGGTTATTTGAGAGGATTGGTGAAGAAGAATTGTACATTTTCTGAAAATCTGACTCATACGGATGATTAGGTTTCATGGAGTCTTAGGACTGTGTAGTGTATTGAGCAAAATGCATGTATACAGTAAAACCAAGGAAGGAACAAATATCAATTCATGAAATAGTGGGTCAATATTACACCAAAGTTACATGAAAAATTTGCATTTTTATTAACAAAGTAGCACCGGAATAGTTTGCACCAGATTCTTGAACATAATTATGATATTGGCATTTCGGTTTTTATAATAATTGAATGATTCTTTTGTTAGTGTATATAATTATGTGTATAAGGTAAGAAATGTTTGAAAAGAAAAATGAGGCAGGTTGACAAGAGATGGAAATAGTCCTGCATAAAGTCCATCTCAGTAACATGAACAACGCATATGTGAGACCAGTTAGACTCAGTCCCATTAAGGATACAAGATAAGATACATATTAAAAGTGACCATCCCGATATGTGAGCTAGAATTGCTTAGTTAAAAAATAGGTCTTAGGACTGTACATTGATTCTGGATAACAATGTTACTTACAAGTTTATTAATTAGATATTTTAGCAATGCTTCATAAAGATTCCTCTGATGTAAGTTGGTTTCATTCCATCACACCCACACACTGTATTCAAGGTTTCCTATAGATATTTCTTTACATATCCTGATACACTTGGTAGAAATAGTGACAATGACAAAGCAGAAAGAACATTCCAAGTAAGCAAAGCATTATAAGCAAAGTTAACTTTTGTTTTGAACCAAGTAAGCAAAGCATTATATGCAAAGTTAACTTTTGTTTTGAACATTGAACAATTTCTAGGTTCTATACCTTTGTCCACCAGTGCTTTTCCTCCGCACCTTTTCGCTCCACATGCCTTTCTCCGCTAAAATGGAGTCAAAAGTTTTGTACCTATTTTTGCCACACCAAAACTGGTTTGTGCATTTTCACTCTACCCCACTCCACGGTGCCGTGTGGTGTACACCACTCAATGAAGCCCATCCCTTCAACCCTCATCAGTGCCAGGCTTTGTTTTGCAGAACAAATTGATCTACATGTTTCGGTGTGTATCTCAGAAACTATTTAAGATTTCTGAAAAAGAAAAACTGTACTATCTATACTATCCATCAGGTTCCAAGCTAATGAGCAAAAGTGAGCAGATCTCTTCTCTCACCTTTCTTGTCCAACTGAATTATTTTATACCCGAGGAAGTTTTTCATCACCAAAATACATTGGGTTCTCATCCTGTAACCAGCAAATCAAATTAAAAAGAGTCAGGCTCTTACTTTTCTTTTTTTTTTCTTCTTTTAGTTTATTTTTCTATTTTTTTAGACTTAATGTGTGATAAACCATCTTTCCCAATTTGGCGTAGAAAATATTGTTCATAATTCCTGGAATAGAATCAATAGGTGACCACTGCAGTTCATGCCAACAATTTCTTTCAACTTTGAAGGAGTTAAAATATCATTACATGATAGAAAAAAACATCATTGCACTGACGTTACATTTTTGGGTGCAAGGTCCATCTTGTCATGAAAACTGAATTTTGGCTGATGTGAAACATTTTTTCCAAAACCGTTCAGAGAGGTAGCACAACTATGTAAAAAATCTATTTTTCGAATGCAAAACTGCCAAGCTTTGTAAATATGTTTAAACCCCAAACATTTGAAGCAACAAGGAATGTCATTAAATAAGACCTGATGAGAAAAAAGATGCTTCTGAAGGATGTGAAGGGTGTTGCACAACAAACGAACAGGATCATTTTTAGCAAATGAACAGGATCATGTTCAACAAATGACGGGATCATGTCTTCTTTGGGGTTTACAAATGAGCAGCAATAGTCACAAGTAACTCTGGTGCCCTATGCCAGTTCCTAAACTTGTGTCCACTAAGGAGATGGAGGATTGGCCCAGTTCAACATGCCTTAACAAATTTGAATCATCCAATACTGTTTGTCGGACAGCTGATTAAGTGACAAAGCTCGCCAGATACTCAATAACTAGTATTTACGCTTAATTTCATTTATTGACAAGATTGATATATTTATGTAAAAGTATGCAATCAATATGATATTTCACAATACAAAGGTATTCCTGGCTTTTGACATAAGGTGGTAACCACTTACTGCTAAGAATTGTATCTTAAAAAATGAACAAAAATATATAAGAGTGGTTTCAAATTTAAGATGTTTTTATTTCGACCTAAACATTTTACAAACATCATTGTAATATTCTCAGTTTAGAACCAGAAAAATAGAATGCACAAAGACACAGAAAATGTTTCATCTGTTTATAAAATTAAGTCTGTCAGCTCTATAGGGACATAATTATCCATTCTACACTAGTATCATTCACTCAATTCATGAGTTCAATTCATGAAAGATGTCCTTGAATGTCCGGAATTCTTCTTCTTCATATAAACATATATATATTTATATGATATATTTTTATTTCCATATCACATTTACAACTGATGTCATACAAATTAGAATTAAAAGAGAGAGACATGGAAAGAGGAATGTTCCCTGTTCCCTGAGCCACAGCTCCTCCAAATAAGATTTTTCTTACTTTGCTATTATTTTGTGAGCTTGCTCATCGCTGACTCTTTCTGGTGCATATGGGTCAGATTTTCAGAAAATGTACAATTCGCGCAAACAAATCCTCTCACATTGAGGACAAAAATAATCTTCAAAATGCAGTTTAACATAACAGAACTGATACTTTAAATCAATGCAATACCAAATATACTCAGATATACGTAGTATTCATCATTTTCCAGGCTAATTTAGCAGAATTTCCTAAATGTGTAGAGCTGCCAATTGCACACTTTCTGACGATCTGACCCATTAGCTATACAACCTAGATAGGTGTACTCACGGTGGTTATATGTATTTATCATTAATAATAGTAATAAAGACTAATAAATGATATCTCTCACAGTCATATATGACCTCTTATCAAGTTCAAGCTAGATACCATACTTCAGTTGAATAGCTGAACACAGTCTTTTGTTATCGTTAAAACCAGTGAAATCTTTGAATTGGCATTCTTGTTCCAGCTGGAGACATGTAAGGAGTTGTTCCATTGATCCATATTCACACCTTATGTGAGCTAACATCATCTCATCCCAGGTGGTCCAACTTTACTGCAGTGAATGGTTCCTGATCTGAACTATCAGGAATTTAAACAAGTTCTTCTTGGACGCACCTAATAACAGCAAAATATTGTAAAAGAAAACTCATCGTTTGACATTTTATGATATTGATATCTGTTCTGTTAGGTTCTTTTTTTAAACTTTTTTTTAGAAATTTGGAGAAAATCCTTCAGAAATAGTGGAGTAATTAGCAATTTATAAACAGTTCCTAAGTCATTTAGATGTAGCTTCCCATACAGGCTACCCAGATGACAATATTTAGTAATTTTGAAACTGGATACCACAGTGTTGACAGAGACAACTTGAAAGAGTAAGAGGGAACAAGGAGAGTGGGAAGATGTGGGCCCCACTGTCCCAAAAATATATCGGTATAGCATTTGTCAAATTGAAAACTTGAGGGCTATTCCTCCTACAACACAGAAGCATTAGAACCTAAATATATGCTTACACACACAATCAAGCACTAGTGACAGAACAGCTGAATGAATGTGAAGGAATTACCACAGAAAAGCTTTTCCTTAGATTATACCAGCATCAAGACGAAATAAGGAGTCAGGTGGTGAGTTTATATATTTTATTGGCTCGAACTTAATAAATCTGCCCTAGGCGTTCAATATTTTTAAAAAAACAACCGGACAGTCACTCTCATCCACTGAATGTTCAGCATTGTCTGACTGGCGGGAAAGTCCTTAGCAACCAGTGTTATGATATTTCAGGTCTCAGTCCAGTCTTTTGTGATATAAACACATTTAACTCAGTTTTGAGTTGGGGATAAATCTTTTATTGCTTGCTGACGTGACATAATATTACCTAACACGAAAATGGAGTTCATAAAGTTGCTGTTATAAGGTTTATTGTAGTTAATCAATCGACACGTCGATGCCCATATTTGGGGCCTTGGGCGGCGACTGCGTGATAGCCACGCCCACACCTCGTCACATGGACCAATCGGATGAATGACTTCTCCATTGTGACGTAAGGTCGATGGAACATAAACAAACAATCGCTCCATTCACTCTCGCTTGATTCACCGCACTGGGCGGTTGTGTATTGAAAAATTTTTCAAGAAGAAATTCAAGCGAGTTTGACCGATCGTATGGGGTCTCTTGAGGCTATGATGAAAACAGTCGTTGCGGCATTAGAGAAGAAAGCTACTGATGTTCCTGCTGTTACTTCTACTTCCACGGTTGGTTCTGACTCTGGAATAATCTCATTTACCCAGCGTGATGCTAGTGTGGATGGCTCGATTTACAATGTGGGTGTGGACTCGCATAGCCGTGGACGTGCGCGCTGCAGATCTAGAACTAGGTCGAGGACCCGCCCCTTCGATCAACGTAAAGACCTGGATAAAGGTGATGCTATTGATACCATTGAGAACTTGCTATTACTTAATCTAAAATTGGTAGATAAGTTAGTCGTTGATTCTAGACCCCTGGATGAGATTAGGGGAGTGGTGGGACACTGTATAACGATGTGTGAAAAAGCTGGATCCCAGGTTTACTCTCTCAAGGCAAGCCTGTCGTATGATCAGGCCGTGCGTAGCAGGGCAAACAAAGTTGGCTTGTAGGCATTCAAGGAGGTGCGTCAGGAAGAAGTGCTTCGCTGTTATAGCTATGAAAATTCACGCAAAGCATCTAATTCTAAGCCTGCTGCTGGTAAATCTAGGAAGGATCGTGTCTGCTTTAAATTTAATAATGTTGGGGGATGTTCCAACAAGTCGTGTGAATACCCTCACAAGTGTTCGACTTGCAGGGCCTCCGAGCATGGAGCCCGTGCTTGTCACGGCACCAAAGGTGGTAAATAGGATGAGGACTGTCGGGAGAAGGTTGATTTGGGTGTGGTTGACACTTGTGATTACGGAAATGCTGTATTTTCGAGCTGTCATATTGTTAAACCTGATGTTTATGCCAATGTTGTGTGTAACCACGCCCCCCCTGGTAACCATGTGAAGAATGTTTGTTGTGATCTTGCTGACCCGCCCATTGACCCGGAAGTGGTTACTGGTAACCTGGGCGATCCGGATTTGAACTCGACTGTCATGGCGGACCATGATGGTGAAGGGCTCGATTCATCAAAAATGACAAACAGTTACTTCCCGATTATTCTTCCGACAAGGCTTGGACTTTCTTCCAACTGTGACCAAGGTAAATATAATGATCTTAGAGACATTATCTGTGACTTTGGTAATTCTGGACCTGAAACTGACAATGATATGCTACTTTTGACACCCCGAAATCTCCTCGAGGTCGTGTTGTTAATGTTTTTGCCAAATGTGCTCGTGGTGTTTGTCATTGTATTCATCAACTGGGAGGTATGGATACCCAGCTGAAACCATGTAGGTTTGCATATTTATTATTCAGCCTAAATGACAACGATATTGATAATTATATTGGTGTATTCTACGGTGTATTGGATGGGTTTGATGTGGTTGACAGTACAGTCGAACCATATGACTGCCCTAATTATAACTCTATTCTCGAGCCTGAAATTAAATGTAAAATGGATGACATTGTCTCGAAAGAATTGTCTGAAGGTTTTATCTCAATGGCAGATGATATTCCCATTTGTATTCATTCATTAGGGGCTGTCCCTAAGCCAGATGGAGGGATACGCCCCATAACAGATTGTAGTCGACCATTGGGTATTTCTGTAAATGAAAATTGTGATTCTCTTGTACATGAATTTTCCTACAAAAGTATTGACGATGCTATATCGCTGGTAGACTGTGGCTCATATATGGCAGTAGTCGATATTAAGTCGGCTTATAGGGCGGTTCCCATCAACCCTGAACATCGTAAATATTGTGGATTCCGTTGGAATATCGACGGTAAAGAAGTCTTATTTGTAGACAATAGGCTGTGTTTTGGCCTCCGTACAGGTCCCTGTATATTTAATCACATTTCCAACTTTTTTGTGACATGTATTGCTCAATTATTCCATGTTCCTGTGGTAAATTTTCTGGATGACTTTTTTGTATCCAGTAATTCTTATGATAGTTGTACTGCTCAACGTGATGTATTATTGCATGTTTTACGATTTTTGGGATTCCATGTAGCATGGAAGAAAGTCACTGCTCCCTCAACTACATGTGTGTACCTGGGTTTCAAATTAAATACATCTGATATGACATTGTCCTTACCTATCGACAAGGTAAAGAAGTTATCTACACTGGTGGGAGAGACAAAATGAGCAAAATATATATCCAAAAAACAGCTTGAGAAATTCTGTGGATACATTTCTCATTGTGCCGCTGTTTTTAAAGGTGGTCGTACCTTTTGTCGACGATTCTTTAACCTGTACAAAGTCATGCTGATGAAGAAATTAACCAGAATACCCATCAGCAATGAAGCTAGGATGGACCTAGGATGGTGGGAGGCGTTTACACAAATTTTCAACGGTGTGGGTATGTTGAAAAAAATTGAATATCATCTTCCAGTTGTGTCTGACTCTTCATCAAGGGGATTTGGAGCTTTCATGGGCTCAGACTGGCTCGCTGGAGCTTGGAAAAATCATATTATTCCCTCTTTGTGTGACTTCACTGACCATATTTATCCCACGCCTATGGAGGATGAATTGGCTTCGAATATAAATATTCAAGAATTATACCCAGTTTTAGCTGGCATCAGGAGGCGGGCTCCCCTCCTGAAAAATAAATCTGTTGTCTGCTTCATCGATAACACACAGGTGATAGCTACGTTGAGGAATGGTACAAGTTCAAGCAGCCAGTGTATGCAATGGCTGTACGAGCTGTATTGGATATGCTTCATTTTCAACATATCTCTTGTACCTAAATATATTAAAACTGACAATAATGTGGTTGCAGATTTATTATCTCGTCTTCCATATTTTTCTGCTGATGCTCCTGTGCCTAATATCCTACGTATGGCTGAATTATGCTGCTTTAACTCAAGCCCTTGTCTTCTCCAGGGCTTGGACAATGGAATGACAGGATCATCCAATTTAGAAGATTATCCTTAGCCTCTTAAACTCGTCATCAGCGTGATAGGCAATGGGGTGTATTTATGAACTTTCTGGACGAGAACAATTCTACTCTACTGCCATTGGATGTACACAAACTTTCTGCCTTTGCTGCATTTCTGTCATCGGTGATGAGATATTCTTCGATTTGTACCTACCTAGCTGGTGTTATTTCTTATGCTAGGATATCTGACATTGATTGTCCAACTTTATCTCATCCAAGCTTGAAATCTGTGCTTCGAGGAATTAAAAAACTGCCTGGATCTGCACCCAGACCTGCCCCACCCATCTCACCTACTATATTATTGCAGTTGTACCCATATGTTCGACTGGACAATATTCTTCATAAATTGTGTTGGGCTGCATATGTGTTTATGTTTAGAACGCTGTTGAGGGTATGTCATATAGTATCCTCTCCCCATATGCTTCATCATCAAGACATATCGTTAGTTACTGATGGGATGTGTGTTAGGGTAGGGTCTACCAAGACCTCTACTATTCCCTTCTCAGTATTTATTAAGGCTATATCCAACAGATCTCTGTGTCCAGTTTACTGGGTTAAAAAACTTTTGGCCCAGGATATGCCTAAATCTCAGCAACTCTTCTCCTGTGCTGGTCATCCTGTACTTACGTATGATCATATTTCCAGCAATTTAAATGATTTATTATCGTCAGCTAGTGTCACTGGGAGCTTCACAACCCACTCTTTCCGTAGGGGAGGAGCCTCGTATATGTCTTCACTAGGTATTCCCTTGTCAGACATCAAGGTGAAAGGGAACTGGAGATCGTCCATCGTCGATTCTTATATCGTTTCTTCCCCTGAGGATATGCTTAAATGTGAAAATATTATCTCCAAGCATCTTGACGACCTGTGAAAATCAACTCCTTTCTGGTTTGGCCTGTTTGGTAAATAAACCTTGCTTCGCTCGGTTCTGGCCAACCCTTGTGTATTCGTTGATTATTATAATATAGCTCTGTCTCCCATCCAGCCGACCCAAGCCACTACATATAATCAATCGACACGTCGATGCCCATATTTGGGGCCTTGGGCGGCGACTGCGTGATAGCAACGCCCACACCTCGTCACGTGGACCAATTGGATGAATGACTTCTCCATTGTGACGTAAGGTCGATGGAACATAAACAAACAATCGCTCCATTCACTCTCGCTTGATTCACCGCACTGGGCGGTTGTGTATTGACAATTTTTTTCTTATTGTTTATGTCATTATTATGGTAAATAAACCTTGCTTCACTCAGTTCTGGCCAACCCTTGTGTATTCGTTGATTATTATAATATAGCTCTGTCTCCCATCCAGCCGACCCAAGCCACTACATATGCATAATATTACGTAATCGTTTAATAATGTCACGTCTTGCTGGTTACATATCCAGAATTTGTAACCTTGTTTAAACAATGGGAAGTCCCATGTTTAAATATAATTATTGAAAATTGAATTATACAGATCAAGGTGTCCCTTTGGAGTCTACCTGACACGGCTATGCCGGGTATAAAATGCTGTGTATCAGATATTAATAATATATATTTGATAATTAATAATTAATTAATTAGCCAATTAATTAATAGGGGGTCTGACCAGGTCGGCCTTAATTAGGTCATTGACCGGATGACCTTGGCCTATATATGCACTGACCTGGCCTTAAGTTTTCCTTTACTTGAACACAAGAAGACTCTGTGTCCCAAAAACCCAAGTCGATGGTATCATCATTCACTTTTTTTTTTTTTGAGTTAAAATATTTCTGCAAACCGGTCCATGGCTTGTCTTAGGGATGTTTCTCCCTCGAATATGTACTTAGTATAGGCATTGGACTTCCAATCTCCTATTACTCTGATAGTGTCTATAGGCACTCCTCTTTGGTATGCACAGGAGGCCCCACCTCTTCTGAAACTGTGCCCTGTGTACTGGTTTGCATTGAGGCCCATCTTGGTGAGTATCCCTCTGATGGCTTGTACAAATTCCTCTGGTTGTAGGGGGGTTAGGCCAGTTCGTGAATGGTAAACGATAACAGGGCCTGTTGCGGGGGCCTTCGGTGTAAGGCTCCAGAGATGGAATAGAGCTCTAGAGGGGCATAGGAGTGGTTCCTTTAAGCGTGGTAGAGGGATTTTTAGGGTTCTCTCCTACATTGTCTAGTTGGCCATGTCGAAATTTACATGTGGTACCAAAGGGGCACTGACCATTTGATGCCTGCAAGATCTTGCAATCTACCACTGAAGGAGTTGTATTACTGCCTGTGCTAGTGTTTGCCTTCCTCTTCAAACCACGGCCGCCATAACTGTTATTGTTGTTGTTGTTGTGGTGAGGGGCCGTTCCATTGCTGAGGGGCTGCTTAGGTTGGAGTAAATGCATCTCCAAGTTTGATGCAAATGTTCCCCAGTGAAAGCCCTGTTCCGCTTGGTGCTCCCGATATTGTTGATCAAATTCCATGATAGATCCCCATGTGTACTTTTGTCCGAAATCAAACACAAGGGCTGTGTATTCAGGTAGTATTCTACTTCCCGCGTGATAGTTGGCCCTCTGCCAAAAGGTTTGCTATCAGCCGAGTGTTGGCTCCCCCCCACTCATCAGTAGATAGCCCTGCATGAGAGACTTGTCCATCTGCCTCATCTGTAGCCATAGATAAAGCGCCATCTGGGCCCTGGGAGAGTACTACTTTTACGTTTTTGAAGTAGTCGTTGGCTAATTTTTTCTGGTAAGAAAGATGTGATCTGTAGAGCCTTTTTCCTACATGCCTTTACAGTGAGGATTGACCGAGGGTCATACCACGACCCGCTCTCCCCAGTTGTAGTTTTATGTACATGTGTTTTAGTAGGGGACGATTCCCCAGTGGCAATATGTTTCTCTCCAGTAATTTTACTGAAAGCGTCTAAAGACTCACCAGCTGTCTGAAGTATATCTGTTTGTTTCCTGAGTCCTCTCAGGTTTTCCGGTAAGCTTCCTTTAGGGTTTGATTCCGCATTTACCTTTGTTCCATCCTCCTGTCTTCCACTGCTAGCGCGTAATTTCCTCAAGGTATCCAGGACGGCACAGCGTTAAGTTAACCGTTAAGCCTAATCCCTCAATGTCCTGGATAGTAAGACAAAGGAGAACTTCTTTGTCTGTGCAGTCTTTCTTCGCAAACTTGGTGATCGATTTTCTCTGTATGCCGTTTTCACCTGCCCAGGCATCAAAATCCCATACAGGAGGTTGGTCATTCTCAGTCATGTTGTAAAGAAAAAAGAGAACAACTTGCGAGAAAAACTTGCGCGTTGCGATTGCACGTCCACTTGCTTGTGTGACTTTGCTGAGAATGCGTCTAAAACTCCAGCTAGCCGTTTGGGCCCAAAGTAACTCTCCCGTGATTGGCCCAGTTGAGTTGTTTCAATGGTTAAGCCCAACGGACGGATGTGTCGACCTAGGCCAAGGAGACTCAGCGTTTGGTTAACATACATTAAAAGATTTTTAATTCCCCATAATATTTTAATATAATATTATAACCATGCAACATGCCCAGAATTCATTTTATACAATGTCCTACTGCCTCAGCAAATCTCACTTACCTCATGTTCGTTTGTTTTCTAAAGAAGAATATTGGAGGAAAATGAGTGAAATTCTATGGCAGAGACTGAAGAACTCATTGTAAAGTTGTGCAGGATGTACCTGGCCCTAGGTTTATGAGAATGAGTATGAGAAAAATGCTGGTATTAAAACAGAAATATGTGTAATGTTGAGAAAAAGCCTGTAGTAAAAAGTAGAAATATTTATTATATTGACTTCAATCACACTTGAATTTACTTGTGGTTTTTTTCTAGCATTTGAATTTAATGTAGACATTAAAGGAAAAACAAAAAAAAATATGGGTATAATCTCACTAGAACAAAGTATTCAGTAAAAGTTGTTTAAAGTCTGTTAATACTGTTTGATAAATTACTTCTATGATGTTCTTATAATTCAGAAATAAATGGACAAGGCAAAAGCTTTCCCCAAATCAAAAATCTCACTTACCTCACTTCTCTGTACACATATTTTTCATGCTGTCCAAGTTTTGCAGTTGTGTCAAAGTTATTATTTGGCAGGAAAGATGTATGCATATAATTTTGGAGCTCCAGTATGTTAAAAACTAACATTTTGCGATGATTATTTTTGCATCTAATTTCTATCCCCCACACATGCGAGCGCTGCAAGCTTTGTGTCTATGTATCATCACCCAATAAATTGTAGCACTGTTTTTCACAGCTAAGGTTAAAGGTTGGTCTCCACTGGCTGGTGTAAGCTCTGAGGTAAGCCTTGTAATGGTTTGTGCTGGTTCTGTAGGTGGAGAGGAATGACGAGGTCCTGCCTAGTTGGTACACTGGCCATGAAGGCAGGCCCTTACCAATCACCGTTCACTATCACTGAACCATCGCAAGGCTTACCACAGAGCTTACCGCAGCCTGTGGAGAAATACACCCGTATAGTTGCAGTCTCAGGTAATGTCGACAAAAGTAGAAATTGTCTACTTTTTGTTCCAATCTTTTCCAACTAATCTAAGACTCATTTTTGAAGACTTTGTTCAGTTGTTTTTGTGACAGGGCTTCTGAAACATCCCCATGTATCCTCCAGAATCATGCGCAATTACACAGATTTCTAGTGGCGATTTGGCTTTATATTCTTGTATAAACATATGATAGCAGCAGAATATTGATGAATTCAGTCCTTTAAGTCATAATATGAGTGAATTGGGTAAGATTGTCTTTGTCATAGTAGCTGAGAATGCAGCTTCAAATGCAACATTGCGTGAATATTCTGAAACTAAGATTTTATTGTGATTCCATGAGCAATTTTATGAAGGTCAAGTTGTGAGAAAATGTACAACTTCCCTTTGTCAGTTCTCTGAAATTACCCATTTTTGATACAATAATGCGGTTAAAAATAGACTTCAATATAACCTGAGAGATGTTCCTATATTCAATCCTATGGCAAAGATACTCAAATATACCTTATATCTATCATAGTAGCCCCTATTATCCAGAATTTACTTAATGTCTAGGGCTATTGATTGTACATTTTCTGACAATTGTACATTTTTCTGGCAATCTGACCAATTTAAAGAACCCACAAATAATTAGATCCATCTATACATTATATATAAGCAAACACAATCAAACATCAGTTGGATGTATTGTAAAAATTGGGTGTGATGTTATCACAGCCAACAAGATAGAACATCTTATATAGAACATAACACAATAAATTCCTGAATGGTTATAAATACAGGTTAACTAAGGAGTTGGTTGAAGGAGTATGAATATTGCACAGGTTGTGGAGCAACGAGTATACTATTCTAAGGGACTCAAACAAACAAGATTTATATGCTTTCAATCATGAAAATAGAAAACAAAACAACTCATGAATTTGAACTTCAGTGCTAATCTTAGTAATAAAAAAACCCAGATTGGTTGCCAGGACAACCCCACATAACTCACACTCTATACTTAATTCACTCTAGATATGTTTTCAGTTTTCATGTTTAATAAGGGTGACTACACTCTTACCTGGATCGATTATCCAAGATACAGTGTTAGGTTGATAGCAAGAAAGGAACAAATACTTCACATCCATTGGAGAATCGTCTAAATAATGTAGTATGATGTTCCCTCCTACCCGTGTGCCTCGCCCCAGCTGCATGAGATGGTCTGCAGTATAAATATGAATGAGCTGATATAAAATAATTAACTGACCAGCCAGAAATATTGCAAACTTTTTTTTCAAAAATAAAAATATAAAACTTAAAATATAGAAATACTTATTAGCTGTCCCAAAGTTTGCCACTGTAGAATCAGCTTAATTTCATCTATTCTAATATCATGATATCTCAAAATTATCAATATACTCAAATTTACCCTGTATTGACCAAATTGCAGCCTAATTTAGCAGAATTCACTAAATGGGTACAGCTATCAGTTCTGACAATCTGACCAACATGTACTTGTTATGAATGCCCACCTTTCCAGCTGATCCAGTAGAATGTCATGTATGTTGTGTTGAGATATGGCCCTGCAGTTTCCTTGACCAAAGCCCCACAATTTGTACATCTGAGCAGCGCAGTGTTTGAATTGGAGCTTCGTCCTGAAAAAGGAGATAATAGTTTATAAGTGAAGTCATCATAGGAAAGGACCATAAGTACCAAAAACAACTGGACAAAATGCTCCACACTTTGGGTGAAATAACTTGTAGATGGCTTGCAAATGAATGGTACAAAAATAGAAAATATTTACTATGTTACCAATAATAGCTGTTATCAAACATTTGTGATGTGTTTTAGGAAAATGAGTCATAAGTCCCACAATTGATATTTTTCAAAGTGATTTTTTCACACGATCACATTATTAGAATGTTCTGATTTTTTGAGAGCCTGTCACTTATAGTTATGTCAGTCGATGTATCAAATTTCAAGACAATCTATATAATATATCCTTTCGTTTTAAAGGTCCTTATATGGACTTCATTTAGTGACTTTACTGTTTAATGACCCCCAGAAATATTGGAAACTTTTTTTTTCAAAAACGAAAATATCAAACTTAAAATCTAGAAATACTTATTATGTTATTAGACTGTTTACTATCATTGGAATCGGTTTCATCTCATCTTTTCAAATATAATTATATCTCAAAATCAATTTTTTGCGACTTATGACTCATATTCCTGAAACACAGCACATTTGATCCATGAATGTTGATTCTTTGTGATTGTACTTACCAACAGCAAATATATACCTTGTGGATGCAGTGCTGACTTCAGTCGCAGCTAATTCAAGTCGAGCGTTGGCTTCTCCTTGTGCTCCAAACACCAAGGATGTTCTATTTGTAAGAGGAAATTTGTCAATCAAGGTCCATGCACTGCCAGTGGTATCTAGAGATATGAAACCTGAAGAGAAGATCAAAAGCATTATTGTCTATGTTGGATATAATAGGATATTTACTATGACACATTTTTATCCTGACAGTTTGGTGACAAAACAATGTGTGAACATCTAAAATGTTCCCAAACTAAAAATTCATTGAGATAAATTTAACATGAAATAGTCTACTATTTATACTATGATAATATCATAGTATAAATAGTAGATTATAGTTTGTTTAATCCATGATGAAGAGAGGTAATATATTATATTACCTCTCTTCATCATGGATTGAACAAACATATTAATCAACAAACACCATTCTATCCTTTGTCACAACAATCAGAAAACAGGACTCACCCCTTTGGGGTTCGGCCCTTTTTCTGATATGTCTCGATCAGTTTAAACCCTCCATCATGCAATTTGCTATAATAGCTGTAGTACTAAACGGTGAATGATACAAATGAACATTTTTGAACATTGATGAAAATAATCACAATTATGAAATTCTCGGGAATGAAAAATTAAAAAAAATATATATAAATACCCTGTATAAAGTGTTGATGGTTGATGAAGGCAAGGAGAAGTATCAGGAGCAGCATGTTGGTATCCTAGAGCATCCAAACTATGTCCTCCACTGTCTGCCTTGTCTCATTCTTGTCTTGTAAAGTTGTCCCATGAAAACCTATAGATGGATACCTTACAAAGCCTTTCAACAATGGGAATTGGGGGTGCTTTCAATCAATTAGGGGACGCACATCAAAGCCCTTGTTTGGGGACATACAAATAATTTGGAATTCATTTTGGCATAATTTGTATGGTGCTCACCTATTTCTACTACACATTATATTTAATTGAAATAGAAATACCTCAAAATACATGTGGCTTGTTTCAAATGGCTGTTAGATATAAAATATATTTCAATATTTGCTATTAGGCTATACAAAAATACCTGAAGAAATTATTTTCGGCATAGAAATGAAGAATCATCTACACAAAGATAATTTTACAAGTAAAGGCCTTTGTTTGTTCAAAGGATTGTTTTCATCAAATCATTATTAACAGGTGTACACTGTTCTCAGAATCACACTAATCACTGATCACACTAAATCATCAGAGCAAAACATTTATATATCATTTCGTACTTTTTACATTTACCAAGCACTTTTACAAAAGACATGCATATATACTTTATATCTCAAATAATTTTACAAGAAAAGAGAATATTTCACCCAGAAGAACACCCTAACCTGTGCTGTGTCACTATTATGTCATGATAAACAAATGATCAACTTATTAGTCTCAATATTATATATTCAATTAAAAAACCTTAAGAAACCCCCTGTCTCTCTCCTGGAACGTCCCTTCCCTCCCTGCCCTCCCTTCTCCCCTTCCTCCTCTCGCCTGCTTCTTCCTCTCCCCTTTCCCCTTGCCCCTCTGACCTCCTCGCCTCCTCCTTCCCTTTCCACTCTCTCACCCTCTCCCCTTTGCCCCTCTCCCCTCTAATCTCCTCCTTTCCACACACTCCCCTCACTACCACCTCTCCCTCTCTCCCCTTCGCCCTTTCCTCCCTCTCCCCCTCTGTCCTCTCCCCTGACTCCCCCCTGTCACTTCCTCCCTCTGTCCAAATACATATCTTTAACCTCCATTGAAACGATAGGGGGGCAATTAATTTTTTGTGATCATAAATATTGAGCACTATGAATGAATTGTATTCACTCCCTCGAACGTATTGGGACTGTAACTAAAGCAGAGACTAAAAATAATAATAGCCACCTATTTGGGCCTGTGAGTGTACTATTAGTGCATAACCTGTCGGCTTCACCTCAGGATTATACTCCAAATAGTGCAACTCAATGCTGTTCCTTAATCCTATATCCATTTCTAAGCATACTTTTTATAGTAAATTTGTATAATTTTTTTTCGCATTTTTCGGCTATCGTATTCATTATGTAACCTATAATTAAGCTTAAATAATCAATCATCATTTGACCTTTGCCCTACTGAAGTATGACTTTGGTAAGTGCTATATGTTCCATGAAATTCATCTCTTTCATCTCTCCCAATTTACCCTCATGGCCCATAGATCAGTAACTTTTATAACACCACCAGTGTTGAGCACATTTTTAATGTACTGTTATATTGCTATTGATTACAGCACTGCCGGTACAGGTACATTAGGTACATTACAGGCTGAATCTGGAAGAACATACATGGGTCAGATTTTCGGAAAATGTACAATTCAACTTCACCAATTCTCTCAAATAACCCAAATTTCAGACGAAAATAAACTTCAAAATACAGTTTAACCTAACCAAAGCGATTGCTTGAATCAATGCAATGCCGAATATAGTCGAATTTACCTAGTATTGGCCAAATTGCAGCCTAATTTAGCAGAATTTACTAAAGGTGTATAGCTCCCAATTGTACATTTTCTGAACATCTGACCCTCATCCACCTGTTTCACCCCCACCCCCCCTAGATAATAAGTGATATTAGCCAGGCCGTGGCTGTTTATCTGTCAAAACTTGGTGAGCCAGCGATGGCATAATAAATGTCCCTTAGCTTTGATGCCACTGGCCTCGATGCTACTTCAAAATATATAAATTCTTCTTATATTCACGATATTTACAGATGGATAGCAATTTATATTGTTTAGTCATGTAATGAAATGTAATTTTTGTTAAGATGTCACTAGGATACAAATGAAAAACGATGGCAACACCGAGCTGTACTTCAAAGATTAATACAAAAGTGTTACAACAACTTAAAATTGTACAATATGATGCAGATTATCTGGGGAACAATCCCTGAAAAGTCCTCACCCAGGAACCGTGTGTTGACGTTTTTGTGTCATTTTCCACAAAATAGCATTGGTCTCTATGGGTAAAGTACCCAGGTCAGGCCATTATTGCCAACCTTTTTAATATTTTGCATTATTGTGCACTTTATGACATTTTTTGAAATTTGGCATGATGTTAGATCAGGCCATGAGATTTAAAAAAAACACCAAACCTACAAGTAAGTAGACACCTCTGGTGGCCGGTACCTGCGTAATTCAAAATGGCTGCCAAGAAACACTAAATATGACATATATTTTTGCTTCTATATGCAGGATCTATTATACCACTTCAATTGATATTTTTGAGTATGAGAAATTCATTTCTCAAGGTAATTTTTTGTTTCAAACGAGGACACTAGATAGCCCCAAAACTACCCCAAAATATTCCCATAACGAGATATTATGAAAACAACACTTAAATATAACTTTTGACTCTTTTTACTGTTACAAATCACATTCATTGTAATGCACTTGTTAACCGCAGCCCCTTGCCCCCCCCCCCCCCCCCCCTAGCTACGGAGAAATGAATGGTAGGAGGATGTCATGTTAAAGCATGAATAAATAAAGTGACATGCTTGAATGTTCCCTGATTATGAGTATGCACTGGCGACAATGAAACCAAACTCCTAATTTATGAATTTTTCCTTTTGATAATTCATGCGTTGAGAACTTAAAGTTTGTTTAAGTTCAAGGACAACATTTATGACTTGATGTATGATTTAAGTAGTTAAAGTGAGGACAATATTTTTCAATGTCACGAATGAGACATTTGTGAGGTACTACAAGAAAAGGAGTCACAAGTTGAAAAAATGGATTTTAAGATATCATATTTGAAATGATGAGATCCAGCCGATTCTAATGGTGGCAAACAGAAGGACAGCTAATAAGTACTTTAAGTTTGATATTTTTATTTTTGAAATAAAAGTTTGCAGTAATTTTCGGTAGACAATTACTAGTAATGTAACTAAATATACTCTATAGGGTGACCTTAGTCATGCATAGATATGTTTATTACACTGTATTGTAATTGATGTATATGTATTCAGGCTACTAGCAGCACTAAGCACCCCAAAAGACAATATTCCAACAAAGATATCCTATGAATAGATCACTATTAACATATATTGCGACTTGTGACTCATTTTCCTGAAACACATTCATCACATATCACAAAGCCTGTAATAATTATGTCAATATAATTTGTTAGAAAACATGTCATTAATAAGTAGAATAATAGTCATTTATGAGTCTAGGCTCACAGCCTCTCAGATCAGATAAGTGGTTTGGAGTGAGAGGCTTTTCCTGAGAGAGACCCTTTACTTCATTTTGGAGGGACTGTCTCAACTCTGTCTTAATGACTTTCCTGGTCCTGAAGTAGACGTCTTTTAAAGCGGGATTATAATTGAATGTGAATGACTTGAACAACATTAATATTTTACTTGGTTATAGCGGAGTAGCGGTGATAGCAGTCAATTTATTTTATCAATTGGATGATTACAGCAGCTAAAAGTTATAATATTATTATATACCAAGATAAAGGCGAAAAAAGAACAAATTTCTGGTTTAAATTATTAAAAAAATAATATAATGTGGCTGGCATCACACAAATGTGTTAGGCCGCTTCATTATCACAAGAGGGACCCACACACCATATACCCCACCTACCACTACTCATTCAACTCACCTGCCCACTCTACCATATATATGTTCATATTACCGATAGGGAATGTGCCTATAATTGTCTGTATACGGTACCGCCACCTGGTGGATCAATATTAAAGTACCGGCACCGCCGTGCTGACCAGTCACTTGCTGTAGTGGACTTCACCGTACCAGTCGATTGAAAATTTTGGAGAGCTTACCTGTTCAACATGTCTCTGGTATGTAACGGCTGCAACCGGGAACATAATCGTCCTAGGGGTTTGACTGTATGTAGATACAGGTTGAATGCCTTTAGGAAATGCAGGGAGCTAGGGCTCGACCCTGAGAAGGACTTTCTGGTTTACTTGGAAGATCTGGAAGACGGTGACATTATAGACCCAATGGCGTCCATAGCATTGAGCGGCGCATCGGGTGGCGGGAAACCACTGCCACATACACTACATGCAAGTCCATTACACACAACTCCACCAATGAGCCCAGTTGTGCAGGCTCTCCTGGATACGAACAGTAAGCAGCAGCAACAGATCCAGTTACTTTTGGATAAATTTGCCTCTATGTCGATGAGTAATACTGTTCCTGTGTCTAATGCAAATCCTATAACCCAGCCGCCATTGCAACCGGTGGTACTGCCTACACCACCTCCACCACCTATGCAACCTTTGGTCGCCGCTTCTACTCCACTGCAGGCCCTCTCCTCGTCTCCCCCCGCCCTGGGTGTTGGGTTTGGGGTGTCGTTGCCGGCCTCGGACGTGGTGTCAGGCCCGCTATCAACAGCCATGATTCAATTATCTCAAGCGATCGACCCGTCAGCCTCGGTAAAATCAAAAGGTATGTTGCTCCGCCCAGAATATTACAGCCTGGGAATTGATAAGGGCCAGCCTCTGAAAACCATGGATCACACCAAGCTCAGTGTTTTGGACTTATGGTATGGTCAAACCAAAGTTATGAAATTTCTCCTCCAAAACAAAGGAGATATACCCCACCTACCACTACTCATTCAACTCACCTGCCCACTCTACCATATATAAACATCGCCCGCTCCCCTACCTCACTCTTTCATACAAATCTTTGGACTTTGGAATGATAAGAAATCCGCGAGTGTTGTGGCGGTAAGAATGTGTATGGAGCCTTCTGGCCGGTAGGGGCGTGACGAATGTGTGGCTGAATGAGACTACTTTAACTTAAAAATTAGACAATTTATGCTTGTCAATTTTACACTATCATCATCACTTCTCACTCCTCACCCAATTCGTTTAATAGAGGTGAGATCACTTGACTGTATAGAGAGTGCCTATGACCAAGATCTCATGTGTCAATGTTTGCTTACACAAAGGTGTCACTAGCTTCATATCTATGTGGGTTAACAGGTGGAGAAGTTCCATATATATACTAAAGCCCCCCCCCACACATATATTTACTAAAGCCCCCCCCCCCCCCTCCCATAAATAAAATAAGACATGTGGGTCAAAATGTGCTCCTTTCATCTGTGTAAACGATCACTCCCTGTGTCTCTCCTTTGTCCCCACCCTGACTCTCACATGTCTGTCCTCTGTTTCGTCAGTGCTGGACCCACACTTCCTCAGCCTGTCCTCACTCTCTCTCCTCGTCCCTCTCTCTCCTCCCTCTCTCTCTCTTTACTCACCTCTCCCACCTCGCTCCCCTGCCTCTCTCTCCCTCCCCCTCTCTCCCCTCCCTCCCTCTCTCCCCTCCCTCCCTCTCTCCCCCTCTCCCTCTCTCTCCTCCGTCTCTCTTCCCTCCCTGTCTCTCCTCCCTGTCTCTCCCTCCCTGTCTCCCTCTCTCTCCCCTCCCTCTCTCCCCTCCCTCTCTCTCCTCCCTCTCTCTCCCCTCCCTATCCTATATTACTTTTTGAATGGAGAGGAGAGGCCTGCTGCTAACTTAAATATCTAATATAGAAATAGGGTTGGATCACTGTAGATATTCTAAAGATTCCAACGAGCCCACAAGCCAGAGTGAGATCCACTGGTCCTCTCTTCTATCTTATACACCAACTCACAGAGATTATAATTACTCCCTCTGGCTCCCCAGTCGGAATGTTCAGGGATTAACATTATTTATGGAACTCTTCCTGTCAAGAGTAATCAGTAGTACCTGACATATACACTGTATGAACACTTCAAATAAAACATAAACCCTGAATATCATCTTTAGAGTCTGACAAGCATAATTAAATAATATTCATGAAAAGGGAGAATGATACATGTGTGCACTTTTAGTAATACAAATTAGCAGTTAATATTGATATATTTCTATTAAGGATATGTCCACTTTATTGGCCATCTACCTTTCGAACACATTCAATCGGGGGAGGGTGAAACTACATCCTTGCACCACAAATTGCAATGGCCTATAACATAACCAATAATGATCAGATTACAAATCAAAAACTAGTTTTAGTAACCTGCGAGCATGCGCTTTTCAAAATAACCACAGAGTGTTCCATGATATGATTCTGTAAAATTAACGATTTGGCCTGTAAATGAAGTTAATCATGAAAAAATATGCCAGTTAGTGTGTGTGTAGAGTTTTTTCCAAGTCAGCTTTTGTCATGTAACCTGGTGAAACTGCTGTGGGACACAACTCTCACGTGAGACTAATTTCTGATTGACAGCAGCACTGTCAAGCCCTATCAGATATATTTTGCATGGTTTGAAACCTTGAATATGAATAACATTGAGCATAAATAATATGATTTACCTTAAAATGGTCTAGAATCTTTAATTGTGGTTACAAAATATAAGTGATAATTGTTAGGCCTAATTAAGCTTGCTTGGGAACACATGCATGCCGAGTTGACTATGACTCAGCTTATGTCTGCTTATTTTGTGCGGGAAGTATTACAAGCTTGTATGAATGGCTGGTTTAAGTTACCATAGCAATGGTCTTTTTCTTAAAAAAAACTTTTATATGAAAGGCTAATCGGAATAGAATAAAACTCTGAAAAAAGGTTTCAATATGTAAATTAGACTTAAAAATATGACAGTTTTTTAAAAGTCATAATGCTCATAATGCCTGGAGGCATTATCCGTTTTTTCCCAGGGAATGCCTGAAGGCATTATCCGTTTTTTCCCAGGGAGTGCCTGAAGGCATTATTAGTATTTATTATTAAAAGATTACGGTGATCTATTCTATGTGTCGGCGGCACAAGTCCACCTTCAAAAATTGCAAACCCTACAGAACTCAGCGATGAAAATAATTCTGAAACTACCTAAACTTACAAGCACAAAGGAAATACACCAAACGTTGGATATGCCAACTTTAGAGACCAGAAGGAATAGCCATCTTCTGTATCTCGCATTTATGAGGAGTAGAGTAGATACAAATGTTGATAATAGGAGTATTAATTTAAGGGGATTATCCAAAGGAAGGAAGTTGATTGTGCTGCACCCAAAGAATGAACTATTTAAGAAGTCTTACTTATTTAAACTGACGGAACTCTGGAATAATCTACCGAGTGAAGTTCAGTTAACGAAGACGAGGATGCAACTAAGGCATTACCTTAGGACGAAATACCCGTCAGACTATGATATTTATCTGTCAGATCAAGAATGAGTAGAGAATTTGAATTGTGAATTTGAATTGTGAATTACATAGTATAATACAATAGTTAGATTAATTATTATTAAAGACATCTTATTCGATACCGGTAATCGAAAACGTTTAAAACTGTATAAAAGCAGGAAATTATGAAATTATTATAGAAGTGATATAATATGATGTAGTATTTTCAGGTTTGGATTTTCATCCAACTTGTATATAAGGCACATAAGTACTTACAACTAATGGCCGATACAACGGTAGCCATAACAACAAAACTGCAGAATATATGACCAGGGCCAGCGAACGGACTACATTTCATGCACTCAGGGCCATGAGAGAAAAGTTCTCAGAATCAATTCTCCTTTTGCAGGCCTAAAGTAGACAGTTTGGGCCTATTGAATCTCAATTTGGCAAGAGTTTGAATAAAATACCACTGAGCTATGTCTTTCCAAACTTACTTCTCAAAATCAATGTCTCTACGACGCTCACCACACCTTGGAGACTAATTACCCCTGTCTAACCAAAATGGCTGCAATTAATCACTGTTTTTTATATATTTTCCAAGAGTAAACACATGTACCTGCATGATCTCCAAATATAAAGAATGTAGGATGTCCTTGTCTACTGCTAGAAGCAAGTGAACTTTGCATTTAATTTACATTTTTCTCTGATCCAAATTAGACCCTGATTTCTTTTTGATAACAAGATCAGAATATTGCTGATGATCAAGTTGCATCTAAACTGTGGGTACAGCCATGAACTATCAATCCCCCAAAAATTGTGTTGATAAGATGATTGACAAAGGAGTTATTAAAGAAATAAAAATTGTGCGTTGTAGAGACACAGCATGCGTTGTAGAGACATTCTGCGTTGTAGAGACACTGCGTTGTAGAGACATTTTCAAGGAAAGATGGAAAGCCTAGGAAAACAGGTATGGTTGACATGCAAATGGTTGGAATTGGTCCAAAATAGTTTTGATCACTCCTCGCTAGGGAAGCAATATTTCCATGACAAAAAATGTCAGAAAAGATATTTCATTTGTTTGATAGGGCCTGCCATGTTAGGTGATTTTAATTAACCATAAGGATATTGCATCATTAAATCAGAAATTGTCATTAAAATGAACTCATGTCCAACATATATGAAGCCCCACATCTAGGGAACCATTTCACATAATGTAGGGTAAGACAATCAATTTTAACTCTATGAATTAATCAATAACCAAAAATGCGTTGTAGAGACACTTGCCATCGTAGAGACATTGCCTGGGAATCAGTTTTGAAAATGTCTCTGAAATGGTTAAAAATGATTGGAAATGGTCAGAAATGACTGTGCTCACTCTCAGACATGTACAAAGTGTTACTACGACAAAAAATGTCATGAACCATATTTATTCATTGTGACAGGGTCAGCAATAATAGGTCAATTGATATTTTGATATGCAAATTTCTTCATTGGGAGACAAATAAGCATTGAAATAAGCTAATTCCTGACCTGCCCACTACCCCACATGCAATAAACCATTTCATAAAATTTTGGGACTGAAAATCAATTTTAACTCTATAAATTAATCAATAAGCAAAAATGCGTTGTAGAGACACATGCCATCGTAGAGACATTCCCTGGGAATCAGTTTTGAAAATGTCTCTGTAATGGTTGAAAATGATTGGAAATGGTCAGAAATGACTGTGCTCACTCTCAAACATGTACAAAGTGTTACTACGACAAAAAATGTCATGAAGCATATTTATTCATTGTGACAGGGTCAGCAATAATAGGTCAATTGATATTTTGATATGCAAATTTCTTCATTGGGAGGCAGATAAGCATTGAAATGAGCTAATTCCTGACCTACACACTACCCCACATGCAATAAACCATTTCATAAAATTTTGGGACTGAAAATCAATTCTAACTCTATGAATTAATCAATAAGCAAAAATGCGTTGTAGAGACACATGCCATCGTAGAGACATTCCCTGGGAATCAGTTTTGAAAATGTCTCTGAAATGGTGGAAAATGATTGGAAATGGTCAGAAATGATTGTGCTCACTCTCAGACATGTGACAAGTGATACCATAACAAAAAAACCTATAAACCATATTTATTTGTTATGACAGGGTCAGCCATAAAAGGTCAATTAATATATCAATATCCAAATTTTATTATTTGGAGACAAAAGAACGTTGAAATGAGCTAATTTCAAACATGCACACTATCCCACATGCAGTCAACCATTTCACAAAATTTTGGGAATAAAAAACAATTTTAACTCTATGAATCAATCAATAACCCAAAATGCGTTGTAGAGACACATGCCATCGTAGAGACATTGCCTGGAAATGAGTTATTGACATGTCTCTGAAATGGTTGAAAATGATTGGAAATGGTTAGAAATGGTTGTGCTCATTCTCAGACATGTGACAAGTGATACCATAACAAAAAAAGACATAAACCATATTTATTTGTTATGACAGGGTCAGCCATAAAAGGTCACTCAATATATCAATGTCCGAATTTCATTATTTGGAGACAAATTAACATTGAAATGAGCTAATTTCAAACATGCACACTTTCCCACATGCAATCAACCATTTCACAAAATTTTGGAGATAAAAAACAATTTTAACTCTATGAATCAATCAATAACCCAAAATGCGTTGTAGAGACACATGCCATCGTAGAGACATTGCCTGGAAATGAGTTATTGACATGTCTCTGAAATGGTCGAAAATGATTGGAAATGGTCAGAAATGATTGTGCTCACTCTCAGACATGTAAACAGTGATTCCATGACAACAAGAGTCATAAACCATATTTATTTGTTATGACAGGGTCAGCTTTACTAGGTCAATCAATAATTCAATATTTAGAAATCATTCTTGAGGGACAAATTGGCATTGAAATGAGCTAATTCCTGATCTGCACACTCCTCCACATGCAATCAACCATTTCACAAAATATTGGGAGAGAAAATCAATTTCAACTACAAGAATCAATCAATTACTCAAAATGCGTTGTAGAGACACATGCCATCGTAGAGACATGGCCTGGAAAACAGTTTTTAACATGTCTCTGAAATGGTTGAATATGATTGGAAATGGTCAGAAATGAGTGTGCTCACTCTCAGACATGTCAGGAGGGATTCCATGACCTAATATAGCATAAACCATATTTATTTGTTATGACAGGATCAGCAAGAAAAGGTCAAATAATACGTCAATATGCAAATTCTATATTTAGGAGACAAATTAGCATTAAATTGAGTTAATTCTCGACCTGCATAGTGCCCCACATACAGTCAACCATTTCAGTGAATATTGTTGGTGACAATCAATTTTATCTCTTAGAATCAATCAATAACTCAAAATGCGTTGTAGAGACACATGCCATCGTAGAGACATTAGCATGGAAACATCTTTTACAATGTCTCTGAAATGGTTGAATATGATTGGAAATGATCAGGAATGGTTTTGCTCAACCTCAGACATGTCAGATGTGAACATATGACAAAAACAATCATAAACAATATTCATTCTTGGAATCAATCAATCACTCAAAATGCGTTGTAGAGACATCCCATCGTAGAGACATTGGCTGGGAAACAGTTTTTACAATGTCTCTTAAATGGTAGGAAATGATTGGAAATGGTCAGGAATGGTTTTGCTAAACCTCAGACATGGCACAAGTGATCACATGACAAAAACAATCATAAAAAATATTTACTCATGGAGCCAACCAATAATTCAAAATGCGTTGTAGAGACGCTTGCCATCGTAGAGACATTGGCTGGAAATCAATGTTTAACATGTCTCTGAAATGGTTGAATATGATTGGAAATGGTCAGAACTGATTGTGCTCACTCTCAGACATGTCAGGAGTGATTCCATGACCAAATGTATCATAAACTATATTTATTTGTTATGACAGGGTCAGCAAGAAAAGGTCAATTAATATGTCAATATGTAAATTGTTTTATTGGGAGACAAATTAGCTTTAAAATGAGCTACTTCTCAACCTGCACAGTGCCCAACATACAGTCAACCATTTCAGCAAATATTGGGAGTGACAATTAATTTTAACTCTTAGAATCAATCAATAACTCAAAATGCGTTGTAGAGACACATGCCATCGTAGAGACATTAGCATGGAAACATCTTTTGCAATGTCTATAAAATGGTTGAAAATGATTGGAAATGGCCAGGAATGGTTTTGCTGAACCTCAGACATGTAAGAAGTGAGAACATGACAAAAACAATCATAAACCATCTTTATTCTTTATGGCAGGGTCAGCAATAATAGCAAAACACTTGAAACAGTTGATGTATACAAGTATCTGGGAGTACTGGTTGATGACAAGCTCTCTTTCCAACCACACATAAGAAACCTAATGAAAATTATTTCCCACAAAATTTTCCTATTTCTGAGAATCAGACACAATGTAAGCTTTACTCCTAGTCTATAAAAGTAAAATCCTACCCTTCTTTCACTATGGAGATATTCTTTACCACAACACCCATCTAAACAACCTTAACAAACTACAGAGAATTCAAAATAAAACACTAAGAGCAATTCTTAGGGCTGAGCCTCTTTATCCGACTGCTGAATTACACAAGGACCTTAAAATTCCCCTGCTCTACCACAGGAGAGAGAGTCATCTAAGAATCACTGGCTATATCAGATCAACCTCAGACAAATACAAATCCCATAACAATAAACACCCAACTAGAGCGAATGAAGCTCCTCTTCTATCCACCTTTTCCTTTAAAACCAAATGTGGTGAAAACTCAGTTATTAACAAGGTAGCAAAAGCATGGAACCAACTTGCTCCTAAGTCTAGAAATATTGGAAATATTGAAACATTTAAATCTCTCCAGAAAGACTGGTTGAAACAGACTCTGCTTTAACACTCATGTTCTACTTAAGTTACTGTACCAGCACTCAATCAGGTCACTCTCACAAGTCAGAGGTTCACCTACACAGTGCAGAATTGTATGTAAAACAACAATTCTTTACTCTAAAGTTTATCTTTTCACACAAATTGCAATGGCTATATGTGATTTGATGATGTTTTTCACCTCTTTTATAGTTTAACACTGTTTTTCCCAATGGTACGGTCCAAACAAGATATGACTTGTTCTTTCTCACTAATCTTATGACAACATGTATCGATTTGAAGCCCCTTTTTCAGGTCAAATCAACTTTAACACTGATTTCTCCAATAGTTCAGTTCAAACAATATGAAGTCTCTCTCACAGCAAGAGGTTGTCTTCTACCTTTTCTACTTTTTCTACTTTGTATAGTATCCCTCTACTACCGCATGTACATAATCAATTCTTAACCCAAGCTGGGCTGAATATCCTACTCCTCTTGAAGGTGATGTACCCAGTGAAAATAAAATCTTTAAAAAAAAAATGTATAGCAATACCATGTGTAACACTAGATATGCAACACTGCAATGGGTAACAATACCATGTGACACACTACAATGTGTAACACCGCCATGTGTAACACTACAATATGTAACACCACCATATGTAACACCAACATGTGTAACACCACCATGTGTAACACCACCATGTGTAACACCACCATGTGTAACACCACCATGTGTAACACCACCATGTGTAACACCATCATGTGTAACACCACCATGTGTAACACCATCATGTGTAACACCACTGTGTGACACACTGCAATGTGTAACACCACCATGTGACACACTACAATATGTAACACCACCATGTGAGACACTGCAATGTGTACCACCAACATGTGTAACACCACCATGTGTAACACCACCATGTGAAACACTGCAATGTGTAACACCAACATGTGTAACACTACAATGTGACACACTGCAATGTGTAGCACCACCATGTAACACTACAATGAGTAACACCGCAATGTGTAACACTGCAATGTGTAACACCACTGTGTGATACACTACACTGTGTAACACCACCATGTGTAACACTACAATATGTAACACCACCATGTGACACACTGCAATGTGTAACACCACCATGTGTAACACCACCATGTGTAACACCACCATGTGTAACACCACTGTGTGACACACTGCAATGTGTAACACCACCATGTGTAACACCACCATGTGTAACACCACCATGTGTAACACCACTGTGTGACACACTGCAATGTGTAACACCACCATGTGACACACTGTGTTGTTTTTCAGTGTAGTGTTACAATGTGTAACACTACACTGAGTAACACTACAATGTGTAACACCACTGTGTGACACACTACAATTTGTAACACCGCCATGTGTAACACTACAATATGTAACACTACCATGTGTAACACCACCATGTGTAACGCTAGATATGCAACACTGCAATGGGTAACAATATCATGTGACACACTTCAATATGTAACACCGCCATGTGTAACACTACAATATGTAACACCACCATGTGACACACTGCAATGTGCAACACCAACATGTATAACACTACAATGTGTAACACCACCATGTGTAACAACCCCATTTGACACACTGCAACGTGTAACACCAACATGTGTAACACTACAATGTGTAACACCACCATGTGTAACAACCCCATTTGACACACTGCAACGTGTAACTCTACAATGTGTAACACTACAATGTGTAACACCACCATGTGTAACAACCCCATTTGACACACTGCAACGTGTAACACCAACATGTTTAACGTCTCCATGTGTAACACCAGCATACGGAATACAACAATATATAACATTGTCATATCCATAAGTGAAATCTTGAGGCCATTCAGTTTGAGGGAATTTAATTACTTGTTAATATGCATTTATTCTAATGCAACTCAGTGACTATAATGAGATGAGGGAGGAGGTGGAGGAGGAGGACAAGTATGCGACTGGAGGAGAGAGTTGGAGGAGAGGAGGACAAGTAGAGGGGGGACCAGCAGAAGAAAAAGGATGATACAAATATGATAAAAGATTTTTTCAGAGAACCAATTTTGAGGTTTTTTTCTCCAAAATTGCACAATCAGCTTGCAGTTTTGCATTGTTTTGTACAGTTGGAGACAAAATAGGCTATAAACCTATTAAACGTCAACTGAGTTCAGATGAAACTAACATATTACAGATATCTGGGATTCTTCTGTATCCAAAGACTAGCTCATCTCTAAAATGTCTATGATATAAGTTTTGCTGTGTGTAGAGGCGGGGGAGTGGGGGGTTGAGGGGGGAGGTTGAGGGGGATGGGAGAGGAAGAGAGAGTTGGTGAACAAATGAGACACATATGAGTCAGAAGGAAGGGAGGGGGCAGAAGTGGGAGAAACGAAGAGTAAAAGAAATGAAAAATGAATATTTTGTATTCTTCTGAAAAAAACCCAATCAGTCCGCCCCCCCCCCCCCCTGTTCCTCACGCCATATTGCCATAAAACCTATCTATGACCTTCAATACATCAAAATCAACAATATTCAATCGTATAATTGTCTTATTTGTCTCATTTGTGTCTCTACAACGCCCCCATCGTAGAGACAAATGTCTCTACGACGCCCCCATCGTAGAGACAAATACCGAACAAATTGAATATCAATGTTGCCTATTTTTGAGTGTTTATATTTGATTTTTTATCAAAAAAAGGCTTGAACCTATTTATATTGGATAGCATAACTTGAGTGAAGCATAAAAAATGCTATTACATGCCAATGGAAAACCACAGTAAGGTTGCGTTGTAGAGACAATTTTAATTCAAAGAAAAATAAAAACAAAAAATGTATAAAAAATTCTAATTTTTTTTGGTAGGAGCATCATTTATTTATGGATTATAAAAATGTTATTTTCTAAAATTTTGGCTCATTTGCCTCAAAATGCGGACTTTTTTAAAAGCGTTGTAGGGACATGACAGGATTAGCCAAAGTCATGTTTTTGCTTACTTGATGAGATGAAAGGACAGCCATTCGGTTTTGGTGTGGGAATATACGTTTTTTCTTGTGATAATGTGGTAGGATAGATATTGAGCATATGTCCCATTATTTGAAATGTATATATTTAACATTTTTTAATATGATTGCATCTTAGAGAAAAAAAGCGTTGTAGAGACACAAAAAAGGGCCAAAATGAATATCAGTCAATTTTCTTAATTAGGAATTGTACAAAATGTTTGAAATCATGTTCACACATAGACTAATATGTCTAGAAGAAGTGGGCATAAGAGGTAAATAGGTAGGGTTTGCCGTTCTGGAGATATAGCAAAAGTAACAGAAGACACTTTTATGTAGTCCGTTCGCTGGCCTTGGCCATATATATTTTATTGATCATTGCATGTTTATGTATATTGAATGTACTTTGAATGATTTGGGATAGGGGTTGGCTCAATAGAATGAGTAATAAAGTAATTGAAACAATATACCAAATAAAAGTACTATCGACACAACAAACACATCAAGGATAACGAACAATGAACTTTGTCGATAATAATTTACTAAGAGTAAAGGACAGTGAGGAACATTGAATCTTACAAAAAGAAACAAAAGTTTCCAAAATGAGCCGGGATGGGGGGAAAGGGTATTATAAATTTCACACTTCACTTTTACATTTTAATATAATTGTATTGTAATAATGATCCTGATATGTATCAAGTGCACTTCAATAATGTTTGTAAAGGTAAAACAATCTAATGAACTAGCTGGCCCCACCAGGAAGAACTGCAATAGCAGAGGCTGCAATCCATGTTCTGAGCGATGTAAATGTAACTGTATATTGATGGAATCAGAATAAAAAATATGATATATATATATAAAAAAGATAATATAAAACTCATTAAAATCATCTTACGTGAGTAACAGGTTTAGCTAAATATCATGTGTCGTCATCCATGGATTCACTCTCATTTCATAATCAGGATAATGGGGGACAAGATGACAAATGTTATGTGGACACATAAACTACAAGATGGGACAGCATACTTACAGCCAACTTAGAGTGGAATTTTAAAAAAATGAACTAGCAAATACCTGTGCTAGTACCGCATGGGATTTGCTAGTGGAACAGTGGGGCCCACATCCTCATCTCTCCTTGTTCCCTCTCCCACTATCTTTTCTATCAAGTTGTCTCTATAACTTAGTATCTTCATACCACAAATGGAAACCTTTTAGATGCTTCTTTTGGTCACTGTTCAGGGTTGTGCTGTTGTTGTGTTGCCTGTCCTTCTTTCTGTCCCTGTCCCTGTCCCTGTCCCAATGCCCACTCCCTCTCCCGTTCCCTCTTTCATTGTGACGTAATTAGTGGGCAGGTAAATTTCTGTGTAGGTGGGCCTTCTCCTTGTCTGTCCTGTTCCCTCTCTCACTTGTTCTTCCTCTCTCGTTCCCTCTCCCTTTCCCATTTCCTCTTCTGCTTTCATTTTCAGATAAATATCTGTGTGGGCGAGTAAATCTCTGATTTCACCCGGTCAAAGAAAAAAAGTTAATTTCACACACTGTACACAGAGTGCTGAAGACTGAGGCAAAGATTCAACTCTGACGATGCTCCTTTCGGTGGAAATATAGTGGAACTCCCATCCCGTAGTGAAGCAATGATGTGCCCCTCCATGACGTCATGCTTTGGGTAACCCAGAAACCTGGTGTAGGGGCACTGATAGGTTTGTTTTCAGGCAGCACTGGGGGCCCTGGATGGAGGTGCTCAATGTAAACTCATTTTTAACCCCTTTTCAACCCTAATTTGTTAATGAAACATAGTGGAATGGCTTGGCACCAATTTTGGCAATGTGTATGTGAAATATAATGGAGATCTGGCCAGCGGTTTCAGAGAAGATAGCAGTTTACGTCTCAAAATGCTTATTTTATTAATATAGAGATAAGTATATCTACTTGAATCTACATTACTAAAGATAGTAATAGTCATTACCAAATATGATAATTAGGGACCCAATAAAGACATGCCCCATCACCAACTGGCCTTGCAATTCCCCCCCCCCCCCCCCACCTACTGCACCCAATCCCGACCCCAAATCCCACCACTAACCACAATCGGTCCCCCCTACACACACACTATCAACAAATTGGCTTATCTTGTTTAATAGAGGTGAGACCACTTGACTGTAGAGAGTGCCTATGACCAAGATCTTATGTGTCAATGTTTGCTAGCTTCATATATATATATGTGGGTTAACAGGTGTAAAAGTTCCATATATATATACTAAAGCCCCCCGTAAAAAAAAAAGGAATGTGGGTCAAGTGGGTCAAAGCCAATACCCAGGTAACCTCACTTGAGATCTATATAAGCCATCCCGAAAGTTAGAGCCCCGTACATACAGTACGTGTTAGTATGTGTACAACTAGTGTAGATTATATATTGTTGTAGGAGCACGGTCATGTGTTGTTTCTGTGACCCCTCTCCAATTAACCCTCCTTTTCTTCACAATGATACTCGTCGTTTAGTGTATTTCCCTGATTACTTTACTTGTTTGATTGTATTAGCATGAGCATATCATATTGACTGGTATGACCCCCTTTTATCCCTCCCTCCTTCGATGACCTTCTCCTCGCGTTCATCTCAGGTTGGTTTGGGGGTGAGTGAGGTGGGGTCAGAGAAGGGAGAGGGAAGACAGAGGTGTGAGCCATGTGATTTATGGGGCATGGGTGCTGTACCTGGGTTCCAGATCGGAGTTAGCTGGATGACCTGCTCAGGATCGGAGCTGGTTGGATGACCTACCTGGGCAGGAAACTGCATGTCTGGCCCAATGAAAGGCCCTATATTCTCTTGTCTTTGTGCTTTGCTGTTCATTCTTCACCCTACCGTTGTACCTTGACGTTTGCACTGTGATTGTACTGCTGATACTCTGTACCTTACCATGTACAAGACTACAGGAATAAACCTCTACTTGCCAATCTTGCTACTTGTACCTGTTGTACTTGTCCACCCCTAACTGGGTTTTCACCATGCTCTTCAGTTAATCAAGGGAATTGGGGTAATTAAGTAGATCAATTTGGGCATCATGGCTTCTCCAAATTTGGATGCTACCACTACCCCGGAGATCCACGATGGGTCAGATCAACGGAATATACTTATACTGGTTTATTTGATACCAACAGCACAACGGTCTTCTCTTTATAGGCTGTGAGGTCTGGTTTAACACACTCTATAATATGAGAATTTATAAGTTGAAGTATATATATATGACAGAAATGGTCGGTGACTAGTGAGGGGAAATTATCAAATGAGAATTATATTATTGATATCTTTGTTCTGATTTATATATGGTTAATTGATATCCTCTCACATTTGTGACAGACATATAGACATATAGACAGATAAATAGTAATTTGTATTGTGTTGTTAGGTGTTGAAATGAAATAATTATTAAGATATGAAATGAATACAAACGAATAACGATAGAAACATCAAGATGTACCAAAAAGATGAATAAAAACGTTACAAAAGAAATTTTAAAAATAAATGAAGACCTTTACAACAGCAAGAACAACGATCTCTGTCCCAATGTAAGGCTGCAGATATAAATGGTTATAAATATTTGTTTAACAATTTGAACACTGCATTATCAGTTAACGGTTAAAACCTGAAGATATTTTTTCCTTTCATACTAACAACCTCAAAGTAATTTATAAAAAATCTTGGAGGATTTCATCATGGTTGTTTTTGCTGACAGGATTTTATGAAAATTCACATTTATAATATCTGACGGTCTACTCAGTCCATACTGTGAGAAAAGAATAATAGCCATGTTTATACTATTTGATGCCAACATTTGAACCTGAAAATCAGAATCTTTCAATAGAAAGTATTATCATTGATCAACGTTAGTAAAACTTTAAGGATTTGTATTGAAAGAATATTTCATAGAAAAGTCAACAGTGTAATGAAAAATCAACACACTGAAAAACATATTGGCCTTAGAGTCTCATGTTATCAGTTTATCAGTGTCCTTTCAACACTTGAAAGTGAACGACTAAAAGATAATGTACCACACCATTCACTCATGTACTGAGGTAGGTAAACTTCACTTCATTATGATCATAACAGTATAATGCGTAATTATAAAATATAGTCTCAAAATACTCCTTTCTTCACCCCAACTATAGTTAGGACCTTTGGGGGAGAGAGCGTTTGGGGATTCACATGTTTGGGGATTCACATGTTTTAGTATTGTGATTTATTTTCAACCTGTAATCCACATTTGAACCATGTGTACAAATATTGTGTGTTCATTTCTCCTTAACAAGAAGATATTCAATATATTATTTTACATGCTATAGCATCATGAATCACACACAGGATAACTACACTTATTATTCATTATATAACAAGTTATGCAGTGACAATAATAATGCTAATAATAGTGACAGTGACAATAATAATGCTAATGCTAATTTAGCAGTGCTTGCAAAATGGTCAGTAGAATATACAGACTAGATTAGACAATTACTCCTCAGTAGATTAGGGTATAACATTTGTTCTATTACTATAGTAAGAATAGTGAGTATTTCACACTTTAAAACCTCTTATTCCTCTTTATTGCGCTTATTATTTATGTTTGAAATTTTCTGAAACAGATCAAAACGTCATTTCTGGACCTTCCTTTGATAGAAATAGCTTTGTATCCCAGGCTGTGAGGAGGCAATAGCTGTACTTATATAGTAATACATATTATGCTCAATCCAGAAATGTTCAATTCATACACCTTTTATTGTTCAATCTCTCACTGAATATTACATGGTTATTGCAATATCTCGGAAAGCAGGGTACAATGCAGAAAGTTGAATAAGTTATTGTAAAGACTATTTAAGCAGTTTGAGATTAAAACAAGATGCATGCCATTATTGATTGATGCTTTATTCATTACAGGGGATATGATATCAACAAAGATAGACAACATATAAGTGAGACAAGGAGTCCTTCAACATGGAGACTGATCAGCCAGACCCTGGCCCCTCGTCTATGTGCACGCCAGACCCTGACCCCTCATCTATATGCACACCAGACCCTGATTCCCCATCTATGTTGATATCAGACCCTGGCCCCTCATCTATGTGGATATCAGACCCTGACCCCTCATCTATTTCAATATCAGACCCTGACCCCTCATCTACGTGCATGCCAGACCCTGACCCCCCATCAATGTGCATGCCAGACCCTGACCCCTCATCTATGTCAATATCAGACCCTGACCCCCAATCTATGTGCACGCTAGACCCTGACCCCTCATCTATGTCAATATCAGACCCTGACCCCCCATCTATGTGCATGCCAGACCCTGACCCCCCATCTAAATGTATGTCAGTGCCTGACCTCTCATCTATGTGGACGCCGAATCCTGACCCCTCATCTATGTGCATGCCAGACCCTGACCCCTCATCTATTTCAATATCAGACCCTGACCCCTCATTTATGTGCACGCCAGACCCTGACCCCTCATCTATGTGCACGCCAGACCCTGGCCCCTCATCTATGTGCACGCCAGACCCTGATTCATCATCTATGTTGACGTCAGACCCTGGCCCCCCATCTAAGCGGATGTCAGACCCTGACCCCTCATCTGTGTGCACATCAGACCCTGACCCCTCATCTATGTGCATGCCAGACCCTGACCCCCCATCTAAATGTATGTCAGTGCCTGACCTCTCATCTATGTGGACGCCGAATCCTGACCCCTCATCTATGTGCATGCCAGACCCTGACTCCTCATCTATGTGGCCATCAGACCCTCGCCCCCCACCTAAGCAGATATCACTCCCTGACCTCTCATTTATTTGGACGTCAGACCCTGGCCCCCCATCCAAGTGGATGTCACACCCTGACCCCCCATCTATGTGTACGCCAGACCCTGACCCCTCATCTATATGCACATCAGACCCTGAACCCTCATCTAAGAGCATGCCAGACCCGGACCCCTCATCTAAGAACATGCCAGACCCTGACCCCTCATCTAAGAGCACGCCAGACCCTGACCCCTCATCTAAGTGCACATCAGACCCTGAACCCTCATCTGAGTGGATTGCTCTACCTAAGAAGCCCATTATTCAACCAAAGACTTCCGCTGAGGAACCAAAATTACAGCAGCCACATTTTAGGTAGTATCCCTAGCATAAAAGGAAACAATTCAACTATTTAAAATCCCATTGATGATATTAATCTACATCTTAAATATGATTCATGAACTGTTTGGGATTATTTGAATGGAAGGAGTACACATTATTATATGAGCTTGTTATTAAGATCATCCTTACTTAACATATAGGTCCTCTCTTGGCTGATCTAGGCCCTATTGTGCTGCTGGGGCCAGCTCGTTATTTTTACTGTTTTCCTTTTCTTGTGCATGGTCAAGGATTAGTGGAGGGATTTCATTCCCTCAGATTTTCCCTGTCCCCTCAATTGTAGCAAATGGTAGCTGTAACGTATAATCATCGTTGTTGTAACATATAATCAAAACTTTTTTGTTGCAAACATTGAACGATTAATTACCAAGGCATGGTGGAGGCCAGCGATGTATAGGCCTTCAAAACATCCTGAGAGTCCACTATGCTGAGGTTATTCATCTTTTTATTCTCACACTACTGTAATTCCCTATTGGTGATTGGTGATTGGTAAATCCATCTAGTCAAGGTTCGCTATTGACAGCCCTTGAATCCAGTTGCAGTGCTTTATTATGGTTTAGTCGCCATTCTTTGGATTCTGGGGGTTTGCTGGATGCTTGTAACTGCCCTGGTTTGCACCATGCTGGGACATTATAAGAGTGGGTTTTTCCGACTGGCCTGTTATTGATGTCTATGGAACTGGTGGCGCCACCTGGTATGTTTGAAGTGAACTGAGGTTACAGCCCAAGCTCTTGGGTTTAGCACTGATTTCTCTCTTTATTCTGGCGATTTGGATCATTCATTCCATGTTACTTGAGCAGGTTAGATTACTTATATATCTGGCTGAATTCAGAGGTTGAATAAGTTGAATCCAGTTGGCGTTATTTCACCACAAACAGCCTTAGCCCCCAAACCTCGGGGAATTAATACCATAATTAATTCCCCAAAGTGAGGGAATTAATTCCTTTAGTCGCCAATCTTTGGATTCAACCTATTCAACCTCTGAATCAAAAACAGAACTCTTCTTTAATAGCATTTTAAAACTTTGTTTGCTATGTAATTTTGGCCGGCCATGAGTTGTGTCTGACTGTGGAGAAAGCAATCATTGGTACCCAGATGAAGACTAGGCCTATGTCTGCTATATTCAGGCAGACATATAACTAATCCAAACAGCTCAAGTAACATGGAATGAATGATATAAACAACAGCAGTCCACATTCCCATTCTTTTTCTGAGCGTGGGTTAGCCTATGTTACTTAACATGGACGTTATTCATAGGCAAAATCAGAATTAGTATTCATGAGGTACGTTATCAATACAATCAATATTGTGGGACAGATTACAATAATAGTGGGCCAGATTCCCAAGGTTTTCTGATGGTTAGATGTCCGTCCACACTTGGGTGAAGTCAGGGACGGTACTCTGTCTAAGTGTGGGTAGGCCTAGGCACTGGCCTAACCCCCAATCAATACTTAAGAACGATGTCATTTTTAGCCTAAATACTTTGGCCTCTACTTACTTCCATAATGAATAAAGCATCAAAATGATTTGTGAGATAGTAGTACATATACCCATTTTATCACATTCCACAGTCATTTCCATATGACATCTTTATTACTGTCTTTCAGATATGGCCACCATAGATTACAGATTCCTAGCACCCAGGTACATGTAAACATACACTATGGGGATAAGTACATCATCATCAAGGAGGAATACCCTTCACATCTGGAGGTGAACCAAGAATCAGCGGTTCCTGGCTGGAGACAACTCCTGAGAGAGCATGTGGTGGGAAGGATGAAGGGATGTATGGTATGGCTTGACTTTTGCCCAGTAAAAAGTGGTTCAGTGGACGCTTTCCTCCTGGCAGTCCATGAAGAGGCTGAGACACTACAGCAACACTTGGATAATATCCACATTGCAAATGTAGGAAATCTTCCGGGTGAAGAGGTCTTATCACATCTACTACGAAAAACCAGGAACATTCATTTCAGTGCCAATGTTCTTCCTATAACTGAAGCAACTGTAAACTTTGTACCCAAAGATGACTATATTCGTGTCCGGTAAGTTACTCCTGTCATTTCATTGAGGTTAAGGGGCTGACTTATGTATAACTTCAAATCTGTTTTACATGTCTGACATTTGCTTGTGATTGAGAATAGCCCACATGGACCAGTAGACAGCAAAATACCTTTTGTAGTGAGCATTGTCATGTATACATAGCTATCCAGGGTAGTATCATTTGGATCGCCCGTAGCTAAACACTCCAATCTTGGGTTCAAATGCTAGGTATGTCCCACATTCCCAAGAGCTTGGAACCAGTTCTGTATAGGAATCAATCCTCAAAACATACTACCCCCAAAAAAAAAATGGGGCTGAGGAAATGCTCCCTACTATATATGAAATATGTTTCTCGATTCAGTTTCAATCACATTGATGGGGAAAAGCCAATACAGTCGATGGAACTGCCACTAAATGGAGTACATGACTTGCCCCATCTTCAGGCAGTGACAGGATGGGATAATGTATGCCTATGCAACCTTATCCTCCATGAACAACCATATACTGGGCCTACAACGGGCACCAACCCGATGAGGGTCAACAGTAGTCAAACTAAGGGCAAGATTGAACAGACCAGAATAAATAACAAAATCTCTTTGATCCATGACGAGTTTTTGACCTCACTGCCAGACATTTTCTCCTCCGTCATACATGATTCTAACAACCTGTACATCTCACATCTAAAGGTACATGTTCGCAGTATCATAAGGTTTGTCACAAAATTACAACACACATTCTCTATAAAAAGAGTCGCTGATACTTTAGCCAGTCGGACCTGTGGGAAGGCTAGGAGTATGGGAAGTCATGAACACCAGGTGGTGCTGATGTTTCTGTCTCCAGAAACATTGAATTCAGAAAAACAAGAAATTCAGTCAGTGTCTGAAAACTTTGGACTCAAGTCAGAATACAACATGGATCTTGGTTCTGGCCCCTCAATGTACACTTCACACAGTGAGGCAGAGTCACCTAGTGAAGGGAAAGAGGACACAGCTGCAGGCAAGCAGAATGAGACTTTGGATGAGGTCAAGGCAACACCAGAGCAGTATAAAGTGGACAATAATGCTGGCCCCTCCCTCTACACACCATCTAGTGAGAACTTTGTATGCTTTTACCATGTATGCTTTACAACATGACATCCCCACACTAGAGTAAATTATATGTGATGCGTTTTCATGAGATAAGATGTTTGTTCCAAAATCATGTCAAGAGTTAAAGCCTGTTGATTTGGAAATTTCCAAAAGTGTTTGTTGTTCCTCTCCTTCATATTATGATTTGTGTGAGGAAATGGTTGCAGCTAAGAACAAGCTTTCATTTATAGTCAATTTCCTGAAATCGAAATCAGTTGTGTCCTGGACAGGACAGATTTCAGATGGATATTTTTAATAAACTTTTTAAAACTTCCATGAAAACTACCTAATTTCCTGATCAATTAAAATTGCATTGGAAGAAATTATATCATAAGTATATCACCATCATCCAAATATGGTCCTAAATATCTGAAGTAATTACAAGTCTGTTCTCCAAGAACTATGGGGATTTTCTTCCTTTATGTTTCATACAGACTCAAGCCCTACTTCTTATTGTTTTCATTAATATATAACTGTAATCTAAAGACCATTCATGTGTCATAGAGAAACTGATCATCTATTCTGCATTAGTCCCTCCAGAGATTCTCTACCATGGAAACCTCTCCCATCCCCTGCTAGTAAACCCAGGAGAAGAGATCACACTGGCGGTACAGGTCAGAGGCCAAGAGACTCCCAAAGTCACCTGGTATCACAACAGTGAGGATGTTGCCAAGTTCTCCAACATTGACATGAGGAACCACGATGGAGCATACAAGCTGCACATCTCCAACTGTCAGCCAGAGAATGCAGGGGAGTACTGTGTGAAGGCTGAGAATGATGCTGGCTACTTCAAGGCATTCTTCCACGTCTCAGTAGACGGTGAGTAGTGTTTGGCATATGGCATATGTTATAATACCATACTCCTTACCTGTCCTAATTATCAACATTTCCTTTAAAAGTTTATCTTTCAGGGGACTGAGAAACACAGCAGTGGTTTCTCTCTCAATATTGCAGGCTAAAGTCCTTGTAGCTTAGTTATTGATTCACTAATGACACTACAATGAAATATTTTGAATTGATGTTTTCCAGACCTTATTCCCAACAGTCACTGTTTCAATTCAATTCAATTCAAGGATTCTTTTATTGCTGAAGATGTTTTACAGTAAGGTTGCCCAACATTCTAAATAAACAGTTGTCTAAATAGGTCTTCCGTTGGGTGCCCAAATTCTTGCTTGAACTTTACTTTTGTTACAATATGACTAGGGGTTTCTATGACTAGTTCTAATCTGATGAGATGGTGATGAGGTGTTGATGAGTATATATGGTTGGTACATGGTAAGTTTGTTGTATTCTTAGTAAAATAATTATGGGCGGTTGACAGTTACATATGATTGGTACATGGTAATTGGATGTCGAACAGTGTTATACAATCTAATTATAATAATATTCATACAGTAGAGTTTCACAGAAGGTGTAACTAAGGCATGGTAGGGCACTAAAGCAAGTTACCCTTTGTTACGCGGAGGTAGGTAGGGAACAGTCAGAGTTGGGGGAAGGGGTAAAGGACCTTTTCTGTGTACTTCTTAAAAGTATGTTTGTCTTCAATTTTGTGTGCGTCGGTGTGGAGCTCATTCCAACTTTTCTGATATTTGTAGATCATTGAGTTATTGATTTTTGATAATTTTGATTTGATAACTATTAGATTTTTTCTACCCGTGGCATGGCTCCTGGTGGGTAGCTTTCTATCATCTAGATTTTCTTGATTTTGGGCTAAGTAAAACGGCATGTCCAGTATGTGTTTATCTCTGCAAGCTTGGAGGGGCCAGATATTTAAGGTTTTATGTTCTTATGTCCTGGTTTAACAGTACCTTTCTTTAATTATCTAGTACACTTGATAGGACATCCAGCCATTGGTGTGTACCATCCAGATGTTTTTGCTGCAAAACTGGTGAAAGGAAAGGAATTGCTTTTGAAGCACCCAAAGTCTGACATAAAATTAAGAATTCCAGCTGATGCTACTCCAGATGTGGCTCAGTGTTTTGTGCAAGGCATGATACACACTGACCTGAATGGTTTCTCCAAGTTCCTACAAGATGAAGAGATCTTGATTTCACCCATAATTGAGTACAACTGTGATGTAGCTCCATTTGACAAGCCGGTTCACATCTCCATACCTCACTGCTTGGTTGAGAGAGAAGGCTTAGCAGATTGTGTTAATGTCTACCGCATTTCAGCAGATTGGCAAATAGAGGTAGAACAGTTTTCCTGGTTTATATCTACATTGCGCAAATGTGCTGCGTTCCAGGAAAATGAGTCATAAGTCGCAAACTTGATATTTTTCAAAGTGTTTTATTCACAAGATGTATTTGTGGGAATGTTTCCATTTTGGGCTTACTTAACGCTTGTTGTAGCCTGAGTATATGTACCAAATTTCAGGACAGTCTCATAAGTACATCTATGTATTTATAAGGTCATCTTATACAGTATATTTAGTTTCTTTACAAGTTAATGTCCGCCGAGAAATATTTCAAACTTTTTTTTCACAAATAAAAATACCAAATTTAAAATATAGAAATACTTATTTAGATGTCCCACTGTTTACTATCATTGGAATCGGCTTGATCTCATCTTTTCACATATGGTGATATCTCAAAATCCATATTTTGCGACTTGTGACACATTTTCCTGAAACACATCACAAATAATGTGGTGCTATTGCGTATAGAAATGTTAAGAAGTCCTGTTTGTTCTGACTTTTCGTGGGAATTGGGTGCTAAATGAGAATGAGATGGATGTAATCGAAAAATTCAATATAGAAAATTAGTATTGTTCTTCAAATGACTATAACCATTACAATTCATGAGAACTATAATCGTCCTGCCCAAGCATGCCATAATATTTAGACACTGGAATTGATGCAGATAAGGCATACTCTATGATTAAACAAACCCTTTTTTATTCACATAGCTCATAGGCACAGATTCAAATGCAGAGATGTTTTTCACAGTCAATGGGAGCTCTATAGAAGTCACAACTTCTCACTTTTCAAAATTCATGTGCAGTTCCCATGGTCAGGGTTGTCAGAAAGCAATCGTCCATCGGCTGTGCCATCAGACCCAGAGTCGTAACTCAGACCACACCATGTTAATTTCATCGCGCTTGCTGATTGGTTGTGCCACTTTGAAGGAGTTTGCCGATGAAGTTAGTATTCTTACTAGATTGAGCTTTCCCACAGAACTATTATTCTATAAATGTCAGACATACTTGCTGTTCTATGAACATAAGTTTTCATGATTGAAATTGGTAGATCCCTAATGTCACTATCAACAACAAGCACCAGCAGGCACTAAAGCATTACCAAAGTAGGGTATCTACTATGTAAAGTGGTTCTGTCAGGTGGTCCTGTCAATAATAGGGCGCGTAAGTAGTCCACATCAGCGATTTTTTGAGTCACGCTACTGTAGCAGTTTCATGACGTCATGTGGACATGTCGCGAGAAAGTCCCATAGCCCCAATGTTACCGCGATATTAAATCTCTGTTCTTTCAACAATCATATAGTTTTATGAGTTCTAACTTACATATATCCATCTTTAGAGGCAAACGATTTCAACTATAGCCTTCGTATTCGTCAAACCGTTACTGGGGCGATGTATAGAGTGATTATTTATCGCCCCAATGCTAACTCTATGGGGATTATTTACTTCCGGTCCACACATCTACGCGACTAATTTTCATTAATTCGCGCTCCGCCGCCATGACACTTACGCACTCTATGTTAATGGGTGTTTAAAACTTCACATAGGCTATTTACAAGACCAATAACATCAATGAATCCATGAGACAAGTAGAAGACTGTGTGGCAATAACTATTTCCCAATCCATAAATTGTGTATTTCTTTAACAGATTTTATTCAGTTATTCAGTTTATTCAGACCCACGTCTATGTTAGTGTTTGAAATTAGATATTGACATTAGAAATACTATAATACCCTTTAATCAATGTTTATATTCTTATCCATTTTTGTTTTTCCTCTCTGCTTGTGGCTTTCCTTATTCACACACATATTTCTGTTTTAATTCTTTCACGGAGATCGTATAATAGGGTACATGAATCAAGTCTACCCTCCTGAAAGAGTTTTGGTCTTTGAATGAAAGCCTTTATTTGGTTTATGACTTTTGTGTTGACATTGTTTTGAGAAAAACCAAACATCATATCATTGAGTCTTACTATATTCAGAGTTGTATTATATATATATATAACTCTGCTATAATAATTTACTAAGATATATATAATTGTCATAAAGTTGTTAAAAAGGTTAGAACTAAAAAAATTATTCTAAGAACTGAACCCATTTTAAACCCAAAATAACAATTATGTTAATTGTTAACTAGCAAATACCCGTGCTTCGCGCGGGATTTGCTAGTGGGACAGTGGGGCCCACATCTTCTCACTCTTCTTGTTCCCTCTCCAACCATCTTTCTCTTTCAAGTTGTCTCTGTAAGTTAGTATCTGTATTGTAGTGTCTCGTTATTTCCTCGTACCCTAGTGGCTATGGAACTAGTGCAAATAACAACACAACCAGGTTCTAACGGTCCTCGCCAGCCAAGTCCTTTATTATACCAAACACACCTGCCGCGGTTGGAGCTCGGAGAGCCTCTGCCAACCCTTACAACTTGTGGCAGTAAGATATATGAATGCCAAGCATCTCAATAGTAAAAGGTGTCTATACGGACATGCAGAACAGTACAAGAGCAAAACATAAAAATAAGTCATGAATGCATATCAGTAGGTAATTACAACCTCTGTCGGAACATATAAGAACCGCAGCCCTTGGCCTCTCGTCCGGAGCCTAACGGGAGAGCATCCAGAAACCCCAGAACATGGTACCGGACAGAGTCAGAACCAGCCTGACTCTCGCCGGCACCACAGTATTAACATTCATACCTCAAATGGAAGCCTGTTAAGATGTTTTTTTGTCACTCTTGTATTGTTGTCCATTCCCATTCCCTCCCATTCCCTCCCCCCTGCCCCTCTCCCCCCTCCCCTTTCCCTCCCCCCTCCCCTCACCCGCCCCCCTCCCCTCACCCCATATACCTCAAATAAAACCCTGTTAAGATGTTTTTTGCCTCCCATTGCCTCTCCCCCTGCCCCCACAACGGACATTTCCTGAGTTCCTTTTGGTGGAAATATGGTGAAATATATCAATTCCCATCCCATAGTGAAGCAATGACGTGCCGTGGTACCTATCTATGACACTATGATTTGGGTGACCCAGAAACCTGGTGCACTTGGGGCCCTGGATGGGGGTGGTCAATGTAAACCCATTTCTACCCCCTTTCCAACCCTAATTTGTTAATGAAACATAGTGGAATAGCTCGGCACGATTTTTGGCAAGGTGCATGTGAAATATGATCTGGCCAGCGGTTTCATAGAAGATAGCAGTTTAAGGCTCGAAACCCTTATTTTATTAATATAGAGATTGATTGAAATTGATTTTGCGGGAAATATCAATGAAAAAAATCTCGGAACTCTATCACCGCTCACCCTCCCTCAGCTGGAGCCCCTGTCACTTGACACTACTGCCAACGCAAATTTCGAACCATAAATCTTATTTTCTTTACTTTTCGGGCTTTGGTGACACATTGAACTGGGAAGTCGATACATTATGATTTATATTCAAGTTGATGTTACCATGAATCTGCGTTAATTATTACCAAGATTTGGGATAAACAATTGGGCCTTCTGCAGTGATCTGTAGCGAGTTCGCCACTTTTCAGTCTGCTAACGGGAGGGCTTTGCAAAATCAACTGACATCGGGAATCAAGCAAACAAGAGGATATGGGTCAGATTTTCAGAAAATGCACAATTCAACTTCACCAATCTTCTCATTTAACCCACATTTAAGACAAAAATGAGCTTCAAAATGCAATTTAGCATAACAAAACTGATACTTTAAATCAATGCGATACCAAATGATATACCCGGTATTCATCATTTTTCAGCCTAATTTAGCAGAATTGTACTAAATGTGTACAGCTGCCAATTGTACATTTTCTGAAAATCTGACCCATATAACTATTCATTTGTAAGCTAAAAGATCTATGAATTTTCAGCGAGATTGAACATTGACAGCTCGGGCGAAATTAGGCGTTTTGGGGCTCGTTTCCGCCGTTTTGGTCGCTTTTCAAGACTCCATCGCTGTAGGACTGTTGACCAAACAGCATAGGCTACATTATTGGACAGGAACTTGATCAAGCTTTCATCTGATATAGAATATGTTCCTAAATTCGTATTTTTAGTACTTCTGGCATAACTTTCACCCAGTCATTTGTTTTGTCAATAAGTAGGACGCATTATTAGGTCGTTACCATAGACGTTAGTTACACGCATTGTTTTTTTGCGTCCTTGACAACCATTTTTCCCGCTTTTGAGAAATGTACATAGTCCAAGACTGATTTTGAAGGGACTAACTTGTAATAATAATAATAGATTTTTATTTCCATACAGGATATTTCCTTAATTACAATCTGTCCCGTTGGTCACTATCCGCTTAGATGCTTCAAAAGTTCAAAAACACTTTTACTTTTGAAAAAAAATCCTGGGGTACCTAGAAAGAAACAAAGGAGAGCGTGTAATCTCTCTTTGAAGGAGGAGGAGGCGGAATTTAACAACTATATAAGACTCCATGAAAACCTAGAAAATTACAGTGGAAAACAAATCATTACTGTATTTCAATAATACTTTCAATAATGTCTTTTGTATCTTTGGCCTGGTAGTATTTCAATGACATAGCCTGGTATTTTGTTTTTACACTTGTTGTCTTGTGTATTAAATGCATTGAGGTATTTCATATCATATTTTTTAATATGACCTATTTGTCAACAATACTTCTAATGCTGCTTGTGTGATTTCAATTAAGAAATCCTAAAAATCCCCCATATCAACTAATTTCCATGGACTACACCTACATATGTCAAAAGGTGTACCTTAATATGGCCAATGGAATCTTCCATATTATGTTCAATCTAACTATATATATTGTAGCCAACTGGGTCTGGACATTGGTTATCGACAGACTATCCATGCTACATTGAGGGTTTCCATAAGTGCCGGGGAATAACAACAACTTTTAAAGTTGCTGAAAATGACTGGAAGTTTTTGGTGGATGGTTCCTACAGGCCAGGGCCCTGTATCACGGTATTTATTTACATACTTTTGTACAAAACTAAGACCATGTTCCAAATAACCTGATTATTGTTAATGTACAATAGGGCTTGAATCCTTGAAGTAGGGAGCTTAGACTCACTGATATTGTCCTGTGCTGACAAATAAAAATTTCAACATCAACAACAAGGTTTTGTGTTGATAGTTACTGGATTTTAGAATAAATGTACTATAACTTTGCTTCAACGTTTCTCAGTAATTTCATTATACAAATATTGAAATTTTATTTTGGTTGATATTGACACCTTGGATCATACATCATTTTTGTATTGTAGGAGACATTGATATCACCTCGAGGCAGAAAGCAGCTACCTCTTGTGATAGACCTTGGTAATGCTACTTTGAACTCCACCAAAACTGATAAACTGTCCTGCAGTGTGAACCTGTCTTTTGACTTTGGCCAGTTTAGGTCAATTGTTAAAGAATTCCAGATTGTTCGAAATTTTCCAGGTAGCTATACACCATCATTGACTTTCTTGCACTGAATTTATTTCCAAAGAAGTGAAATCTGTATCATTTACTTGGGACAGAATGACAAATTATCTCATGGCATCTAACATCTTGTGGCATCCTTCTAAATAGGGTCATGATGGTTAGCCATAGATAGTTACACTACCGCACAAATCATCAGATGTATTAAGTTGGGGCAATCTAATGAGCTAGATATACAATGAATGTCTTATGGGGATCACTGGTTCATGATTAGTGCTTTGTCATTATACCATAGCTATGTTGTTACTTGTTAAACCTCACTGTTCTGACCATCTACAAACTTCTTCAGTACTGGGACAAGGAGAACAGCCAATACAGCCTCCTCAGACTGATGCCAGCATGCAGGCAGCTGGTGGAGCTTCACCAGGGTATGTAAGTCTATGCGACTACACAATGCCTGTCTTATAACATATATTTATATGGTTAAAGATTATATAGATTGGTGTATAAAAAGCCATGATAAAGTCTCATTCATATCATACAAATCATACAATAGCCTTAGGCAGATAGTTCAGAGTGGAACAATTAACGATACACACACAAGGGAGCACCAACTTGGCAATCCCCCAGTACCATTCTTATGAACAAATATTATATTAGATACTATAGATTAACAAACATATGACAGCATAACTTAATCATGAATGTGTACTCAAATCAATATAAACAAGAAATAGTTCCTTGGGAATGGCCTCGAGGTAACTGGGGAATGGCCTGGAAGAACTTTAGCTTGAGATAACAACAACATCTTTGTCATTTTCAACATCCTTATGGCGAAATAAAGAATCAGCTTCCAATTACCTCTCAAGAAAGCCACATAAAGGTCAAATGTTGGAATAGACCTAAAAACACACCCCATGAGTTTGGTGTTTTAAATTGTCCATCTTCATTATTTCAAAAACTAATCTTACCTTATAGTGCATTGTGTCTAATATGTAGATAGTTTGTGGGTGATAGCTTGATCTTATATACAGCAGACCACCACTGTCAAGCAGCTTGGGTCAAGAACTAGAAAGTGTATTAAACCTTGCACCAGATAAACTCAGTAAATACCTGAAAGGCAAGCACCATATTCTGATAGACAACATAAAGATGACAACACTGTTGCTGTCCTACCTGATGAAATATGACGTCATTGACTTTGCATCAAAGCAATACATTCAGGTCAGTTTTACCCAGGGTCTGATAGTTGGGTCAGATTTTCAGAAAATGTCAACTTTGACAATCTTCTCAAATAACCCAAATTTCAGACGAAAAAAAAGTTCAAAATACAAATCAACCATACCAAACACATTGCTAGAATCAATGCAATGCCAAATATACTCGAACTTACGGTGTATTGACCAAATTGCTGCCTAATTTAGCAGAATTGACTAAATGTATACAGCTGCCAATTGTACATTTTCTGAAAATCTGACCCAGTTAGTTATTAACTGACAGAAAGGGCTGACTGAGGCATAGAAACAAATCCGTAGAGAACCGAGATTGAATAACATTACTTCTGTCACTGTATACTTAAGTCACCCACAAGACCAACCATATTTATGTACAAAAAGTACTAAATACCTGCTGAAAAACATGTTTCATGATCTCCTGTGTTGCAGTCAATGGGCAATGACCAGGACAAGACAGACAAACTTCTAGATGGGATAAAGACAGTGGAACATTTCAAGGGACTGGTAAGGTCTCTGAATGATGCCAAACAAGGATACATCTTAAGCAGCATAGGAATGAACCAACAGGAAGCTGACCAGATTATGGCGAGTGGAGGTAATACCCGTGGTTATATTTTATTGCTATTCTCATGCATATTTCTTACACTTCAATGAGAATTCAATGCTAGAAACTCCTGCATTAAACAAATCTTTCAATCAACGAATTGATTGAAAGCATATTTTAAAAATGTCCTGTTGGTCTCTAACCTTATCAGGCAAATGTTTACAGAGCTTTTGTTAATATTTCAAATATTTAGCTGAAGGTCTGAATATTAACACATTATCATTTTTTTAAAAGAAATTGTAATGAGCTGGTTTCGATGTTTTACATGGACATTCTCACAGACTCAAGGAAAAAAAGTTTCTTATTCGATAATGTACATAGGATCTTTCTTACTAGAGTTGCAGTACTTTAAGTTTTTTAATATTAAATTATTACATTATGCCGACACAGTTTATATAGTATTTTTTGGTTTACATACCTTTGGAACATTTGTTCCTGAATCAGATTATATAAACAAGTAATACATTTTTTTTTCATTTTTTCAACAAAGAGCAGCTCACTTCAGTACAAGATTGAAACAGAATCATCTATATAATGCACGATCTGGTAAAAACAACATGTCTCATGAAAATATGACATTCATATCTCGACCTGATTTTCCTACATCCAATCGTTATTTTTCCTTAGATATGATTTTAGATTTTTCCAATTCTCAGAGCCAGATACAGAGCCAGTGAGAGCCAGTGTAGCTGCTGTAGCTGATTCTGTCAGGTAAAGTTCGTCATCTTTACACAAAACACCTAAACACACAACATTTGAAGTACAATACTTTCCCTGGGTATTTGTATTTCTGTATTGTATTTAAATGGTTTTTTTATTTTAATCTATTGTGATTACTATGAGAAGACATTTATCCTGCTACAGTGGGAGGTTTTGAAGTCTTAGGTCCAGACAGTGTTGTTCAAGTAGTGTACAGTACCTCTTCTGTCAATTACTGGAAGTGGCTCGCTGCTCAGCAACTGATTTGTCTGATCTTCACATTTCAAATAAAGTGAATATATTGACTGCACAAAGTTTAGAATGATTACACCTGCTTACACTTCAATCTGCTTACAATCTCACATAATAATAGCAAGGAACATATCTAGTCAACAAAATGTTCATCATTCCATACAGCCGTGCTTTTGGCATGTACCTTAAATATTTTGGAGTCTAATACTTTGTCAGGCAAAGTCTGGAGGTTGTCCCAGGAGTAGGGTATTGTGTTAAATATTTTCTTAATCTGTCTCAGTATGTGTGTGCCTTAAGTAAAGTTTCTAGTGTTAATACTCTGGGTGCATTAAATACAAGGCCAACCTGAAGGGAATGTATCCCAGGTTGCACAGATGCACTTAGGATGCGCAGCCCTTGCACGGCCACGAACTACATCCGGATTCAGGGAAAAGTGCAGCCAGTGTAAGCCAGCCTTGCACATCCGGCTGCACTTTGGCTGCACTTTAGCTTGGCTGCACTTTGGTTGCACATTCGGCTGCACTTTGGTTGCACTTTGGTTGCACTTTGGTTGCACATTTGTGTCTCGCTATATCAAAATGAGTCCCATGTCGGCAAAATCGATTTCGGAGTTAGCTATTGGATGGGTAAGCAGCAGGAAAGAGCTTTCCAATGATGTATAGAGCTTAATTGTAGGCCTATCAGGTAAATTTATAGGTTTGCGGTGAGTATTTAATGGACGCGGTTACTGGAGGAGCCGGAAACTGAGATATTGACCTTCAAAGTTGTGGGACATTTCTTCGATGCGCCGACCTTGATTACGGGCATTTAATATGAGCCGATATTTATGAAATTTAGGACACATGTTACTAGCTACCAGGGCCACAACATATACCAAATTCAGTTGATTTACTTATTAATTATTATTTTATCGCGCGGTGAAAAATGGGTAAAATTTGGACAAAAAAAATTTCAAGGCAACTTTTGTGGGATGTATGTCGGGCGCGCTATCATGCAAAATGACCAGTTCATATGATGAGATTTTCTCAGATTTGGGATATGTATTATTGACTAGTAGGGCCACAATATATCAAAAAAGGTAATAACCAGTAATAACCAGTAATAACCAGTAATAACCAGTAATAACCAGTAATAACCAGTAATAACCAGTAATAACCAGTAATAACCAGTAATAACCAGTAATAACCAGTAATAACCAGTAATAACCAGTAATAACCAGTAATAACCAGTAATAACCAGTAATAACCAGTAATAACCAGTAATAACCAGTAATAACCAGTAATAACCAGTAATAACCAGTAATAACCAGTAATAACCAGTAATAACCAGTAATAACCAGTAATAACCAGTAATAACCAGTAATAACCAGTAATAACCAGTAATAACCTGTAATAACCAGTAATAACCTGTAATAACCTGTAATAACCTGTAATAACCTGTAATAACCAGTAATAACCAGTAATAAGTGTCCAGCCTTCTTTTCGCCGTACAGAGGTGTCGGACGTGCCTGGCGTAGCTCCGACTTTGCCTAACTTCTCACCTCATATCTCAGGAACGGACAATACAATCACCTCTCAAAGAACAGTATAGTATGAGATATGGCGCTGGGAGCTGAGTGAGTGTTTTAAGTTGAAATTTGACCTACAACTTATGTGATTTCTAGTGACTTTAATATTGAAATACCCTAATATCGTCCAAGAAAATGGACGGGAAAGTTCAATTTCTGTCCGGTGACCAGCATTCGAGCGCATTCAATGATCCGCTAATCCCCAAACAACCTAACAAAGAGATTACTTTGCTCAAACCAGTAGAACTTATACCAGACGACGAAATAGCTTCTCTTACGGACTGTGCTATTCTGGACGATGACTCTTCGGTCGAATCTCTGAAAAAATCTTTGGCAATGGCACATAGAAACAATGACAGATTACTTTCGAAAATGGAGGATATGGTGATTAGCGAGAATAATATAAAGGATGAAATGAACCTCCTAAGATCCCAATTAGCTATGGTCGTGGAAGAGAATAATTCTCAACATGAAAAAATGCTATCCCTTGAAATCAATTCCTACCACAGTAATCTGATTATATCTGGTCTCTCCCAAGACAAACAGGAAGATACCTACCAAAAAGTCTTTCAATTGTTTGGTCAACTAGATCCTCCCTTCAAAATAGAATCTATCATCCATGCCAGGAGACTGGGTAAAACACAATCGGGCGTTAAACAGATCCTGGTAAAACTAGAAAACGAGGCCATTCGAAACTTGATTTATGACAAAAGACGCAACTTGAAAGATAATCAGAATTATCCCAACGTGTACATTAATCCCGATTTACCTGACGAGATTCAGGAGCGCAAGGCTAAGTTCAGAATGATTCAACACTATAATAATTTTTAGTATGCCTAGGACAGGTAGGGTATTGCTGGTGGGGGCTCAGATTACTTGTGATCAACTTAAATATTTGCTAATTGTTATTATGAAAATTTGTTAGTATAAATTTACTCCTTAACCGTTCCCATGAAGTACTGTTTGCCAGATATATTCAGTCAGAGTTACTGAAGGCAACTTTAGATTGAACATCTACAGCCCAGATTTAAAGGTACAACAGCATAATTTGCTTCCTTTTATTCATCATTTATCATCAGCACTGGACCTGCATTTCAATGGTTGATGAGTTTGGACACTCCCAGCTGACTAGGCACATTCATATGTACAGTTAAATGGGTGGTTTGATCAGGTTGATTCCCAACATCATACATGTACATTATACATATAAACTCTAGAAGAGTATCACTTATAATATTCATAAGTATTCGTTGGACAATAACAATAGTGTATAAATGCCACATTAGTGTATTAGCGGTAGTTTTATTGTTAAAGAAATTATAAATGCAAAGCAGTGACCTTTCACGCCACCTAGTGAAAAACAAGTACCGCCACCTGGTGAGAACAAGTTGCACAGTACTTGCCTATGACAGAAGTACCATGTATTGTACCATATAGTACCATAATCCTGTGTAGCCTTGCCAGGAGCATGTTCGGCCATGCTATACCTTATTATTCTCTAGCAAAAGAAATAAATGATTATCTTTGGTAAATACTCTATCATGTAAAATATTCTTTTAAATACACACACTTCATATCTACCAAAAGCTGAGGACATAAGGAATTCAACCACATGCATCATTCTGATCTCACTCCTAGCAGGCATGCGTCACCGCCGCGCGTAATCGTTACGCATATTTTCATGGGATAGTTATGAAATAATACATATTTATAGAGGTCCTGACGTGGGCGTCCCTTCACTGTCAGGAATCTATGGAGGATGGTATTGCGGGGTACTGAAAACCGACCCGAATTTCGTCCGAATTTCTGGTCAATTTCGGCCGGCCGGAATTCCAAATCCCGATTTCCGAATGAATTTACTTTATTGATCGCTAAATCGCCAATCAATAAACATAATCAATATTTGTACTTTACTTTATTATATATATGATATCATATTTGCAATTGAATGATTATTATTGATATTTGTGTTTATTTGGGAGAGAAAGTACATCTCATTGGTAATTATAGTTTGGTTTCCTTACACATTGAGTCAGGTATTTTGGGTTACTTTAATATATCCAGTATAGTCAGGAATATTTGTATTTGGCTTATATGGCAAGAATTAAATCTTGTCCTTATGTATGTAGATCTCCTTAAGAGGTATGTTTTTTCTAATATAGGCACCGTATGAAGCACATCCATGGTGGACAATACATTTGAATATTATTGTTAAATGTCTTGGCCTGTAAGTAAATAAAAAAAATAATTCGCCTAAACAATGTCTAAAATGATGTCCAAATATAAATGCTCATTACTCGAAAACTTTTTGAGCCTTTTCCACAATTCAAAATGTATTAAATACCTTAACATATCTATTTGACTGTCCTAAAATCATATAATTATTGAAGCATTATCTGTACCTCATTTGGCAATCGTTGCTAATAAGGTATTATAGAAGGTGAATCTTTTACAATATGAAATAGATATAATAAATTATTAATTAACATCTGTACAGGCAAGTTAATTAAAGATATAAACTTGTATTGTATACTAAACGAACCGGGAACATGTCAGCATCACAGGGCTTTTTAAAGTATTCAAATCCGTTGGGAAATGGCGACACAGTGAAATGTACATCACCTGGCTATTTTAGAGGGAATACAGCCCCCTCGCTCGAAAACATTTAGTACGGCTGTACAAAAAAGCTAGCGCAGCCACCGGGCCCACTAGAGCGGCAGTAGGTGTTCAAGCTGAGGACTACCGTCCTGGTGGGACGCCCGTACAGCTGCGCAGCAGACGTAGTATTCTCCCACCTTTCCCGCATTGGATGGTGGGTGCCATGTCACACGGGATCTCGCCATGTATACAGCATGAAGAGATTTATGTGTATCCATTTTGTATCTATACATAGTTAAGCGTTATCAATGGTGATGATTTAAGAGTTGTGACACTTGTGATAAAAATTGATGCCAGGTCATTGACACTGACACTGATGCCAAATCATCTCTATATTGGATTAAAATAAATAATGAAAATATCAATTTATTTTGCCTTGAAAATACTTAAAAGGCTTTAGTATAAATCAAAGATACGTAAAGAAAATATAAAACTACAATATAGAATAAAATAAAAAACAAAAACAAAAATGTCAGTTAAATCCTAGTTAAAAGCCTTTTTAAATTAATCACATTTTAGCATTGTTTAAAAATAGTTTGAAACAACAGATTTGAAGAGCTAAGATGTAGTTTCTTAAATACTTATGGGTACCATGACACTAAAATCTCTTGATTGGGTGATGGTGGATGGGCTAAAAGGAACTTTAAGATGAGGAGAGGAGGCTCTTTAAGTACACCGTCACTAAGCTGTTTATTGCCTTGAAGGTGGGGAGAAGAATGATGCTGTTTCTCATAACTTAAACCCATCATGTATGTTGGGACTACATGTGACCATTATTCCTTCAGGTTGAAATATGATGGATGTCAATAATGTGTTCTAAATTGTTGCAGGCTCCCTGTACCCAGCTGCACAACATTAGCACTAAATCCCGACACATTGTTGAGCAGTATGCCTGGTTTCACTATGAAGCTGAATGAGAGCCGCCCCATTCTCATGGAAGAAATAAGAATGTCAACACGCCTGATCGCACTGATGTTGAAACATGGGGTCATTGATATGACCTTGAAGCAACAAATTGAAGTAAGTATTAACTGCACATCATAGTAACAAACAAAATTGAGACTAATTACATATCTCATGTTTACAGTCAAACTTTTAAATCTTTTGTCAATTGTTGACAATACAAAGACTCACATTGACTATTATTGATTTCCCTGGAGTCTGTCAACCTATTTGTCACTTGATTTTGATAAATAAAAGATTGCTCTATCGATCTATCTATCTATGCCAATGCTAGAGTACAACATTCCCTGACAATCTCCTTTATTGCAGAGCATCGGCCCTGAACAAGACCAAACAAATAAACTTCTTGATGGACTGAGGACTGTAAAACATTTCAAGGGACTATCGATGGCACTCATAGAAGATGATCAAGACTTCATCTTAAAGAACATTGGAATAGACGTAGATCGTTTCCAGCAGTATATGCAGGCCAAAACTGGGACAAACTGCTTAACTTGATCCACTTGGATCTAAAATGTAGAATGATAGATGGTGAATATGTTATACCTTAATCCTTGTGGCACATGTATATTCTCTAAATGGCATGTATGGTTATATATGTGACAATGCTACTCCGATACGCTAGATGGTGTCACCGCTGCCTTTCTTTTCCGCTCCCGCTTCAGTGACCGGTGTCAGTCTTGGGACTGGCTGCCATACCGACAACAGGTTTTGTTTGAGCTGGTCTCATGTAAATCTTTTCTGTTACCATGACTGAATTTAAATTCAAGATGCCAAGCAGTTTAGTTTATTTAACTATTCCATTCATAGATGTACAGTAATTGAGAAACATGTCAATTATAATCCAAAAGACATTTAAATTCTGACCCCTGTAAGTTAATATCATTATATATATATGCTATACATATGATATGAATATAATGTCACTATGGGACAACTCTGATGCATTTCTCTTCTTCGCAAGTCACTAAAACTTGAAATGGCTCTGCATTTAAAAATAACTAGATCTTGATCCACACACCTATGAAGGTATATATATCTATTGCAGCTTGGTAGGTGCATCAACTTAAGCAAACTGTGATACTATATAAGAGGGCAAAATATTATGTTTTCACTATTTTATATATTTTGTCACATTCCGTGCTCGTTCTTAGATGTTATATTGTTGAATCTTGCCAATCACCCTTTTATCCGGTTGAGGATAAGTATGACCAAGTGTGGATATAGGAAGTTTAAAAGTTATGGGAGAGCAAGAGATATTGTCTGTATCATTTTATTGTCCCTCACTGAGGAAGCTTGGGGTGAAACATAGTATATACACAGTTACATGGCAAACATGACTAAGAATGAAAAATGCTAATGAAGTGACTTGCTTATACAAATAAACACACTTACAGATGATGTGTCAGTTTAAATGATACCAAAATAACGTTACCTAACCTCTTATCATTATAATTGATACATATTTAACGCATATTTTTATGTTTATGTTTTTTATTGTCAGCATTTCGTCTTACAGACACTGTTTCTCAGCGTATCATGTGAAAAAGAATATATATGATAACATAATGTTGCTTGAGAAATATACTGAATAACTTACATTGAAATACATTATATACTTACTTAATTCAACAATTATTTCCTCGATCTCAAAAAATAACTTTTAGTATGGCTTATCGTTGAGAACGATTTCTAATACTGTCTCTTCGGAGTGTTGGGCGCAGTGGTGGTATTGGTTGCTGCTGTTTCCTGGCCAGGTACCAATTTATCTGGGTCTTTACCCTCTCGTAGGGTTCTATAACTTTTTCCCCCAGTGCGTTTCCCCCCCACCTTTTTGCTCCACATGCCTTTCTCCGCTAAAGTGGAGTCAGAAGGAATGTGCCTATTTCCGCCACACTAACACTGGTTTGTGCCTTTTCGCGCCACCCCACTGCACTGTGCCGTGTTGTGCACCACTCAATGGAGCCCATCCCTTCAACCCCAGTCCGTGCCAGGTGTTGTTTTGCGGAAAGGATTGACCTAAATGTTTTGGCGTTTATCTCCGAAACTTTTCAAGATTCTTTCAAAAGGAAAACGGAAACACATAGCTACATATATGTTCACTCAGTTCTGTGAAGTTAACATTATTATAGACCTATTTCTTCTACCTTTTTTCTTGATTGTCGCACGGACACTATATAACATATTTCTACAGCCCTAAACCCCTTCTAAATCCCTTCCGCGGAAATAATTGGTCTAAATGTTCCGGCTTGTAACGCAAAAACTATCTACGATTCTGTTTTAAAAAAACTGTTTTACATAGCTATGTACGTCCCCTCAAATGTGTAAAAGTGATACCGTTATATACTTATTTTTTCTACGTTTTTTTCTTGATCCTCGCACGGACACTATATAACATATTTCTGCCGCGCTAAACCCCTTCTCATTCAAAACTCGATGTATAGCCTAGATTTATAATCATATATAACACTTTCTGGTATGGCATGTAACGCAAGTAGTTTTAGTAGAATACACTTCTTACCATTGTGTTTAAATAAAGAAATGAAAGAAGATGTAATTCAGCAAAAATTATAAGACTCTGATAAGACAATCCTACATACTACTACACTGCAAGTGAAACCGTCTTCGTACTAAACGTTTTTGAAGACGGTTTTTTTGTCCCCTTTTAGAAGACGGTTTTTTTCCGTTACCATGTTCAAAAACGTTTAGCTTCTATATTACCGTCTAGGCATTAAAAACCGTCTTCAATAGCGTATCAGAAAACGTTTAGATAATCGTTCACAAAATCAAATAAAAATTGATTGAAATTAGCTTAAAAATTGATTGAAATGAAAAAATATATTATATGGCCATTTCCACCAATTTGACAACATTTGAGCCCCTAGCCCCCCCTCAGAACCCCAAAATCAAATCTTGCATTAATAAGATGAGTTGTTATTTTTTATGAACCTTATATATATGTGTATTGAACTGCCAAGTATGGAACCATTCTGATTATTAGTTATTTTTTTACAGGGGGGTCGAAATATAGCTCCCAAATAGGGAAAAAGGCCAAAAACAGCATGAAGATTAACGACATATCATGTGAATAAGAACATAAAATGCAACTAAAGTTAATAATTTCATTTTATCTAGCACCATATCATATAATTTGTGTAGGAATAGACTGCGAAATTAATATAAAATGAATAATGACAGTTAAAGTATAAAAATCTATCACAAATTGAGCCTGAAAACAAGGATATATTTTCTGCCTCACTTATGTGCAGAGCCCAACAAAGTAATAAAAATATAAATATGAATAGAGTAGAAAACCATTCGATTTAAAAAGTGATAACATCTTACCAGACACTAATGTTTTTTTCCAGTAAGGACTTGTGTCTTAAACTTCTTAATATATTAATTTTGAATGTTATAAATGCAATATATTAATTTCAGGATACTCTCATGTACAGACATTGCTATGGGGAGCAAATGAAGATTAACGACATAAAATCATGAAAAAATAGCGATTTTAGAGCTTTTTACTGTCTGCTCTGTACCCTTAGCTTGTTATATGTTTGTCAATTTTAAGAATAGAGACAATCTACATATACAGATGCATCGGCCAGAGGATGACGATTCATGCCATATATACTTTCATGTATCTAATGTCAATATTTCAGAAATTATCCCCCAAAATAATGTTATTTTGGCAAAAATGTCTTATGCACTGCATATCGTGACCACTGCATATTTTAACATTTTTAAAGATAAAGATGCATTTATGAGAGCCATAGTCTCATCAATTCTCATCCGATTTTAATAATTCAAAATTCACAGTAATGCTGACATCCTTGCGGTTCGTTTCGTGTATAACACAACTTTCTACTGTAATTATTTCCCCATCTACGAACGTTAAACGATAGTAATTGTTACTCATTTTCCCGTGACACATCACATTTGTATGTCGTTAATCTTCACATATGTCGTTAATCTTCAAACCCCATTTTCCTGTAATAAGCATGTAAAACCTAGTCTGAAATTCTAAGTATTGATATTTATAGACTGATATTACTCATAATTAATAATAAATATCAAATTTAAAGTTCATTATTAAATTGCTTCCTCAAAAAACCATAAAATCGTTAATCTAGGGATGTCGTTAATCTTCATCACCCTGGGTTCCCACATGAGGCTGGCACCATGCATTTTGTCTGCTCAGGTCCAAGAAAAACTCTAACCAATACTTTTAATGATCATTACCTATCAAATCCTGTGAGTTTTATCATTATTTGTGATTATTGGGTAATTTTCAATTTTTTTTTTTTTTAAAATTCCACTTTATTTGACAGGGATGTCGTTAATCTTCATCAGGGGTACCCACATTTTTTTTTTCATTATTTTGATGGCTTTTGGCCAAAAAATATTTTTTTTGCAATTTTTTTTTACAAAGATCATATTCACGTAACCTACTATCACAACATATAAATAAAAATGTTCAATTTTGAAGATTATTTAGAAATTTAGCAATTCCACGGACTAATGGCAGTTAAAAAAAACGATTTTTGCCCCCAAAATGGGATTTTGAAATAAAAAAAATAAAAAAATTGGGCTAAAAATGCCAAAAATGTGGTTCCACAGGTTGGTAGAACCATCCAATCAAAAAAAATAATCAAATTATTGGTAATTAATTTGATTTAAGCCCATTTTATCCCTTTCCACGGTTGGGGGCCAAATGTTGTCAAATTGGTGGAATTGGCCATATATGTTTTTATATATATAGGGAATGTTTGAAAAGACCATTTATGAAATCCTATTGGTCTGGAGAATTCTTTTGGGGATAGATAGGGGACAATGAAATTAATATTATCAAGGTTATGTGATCAATATGGCAAGACAATATTTACAAACGAGGAGAAGACAAATTATGTAATTTTTAACCAGTTCTTTATTACATAAACATAAGTTCATATGTAGTATTGTTTACTGCGTTAACAGTAGCTAGAAAAGGCTTGAAAACCTCCCATGATGCCGGACAAATGGCTTCTCATGTGATTAATAAAACTGTTTAAATACAATATAAATACAAATACATAAATACAAATATTCAACTATTGCTAATGAACATAAAATATAAATCAAACGGCAGTAAACATTATCAGAAACAAAAGGAAGCCATCAAGGTAGCAGTCAATTTGCCTTCTGACAAATATGTAGTCCAGGTTGTTAGAATGAGAATGCAGAATCATGGCACACCTGAGAATTATGGACTGTACAGACTCAAAAACAGAAACCAATCTGCTATTAAGAAAACTTACAAAATAAAACGATGGTCATTTTCTAAAATCGTTCAAACCTTCCTGAGATTGAACTATAATATTAAATGAAGAACATATTGCAACTACACTATATAGTGGCTTATGTCATTGCATTATATTATTTCACCTTTGAATGTGGTTGATATGCACGGCCCAGTGAGTTAACACTGAGCGCAACTCAGTCCTGAGGCCGATACGACCTCCGTATCAGGCCTCAGGACTGATATGGAATGAATATAGTTCTCCAACAATAATAGTATTAGCGCAAATAAATGAGTTGCAAAATTTAAAAAAATAATTTAATACATCTATTATAGTAATTTACTGCAGAACATAAGCAAAAACATAAGCAAAATAAATGTACATGACAGTGCAGAATTAAATAATTTTGCGTTCTAAAATATAGGCCTAGTCCCAGGTTGGAAAAAACGGTGCGTAGAAATACACAGATGCATCATGACGGGAGTCATGACGGGTGTCATGATGTAAACAAAGACGTTGACGTAAACAAAGATGAATGTAAATATAATTTCATCCATAAATCTGTCATACTCCATTACATTTTTAATAAGTAGAACCTAACGGCGAAATAAATACAAAATAATCCGCGGGACATAGCGGGAAAATCTGTATCGTCCCTTGGCTTCGGTATCCCACCGCAGGTGCTAAGCACCCTTGGTCGGATACCTCCGCCAGGGGATGATACGTCTTCCCACTATGTCCCTTGGTCATTTTTGTCTTAATATTGTATCTGTGTCACAGAAATACAAATCTATCATTATTTTTTAATAAGACGTATACTTTTGTTCAAAGTTGATGAATGATGACGATGGAATGGGTCTGATGTACTGATATATCACTACATTTCACAGAAATACAGCTTCTCAATACCATTAATATAGCCAACATTTTTTAAAGGGTTTACTCCCTCAAATATTTAGGGTTGGAGTATACACACACCAATATCATTGCAATTAATTAACTCCCTATGCTATATCCCAGAGATGAAAATCCACACGATAACATATAGATCTCTAGATTTTATACCCTGAAAGTTAAATATTGACACCACATACAAAGAATTTGAACACAAATCCATGCATAATGCTATTGCAGAACAGTAACTGAGGAGAGGGGCGAGATAGGGTGAGGTTATGAGAGGAGGAGGCGGGGGAAATGGTGGTGTGAGGGGGTTGAGGAGAAGAGGGGCAAAATGGGGTGATGGTATGAGAGGGGCTAAGTGGAGGAGGGGAGGGGCAAGATGGGGTGAGCCTGTGAGGGGAGGGGGAGGGGCAAGGTTGGTGAGGGGATGAGAGGGGGTATTTGGAGGAGGGGAGAAGTGACATAAAGTGATGGTATGAGAGGGGATGATTGGAGGAGTGAGATGGGGTGAGAGTAAAAGAGAGGGTGAATGGAGGAGGGGAGTGGTCAGATGGGGTGAGGGTATGAAAGGGGAGAGTGGAGGAGGTGAGGGGTGAGATGGGTGAGGGTATGAGAAAGGTGAGTGGAGGAGGAGAGAGGTAAGATGGGGAGAGGTATGAGAGGGGGTGAGTGGAGGAGGGGAGGTGTGAGAGGGGCCGAGGGTATGAGAGGGGTGAGTGGAGGAAGGAAGGGGGAGATGGGGGAGGTATGAGAGGAGGGGGAGTGGAGGAATGGAGGGGTGAGTTAGGGTGAGGGTATGAGAGGAGGGGCAGTGGAGGAGGGGAGGGGTGAGATGGGGAGAGGGTATGAGAGGAGGGGAGTTGGGGAGAGGCGAGATGAAGTGATGGTATGAGAGGGGGTGAGTGGAGGAGGGGAGGCTGAGATGGGGTGAAGTTAGAAGAGGGGGTGAGTGGAGGGAAGGGGCGAGTTGCAGTGAGGGTATCAGAGGGTGAGTGGATCAAGGGAGGGGTGAGGGTAGAAAAGGGGGTGAGTTGAGGCAGGGAGGGGTGAGATGGGGTTAGGTTAGAAGAGGGGGAGAGTGGAGTGGGGGGGGGGGGGGGGTGAGGGGCATGATGGGGTGAGGGTATGAGAGGGGGTAAGTGATGGAGAGGAGGTGAGGAAAATCATATAATCCTATCAACTTGGTTTTTTGTGAGGGGTCTACACAAAATGGACCACACTTTTTACCAATCAATTCAAACATTTAAAAAGAAATCGCACACATTGTTTCATTTAAAAATAAAAAGATTATGGAGCACACAACATACATTCTATATCACATATCCACTTGAAACCATTATTTCAATTACTTACATCATTTAAAACGTCCAGATCTTATGGCCAACAAAGGCTATTTATATTACAAGCTAAAGACAAAATACTTCACATGAGTGGATCAATATACAATATAATAGCCTAACTTCAGTTCATATAAGTTTAAGTAGATAAACACTTCAATTAATGCATCTTGCGTAGAACCAGTTGGAAAATCATTGAAGCCAATCTGAATCTGGACATTAATCAGAATTAGAAGAAACCAACTATAACAATTAACCAATTAACAAAAACTGCATAAATGATTATTTCGGAATTACAATATGGAGTAGATCCCATACATCATCCACTATCACACATCGACTTTAACCCATTAATTCAACATTTTACACATGACAGAATGGTCTGATATCTGCTCCTCAGTGAGGACAGTAAACTAACAGTCTTCTACAATTTGGGGTTTCTTTCCTGCGTCTTAAAGTTTTGCAGGATTTCTCCCACCTTTCCACATCTTCATGCATGTCCTGGAGGTTCCTCAGCATAGTGGTGTATGTCAACATCTCAGTGTGGAGGAGACAATCCGCAAGGGCAGAAAGGGTTGTCCACTGGGTAACAGAACTTAAGATTGGCACACCTGAAATGATGGGTTTAGAAAGCTCATTAATATGAAATATTCCACTGGACACTTTAGAAAAATAGGACAGATGTAAATTATTTATACAAATATATAAGGGGCAACAGGTTATGAATCTAGTATAATAATAGGAAAAGCCTGCTATCTGAAAGTAAAAGAGAGGAAGAGGAGGGAACAAGATAGATCTGTTGTCTTAATATTTAATAAAGGATCAATTTCCATAAATGTAACGAATATTAAGACATATAGGAATCCGCTGCCATCACACTATAGTTTCCCTACTTCTGATTAAGCAATTATACAGTCTGATTGTTGGTTAATGTTTATTAGAAAGTATCATAGACATTCCCAGCTACATTCTTGAGGATGAAGCAAAAAATATAGGCCTACTCTAGTGATTGTATATAATTTATTTTTATTATTACAAGTTAAACCGTTCTAAGATATATACTTATAGCCCCTTCAACATCACCCTCCCCAAGTGAAACTGTACAAAGAATATTGATGAATAAACGACTAGCCTAGGGTATTTTTTTATTCATGGGTCAAGTATAGGCCCCGGCCCCCGCACTCAGATACAAAAATGACACGCATGCTCGTTCCCATTTCCGCAGAGATAGGGGGTCTTTTAGGGAAAGTTCGCATGTCCTCGAAAACCTAAAAAAAGGGTCTTTTTTCAGGAGGAGTTCGCGGAAATGGAAAAAAGGGTGTTAATTCAGGGTGGGGATAACCTTTTCGGGAACTGGGATTGAGGCCTATAGGTCGAGATTTGGGATTTAAAAGGGTCTATGGGATTCGGGAAAGGGATTCAGGACCAGATTTAATTTTTCCAGGTATGGATTGTAAATGAAAAAAACGGGATTGCAAATTGAAAACCTGCGGGATTCGGGAAATGGGGCTTATAAAATATGGGAACCAGGATTCAAGAGGGGTCAGTTGGTGAAGTGGAAAGTTTGTTTGTGACATTAAAGCTTGGGAAAGTTATGATAGAGATAATCCTTCCTTCCCCTTCCCCATCTTGGTCATTTGATCTTCCCCCCCCATAGGGGTTTATAAATCGCTCTTAACACAGGAAACTCGGAGCATCTATTACATGTTTATGCCTTTTGGAATGTCAGCGTTCTAATGAAAAGGGGGGTAATTTTAAAAATGTCAGCGTTTTTCAGAAAATAGGGGTGTTTTTTAGGGCTGAAAAGTCAGCGTTTTCATGGAAAAAAGGGTACTTTTTCAGCTGAAAATCCGCGGAAAAGGGTATGTTTTCTGATAGGTGGAACGAGCCTATGTCCTACTTAGTGTATCTGAGTGCGGGGGCCGGGGTATAGGCCTACAGCCTCTGTTAGAACACCCCCCCCCCCTACTCATATATGCACAGGAAAAGTGTTGTCAAGGACGCAGACTTCCAATGCGCATAACTGATGTTGTATAAATTTATAACGTTACATTATTGCGTCTGCGAGCAGGCAAACGTCAACTTCAATGTCGCTGAAAATTCTGGTTCATTTTCTCGAAAAAGTTCACCAGGCATTTAAACTTTTAATCCAAACTCTACCAGCTAGATGGGAGAGGAGAGACCAGAGATGAAGAGCAGAGAAGGAGAGAGGGAGGGGGAAAGAAAATGAGGCAGACACAGGCGGGGAAGGGAAAGGAGTAAGAGTGGGAGAGAGTGGGGTGGGGCAGGTTTGGGAAGTAACATCAATGTTACTCCCCATGGTGAGATGAAGAAAATAAGAATGAGAGACTAGCTGAGACTCAGAGACGTGGAAGAGAGAGCAGAGGGAAAGAGCAGAGAATGAGAGAGCAAGGGAGGAGGGGAGACAGACAGATGAGACGGGAGAAACGGGGGGTGCACTATAAATCAATGAAACACATTGTCCTTGCCCTTGGCTTGGTCGCTGTCACCCCTTAATCAACATAATTATAACACTTTGGGTAAGGCTTGGTCAAGACTTGAATTATAGAATTGATTAAATAGAAACATGTTCTTAGAGTTAGACTTACATGTCATAAGTCACCAACCAGGCCAAATCAGGTATTGCCTCGCCTCAATGTGTGTTAGGCCTGTACGGTACTTCTCGTCTTCTGTGTATTGTCACCTCGTCAATTTCTCAAACAGTCTGTATAATAGGGCAGCACCACTTTGTTTGTGTACCTCTATGGTTCCCGAACAATCATCTAATCAAAACAAAACATACATCGTTGTACATACACAGTTAGGCCTAATGATAGTGAATCTAACAAACGTGGGAGCATAGAAAGAATTACTGTTTACCTGGGCTGTTTACCCACACCAGTATGTTATCGAAAATTACAAATGTGTTGTCAATGTACAGCCTCTAAATACTATAGATTCCGACTAGGCATGGAACACATTAATATTGATTCAATTCTAATGAATAGGGTTATTTAACTTACCTGATATTCTCTGTTACACGGTTGGCATCTCCATTGCACTTAGTTAGAGGTAGAAACATGAAAACCGGCCGGGTCTAAATATAAACAACCGTTGCAAACTAACACGTCAAACCATCCGCCATTTTGTCTAGTGGCTTACGCATGCGCGTTTTAGAAAAGCTGTCGCAGCTTTCTATGCTCCCAGGTCGCTACTGGTGAAACATTGCGGCTACTATTAGAGGGTTAATTGTGCTGTGAAACATATCGCACTTAGCACAGAGCTGTGAGACATATTTCACTTTCTATGTATAGCACCAAGAGCTTAGAAAAAAACGATGTTTACCGATTTTACCGAAATAGCTATTATGAACTATAACAGCCTATATCAACAGCAACTATTTTTGACGAGATGATCAATCACAACAACTTTGATTGACACAATCCTCTTTGCACAATGTCCCAAGATATATACATACGATATTCTATATGAGGTGTCTCAGCAATGAGAGGATATCTTAAATTAGAATTAAAACTAAATGTAAGATATATCGTCAAAATGCTCATAAATATAGGTTAGGTTCTTAAATAGTGCGCTTGGTTATTTAAGTGCCATAACAACCGATTTTTTTTGTTAATAAAAACCTCTGAGGAAACGATAAAATAACTAGGCTATATCTAGATTATTTTGTGCATTAAACAATGGATCGATTCACACCATTATTAACAGTTGTATAAAGACCATCATAAATAGTTAAATGCATCTTACTTACTAACAGTCTATTTAAGATTTTTTGTAAATGTATGTATATCTTAAAGCCATATGCAACACTCTTATATTTAAGATTAGGCCGTACAACATTTTTATGAAACACCCCCCTACTTTGTTAATGTTTACAAAACATAATATATAAGTTACCTGTATTTTCTAATATCACGGAACCAATGTATCTTCTAATTGTTACAAAACAAAAGGGTTTCACAAATGTTTTATCCCAACTGATAATAATGAAACAATTTTACAGCGGAACTCTATGCATTTTATACTTCGTTGGGACATTTTTGGAAAAGGAAGAAACTAATTCCATTAACAGGGACATGTATTCGCAATATTTCTGTGTGCCAACAATGGTTTCTGTGAATACACTATCATAGTAAAGCTGCTATGTCGCACATTTATGTTTTAACACTTGTCAATGACCATTTCCCCTCACCCATACTCATGGAGGTGTGGCATCATTTTCGCACATTTGAAAGCTAAAGGGAAACTAAAACAGAGCTTATAGTGTACTCAGAAATCGCCACGATTGTTACAAGGTGAGCCTTTTTTAGAATTCATTTTAACCAGCAACAATTAAATAATAATGACTAGTGAGGTGAAGGGTGCTTTAAAGGAACATACATTGGTCGCTTAGGACCATGATCGGTCACAAAGTTCAGTGAACTAGTAGGCTAGCATAGGCAAAATAATTATACTGAGATTAAATAAATAAAGATACACATATAGGCGGACATGCTAAGTAGGCCTACACATATGCATACAATTCTGTTTCCCACTCATACAAGCTTCGGACTGCTAAATAATATATATACTGCCAAACACCACATTTCTTATGAAAAAAAATGTTTGTTAAGGAATCATAACCTTTGCTTAACATTATTGAAGATGCTACGTATTGAAGACTGTCTACAACAGTTAAAACCATGTAGCAGAACGTTTAGCGCAGTGGACGGGACCGCAGGGCGTGACTGAAAAATCGTAATCACTGGAAAAGCATCTACACAAATGTGTTGTAAACGGGGTTGAAGATGCAAACATGTTCAAGGTTGTTTAGACTGAATACGTTGTGGTAAACGGCGCACTTGTAGTGTAGATACTTATGTTTTAGCACTGTGGAGGGCAAGACGGCAGGATAAGGAAAATAAAATTGATTTACAAAAACAAACAAAAAATGCTATAGTGGCCATAAGGAAATATTCCTGATCCATGATCTAATCTTTTTAAATAATTATAGTGATATCACAAAATCGATTTTCTTTTGTGATTTCTGACACATCACATTCGTGAAAACTCTGTCATGCTGAATATTTCAGGGTTGTGCGGTATGATTGTGTTGATATTAATGTTGGGTATATATAGGATTGAAATAATAAATCAGTCATCGAAACAATGTCTGAAATATTGTCCCAATAATTATGATTGTTACACAAAAGCTACTTAAGCCTTTTCCAAACATTAAATCATATTAAATACCCCCATACAAGCATGGCGGAACAGATACAATATGAGGGGGGGGGGGGGCAAACTTTTTTGGGGTGAGGGGGAAGGTTTGGGGTGGGGAGAGGGGCGATGTAGAGGGTGACCTTGCATTACCCTCCAATAGTATAAGAGAATCGAAATATTTCACCCACATCCAATACCTTATCAGGAAATCGGGCACACTTAATATGCCTATACTACCATAAATAAATCTTTAGATTTTAATGTGGTATATTTTAATTATCACAAAGGTTTGTAAGGCAAGAATATATTTAATAAACTGTCTTAAATTTGCGCTCAGCCCTACAAAAATCAGAACATTTCACAAAAAGATATCTTGTAAATAAATCCTTTTGGCAAATATCAATTTTGCGACTAGTGACTCATTTTCCTGAAACACATCACAATGTATTTATTTAGAGCATTAACAGCACAAAACCAAAATATAATTTCAATATAATCTGGATCATCTATATGAATATATCCAGATCCAGACCCATTTGTTATACCTCAATAAACATGGCCCGCCCTTTGCCGATACCCTTTGGGAGGGAGACATCAATATAGAAGAGAGAGTAGGATGGAAAGAAGGGCCCTGTGGGTTGGGATCTAGGGGTGGAAGGTAGTGGTGGTGAGAACCAATGAGAAGGAGATTAGGTTGGGGAGAGAGGAACAACAAGAGCAGGGAGAGGGGTGCAGAGTGTGAGGTAGACCAGGGGTGACATCTCATATGATTGAAATGTATCACCACTGTGAAATATCTCGAAATAAAAACCTGTTTTTAAAAAGATAAATAAATATCATGCCCTTGTCCCTCATCTCTCGTCTCTCATCCCTTGTCTCTCATCTCTCACCGCCCCTCCCTCATATCTCATCTCTCACCTCTCCTCCCTCATCCCTCATATCTCACCTCTCCTCCCTCTTCTCTCACTTCTCAACCCCCATCTCTCGCCTCTCCTCCCTCATTCCTCATCTCTTGTCTCTCATCCATCATTTCTCACCTCTCTTCCCTTATCTCTCACTTCTCGTCTCTCATCTCTTGCCTCTCATCCCTCATCTCTCACCCCTTATCTCTCACCTCTCGTCTCTCATCTCTTGCCTCTCATCCCTCATCTCTCACCCCTTATCTCTCACCTCTCGTCCCTCATCTCTTGCCTCTCATCCCTCATCTCTCACCCCTTATCTCTCACCTCTCGTCCCTCATCTCTTGCCTCTCATCCCTCATCTCTCACCCCTTATCTCTCACCTCTCGTCCCTCATCTCTTGCCTCTCATCCCTCATCTCTTCCCCCTCACCTCTTGTCCCTCATCTCTTGTCCCTAATCTCTCACCTTTCATCCCTCATCTTGCGCCTCTCATCCCTCAACTGTCCCCTCTCGCCTTTCCCCTTTTGAGAGGAAAGTTCTGTCACACTAAGCAGTTTCTAGTCCAATTCCTTGCATACCTTCAATACTACATATATGAGTAATTCTCCCAAACGGGGAGCATTTGAATTCAAGGTGCCATTTTTTTAGAAAAAATAAAATTTGTTGAATGTCTACAATCTTTGGCGTACACATAGCAGGTAATATCAGTATTATGCAGACGAAGTTTGGGAAGGCTAGGGCCAATATTTCTATTTCTCCACATGTGTTTCAGATGTCTCCATTTTTGCCTATTTTTTGCCTTATTTCGGCCATATTAATGCAGATTTGTAAGATGATTTTGTGTAAGTCTGAGGTTAACTACCCTGTAATTATGACAGCAAAATTAGATGACAAATTCAGAGCTAGGGAATCGATGTTGGCTGCCAAAATAAGACCTGGTTGTAACCAGAAGATTTAATACCTTTTTGTCAAAATATCAGTTTTATTTTAAACAATAACTGTGCTGATATAGAATGATCTCTTTATTTCTATTGATTATGGCGATGCTATAGTCGTAACGGCAACGCTATAGTCGTAACGGCGACATTATAACCAATGCTCACTACAGTACAACAGCATCTGTATTTATTCATATCAATATGTTTTACCAAATTCAGGAAGGCTTAAACAATTATTTGGAAAGATGAAATTTCATGAAATCTTTTTTTAAAAAAAATTATTGTAGATATATCACATGTCGTAACACGACATAAAATATTCCCATAACAGTTCAAGGATTTTTTGTGAGGTATTTTAAAGTTTCAGGGATGTTGTGGGCTAATAACTTTTGGTTTTATCTAAATATACATACGTATACATCTTCCCCACACTACAAACTAAATGTAGTTTGATATATTTAGTTACTCTTGGGGTATGTTATTGTTTTGAAGTCAATATATGTCGTAACAGCGACACAAATATTCCAAAATAATATTTTCCATGTCTAGATCAGTCTATATTAGTGATTACTTAAATATTGTGTTTTCTCATAACAATGAATGTGTGTGCATGTGTAGAAACCATTTTCCTTCAGCAGAAGTAATATATTTTCTAAATGCGCCTGTATATTATGTTCAAATTCCATAATTATTACATATTTTCTAGCCTGAAAAAGCCCTTTTATCACAATAGCGGCGAAGATTTTGGCATAAGAGATTTGAAAGTGGGGTTCCCACGGCCTCATTTTGGCCAAGTGGTTATAATCATGTGTGATCATCCTAAATATAGGTTGTAGATATCCTAGGCTGGAAAACCAAATGCTGCCCGACTGGGAGAATTACTCATATGTGATGACGGGAATGAGTCACACTGTTATACTTTTTTCCGATATCTTTATTCAATGACTTGTGTATATATTTGAAAAGATGACACCAAGCCGATTCCTATGATTGAAAACAGTATTTGTATATTTTAGACATGCGTGTGCGTCAGCTTTAAGAGTATTAAACTCTGTAAAAATCAGAAATTTAAATACAAAGAGAGATATTGTTGCTAATTTTTGCGACTTGTGACTCATTTCCCTCCTCCTTCTCTTCCCCCTTCCATCTCTGCCGTCCCCCTTGCCTTCTTCTTCCTCCACTTCTTACCTCCCCTCTTTGTCCTCCTTCGATCCCTCTCTCCTCTCTCGACTGGAGGAGGAGGTGGAGGAGGGCCTGGAGAAGGAAGAGAGATGAAGGGGTGTAGGTTATGGAAAAGGAGGGATGTGTAACATGTACAATACGTAGTGGGGAAGGAGAAGGGGAATGATAAGGAGTAGAGGGGGGAGAAGGGGGAGGGGACGAAGAAGGAGAGGCCAAGAAGGAGGAGGGAAGGGAAGGATGGCGGGGTGCATGGTGGTAGATGGGGTATAATTTTAATTCAAGGCCTACCTTGATATATTCTTAGTAAAGTAGTTTAATTAATATACATCTGTAGTGAGAAAAATGATTGCTATACAGAAATATTTTTGACTGATGCTCTTATTTTTTACATGAATGGTGTCTGATCTTTCTGAACTTATTATTTATGATTTCATTAGTCTTACCACTGTATGCATTGCATAAGCGTGAGCAAGAGTGACATTCTTTAGCAAATAATTTGTTCACATTTTAACTAAATTATGGGGGGGCCTGGCCCCACAATATAATTATTGGGGAGGGGGTGGCAAGTGCTCCCCCTACCCCCCTCCCGCTTCCGCAGCGCCTGCCTTAATATTTTAATCATTTTCGATGTTTACTTTCAAAAACCGGCCTATTCATTCAGATTTCCTTAGTAATTTGATACATTACGATAACAATATTTATTGTACACCGATTCTAAACTCTTGCGAGTTTTTTTATTTCAAATTCTCTATGTTTTTGACACTGTAAATACTAGATTGTATTTCCCGTCATTTCTACTTTGGATTATGAAGTTTGAAATATGATGTCAGTTATTATATAAACGTTAATAGTGGATATGTTGAAATCTGCTCCATTTGATTTGGCATAAGCAGTTTTTAGTAGCTCATAACAACTGAGAGTGTTGTACAATGATGCATACAATGACGTTTTACTATATCAAACATACCCCACAGTTGGGGAAATGACCAAAAACATTTTTATATAATGCTTTTGACTTAACCAGTAAGACTAAAGGACGCACAGCACAGCACAGGAAGGACAGAGTTCCAATTTATTATTGTTAATAGTAATACGTTTTCCCTAATAGATTACTTACAAAGTGACCGACAGCTGGATCCATGAGACAATAATAAAAAAAATTATTAATATTCTAAAAAATATTAATTGGAACTATTTAATGAAAGTTGTACCTTTTGTTAAAATGAATTCCAAAATGGTTTTCATATTCAATACATATAAAGGTAAAACCATATTCACAAATACATCCAGTTGAAATATATATTGGAAAATGTTTGAATTTTGAATTATAATAGTATACATATAACAATAATAACATTATCACACCTAATTATATCTCGGCGACTATGTAAGACTTCTTCACAATTCCAAATACAACTAATACCCTCCCAACATGTCTATCTGACTGTCGTTACATGACATGGCTATGTGTATAAAACAATTATAAGGAGTACATTACACTAACCAATCCTTATATTGAGTGATCATTGCCTAAATTTATCCGAAACTTGTACCCCCCACACTTTGAAATAGCCAGAGACATCCCTTGGAGGAGAAAGAAAGAGAGAGATGGCAGAGGAGGAAGAGGAGGAGAAGGAGGGGGAGATGGCAATGGTAGTGGCAGGGCTAGCGGCGTCGATCGTCGCGCAAAACTTGGTTGCGCAATATCGTTTTATTTCCTTTTATCCATTATTCAATAACGTCAACGTATATATCATCAGAAAGGCAACTATTCAAGCTTCAAGTTGGTATGAATCATGTACATGTACAACATTTATCAAAGGCGTGAGAGATAAAAGAAAAGGTTGTTTAGTATGCGGCCGCCCATGGGTAAAATATGGAGCGTGCTAAATGCGGAGTGAATATGTACAGGGAGAAAGATGTGTGTGTGCGAACTACAGGTGCAGCGAAAAGGTATGGGGGGAAAGGGGAGAATGGGGGAAAAGGTTCTGGAGTGGCAGGGTTCTGGAGGAAAAGTGTTGGTCACCTCTCGTAGGGTGACATATCTTCTATGGCTCATGGGGTATGCTGTGTCCTACCATCGCTGATTAGACAGTACAGGAGGTGCATCTCTGGCTTTGAAATCATCCTGGGCACCGCCTCATCCCTAGTTAGTCTTTTGGGATGGGGAGTTTCTGGGGACACTTGTTTCTGTGGGTTGGACCGCTCATGGTTGGTCGATTCTGTTGGTTGTGTGGACCTTCATCCTCCAGACCTCTGTATATATCCTCAACATGTGGATCAGGGTCCTTGTCGCAATTGCTGTCGTCTCCACATCTTGATCTCTGGGTGAAATCGCCAGAAAATGTACAATTCGCTTTCACCAATCCTCTCAAATGGCCTAAATTTAAGATAAAAATGACTCACAAAATGCAGTTCAAGTTAACCAAACACATTGTTTGAATCAAGGCAATATAAAATATACTCAGATATTGAACAAAGTGACCAAAGTACACATTTAGTAAGTTCTGCTAACTTAGACAGAAGCCACAACTCATTCCTCAAACAACTTGGACAGAAACACCACCGATACAATATCCAATAAGGAGATGGGCGAAACGACACCAGAACAGAAGTCTCTATGGATATTGATATAACTCGGCGAAACATACTCTGAAGCATCCCTGATCTAGAGACAATAACAGCAAACAAATAGATACAAGCAAATATAAACAAATAAGTACATCCTCCTATATCATAGCATAACTATAACTATGTAATTAAAGCCAAACACACTTGTGAAGAACATGGTATTAAACTTGAGCTGTTACTCTGTTAGGTATATAAGCATTTCATGTACATGTAGGTATTGAGAAACTCACTGATTGGAGCAATAGGCAGTAGGATATTGTATTCATGTCACTCTTTAACAATACAAATAACAATTTATTTTTTTAAATTTAAAAGAAAACAATACAAATGTTCTTATCATCTGACCCATATGCTTCAGTCTCCCTATACAAAAGTCATAAGAAACCTAAACAGCTGTAAACATCGGTAGCAATAGTAGCAATGCAGTCTCGTGGGTTCAAAAAGAAATGTGGCATTTCTACTGGAGCGGATGATCCAGGGATCAATATGAAAGTTCCCCTGTCCCCCCCAAATTCCGACACTCCTGATTGGAGACCATGTCTCACCTTCTCGCAGACTCTGCTTCTTACATTTATTGTTCTAGAAAATAAAAACAGGTCATAAATACAATGAATGCAATGAAATCAATAATTGACCAATGCAGTTTAACGCAACATAATGTCCTTTAATCTGGTGCTTGTCATCACAGCTGTTCATTCCAAAGTTAAATGTTTTCAATTTTGAAAAGAGTAAAACATGTCATTACCTGATCGAGAAAACATTTTTTCACTGCACATACATTTCTGGCTTTCTTGTCATCAAAATTCAATTTTTTGAAAACTCTTTGGAGAGGAAGGTGACTGCATCTGGTGCCCAACTGTAGAAAAATTCTGTTTGTCGAACGCAGTGCTACCAAGCTTTGTAAATATATTTTAACCCCAAACGGTTGAAGCAATAATTAAACGTATCTAATTTTTAAAAATGTAATGGGAAAAAAGATACTCCTGCAGCAAAAAATAACATCAGCATGTGGGGAGAGTGAAGAAGAGGAGAGGGAGAGGGTGGAAGGAATCAGAGAGGAGGGGGGACAAGAAGAGAAATACAAGCGATTGAGAGAGAAGAGGGTGGGGGAGAGACAAAGACGGGAGGGGGAGGAGAAGGGTCGACAAAGGTAGGGGGAAGGGGAGAGGGAAGCAGAGGTGTGTGGGGAGGGACAGAGTGAGAGGATTAGGGTGAGAGATTTTTATCAAAGAGTTCCATTCCATTCTTGACAATATCTTTTATAAAGAACCTACGTGTTGATAAGTGTCCAAAGGACAGGTGGTAGTTTTTATAACATCAATATATTTAAATTTTCAGTCCCTTAAACTTTGTTGTTGTAGCAAAAATATTCAAGAAAGTTTATAGTTAATTAAAATGTATATACTTCCTGTGATACCCTGCACTCCAGTTAGATAATCTTACATGGTTAACCACTTGTTAGAATTCATCTAACCCGTTACCCGATCAGTACAATGTACTTCTTCATGGCCATTAGGAAAACATGATTTTACGTTGTACAATATCAGAGTCATAATTGTTCGCTTTGATGATAAATATGCATTCAAACATAGACACACCAATATATTGTGGCTTTAAATCAGAATCTATGACAATAATCCCATGCACATACCTAGGCTTGCATTTCTATGTAATATCCATGATAAACTAATCGTTGAATAGGCAGATATGAATAAATAGTTGATTGCTCTTGGAGAATCCACCCAATCAATCATGATGTTTTCTTGTAGCAACAGCCCTCTTCCTATCTGTATGTGACCACCTGAGGGAAATTTAACCAAAGAAAGTTTTAAATTGACATGACGGAAAGAGACAATAACAACTTTTTTTCATTAAGAGTTTTCATACAGCCAATCTTCTGTAAAATAACAATCAAATCATAGGAAGGCATGCACAGTGTATAGTTATAGTGAGGATGAATTTGTATGTGGATAAATTGGCAAGACAAAGCAATTGAAAATGCGAATAGAGAATAATATCTCACCCTCATCAGCTTTTTAGCTGACCTGTCATACCAATTTCTTTCAGTCTACCCCCACTATGCTGAATTAAAGATGGAGTTGAAAGCAAAGGCTCTGCAGCCTACTTCAACTGGGAAATAATATTATACTATCCTTGATTTGTTGCTTCCTTCCTCTCATACATCCTTGATCCCTGAGTCCCATGGAACAGTTCCACAAGTTCCACAAAGATAACTTGTCTGGTACTGTGGGACCATAGTGCAATATATAGTACAACAAATATCAAGGACAATGACCTTTCATTTCAATAAAGTCACTTACCTGTCCAGCTAACCCAGTAAGATGTCATGTTATCTGTGTTGAGGTACGGTCCATTGGTCTCAAGGCCTACCACCGGACAAAAGAATAGGAAGCAATTTCTCAAACTGGTTTCTGTATTGTTTTGTTTACCTGAAAAATAGCACAAAAATGTGATGTGTTATAAGAAAATTAGTCACAAGTTGCAAAAATGAAGTATTTCAAGGTATTTTATTCACAAAATCTTGTTGTAGAAATGCTATCACTTGAAAGGTATCCAGCGCTTGAGACCCAAGGAATAAATATACCAAATTATATGTTGGGAAACTTCATCCGAAAGTATTTTGGTGCCATTCAATTTTCACAACAATCAAAGACATTATCCCATTGAAGTCCATTTATGTGAGTATTCAGTTCATTTACCTAAGTCAGAAGTGAAACAAGGTAGAAAACGATATAGTATACCATAGATAAGAAGTGTAGAAACAAATACACAGTTGAACAATACTGTGAAATAGCTTGACTATACCATGTAGTTGGTGATGATATGTATGCAGGTTACCACTTATACACACCAATGTATAGAGTTAAAGTCATAATACTTCTTATACATGTTCGATAATCACATATTTGTGTATCTTTATATTATGCTTTTTAAAACAACAATAAACGTTGCCTGTGGTAACTTGACATTTGTTATTTATTCTTTACTTACCAATATTGATCAAATAGTACTTGTGCTGACTGTCCATTGTGTCTGATAACCGAATTCGTGCATTCTTGACCCCTTGTACTTCAAAGGTGAAAGATGATATGTTAGTGAGAGGCATATCTTGAACTAAGTACCATTCGGACCCTGTGGTGCTTAGGTAGATGGGATATCCTACAAAAGAAGGTCTAGGTTAGGATCTGATTACTAAAATTACTTAGCAACATTTCAATCGAAATTGGCAAGAACTATTTCATCACTGTCATGGCTCATATACATGATGTATTCAAACCATATCCATGGTGGGAAAGATGGCAGCTACTGCTATGAAACCATGTATAACTCATGGGTTTATGATGGATCATGGGTTTAAGTGAATGATCTACTGATCTACATCTCATTGATAAAACTGTGTCCTATAGAATTGTTTAAAACATCAAAACGAGCAATGGTTAGCTACAATAATATTTAGATATACTTACCATGAGTGATGTACTGTTTAGTGCACAGGAGGAATATAATTACCACCACAGACATGATGGTATCAAAAGGCACCCAATGTGACACCTGTGTAGTTCAGCACATCTGCATAAGAACTGCACAAATAGACACACAGAGAAGCGATTCATATTAAACCTATCTACCAGGATGTGCACTCTGGCTTCTATCAAATAATTGATCAAAGGATATTGGTCGAGTCATCAGAGAATGTAAAATTGATCCCTCTACACATACAGTAAAATTGCTAACTTTGGCTGAAAAGATATGAATAACAGGTAATTCTGAGAATATTTGGTATTGCATTGATTTATACCAACATTCTGGTTGAATTCAAGTTGAATTGTATTCTGACCTTGATTTCTCTTCAATATTTCAGTTCAGAGCATTGGTGAAGTCACATTTTACGTTTTTTGACCATCTGACCGATGAGCATCATACTATCAATAACTATAGCAAAGATTATAACAAATGTAATCAGCTATAAAAGACATGCAGTAAGGTGCAGTCAAATTTGTGTGGCTTTTCTCCTAGAGTGAATGATCCAGGGATCGATATGAAAGTAATGAATAATAAATATTTGCATTATATTTGATATATCTGATAAACAGACCATCTGACCAACGATAAACATATTGACCACTATCAAGTGATTTCAATGGGTGAAATGGCCTGCGTTTAAGATGCATCTCAGATAATTAATCAAGCATATGTTTCAAGCATTCAACATCAGTCAATAGGAACTACATCAAACAACACTATCTAAAAGGCATTTGTCCCTGCTCTCTGACTAGTGTCAAAATATACTGGATCTATTAGCTCCTATTAAAGATTCATAGCTCAGAGAAATTCTACACAGTAGCATCAAACAATGAGCATTCAAGACCAGTCAATTAGAAACACATCAAGGCAAACTGGAACAAGTATTCAAGATGTGTTCTTGCCTCTGCTTAATGAATGAATTTGTTGTTTATTGAGAACAAGCAATGTTTTATATGATGTAAGTTGCATTTATTTAATCAATCCAATACTGTAATTAAGATTGTCAACTGAAGTTTTACTTTGCTCATTTTGATACACTTGGTAGAAATAGTGAAATAGTGAAAAAGACAAAGCAGAAAGATAACTCCTAGAAAATATGTCTTAAAGTGTATTCCTATATTCTAATGTATAATCCTTGATCTATGCTCGATTTAAAGGGTCATTGCCTGATTAATACGCTTTATCTAATATAACATTTTGCCACATCTAATATTACATTTAGTGGAATATACAGTTCATATCCAATTTAAACATAATTTCTATACAGTCCATCAGGTGCCCTGCTTTTCAGCATAGGCAATCATGTCTTTCCTTCTCTCACTCTTTCGAAATATTTGAAGTGTTGTTCTAGAAAATACAAACAGGTCATGAATTAAATAGATCAAAAATCAATAATTATTCACTGCAGTTCAACATAATGCCCTGTTCTCTAGTGCTTGTCATCATACAACAGCTGTTAATTTCAACTTTAAAAAGAATAAAACATGTCATTACCTGATTGAGCAGAACATCTTTCCAGTGCCCATACATTTCTGGCTTTCTTGTCATCAAAATTGTATCGCATGAAAACCGTTCGGAAAGGAAATTCATGTTACAACGACTGTAACAGTTTTTCAAATGCACCACTGCCAAGCTTTGTAAATATGTTTTAACCTCAAGTATTTTAGGAAACATTAAAAGTATCTTTATTAAAAAGGTTTTGCCCTGCAGAAAGAAGGGACACCAGCATGAATCTAATAAGGTTTTAAACATTACTTTTTTTACATCAATGTAAAGTAAAAATAATAGTTCAAACCTAATAAACTTAAGAATAAGAATAACTCTTAATTCTGTAACTGTTTGTAAGGTTGTAGTGATTAGGTGGTAAAGAAATAATGAGTACTGAAAAAAAAAATCCAAAAAATCCATCCAAAACTAGGTTCATAAAGAACACTAAGGCAAACACATAAGACTCAGGTAAGAAAGTGTGGTGGTGCTGCTATTGGTATCCAAGAAGTAAAAGGCAACCAGCATTTCTCATGTCAAACTTCAAATGACAAGCTCTGTACAAAAAGAACAACAACTCTTAAATAATTAATTTGTCTTTACACCTCATATCGGAAATCTGCTCTTCAAATCAAATGTAAGAAGCACCTTTGTTATTCTGGCTTTAAAACAAAAACTATGGCAGTACCCAATGTACATACCTAGTGTTGTGTTTCCATGTAAAATCCATGATACAGTTCTTTCTCCAGAGCAAGATAGGAATAAATGGTTGATTGGTCTTGGAGAACTATCCACCCAGTCAAGTATGATGTTCTCTTGCAACACCAGCCCTTTTCCTAACTGTATGCGACCACCTGAGTGAAATTTAAAACTTTGAAAGTGTTAATTGTCATGATGAAGAGGGATAATATTAAAGCAGTAGTGTTGATTAATTGTCAAGAAAAAGCAAATGACAAGATTAGTTGAGAATAAGTTGGAGAAGTTTGTTAACATAATGAGCGTTGGGCTTGATGATCACTTTAAAAATAAGAATTGTCCCTGTTTGGACTAAACCTCAGACTAATCTTCATCTTCAGACATCAACATTAAATATAGGAAAACACTTTCATAAAGGTTTTCATTGCTGTTAGTAGAGTGAATATGTCATGTACCTAATTTAAAGACTGTACTGAGTATATGTTACTGAGGATATGCTAAGGGGAATATTCAACTACTTTACTTGATTGACCATTATGAAATATTGCTTTTTTATGCATAAACAAATATAGAATTACTCATTAAATATCCTAATGTATACGAGGTATCTCATTTATTCATATATGATCGTATCTCAAAATCAACCTTTGTGCAACTTCTGACTCATTTACCAATACCAAATTGTAGAATTTTAGGTGAAAAAATATAACTTTGAAGAGGCATCAAGCCCAGTGGGTTCAAAGCTGAGGGACATTTATTACATCATCACTCACTAATCAAGCTCCTGACAGATAAACAGTGGCAGTCTGGCTGATTTTCAATAGGGGAGTTGCATGTCTCCGTGCGCATGTCTGTCACAGTGCATGCTGGGATTGATTCAAATATGACATACAAATATTTGGCAGCATTTCCATCAAAAATTGCAAAAATGTTTTCACCAATATGATTCAACAAGATTCAAAATGGCGGCTATGCAAATCCCCTATTATCTGGAGGGAGGGGGGATGGCAGGTGGATAAGGGGACAAGTGGAGGGGGGGGGGGAAGGCCTGGAAGCTGACCTGTACTGCTCAGATATGACATGTGAAAAATAATTAATTAAGGCATACCGCCAAAGACTACATCTATAACAGGCGGGCCACCGTCTAGCCCCAAACCCTAGAAACATTGATATGAGACTACTAAATACAAGAAATTGCGAACGTGGAAGAAAAATCCAGAAGAAAATTATACCTTAATTTGAACAAATAAATAAGTCCATACTAAGCACATTCTATATGCTTGGAATAAACTACCAACGGTGGCCCACCAAACAATAGATGCAACAGTACATTTAAGAATCTCGCCAGATCAGTCCATATGGCAACACGCATATTTTAAAAATTAAAAGTATTAAAAAACAAAACATTGTCTGTATAATAAAATTTGTTACTATTTACTGAGTTCAAAACTCACAACTGTAACTTCACCCATGTTAACTACCATTGAATTACATAATTAAATCAACTCATAGCAGAGGCCCGACTTCAGTCAATGATTGCAAGCGGGGTAGTCCTCTGCTCAAACCACTGTAAAATGACTGAGGGAAAGGAATTCAGGGTTTCTGCCTCATGATCCTATTCTCGCCCAACTGGAAAAAAACTCCACTTTGGCCCAATAATCTTCAATATCATATATGGGTGGAAGGAGTGCGAGAGGGACATTTTGTTATAACCAAAATATTAAGGACAATGATCTTTCATTAGTGATGTGTTTCTGAAAAATGAGTCACAAGTCGCTGAAATTGGATTTTGAGATATCATCATATTTTGGAAAGATGAGATCTATAGGTAGTTCTAATGATAGTAATAAACATGAAGGACACCTAATAAGTAGTTCTATATTTTAGGTTTCGCATTTTTAATTTTGAAAACAAAGTTTGCAATATGGTAAATGTATTCATACTTCAAACAGCGTTGAGCAGGCCAAAAAGAAAAACATTCCCACAAAGTCATCATGAGAATAAAACACTTTGAAAAATATAATGTTTGCAACTTGTGACTCATATTTCTGAAACACATCAATTTGAGCAAAGTCACTTACTTGTCCAGCTAAGCCAGAAAGCTGTCATGTGATCAGAGCTGAGGTATGGTTGGTAGCTTATCTCCCCTGCTGTTGTGCAACCAGAACCAGAACCACAATTTCGAATCAAGGTTTTTATATCGGCTCCGTTATCTGGGAAATAACAGAAAAATGAATGTGATTACTGATCTAATGAGAGTTTTTTAATAGAGATCATGAAATTATTATTACACCTGAGAGTATAGATAGAAATCATTTAAGGCCAATGATATATATTTGAGAGTTATACAAAGACGTTCTATCTTGGATGTGTTCAGATGTTGCCTTTACTGTATGTATGTGGCCACCTCGTCTACACACGGGTGAGATTTTTAGAAAATGCACAATCTACAGTTCTACACATCCATCAAACTCTGCTAAATTAGTATCCTTCTCAAGCATCGAGGAGCAGAGGAGATTATAACCAAATGCCGAAGGGGCTTATAATTGCCAATCACCACTGACTTGACCTGTAAATGGAATAAAAAAAAAAAAAAAAAATTTGCCAATCATTGACTCTGCAGCCAGAGGTGTGAACCCCAGATTCGGGGCTCATTCTACTAGCTGCAACTCACCTGTACACTTGTTGAAATTTGTTTGTTTCACTTGTTTTTCAATGGTTTCAATTTGAATAAAAGGGAGGTCAAGCCTAAAAGCCTAATCGTCCGACTTTTCCCACTCTGTTGTCCATGGCCGTTTGCTCTGGGATACAAATTAACAATGTCCAGTTTCACAGTCTTAGATGCTAACCACTTGACCATAGAGGATTGTAGAGAAGATGCATATAAACACTGGGCTTAACCATTGATGCATCACATTTTAGGTTTACTTTAATCACCCAATTCTCCTCATCCTCATAATACAAGAGAATGGGGAAATGCATTTTGAAGGTCCCTGTGTTCACCGCAGGCAATTTAATGATTCAAATTAATCATAAAATGATATCTTGCATCTGCAATCTGTTTCTATAATATGCGAATGCAGGACTTCTAGGTCTGCATGCTTCCTGGATGAACTAATGTGCCTGAAACATTGGAATTCAAAATGAACCCCACCAACTTCCGCAGATACCTCCCTCGTCAGCTCTGAATTGATTTCACATTCTTCGATTTATTCTTTACTTACCAATTTTGATCACATAGTAATCTTGCTCTTTGTCCATTGTGTTTGTTAACTGAAGCCAAGCATTGCGGCTCCCCTTCGCTTCAAATGTGAAAGATGTTATGTCAGTCAGAGGCATTTCTGGAATATAGATCTTTGGTCCCCCTGTGGTGTTTAAATAGATGGGAAATCCTACAAAAAGAAAAGTGTGATTATAACTATTAAATTGTTACTGAAGATATGAATTGGATCTTAAACAAACCAACTATGTTGTTGTCTGACAAAGTTTATGATTCAATTAACTTCAAATACATCTTGTGACACCCCTCCACTCCCCCTAGATAATCATATACAGCTAACCACTTGTTGGGACTCATCCAACCCATTACCAGATCAGTGTTATTTTAGTGTGGCGATTATGAAAACATCGTTTACATTGTACAATATCAGCAATTGTTTGCTTTGGTAAAAAAACATTCAAACATAGACCCACAAATATAGTGTGGCTTTAAATCCGAAAGTAATATAATTATCCAATGCACATACCTAGATTTGTTCTTTTATGTACTATCCATGTTAAATTGGTCGCTGAAAAGGCAGCTATAAATAAATGGTTGATTTCTCTTGGTGAATTATCCACCCAGTCAATCATGATGTTCTCTTGTAGCAACAGCCCTACTCCTATCTGTATACGACCACCTGAGTGAAATTTAAATTTGACCTTTGAACTTTGAAAGTTTTATATTGACATGAAGGAAAGAGATACTAATATTTTTTTGTTATTATGAATTTGTATTAGCTGATCTTAAAATGACAATCAAATCATAGGCAGGCATGCACAGTGTATAGCTGTAGTGTTGATTAATTGATGAATTGATGAATTGCAAAGCAAATAAAAAGGCAAGCAGAGAATAATATCTCGCCGTCTTAAGCTTTTTATCTGACCTGCCTTGCCAATTTCTCTCAGTATACCCCCATTATGCCGCATAAATGCAAGGTTTTCCAGATGGAGTTGAAATCAAAGGCTCTGCAGCCTACTTCAACTGAGAAATAACAGTTATTGACCTGGCATGCATAAACTAATCCTCGATTTCTTGCTCTCTTCCTCTCATAAGCATCCATGATCCCTGTTTCCCATGGAACAGTTCCACAAGTTCCACAAAGAACACTTGTCTGGTACTGTGGGACCATAGTGCAATATACAGTACAACAAATATTAAGGACAATGACCTTTCATTTGAATAAAGTCACTTACCTGTCCAGCTAACCCAGTAAGATGTCATGTAATCTGTGCTGAGGTACGGTCCATTGATCTCAAAGCCTTTCGGTTTACAATCAGGAAAACATTTTAGTAAACGGGTTTCTGTATTGCCTATTTTACCTGAAAAATAACACACAAATGTGGAGGAAGCCATGGAAAGATGTGTTTAACTATTAATCCTGACTAATGTCAGCTTTATGGTAGAGATGCATACTGGTTGTATAAGCCAAATTATATGTCAGGAAACTTCATCTGAAAGTATCTTGGTACTAGCTATTTAGTTTTTACAAAAAAAACATTAGCCAATAGAAGTTCATTCATGTAAGTAGTAAGTTCATTTACCTACATCAGAGTTCCACAATTATGTGAAATATGTAATTTTGGTATGTAAACCCAGTAAATGATTACTCCGATTCGGGTGTTATGAAGCACTTTTTTATTGAAATATTACCCAACGCGTTTCAACCCTAGTGGGCCTTCGTCAGGGGTGTGCCTACAAGGTATGGTCTGTACAAGCTTTATATGTGATGTGTTTTAGGAAAATCGTCATAAGTCGCAAAAAATAGATTTTGAGATATCATTATATTTGAATAGAGGAGATCAAGCCGATTCCAATGATAGTAAACAGTCTTATCATCTAATAAGTATTTCTAGATTTTAAGTTTGATATTTTCGTTTTTGAAAAAAAAAGTTTCCAATATTCCTGGGGGTCAATAAACAGTAAAGTAACTAAATGTAGTCCATATGAGGACCTTTAAAATGAAAGGATATATTACATAGATTGTTCTGAAATTTGATACATCGATTGACATAGCTATAAGTGACTGACTCTTCAACAATCAGAACATTCCAATAATGTGATCGTGTGAAAAAATCACTTTGAATAATATCAATTTTGCGACTTATGACCTATTTTCCTAAAACACATCACATATATGGACGTAGGTGTTACACATGTGTACACATGTGTAACAATGTGTGCTAGATTTTGATTGGTCAATGATGCGCGGTGAGCCGAGTGATAGATAGCAAAGTTAAAGATGAACATGGTAATTAGGAAAAAAATTTGGTAATTTGGTTTGGTAATTAGGAAAAACAAATTTTGTATTATGTGAAATACCCTGACTACACCTTCATGTACTCAGTTATGATAGGCAGGTTGCCACTCATAGATACCAATATATACAGTTATAAGTTATCTTCTTGTTAATCATGAGACTTCTTCTAGTACAACATGTTAGATATTCACATATTTTTCTATCTTTATAGTATACTCTTTAAAACTCAACAAAAGTTGACTGTGTTGACTTTATGTTCATTGAATTATTCTTTACTTACCAATATTGATCAAATAGTACATGCGCTGACTGTCCATTGTGTCTGATAACTGAATTTGTGCATTCTTCTCCCCTTGTACTTCCAACGTAAAAGATGATATGTTAGTGAGAGGCATATCTTGAACTAAGATCCATCCGGACCCTATAGTGCTTAGGTAGATGGGATACCCTATAAAAAAAAGCATATTTTATATCATTAAATGATAGAGAAGAGTCATATTTTATTGTTGGATCACCACCTTTTCATTAGCTGTTGACTCAGCGGGTCTTCTAATAGGCTCTTTGGTTTATCATTATAGTTTTTATTATTCTTTACCTTTATTTCCCAATCAACGACCATCAGACACTAACAGTTATTCTGGCTACCCTTGTTTCTATGTCTTACCACACATGTTAAAGGGTAATACAGAAATGTGTAGCTTCTTCTTTGACCTTTCTTTAGCTTTATCTGCCTAATGATCTTGGTATTACAGACCTTTATTTGCCCTGCTACATGACGATTTCACCAATGTTATGGCTTGTATATATGATGTATTGAAACCAGAATGCATGGTCGGAAAGATGGTGGCTTTTCCTATGAAACCATGTACAACTCATGGATTTAGGATGGAGCATGGGTGAAGGTGAATGTAATACCAGTCTTCATGTTATTAATAAAAGTTTGTCCAATAAAAGTGCCTACAAAAATCAAAACAAACAATGATATAGCCAGAATAATATTTAGAGATACTTACCATGTATAATATACAGTTTGGTGCACAAGACTAGTAGAATTACCAGCACAGACATGATGGCCTCAGAAGGCATCCAACATGGAACCTGTGTAGTTCAGCACATCTGCATGAGAACTGAACTAAAAGACATACAGAGAAGCAATTCATATGAAAACTATGTATCAGGATGTGCACTCACTCTGGCTCATAATATTAATGAAATGACCAAAGGATATGAGTTAAGTCATCAGAAAATGTACAATCAGCAGCGATCCATATTTAGTCAATACTGCTAAATTAGGCGGAAGAATTATGGTATTGTGTTAATTTATAACATTCTTTTGGTTACATTGAACTGTATTCTGACCCTCATTTTTCTCTAATATTTGAGTTTTATTTTAGAGCATTGGTGAAGTTGAAGTGTACATTTTCTGACCATCTGACCAATATGTATCATATTATCAATAAAGATTGTAACAAATGTAATCAGCTGTAAAAGAAATGCAGTCAGGTGTAGTCATCCACAAAGGATGTGTGGACTTCCTCCTAGACTGGATGACACTGGGATCAATAGGAAAGTAATCAAAATCAATATTTGCTATATATTTGATACTTCTACATTTATGACTAACACTAAACATATTGACCACTATCAAGTGATTTCAATGGGTGAAATGGACTGCGTTTAAGATGCTCTCAGATAGTTTACCAAGCATAAGATTCATGCATTCAACATCAGTCAATAGGAACTACATCAAATAACACTACCTAAAGGCATTTGTCCCTGCTCTCTGACTAGTGTCAAAATAAGCTGGATCTATTAGCTCCTATTAAAGATTCATAGCTCAGGGAAATTCTACACGGGAGCATCAAACAATGAGCATTCAAGACCAGTCAATTAGAAACACATCAAAGCAAACTGGAACAACTATTCAAGATGTGTTCTTGCCTCTGCTTAATGAATGAATTTGTTGTTTATCAAGAACAAGCAATGTTTTATATGATGTAAGTTGCATTTATTTCATCAAGCCAACACTATAATTGAGATTGTCAACTGAGGTATTACTTTGCTCATTTTGATGCACTTGGCAGAAATAGTGAAAAAGACAAAGCAGAAAGATCACTCCTAGAAAATATGTCTTAAAGTGTCTTCCTATATTTTAATGTATAATCCTTGATCTATGCTCGATTAAAAGGGTCATTGCCTGATTAATACACTTTATCTAATATACCATTTTGCCACATCTAATATTATATTTAGTGGAATATACAGTTCATATCCAATTTAAACATAAAGGTGCTCTGCTATTCAGCATGGGCAATAGGTCTTTTCTTCTTTCACTCTCCCTGAATATCTGAACTATTGTTCTAGAAAATACCAACATCTCATGAATGAAATAGATGGATTAAAATCAATAAATATTTACTGCAGTTCAACATAATGACTTTTACTCTAGTGCTAGTCATCATACAACAGCTGTTCATTTCAACTTTCAACTTTCAAAAAGAATAAAACATAATTATAATTATCATTACCTGATTGAGCAGAACATCTTTCTAGTGCCCATACATTTCTGGCTTTCTTGTCATCAAAATTGTATCGTGTGAAAACCGTTCCGAAAGGAAAGCGACTTCATGTTACAACGACTGTAACAATTTTTCAAACGCACCACTGCCAAGCTTTGTAAATATGTTTTAACCTCAAGTATCTTAGGAAACATTAAAAGTATCTATCAATGTCTAATAAGGATTTAAACATTACTTTTTTTACATCAATGTAAAGTAAAAGTAATAGTTCAAACCTAATAAACTTAAGAATAAAATAACTCTTAATTCTGTAACTGTTTGTAAGGTTGTAGTGATTAGGTATTAAAAGGAAAAATGAGTACTGAAAAAGGAAAATCCAAAAAATCAATCCAAAACTAAGTTCATAAAGAACACTAAGGCAAACACATAGGACTGAGGTTATAAAGTGTGGTGGTGCTGCTATTGGTATCCACAAAGTAAAAGGCAACCAGCGTTTCTCATGTCTAACTTCAAGTGACAAGCTTTGTACACAAAGAACAACAACTCTTAAACAATTAATTTGTCGTTACACCTCATATCGGAAATCTGCTCTTCAAATCAAATGTAACAAGAAACTATGACTTTGTTATTGTGGCTTTAAAACAAAAACTATGGCAGTACCCAATGTACATACCTAGTGTTGTGTTTCCATGTAAAATCCATGATACAGTTTTTTGTCCATAGCAAGATAGGAATAAATGGTTGATTGGTCTTGGAGAACTATCCACCCAGTCAAGTATGATATTTTCTTGCAACACCAGCCCTTTTCCAAACTGTATGCGACCACCTGAGTGAAATTTAAAACGTTGAAAGTGTTAATTGTCATGATGAAGAGGGATAATAATAAAGCAGTAGTGTTGATTAACTGTCAAGACAAAGCACATGACATGCTAAGTTAAGAATACATTGGAGAAGTTTGTAAACACTTATAATGTGCATTGGGCTTGATGATCACTTTGAAAATTGTCCCTGTTTGGACTAAACCTCAGACTAATCTTCATCTTCAGACATTAACATTAAATATAGGAAAGCACTTTCATAAAGGTTTTTATTGCTGTTAGTAGAGTGAATATGTCATGCACCAAATTTAAAGACTGTATTGAGTATATATGATACTGAGGATATGCTAAGGGGAATATTCAACTACTTTACTTGATTGACCATTATGAAATATTGCTACCTTCTTTTTCATGCATAAACAAATATAGAATTACTCATTAAATATCCTAATGTATACCAGGTATCTCATCTATTCATATATGATGGTATCTCAAAATCAACCATTTATCGATAACAAATTGTAGAATTTTAAGTGAAAAAGTATAATTTTGAAGAGGCATCAAGCCCAGTGGGTTCAAAGCTGAGGGACATTTACAACATTATCAGTCACTAATCAAGCTCCTGAAAGATAAACATTGGCAGTCTGGCTGATTTTCAATAGGGGAGTTGCATGTCTCACTGCCCATGTCTGTGTCACAGTGCATGCTGGGATGGATTCAGTTCAAATCTGACATACAAATATTTGGCAACATTTCCATCAAAAATTGCAAAAATGTTTTCACCAATATGATTCAACAAGATTCAAAATGGCGGCTATGCAAATCCCCTATTATCTGGAGGGAGGGGGATAGCAGGTGGATAAGGGGACAAGTGGAGGGGGGGGGAAAGGCCTGGATGCTAACCTGTACTGCTCAGATATGAAGTGTGAATAATAACTAATTAAGGCATACCGCCAAAGGCTACATCAATTACAGGTGGGCCACCGTCTAGCCCAAGACCCTAAAAACATCGATATGAGACTACTAAATACCAGAAATTTTGAACATGGAAGAAAAATCCCAAAACAAATTATACCTTAATCTGAACAAATAAATAAGTCCATACTAAGCACATTCTATATGCTTGGAATGAACTACAAACGGTGGCCCACCAAACAATAGATGCAACAGTATATTTAAGAATCTCGCCAGATCAGTCTATATATGGCAATACGCATATTTTAAAAATTAAAAGTATTAAACACAAAACATTGTCTGTATAATAAAAATTATTACTATTTGAGCAAAGTCACTTACTTGTCCAGCTAAGCCAGAAAGCTGTCATGTGATCAGAGCTGAGGTATGGATGGTTGCTTACCACCTCTTCTGTTGTGCAACCAGAACCACAATTTTTAATCAAGGTTTTTGTATCGCCTCCGTTATCTGGGAAATAACAGAAAAGTGAATGTGATTACTGATCTAATGAGAGTTTTTTAATAGGGATCATGAAACTATTACTACACCTAAGAGTAGGTAGAAATAATTTAAGCCCAATGATATATACTTGTGATGTGTTTCAGGAAAATGAGTCATAAGTCGCAAAAATTGGATTTTGTGATATTGTCATATTTAAAAAGATGAGCCCAAGGGGATTCCAATCAATATAAACATCATCTTATAAGTATTTCTATATTTTAAGTTTGATATTTCTATTTCTAAAAAAAGAAGTTTTCAATATTTGTGGGTGGACAATTACTATTAAAGTAGCTAAATATACTCTATGGGATGACCCTATAAATACATGAAAATATTTGATACACTGTCTTGCAATTTGGTACATGTATTCATACTACATCAAGCGTTAGTCACACCAAAAATGTGAACATTCCTACAAAAAGATTCAGGGAATATATCACTATGAAAATATCAATTTTGCGGCTTATGACTCATTTTCCTGAAACACAGTTATACAAAGACGTTCTATCAATCTTGGATGTTTTCAGATGTTGCCTTTCCTATACATGTGGCCACCTCGTCTACACATGGGTGAGATTTTTAGAAAATGCACAATCTACAGTTCTACACATCCATCAAACTCTGCTAAATTAGTATCCTTCTCAAGCATCGAGGAGCGGAGGAGATTATAACCCAATGCCGAAGGGGCTTATAATTGCCAATCACCACTGACTTGACCTGTAAATGGAATAAAAAAACTTGCCAATGATTGACTCTGCAGCCAGAGGTGTGAACCCCAGATTCAGGGCTCATTCTACTAGCTGCAACTCACCTGTACACTTGTTGAAATTTGTTTTGTTTCACTTGTTTTTCAATATGTTTCAAGCTGAATAAAAGGGAGGTCTGGCCTAAAAGCCTAATCGTCTGACTTTTTCCACTCTGTTGTCCATGGCCGCTTGCTCTGGGATACAAATTAAGAATGTCCAGTTTCACAGTCTTAGATGCTAACCACTTGACCATAGAGGATTGTAGAGAAGATGCATATAAACACTGGGCATAACCATTGATGCATCACATTTAAGGTTTACTTTAATCACCCCATTCTCCTCATCCTCATAATACAAGATAATGGGAAAATACATTTTGAAGGTCCCTGTGTTCACCGCAGGCAATTTAATGATTCAAATTAATCATAAAAAGATATCTTGCATCTGCAATCTGTTTCTATAATATGCGAATGCAGGACTTCTAGGTCTGCATGCTTCCTGGATGAACTAATGTGCCTGAAAAATTGGAATTCAAAATGAACCCCACCAACTTCCGCAGATACCTCCCTCGTCAGCTCTGAATTGATTTCACATTCTTAGATTTATTCTTCACTTACCAATTTTGATCAGATAGTAATCTTGCTCTTTGTCCATTGTGTTTGTTAACTGAAGCCAAGCATTGCGGCTCCCCTTCGCTTCAAATGTGAAAGATGATATGTCAGTCAGAGGCATTTCTGGAATATAGATCATTGGTCCCCCTGTGGTGTTTAAATAGATGGGAAATCCTACAAAAAGAAAAGTGTCAATATAACTATTAAATTGTTACTGAAGATATGAATTGGATCTTAAACAATCCAACTATGGTGTTGTCTGACAAAGTTTATAATTCAATTTACTTCAAATACATCTTGTGACACCCCTCCACTCCCCCTAGATAATCATAAATGGCTAACCACTTGTTGGGACTCATCCAACCCATTACCAGATCAGTGTTATTTTAGTGTGGCGATTATGAAAACATCATTTACATTGTACAATATCAGCAATTGTTTGCTTTGGTAAAAAAACATTCAAACATAGACCCACAAATATAGTGTGGCTTTAAATCCGAAACTAATATAATTATCCAATGCACATACCTAGATTTGTTCTTTTATGTACTATCCATGTTAAATTGGTCGCTGAAAAGGCAGCTATAAATAAATGGTTGATTTCTCTTGGTGAATTATCCACCCAGTCAATCATGATGTTCTCCTGTAGCAACAGCCCTACTCCTATCTGTATACGACCACCTGAGTGAAATTTAAATTTGACCTTTGAACTTTGAAAGTTTTATATTGACATGACGGAAAGAGATACTAATATTTTTTTGTTATTATGAATTTGTATTAGCTGATCTTAAAATGACAATCAAATCATAGGAAGGCATGCACAGTGTATAGCTGTAGTGTTGATTAATTGATGAATTGCAAAGCAAATAAAAAGGCAAGCAGAGAATAATATCTCGCCGTCTTAAGCTTTTTAGCTGACCTGCTTTGCCAATTTCTCTCAGTATACCCCCATTATGCCACATAAAAGCAAGGTTTTCCAGATGGAGTTGAAATCAAAGGCTCTGCAGCCTACTTCAACTGAGAAATAACAGTTATTGACCTGGCATGCATAAACTAATCCTCAATTTCTTGCTCTCTTCCTCTCATAAGCATCCATGATCCCTGTTTCCCATGGAACAGTTTCACAAGTTCCACAAAGATCACTTGTCTGGTACTGTGGGACCATAGTGCAATATACAGTACAACAAATATTAAGGACAATGACCTTTCATTTGAATAAAGTCACTTGCCTGTCCAGCTAACCCAGTAAGATGTCATGTAATCTGTGCTGAGGTACGGTCCAATGGTCTCAAGGCCTTTTGATGTACAATCATCAAGTTTACATTTTTGCAAACGGGTTTCTGTATTCTGTATTCTACCTGAAAAATAACACAAAAATGTAGAGGAAGCCATGGAAATATTTGTTACCTATTCATCCCAACTAATGTCAGCTTTATGGTAGAAATGCATACTGGTTGTATAAGCCAAATTATATGTCAGGATACTTCATCTGAAAGTATGTTGGTGCTAGCCATTTAGTTTTGACAAAAAAAAAACATTAGCCAAGAGAAGTTCATTTATGGGTCAGATTTTTAGAAAATGTACAATTGGCAGCTCTACACATTTAGTAAATTCTGTTAAATTAGGCTGCAATTTGGGCAATACTTGCTAAATCCGAGTATATTCGGCATTGCATTGATTCTAGCAATCTGTTTGGTTAGGTTGAACTGTATTTTGAACTTTATTTCCATCTAAAATTCGGGTTATTTGAGAACATTGGCGAAGTTCAATTGTACATTTTCTGAAAATCTGACCCTTATGTAAGTAGTAAGTCAATTTACCTACATCAGAAATAAAACAAGACCATATTATGGTATAAGCATAGGAAAGAAGTGTAGAAACTAATACAGAGTTCAACACTACTGAGAAATACCCTAGTCATGAGACTTCTTTGTTAGTTCTAATACAACTTGTTAGATACTTGTCACATATTTTTCTATCTTTATATTATACTCTTTAAAATTAAACAAAAGTTGACTGTTTTGACTTTACTTTTTTTAGATTTATTTTTTACTTACCAATATTGATCAAATAGTATTGACTATACCTTCATGTAGTTGGTGATGATATGCAGGTTACCACTCATAGACACCAATGTATAGAGTTAAAGTCATAATATTTCTTATACAACATGTTCGATAACCACATGTTTGTGTAACTTTATATTATGCTGTTTAAAACAACAATAAAAGTTGCCTGTGATGACTTCACGTTTTCATTTATTCTTTACTTACCAATATTGATCGCATAGTAATTGCGCTGACTGTCCATTGTGTCTGATAACTGAATTCGTGCATTCTTCTCCCCTTGTATTTCCAACGTAAAAGATGATATGTTAGTGAGAGGCATATTTTGAACTAAGTTCCAATCAGACCCTGTAGTGCTTAGGTATATGGGATACCCTACAAAAATAAGCATTATTTATATCATTAAAAGATAGAGAAGAGTCAGATTTTATTGTTGGATACCAAGCTGTTCATTAGTTGTTGCCTCTGTGGGTCTTCTAATAGGCTCTTTGATTTATCATTATTGTTTTTATTATTCTTTAACTTTATTTCCCAATCAACAACCATCAGACACTACAAGTTGAGAAAGACGATAGCTTCTATCACAGCAGTTTTTCTGTGAACCCCTGTTTCTTTGTCTTATCACATGTGTTAAACGGTAATACAGAAATGTGTAGCTTCTTCCTTGACCTTTCTTTAAAGGCTATTGCCTAATGATCTTGGTATTACAGACCTTTATTTGCACTGCTATATAATGATTTCAGCAATTTCATGGCTTGTATAAATGTTATGTGTTACAGTCAAATGAGTCACAAGTCGCAACAAATAGATCATAACTGAATAGATGAGATCAAGTAGATTCTGATGATAGTAAACATTAGGACATTTTTTTATAAATTAAGTTTAATATTTGTATTTTTGAAAAAGAAAATTATTGTCTTGCAATATTTCTGGGTGAATATTTACTATTGAAGTAGCTAAATATACTCTATAAGATGAGCCACAAAATGCATAGATAAATAAACCATGTATAACTCATGGATTTAGGATGGAGCATGGGTGAAGGTGAATGTAATACCAGTCTTCATTTTATTAATAAAACTTTGTCCAATAAAAGTGCCTACAAGAATCAAAACAAACAGTGATGTAGCCAGAATAATATTTAGAGATACTTACCTTGTATAATGTACTGTTTGGTGCTCAAGACTAGTAGAATTACCAGCACAGACATGATGGCCTCAAACGGCATCCAACATGGGACCTGTATAGTTCAGCACATCTGCATGAGAACTGCACTAAAAGACATACAGAGAAGCAATTCATATGAAAACTATGTATCAGGATGTGTACTCTGACTCATAATATTATTGAAGAAAGGAGCAAAGGATATGAGACAAGTCATCAGAAAATGTACAATCAGCAGCGATCCATATTTAGTCAATTCTGCTAAATTAGGCTGAGAACTTATGGACATTAGGTATATTTGGTATGGTGTTGATTCATAACATTCTTTTGGTTACATTGAACTGTATTCTGACCTTCATTTTTCTCTAACATTTCAGTTATTTTAGAGCATTGATGAAGTTGAAGTGTACATTTTCTGACCATCTGACCAATATGTATCAAATGTCAAATATCAAATGTAATCAGCTGTAAAAGAAATGCAGTCAGGCGCAGTCATTCACAAAGGTTGTGTGGACTTCCTCCTAGACTGGATGACACTGGAATCAATAGGAAATCAAAATCAATATTTGCTATATATTTGATACTTCTACACTTATGACTAACACTAAACATATTGACCATTATCAAGTGATTTCAATGGGTGAAATGGCCTGCGTTTAAGATGCATCTCAGATAGTTTACCAAGCATAAGATTCAAGCATTCAACATCAGTCAATAGGAACTACATCAAACAACACTATCTAAAAGGCATTTGTCCCTGCTCTCTGACTAGTGTCAAAATAAGCTGGTTCTATTAGCTCCTATTAAAGATTCATAGCTCAGAGAAATTCTACACGGTAGCATCAAACAATGAGCATTCAAGACCAATCAATTAGAAACACATCAAAGCAAATGGGAACAACTATTCAAGATGTGTTCTTTCCTCAGCTGTTATATGGTTGAATAAATTAATTTGTTATTCATCAAAAACAACTATTGACTGACAGATATGTGTTCTCTTCTTCTCCTACTCATGTAAAATCAATTATCGTGGAGGATTTCATCCAGTCGTTTTTGCTGCAGGGCTTCATAAAAGTTCTCATTTATATTTCTTTTGAAAAGCTTGCTGGGGTTTTACTTATAATCACTCACATGTTTCCTCAAACCAGTCATATCCAGGTTCTTCCACCAATATGTAAACTTGTGCTGTGTTAAATTATACAAATTATGTAATTATTAAATTATATAATAATGATATGAATCAGATCTTAAAGCTGGGTTCCACTGCTCAGCTACTTCTCCTGCTTCTGCTACCACTTCTTGATGAAAGAAGCCAGAGCAGAAGCGGGAGAGTAATGGGGATGGGTGCTATTGGGCCCCACTACAAAGTTACTTCCCACTTCTTTAGGAGCATTTTCGAAGCATAGAGTGCTCCCGCTTCTATCAAACATGTTCGATTTGAAGCGGCCGCTACTTTGTAGTGGGAGGTAGCGGGAAGTAAGGTGAGTTGAAGCAGGGCAATGGCATCAATCTAGGTTACCCCTCATGTTACTTGATGCATTCATTTCCATGTGAAAATAAAATGTTCTGTATATTGTTCAGCTGGTCAGTAACTGAATCTATATTACTCACAGGCAATACATGGCCGACCTAGTTTTTGGAACACTGTGCATATGCGTGCTCTCTCATCTTCCACAGTTCAGGTAATTTTTTTTAACACATTTGTGATATGTTTCAGGAAAATGAGTCATAAGTCGCAAAATTGATATTTTTCAAAGTGTTTTTTTCACAAGATCCCATTATCGGAATGTTCTAATCTTTGGAGGGTTTATCACTTATAGCTATATCAATTGATGTCCCAAATTTCAGGACAATCTATGTAATATATCCTTTCGTTTTATAGGTCCTCATATGAACTACATTTAGTCACTTTACGGTTTATTGACCCCCAGAAATATTGAAAACTTTTTTTTCAAAAACGAAAATATCAAACTTAAAATCTAGAAATATTTATTAGATTATTAGACTGTTTACTATCAACCGAATCGGGTACCACCCTTACCGCGCCAAATCTTTCCGCGCTGTACTTACCGCGACAAGCTTACCTAACCGCGACTCACGCCCATGCAAGTGGTGTGCCTCACTGCGCCCCTTGTAGCCCTTCCCGTCCCTACATTGCCGCGCCCAACCTTGCCGTGAACCTGTCGCCTGAGAAATTGAACTTTCCCACGCGTCTCCCCCCAAAAGTTGCGTCACAAACTGGCGACGTAATTAGATGAAATGGCTACATGTATGGGTCCAAATTAGAAATGTGTATATTTGCACTTTTGAAAGTTGGAACAGAGTATCTTGAATATTTCTTGTATTTGTAATAATAACTGAGTATATATACTTTGGTATCTATCTCTTACCCTGCCCTGGCCCCGGTATTTGGGATGATCACACATGATTATAACCATTTTGTTTGTGTTCCCTGGCAAAAATGAGGTTATGGGAACCATACTTTCAAAGTTCTTATGCCAGAATCTCAACCGCTATTGCAATAAAAGTGGTTTTTCAGGCTAGGAAATAAGTAATAATTATGGAATTTGAATACAATACACAGGCGCATTTAGAAAATATATTCTTTCTGCTGAGGAAAAGGACTTCTACACATGCACACAGGTTCAGTATTATGAAAAAACACAATATTTATGTAATATCTAATTTAAACTGATCTAGACATTGAAAATATCATTTTGGAATATTTGTGTTGCCGTTACAACATATATTGGCTTCAACACAATCAGATACCCCAAGAGTAATGATTGATATTTAATTACATTTAGTTTTCTGTGGAGGGACGATGTATATATGGTCGATTCCAGCGAAATGTGTTTTTTATCATTTTATCCAATCGTTATCATTTTTTTGTCATTGATTATAGATGGTCAAAGGATGAAAAGCCCAAAGTCTTAGCTCTTAACTCTTGAAATTCTGGGAACCAGTAGTGGTAGAAGTTTTTGCATTGAAAATTAGTGATAGATTACGAATGCAATCCTTAAATCTTGAATATATCATATTTGTGCATATTTAATTGGAGATGTCCCAATTTTGATTATTAAAATCATGAAGAACCGCTTAACTTAGTTTAGAATGTTGAAAAAAAAGATCTTGGCTACCTATCGTTCCTTGAGTTTATCCTAAGTAACTTCCTGCTAATCTTTACACTATATCCCATATCTCATAAAGAATAAATGTCTGAATATGTCATTAAAGAGAACTGTTAGGGCTGTGTATAGGTGAAAACCATTTACACCTAGTACATATATTAATGTAATTTAGGCATTTAATTGAAAAAACATACGTAATCTATCGCTGCAGCCATTTCTGCTTCAAGAAATATCCCTTTTCCAGGGTCTTTTGTTATCAATTATCTCATTCGTAATCTATCATTAACTTTTATTTGTGCTATTCCATGAGAAATTTTGCTATTTAATGAATGAAAGCATCAGTTCTCTGACTTTGTCCCTTCCCACATATTTTCAGTAATAAAAATTAATCCTAGATGATTCTTGGTTTCAGAAATATCATTTTTACCATGCATACGTAATCTATCATTGCATACGTAATATATCGCGATAGATTACGTTAATCTATTAATCTATCAAATAGATTATTTAATCCTTATGAGAAAGCTTCAAGCTTTCCCTACCAAAATGTTCATTTTATTTTATTAATAATTATATATCCTAATCTGGGTGCTTGGCAGCAAATAACTTCCTTTATAGTTCTAGACAGTCAATCTATTTGTGATGTGTTTTAGGAAAATGAGTTACAAGTCGCAAGAAATGGATTTGAGATATCAAATTCCAATGATGGTAAACATTTGATTTGATTTGAGAATCTTTTATTTATCGATTTATGGTGGGCAAGTACCAGTAAAGTAACTAAATATACTCCATTTGTTGAAGTTTGAAACGCAAGGATCTCCTTAATACAATGTCCTGAAAGTGTGTGAATATATTTATATGACTGACAGCGCTAAACCCTCCAATAAGGGAGCTTATAAATAAATAACGTGGACTTCATTCAGGCATGGGCCTCTTTCCAGCGCGAATACATTGACGGGAGCGTGACGGCCGTCTGCAGGGAGCGCAAAGCTTGAGTGCGATAGGCAGGTAGGCGGTAAACATTAGCGCGAAATGCAGGTGAGCGGTAAACTGGAGCGCGGTAAGGTATGGAACCATTGGAATCAGCTTGATTTCATCTTTTCAAATATGGTGATATCTGAAAATCCATTTTTTGCGACTTGTGACTTATTTTCCTGAAACACATCACATTTCTATTCAGGAAAATACAATGACAACACTCTCACGCAAGTGATCTTCATTGTGTCCTGTGTTTTATATTCCTTGTAGACTCATAACTTGTGTATAAGTTGGTGAAATCCCAGTCTTTGTACATAATCATAATTATAATATAATATTGGTGAGCATGGTGAAAAGGTGATTGTATGACATGAGGTGATGATTAACGAAGATTACTTTCTTTGAAATTTGAAATCCAATTAGGAGAGATCAGACTTAAGCAACCAGTTTATATCAACATTTGCATTGTGAAAGTTACTTTACATGGAATATCGTGACATTTACTGTGTTAACAGTTTATTACTAACGATATGTACATGATTTTGGTCAAATACTGTAATCCAGAGATGGCTTTATAGTATAACTTGCCCATTTCAACACATTTCAATTTTCACAAGTTATTGTTTGGTCCAAACCCAAACCCTAAATTCTGCTAAGTCAGGCTGCAATTTGGTCAATACTAGGTAAATTCGAGTATATTTGGCATTGCATTCATTCTAGCAATCTGTTTGGTTAGGTTGAACTCTCTTTTGAACTTTATTTTGGTCTGAAATTTGGATTATTTGAGAAGATTGCTGAAGGTCAATTGTACATTTTCTGAAAATCTGTCCCTGAGCAACTATAATACCTCTAATCCTCAATTTGATGGAGAGTTCATGTTTCCAGAGGGTTCCAACATTTAGCTGATTCGTAAGTAAACAAATTTAATATGTTTGTGGACTTTGGTTGGAGTATCTTTTACCTTTTAATAGAATTATGTTTTCTAAAAGGTTTTTATTAATTGTCATGAAGTGACCAAGATTTAATTTATGTTTTTGTCTTTGTTTATCTAGATATAGTATATTTGGATCTGAGTGTTCTGGCTGAACATTAGTACTCTTATTTTTTTTTTAAATGATACGAAGTGTTAAATTCTGTAGTGTTTGAAGTTTACTCAACAGGGATTTTGGACCAGAGTCATATGTGGCAAAATAGTCATTTTATAGATGTCATTCATGCTTTTCTCTGTCAGACTATGTCTTGCCTTCTATAATAATTTCAATTTAGTGTTAACTTTGTTCTGAATATTGTGTATGTGTTCCTTGAAGGATAAACTTTTGTCCATGATTAGGCCTAGATATTTATATGTAATTTATACTTGATAAGGCTGTTATAATCCACTTTTCGGTGAAATAATAATATTGTACCTGAATATGCAGTCAATTTCTATGCTTACAGCCAATTTCTATGCTTATTGGAGATTTATTTGAAGAATTATAACTGATTAAATTACAGAAAATTAATTTAAACATCAAAGGAAGTGTTTGCAACTTCGACAGTTAATTGCAGTGAAACTATTCATCTATTCAATCCCATATTTACTGGCATTTGAGTCCCACCCATGATTATTGATATCCTAAAGTTTCTCGATTATATATTGAATATTTCATGTGAAAAACTCTGAAGAGGTACGTCTAATATTAGTGTCACAAGTAGCGGCGGTGCTGTGCGGGTGCTGTGCGGATGCTGTGCGGGTTTTCGGTGCTGTGCGTCTTTTAGTTATACCGCCTTTTACTGATTCACGGATTGAGCTTCCCAGAGATAGGGTATTTGTTTATATCATGTATTTGCAAATCACTCTAAGAACCCTCCTGATCTATTCCTTGGATCTCCTTGGATCTCCTCTAAGTCCAGTCAGTAAATTAAGTAAATTAGCCACACACAGCCCAGTATGTGTTCACTTCTGGAAAGTTATGGCAACGACCATTTGCTGGTTTGAGACTGGGGATCAGACTGGAATCTAGGGGGCAGCACAGTGCTATCTCTGATTGGTACAAGCATAACCACCAGGGGGTTTATAATGTCCCAGGCAAGGGGATGGTCTAATCTGATTCACTCCACCTTAACTTTATTTGGAAATTAGAATATATTTTGGAATTGTAATTATGATAGAGATTATGCCATTTTAGTCCATTCTGGGTCAGATTTTGGGTATATTTCGAATGCAATATGAGGCCATATACCATGGTGTCATTATGGTAGTTGGCTTGTGATTGGTTATCGAATCTGGGTCAGATTTTGATTATATTTTGAATGCAATATGAGGCAATGCATATACCATGGTGTCATCAGGTCTGTTTTGGTCATCAGGTATGATTTGGTTGATATTTTCAGTGCAATATGAGGCCATATACCATGGTGTCATCATGGTGAGCTGTCTGGGGCGCGCCCACAGTATGGCAACCTTAACCTTGAACTATTTGGCGGTGTTAGTGTGTCTAGCGACTTAAAAAAGAAATAAATGAATAATCTGAATCGGTAGAAATGATTTTAATATAGTTTTACCCCCCGATAGCGAAGTTTTAGTCCAGTGGCGATTTCAGAAAAATGGCTGTCCGTCCTTTATATTGTCTATTTTCTATGCTATAAGCGATCGGCGCTCCATAGCTACAACTGCCGGCTGTATAGCGAGAGTGACGCTACAAAACTGGACCCACTCCTGCAATCTAATTGTCGAAACGCATAAATGAAGGGTGGCGTTTGAAAGGCCGTGAATAGAGCATCAAGAGGCTTTTTTCCGTTTCTTAAATTTCTATCACCATTTGCTGTCGATCTATGGTGATTTGAATTCATAATATACTAGTTTGCTCTATGGCTGTCTAAATGCCCTCACTGTCCATCATTTATATTGTCTATTTTTCGAGGGGAAGCGATATTTTCGAGGGGAAGCATGTGTGCACTGAATATGCTGTTTACTGCAACTGAAATGCACCAAGTGGCTATGTGGGTCATGCCGAAAGACACTTTGCTACAACTGCTGATTGTATAGCGAGAGTGACACTGCAAAACTGGACCCATTCCTGCAATCTAATTGCTGAAATGCCGAAATGAAAAAAAGTGCAGAAAGGTTAGTAAAATAATGGCTTGTTGTTTTTTGTAATGTAATGTTATGTAATGTTCTCTATTTGTATGAGATCTGACCCATTACGGACTAAAATGATTATACCACTCTGGTTATGGCATGAGAATGGACCCATTCCTGCAATCTAATTGCTGAAATGCCGAAATGAAAAAAAGTGCAGAAAGGTTAGTAAAATAATGGCTTGTTGTTTTTTGTAATGTAATGTTATGTAATGTTCTCTATTTGTATGAGATCTGACCCATTACGGACTAAAATGATTATACCACTCTGGTTATGGCATGAGAATGATGTATGATCCCATATACCCACTCGGCCTGCGGCCTCGTGGGTATATGGGATCGTACACCATTCTCATGCCATAACCATTGTGGTATAATCCCTAAATATTGTGCCATTATTTGACTTGGCACATACAAGTCTTATTGATAGTAGGCAAAGTCTATGAAATTGGTACTTTTAAGTGTGGTAGGTTTGTGTATTTTCCAATTTGAACATTGTATCTCTAAATAATACAACCCCTGGCTTGCGTCCATCTGAGCCTGAAGACAAAATACCAACACAATCTTGTGCCATTTAGAAACAAAACTGTGAGATTTGATGGCAACTTGGAGTGGTCTTAGGCTATTATTCTGTATAAATATGGATCGTTTTTCTCATTTTTAATGACACTGCCTCCCCACACTACTCTCCCTCCCTACTTTCACTGGCTAAAGTACCATGAATTCAGCCAAATATCTTCTGCTACCGCAATTTTTTTTCCTCAATGAATTCAGTGTTTCACATATTATTTCTATGGTTTGGAGGCACTCAACCACAAACAGTTTACACCACAAAACTGTTTACGATTGGAGAATGGTTGGAGCAGACATAGAAGAATTTATCAATATAATATAACAACCGATTTTCATTTTTGAAGGTTGGCTTGTGAGTAGTCACATGGGGATGACAACAGCGCAAAAAGCCCAAATCCAAGGAGTTTGCAAAAAACTAATGATACCCCCTTTGGGTCGAAGAAGTTTTATAATTGGCATCCCAATGTAACCATCATTCTGCCCGTTTGAATATTCAGCAATACAATTGATTCCACTGTTTTTTTCTAAGACTACTAGAAACAAAACTTCAACATTTATACCCGATCCAGATATTCTTTGAAAACATGTAACATAAATATACTGCAAAACAAAAATCAAATTGAGTCCTGCTTGTCTTCTCCCTCAACAAATGAAATGGGTCACTTCTCCTTTCAAAAGAGAGATTCTGGCTGGAAATATCCAGTTGCACTGTCACTACTTTCTAAACTAAGACATCCAGATGTTTCAAGTGTTGGCACCATTTGGTTCTTTCAGTTTGATTTTTGTAGTCTTGCATGATTTTTTTAAACTTGAGCACTACATCAGGACAAAAGATGTCTTTTTCAGGAGGAAGTCCTTATGCTTTCTGTCCATTTTGGGGCAATGGAGACCTTCTACATTATGATGCAGGACATTGAGTTGAACCATGACTGCTGACTTGCCAGAAAAATCATTTGGAAAACATTCTTTTGCTTTCCCGCTTTGGTTCTTTTGTTTAGCAACTCTATACTATTTTCCTCATCTTATTTTCTTTTCCAACTGGCTGACTTCCTTTTATTTTCTTCTTTGCTGTTATTTTTAGTATGAGTAGGCTTTAGTCGATTGAACTCTCTTAAAGACATCTGCCAGTGCCTACTTTGATTCCTCTAGCTGCCCTCGAAATATGCTGCATACTTTTCTTGTTCAATTAGTCTTCCCTGATATGGTCATTTTCTCTGATGCATTTCTCAACTTTGTCAATACATATGTATGGTCATGTGTTGTCAAGTTCATGACCCAATATGGTATTTCAAAGATGCTGGACCAGGTGATCTACCAAGGCATTATAACCTTAAAAAAATGGAAGAGCACATAAATAACCATTGCGAAATCAGTGAGTTGTACTAAGAGTTCCACTGTTTCAGCTGCAATAATGAGGTATGTGATTTGTGTGGGAATAGAAATTATTCCACTCTAAAGACTGTGTACATTTTACCACAGCCCATGCCCTCTTCTGAGTCTGGCCATTACATGTACAAGACATGTATTGGAACAATTGATTGTGTACATAGTGAATCTCAACCAATTGATGATTTTCAGCTGCACAAATAATGCAGTGTTCTCTTTGAAAAAGGAGAGCTTGCCTTGAAATGACAGCCAAAGTTAAATCATTTGTTCACAATTTTCTTGTAAGGAAGGACCTTGTAATTGGCCACTTGCGGTATAAAAAAGAAACAAATATGAGAAGAGAAATGAGAAGACAGGGAAAAAATACCAAGGATAAGGATTTTCAAGAGGAACAAGATAGTGAAGCTTCTAGGGAGAGTAAAACAAAAGGTACAGGAGGTGATGACAATTCTGATAATAACCTGGTTTCAGATTCATGTGAGCCTGAAACATATATGTATGATGAATGGTTAAATGAAGTCACAAAAGAGAAGAATAATGCTGTAATTAATGAATCTGAGGATGAAGTCATCTTTATGCCCAGACCGTGACATATGTCATTGCAGATAAGCTGGAACATGGGTAATCAAAATACCAACAATAACAATGAGAGTGGCTGTTGCATTTTTCATTTCAAAGATCCATATCTCAAAAACATACATAATCATTGAGTTTTTAAAGGCTGGTAGACCTATGTGGTTTGATAATAGGTCCCACTTTAACTGTACTATCTAGTGGTCTCCTTGCAGTACAGCTCATGAATTTGGGGCATTTTTTCTATATCCCTAGACATTTCATGAAACAATTCAGCAGCTCGAAAAAAAGACATTTAATTAGAATTTTAATTTCAGTTCCCATAATAATTTACAATATTGCAGGAGCTTCTAAAATCACTGACTCCATTAAATATCCCACACTAATCTGCAACCATCTTGTTGTCCCATATGTTAGTATTTGAAATTGGGTGTTGAAATAAGTAATAGAAACATTTATGGACTCTTCACTATTTATCTGTGACTAAATACATTTGTTGTGCTCCTAAACACACCAAATGCCCCCAAAATTGCACCTTAAATTCCATTTATCTCCAGGGGGGCATGCCCCCTGACCCCCCTAGTGGGCTTTGTGTCTTCGGCACTTGCACAGCTCGGTTGACCCAGCCAAGAAATACTCCCCCCAAGTGATACACAAGCCTACAGACCTGAAAATGATATTGTGAATATCTATTATTTTTTTTACATCATCTGTAAAGTAAACAACTACAGAAGGCTGAAGATTAATAAAAAAAAAAGTGTGGTCCCTCCCATAGAGTTATAGATATGTAGAGCAACAGTTTTGGGGTTGTTTTTTTTATAAAAGTTTTATTGCACACAATTACAGGAAATCCTGCTATTCTCATGTAGTACAAGGAAAATATTTCAAAATATCGTACAGTAGATAATATCGTACAGTAGATAATATAATATAGATAATATAATAAGTAAATTAGACACTACCAAGGAAATAGTCATTGTAGGGGATTTCAATTATGAAGACAGTAATATATCAGACGGTAAGACAACAGGAGCTGATATGTTTAGGAGTCTATTGAATAAATTTAATTTACAACAAATCATAAAAACGCATACAAGAATAAGTAGATCTTCGGCCACCACAATAGATCATGTATATACAAATGGGAAATGGATCAACGTTAATGGTTCAATCGATTTAAACATCAGTGACCACTTACCGATATTCATTCAAATAAAGAAGGAGAGGAATAGTTACAAAACAGCCTCATTCAGTGCAAGAGATACCAAAGCGTTAGACACCAAATTACTAAAAGAAATTCTGCTAGATCTAAATTGGGAAAAGTTATACGAAACAAAAGATGTTAATAGAGCATGGGACATGATTATGAATAATATTACTAGATACATGGACAGAATTTGTCCGATAAAAAGCTTTAAAAGGGTACGAGTCACCCCAAGTTGGTATGACGAGACGATTATTTCTGCAAGTAAGGCCAGAGGCAAAGCTTTTAGAGTAGCCAAAAAATCAAATAAGGAAGAGGATTGGATGAGAGCTAAATCACTGAGGGGAAAAGTAAACGCTGAAGTAAAGAGAGCAAAAGACACTTACATTAGGAACCAAATCAGGGAAAAGCAAAATGAACCACACAAATTCTGGGAAATTTTAAAACCATTACTTTCGACCAATAACAAAGCTATCAATGAGGAAATTAAAATTACCGCTGAGAACGGAGGGAAACTTAAAGGGAAAGAGGCTGCAGAGGCCATAAATGATTTTTTGTAGGGATAGGCCAGAATTAGCAGGCAAAATTGAGGAAGACGATGAAATAATCAGAGAAAGGAAGGAAATTAAAATCAGAAGCTCAGAATTAACATTTCAATTTAGCGAAATAAATGAACTAGACATTGAATTAGCTATAAAAAAGATCAGCAACTACAAAGCCTCAGGGATCACTCTCATGCCTACTAGGATTCTTAAGCAATGCCTGTTGGCTCTTAAAGGCCAACTGGTATATTTGTTTAACCTGACCATTGAAAAATCGGACATCCCATTAGATTTTAAACAGGCGAATGTAACGCCACTGTTTAAAGAGGGAGATAAAGGAGCACCAGGGAATTATAGGCCAATCTCATGTATAAAGCTGCCGGCTAAAATTTTAGAGATATGTATTCAAAAACAGTTATCACAGTACTTGGAGGACAACGGCCTATTATGTGAATGTCAGTTCGGCTTTAGGGCGGGGAAATCGATAAACAATGCTTTAGACCATATGTTAAGAAACGTCTACAATAATTTGAACGGAAACGGATTTAATATTTTTAGATTTTAAAAAAGCTTTTGACACAGTTAATCACAAAATTTTATTATCAAAACTAAGGAATTATGGAGTCGAAGGAAAAACCCACAAATGGTTTAGTAATTATCTAAGTGAAAGGTCACAGAGAGTATTGGTCGGTGATAGTCTCTCCTCCCTAAAGCCGGTGACATGTGGCGTACCCCAAGGTACTAGTCTTGGACCTCTTATGTTTATTGTATATATCAATGATCTCCACAGAGTTGTAAAAGACTGTAACATCCAACTATTCGCGGATGACACAGTGCTGTATAAAGAAAGACCACTAGGACAGGGAAATAACGAAAAGCTCCAAAAGGATCTGAACAGTATAGTCAGATGTTGCGCCGTAAATAAGATCTCCCTCAATATAAAAAAATGTAAAAACCTGACTATAAGGTCGAAAGGTGATGCCAAAAACATTGCAAAATATTATATAGGAGACCAAGAGTTAGAGAATGTCACGGAATACAAGTTCTTAGGGATGGAAATAGACGAAAGAGTAAATTACAAAGTGTTTCTTAGAAAATAACTGTATACGGTGAAATCAAAGATCCATGCTATGCTAAGCTTTATAACGCATGTGAGAAGGAGACTCTCCTACTCTTGTATAAAACTATGGTTCTCCCAATCATTGATTACGGAGACTTGTTTTATGGCTCATCGGCACTAACACAGTTAAAGAAGTTACAAACACTGCAAAATTCAGCTTTCAAAATTATACTAAAATTACCAAAATTATCTAGTACAAGAGAAATACACAGATCACTTAATCTACCATCACTCTCTTCAAGGAGAGACATCCACTTATTAGACCTTGCCTTTTTGAGATCAAGAGACGAAGAAAATTTAGACAAAAGAAAACTGGGTTTAAGAAGTCTAACGAAGGGAAAAAAGCTGGTAGTGCCACAGCCAAAAAATGAAATTTTCAAGAAGTCATACGTTTATGTGTTATCAAATCTATGGAACAATCTTCCAGATAACATTCAAGTTACAAAGACAAGAATCCAATTTAGACAGTATCTCAAAACCACTTATTTCAGTGACTTTGATGAATACCTTTCAAAAGAATAATGTGTTATTATAAAAGGCATGTAAGTCCTTATTGTAAGATCGATACATCGATAAAAGTTAATTAACTGTATAGTGTAGTTAGTGAATGTTTATAGGGGTTTTGTACTGGGGACAGGCTCATATATATGTAGGGAAATGAGCGGGGTGGGGTCTAAATTATTGAATAATTACTTTGAATCGGACAGAATGAATGCATCCCGATATCTTGCTACCACATAGTAGATATTAAAACAAGGATCTCCCAGGAAGACCTCCTCAGGGAGAGGTTGGCATCCTTTTCTGAAAATTGATGTAACTGTTTGATTCGGAATAAAAATACAATATATATATATAGTATATTTTAACTGATATAACTTTATCTTCTTTGTAACATTTAAACTTAAACATTAAACCTTTTGAACCACAGGTTGGGGACTATGAGCGCTGAAGGCGTGAAGCCCCCCATAGGAGGGTCCGGGAGGGTTCTTCTCCGGGGATTTTTTAAAAATATACACCTTAGATGGTGAATTCTGGTGCATTTTGAGTGGATAAGTATATTTTTTAGCGAAAGTATTTTAACAATATTTTACCTATGATGTAAAATATACTTATCCACAAAAAATAACTCTATTGGAGGGACCACACTTTTTCTATTGATTATTCCCTCTTCAATCTTCAAACCTCTGTAGTTGTCTACTTGTCAACTCGTTAGTTAACCTGTATTTGTATCAGTCAACTGTTCCTCTACATATTTATAACTCTAACTCTACTCGAGGGACCACACTTTTTTTTTATTAATCTTTAGCCTTCTGTAGTTGATTACATTTTTTTTTTTTTTATTCAATTTAAGGCCAATACAATATTTAAGTTGATAGAAAAAGAACGTAATATCCCTCAGGGATGTTTTCACACGGTGCCTGATAAGAGAATAATTAATTACAACAATACAATAATCCATCTCAACTACAACATAAAAAGTATACATCGTGCAGAAATACATTTACCTGGAGCACATGCTCCTTTGAGTGCATAATAATACAAACAGTAAAGGATGGTTGTTTACCAGTACTACTCCCCACTTACACATCGGAGAACATACTAATAAGGTCATATCAAGAGGACTCTTTAAGTCGATTGCATAGCGAAAAAAGTACAACATGGAATAATTTCCAAATACCTTTCCAGAGAAGCTTAATACATAATCATAGCTACCTCATGTTTAGGAATTATCCATCTAACCCTCCTCTAATTCGATACAACGTTATACTATTTCTTACAGTACATACTATCCCAGACAGAAGTTAAGCTTTACAACTCAAAGGAGATGTTTATCTATGCAGTGTTTCATTTTAGTCACTACAGCTCATCGTTATATCTCCGCCACATCTCACTCTTCAACGACCGGAGCATTTTTCCATGTTGAAGGAATAATACCCTTGGCAATAATTATGTTCAGAAAAGCGGTAAAAAATGGAATACATACACTGAGAGCAGTCTTCAACAACCTAGAGTCTAAATCTACAAAACCAGAGCTCCTGTTGACATCAAAGTTCTTTACCACCTTTTCAACCTCCAAATCAGTCACATTCGGTTGAATATCAAAGACAACACCATTGTTTACAACCGCAGGGTTCGGTGCAATAGCAAGGTTAGTCGATCCAATTTGTGCGAAGAAATTATTTGCATAATTTAATGCATCCATACCTGTCTTCAGACCCTCAGGGGAATTAAAAGTGTTTAATGGAACATTTGTATCCACACGCTTAGGGTCATAAATTTCCTTCAAAGCACACCAGAATTTCTTCGGGGAATTGCTTAGAGCATTAATTTTGTTCAGCAAAAAGTACCTTTTCTTTTCAATAATCAAACGTTTTAGTTCGACACGTTTCGTTTTGGCTGCTAACCAGTCAACTCTCAAGTTGGAGGACTTGGCAAGTATGAATGCGTTTTTCTTCTCAACAGATTTGTCTCGTACCTCATCGTCCATATATTCCTGATGGGCGTGTCTGATTCTTATTCGTTTGTATTTGAAGGTGGAATTACTACAATCAATCACATCCTGAAAAAACTTGGACCAAGTCTGGTCTGTATCACAGTTGTCGATATCTAATTCTACACCTTCTAATTTATTCTCAACTTTTTCTTTGAACACATCCATTTTATGTCTTAGACCTGTTCGTACCCATTTGTACTCTCTATCGAGAAGACTCGTACGTTTGGAACCAAATTCAGCTAACACAGCATAATGATCTGATATATTGGTCACAAGTACTTTCCCCGTTACGATTGATACATTGGAAAAAACAACATCAATACATGTAGAACTAGTCCTGGTAACGCGAGTAGGAGAGTCAATTTTACCAATCATGGAGAAATTTCTCATTACATTCAATAACCTGGTCCTATTCCTGTTTCTGTTGTCCTTCAGAAGGTCGATATTCATGTCGCCACAGACTAAAATTTTCTTTTTGTGTGCAGTCAAAGTTCTCAACACATTTTCAATGTGATCAAAAAAGATAGTAGGGTTATTTGCTGGAGGGCGGTAAACGTTCACCAGGACAAACTTACCAAACATACCTATTTTAATCTCAACACACTGGCATTCAATGGATTCGTTCATCATATTTATGCCCTCATATCTCAACAAATCATATTTCACGTCTTTACGTATATACAGCGCCAATCCACCACCTCTTTTATTTACACCACTCTCCCTGTCTAGCCTACATAACTTGTAGTTGGGGTGAGTAAGATGGACATCATTGTCCCATTGATCTAACCAGGTTTCGTTTAACGCTAGAACATGCAGGTTATTACCTAGGTACTCAGCATGAATCTCCTCTACCATAACCTACATAACCTACTATGTTTATCACAACCACTCAGAATGAGCAAAACTCACAGAGATCGATTTATCTCTGATATGGGACCTTAGAAACTTGCTGTACCTTTGAAACCTCACTCAACCGACACCTCTAAATATCTAGTCAAAGGTATGATATACCAAAGACGCCTATAGATAATGAATCAAATCTGTATGTGGGAAATAAAGCTTGATATATCAGATGTGCCTTCACACAGCGACGTTCCTTCACTACCAAAAGGTAAGCATTTATTATATGCGCAGTATCATACATATACATGGTCATTTTGAATAAACTTTAAGGAGCGCTTTAAACACTGATACTATAACAGGAGTATAAACTTGTGAGGTCTATGTGACGTGAAGAAACTTCTGGTCCCCCATCCTAAAAACGAAGCATTCAAAAAATCATATATACCGTATACAGGTTAGCTGGTCTATGGAAAAACCTGCCTCGTAGTAGGGAAATTAAGACTAGAGAAGGATTCTAGAACTTCCTGAAAAAAAACCTACCCTCAGGAACACGATGCCTTGCACCTAATGTTTTAGGTGTGGGAAATACATAGTTATACTATTATACTATTGGGGGGGGGGGGGGGTGGGGGGGGGGGGACAAAACAGGCATGTACGCCCTGTGATTCTTTGACTCATTTCGGCTATTGTAAGAAAATCGGAAGGGATAATATGGTCAGATTTTCAGAAAATGTACAATTCAACTTCGCCAATCATCTTGAATAACCTTAATTTTAGATGAAAATAAAGTTCAAAATACAGTTCAACCTAACCAAACAGTTTGCTAGAAACAATGCAATGCCGAATATACCCGAATTTACCTAGTATTGGCCAAATTGCAGCCTAATTTAGCCTAATTTACTAAATGTGTACAGCTGCCAATTGTACATTTTCTGAAAATCTGACCCATCTAATTGTGTATTGTTGTAATTTGTCTATCAGGGTTGATTATTCACTCAGCTTATGTCCCCACCTTTAAAGGGTGGAACTCTTTGTAATTCAGTCTAGGCCCAAAGATGGAAGAGTCCCTTCAAGCCAAGGGAAAGTCTCGCCTCAAACCGCAAAGTGCCATTATAATTCCATTAACACCGCAAAATGTCATTACATTCCTATTAAAACGCCGAGTCCTAGCCGAGGAGACCGATTAGCGAAGTAGGCTAACATACCATTCTTATCTGATCTGAGGGTTTGGACCTAGAGTGAATTCACATCTTCATCTATTTAGATAACTGCGACTTTCACTATGTATAATGCATAATCAACTCATGAAAACCAAGACTGATGATTTTGTAAACACATTTCATGGATTAGAATATCATATATTTAAGGTTTATGTAATCTAAAAATTTGGTACCTACGAATCTTGACTATGTTTAAGCTTAATCAGTTAGTTCATACAATGAACGTCAAATACAATTTATTCTCTTAAAAATCAGGACAGTTTTATAGAAAGAACTATATACCATATCACAATCTGGATGGTAAACAAGACTCTTTAAAAGTCTTGAATCTTTAAAAGTAAAGCAGACCACCTGCTGAAATGAGATAAGGCCCACCGGTGGTGGTGGTGGTGATTTCCTTATCTATTTAATTACCCCCTCGACGAGACATGTACTTGGGAGCTGTTGAATGTGAGGAGGGAGAGAGGGAGCGAGAGAGATAAAGAAGGAATCCACCAAGGGTGGAGGTGGCAATGAGGTACACCCCAAGGTGCAGGAAGGTTCCCGAGGGCGCATAGCGCCTGAGGGATCCTTCCGCACCGAGGTGGATCCTTCCGCACCCGAGGTGGATTCTGGATTTAGTCCACCCTTTCACAAAGTATGGAAATTCTCATGAAAAACATTTTAAACTATCAATATTCAAGAAATATGTTGTCTAATGGATTCTAATTAGTCTTATTTCTTCAGAATCCCACTCGCACAAAAAGTAGTTTCTTTCATAGCTTTGTTTACATCATGACGTTCTCTCAGATAATGCGTCAATGACGGCCGTCACGGATTACGTTGAGTCTGATGCAGGCCACAACGCAATAACGTATGTCGTAACGACTTCTAATTTATACCTTGGACACCATATTTGTGTTGGCGAGGTAGGCATGAGGTGCCTGGCCCACCTTAGGCCGGGCAAGTCGTTTGGGAGTCAGATCGTCAGAAAATGTACAATTGGCAGCTCTACACATTTAGGAAATTCTGCTAAATTAGGCGGACAAATGATGAATACCAGGTATATCTGAGTATATTTGGTATCGCATTGATTTAAAGTATCAGTTCTTTTATGTTAAACTGCATTTTGAAGCTAATTTTTCTCTTCAATGTGGGTTATTTGAGAGGTTTGGTGAAGGAGAATTGTACATTTTCTGAAAATCTGACCCATGGGGAAGTTGTCCCATGGCAGCAATAAAGTCAGTGCAAAAGGTTTCTCCTTGTCGTGTGTCTTTATTGCTTAGCTGAGCGGATCCAATCCGAAGATTACTACATACTCTACTTTTTATGATTAGGCCAAAAAAAAATGGGTGTGTTTCCGATTTATCTGGCTGGAAACTAGGTAGGGGGGGGGGTAATTTTTTTTTTGTTATTTTTTTTGTTCCCAGGAACTGAGAAAAATGTCTTTTTCATAACAATAGTTGTTTTGAACATGGGAAATGTGCTTTTTGAGTTTCGGGTTAGGAAAACCCGTTTTCCTGCTTTTGTAAGCTTTTTTTGTCAAAAAATCCAAAAAAACTAAGATATGATGGGGAAAAAATCAGATATGGTAAAACAATTTTAGGTAGGGTAAGGTTTTTCTAGGTAGGGGGGTGGGGTAAATCGGAAACACACCTATTTATTTTTTTTATTATTGAATTATCGGATACTCAAAAATTAAATTAACCACTAATTCTTTAATTAAGATCTACAATCAGGAAACAATTGTAGGCACTTATAATTCCTTGTAATATGTATGATGACTCTGTTAATCATTAAAAACAAAATCATGTGCATTATTAGAATGAAGTATGAATGTCCCATTGGTGTATCATGTGAGTTTGCATGTAGATGTGGCTATTACAATCCTAATAATTACCTTTAGTTCTTTCCTCAAAATTGCTTAGTGATAGAATAATTTACAACAACTTTGAGAGTTTATTTACTGTCCTAGCCAATTACCTATTTAAGAAAGCCTTTTAAATGGACTGTCACCTATATCACTCATTGTATTTCGGTATCTATTTGTAGCCATTTTAAACATGTTAAACTGAACATCTAATATGAGGTAAACATTGCAGACATTCTGAAATTTGCAATAATTATGTAATGTATCACAGGGGAATGAGTCATAAACCACAGAATTGATGTAGGGATGGAGAAAGAAGAGACAGCGAAAGCGAAGACAGGGAGAGAGAAGCCTGAGTGAAAGAAGACATGGAAGAGAGAAGACATGAGAGATAGGGCTGGAGAAGACATAAGAAGGAAAACGTTAGAGAGAAGACATGATAAAGAGACATAAGACTGAAGACATGAGAGAGAGAAGATAGAGAAAAGAAATGAGAGAGAAGACATGAAATAGAGAAGACAGGATAGAGAGAAGGCACAAGTGGGTCAGATTTTCAGAAGATGTACAATTCAACTTCGCCAATCTTCTCAAATAACCCAAATTTTAGACGAGAATAAAGTTCAAAATACAGTTCAACCTAACCAAACAAATTGCTAGAATCAATGCAATGCTGAATATACCCGAATTTACCTAGTATTGACCAAATTGCAGCTTAATTTAGCAGAATTTACTAAATGTGTAGAGCTGCCAATTGTACATTTTCTGAAAATCTGACCCAAGAGAGAAGTCATAAGAGAGAAAACATAAGAGAAAACATTCTCTATCCCCCCACCCACTACGAGGAGAGTTTGTGTAGTAATTAATGTCGCCGTTACACCATAGTGTCGCCGTTACGCCATAATTATCACAAATAAAAAGACGCTCCTATTCAAGCACTGATATTTTAGTAATACAACAGATACAAAATCAAGTAAATGTTTGGTTAGAACCAGGCTGGCCAACATCCATTACCTCTCTCTGACTTTTCATTTAATTTTGCGAGCCGAATTACTTGGTAATTTACCACAATCTTACACTAAATGATTTGATTATCCGGTTTAATATGGCCGAAATAAGGCAAAATAATAGGGAAATTATAGATATCTGAAACATAGGTGTTGAAAGCAAAATATTCGCCCCAGTCTTCCCAGACTTTGTCTGCTTTAAGCTAATATTCCCTGCTATATGTATGTCGAAGATTGTATTTTTTCTAAATAATGACCTCCTGAAATCAAATGCTGCCCATTGGAGAGAATTACTCCTATATACAAGATGCCTACTCCAGGGCCAGGTAAACCATCAGTGCAGTATGCATCCAATCACTGACATACTATTCTTATCTGAGCTCCGAGGCTGTGGTCCTAGAGTGAAAAGGAAAGAATATATGTGATCCGTTTTAGGAAAATAGGTCATAAGTCCCAAAGATTGGATTTTGAGATACCACCATATTTTAAAAGATGAGACCAAAGGGATTCAAATGAAGGTAGACATTAAGGGCATCTAGTACCCTTCTAGCTTTTCAGTTCGATATTTTTATTTTTGAAAAAAAATGTTTGCAATATTTCTGGTACGATACTTTCTAGCAAAGTAACTAAATATACTACAGGATGATCTAGGAGATCTTGTTAAAAAATATTTGCGACTTATTTGCGACTTATTTGCGACTCATTCTCCTAAAACACCACACATATAGCCATTCAATATCAGTAGCAAAAGGTGAGTATCAAGTTAGCCAAGGAGGATCCCACCCACAGAATTGTTTCAACATATTACTGTAGGTTTGATTGGGAGGGTTTGAAAGTTGCTTCAGGCTCAAGTTCCTACCTCCTAGGCTGCGGCTCACCCGACTGCTAACTCAACTACAGAGGTATATAAACAGCCATACATGGAGTGGTGCAATACTTGGTTGGAACACCACATAGAGACTCAAGCCCATGGTGCCACCTAGGAGCTGCCAGTGCAACCAATTACACCATGCATTACTGCCATCTGGTGAACACTGCTGTATTTATATGATATGCATTACAGTAACACTTGATGAATCTTTGCCACATGGGTGAGGTTGTGAGAAAATAAGATAAGAGAAAATAAACATCATGTTCTACAGTTCAACAGAACCTAACAAATATTCTAAATCAACAAAATATACTTAGATATACCTAGTATTCATCAGAAAATGTACTATTCACCTTTACAAATCATCCCAGATAACAAAACTATATAGCCATTCAATTATCAGTATGATATGCATTACAGTAACACACAATAAATAATACAAGATGAATATTATGTTCTACAGTTCAACAGAAGCTAACAAATATTTTAAATCAACAAAATAATAAACTTAGATATACCTAGTATTTATCATTTTTCAATCTAATTTAGATGAATTGACTAAATGCTTAGAGCTGCCCATTGAATATTTTCTGATGATCTGAAAATTGTATGAGGGGTTTCCATTAAAGCTTTGGTTTGATGATCCTTTATTTGTAAAAGAAATAGTCAACTGAGGGATATTTCACTTTCTAAAGGAGACCTGTATACAAACCCACTCAACTATCAACATGTTACAATTCATACTCAGTAGAAAGTATTCTCACCTAACATTGTTCAAAAACTAAATATATTCTTCTTTTTATTCCATTTTTTTCTAATAGATCTAAAAGTAATTTAACCCAAACTGAGAGACACCTTCCCCTTCCAAACTCCTAAATGCCATTAAAATCCACCTAAGATCCTATTTCAACGGAAATCTTATATTATGTTTAAGACACCTACTCTATGGCGGGGAAAACCATTAGTGCAGTAGGCATCCAATCACTGACATACTATTCTTATCTTAGCTGCGAGGCTGTGAGCCTAGAGTGAAAAGGAAACAATATATAGCCATTCAATTATCAGTAGCAAAAGGTGAGTATCAAGTTAGCCAAGGAGGATCCCACCCACAGAATTGTTTCAACATATTACTGTAGGTTTGATTGGGAGGGTTTGAAAGTTGCTTCAGGCTCAAGTTCCTACCTCCTAGGCTGCGGCTCACCCGACTGCTAACTCCACTACAAAGGTATATGAACAGCCACACATGGAGTGGTGCAATACTTGGTTGGAACTCCACAAAGAGACTCAAGCCCATGGTGCCACCTAGCAGCTGCCAGTGCAACCAATTACACCATGCATTACTGCCATCTGGTGAACACTGCTGTATTTATATGATATGCATTACAGTCACACATGATAAATCTTTGCCACATGGGTGAGGTTATGAAAAAATGTACAATTGACCTTTACAAATCATCCCAAATATATATATGGCCCATTCTCACGAAAATGGTGCAGCCCATCAGAAAAGTGTCAAAATTATATTTTGCTTGATTGTTCTGAGACTTGGTAGGTTTGAAGGTAATATATAGGCGGTACTATATCTGATTTTGCCATTACATTTGACCATTATTTTTTGTATAGGAGGTAATCAAAGTTTGGTGTAGAAAAGTTGGTGTAAAAACGTCGCCCACCCCTATATTTCTTAGTAATGAACATTTCTCTTATTTAATTTGTATATCATCAATTATTTATGCCTCCATTCTCTAACTAACTGTTTTTTTGATGTAATAGCCAAGAAAAGTTTTTCTTTCCTGTATAAAAACGTTGAAAATCAGGGACAAAAAAAACCCCCAGAAACTGGATTCCCATATCAATCAGATGAAACATCCTATCATTAACTGTATTTTTATTTATTATTCTCAAATCGTCCTAGTTTTTCTGTTATAATATGATCAAATATTATCTTTCACCCCTGAGTATGATTAGTTACCAAATTTTTGGTAAATTATCCATGTTTTAAGGCTTCAAATTTGGGCGACGTTTTTTCTGAGTGAAAAAACGTCGCCCAATCTATGTCACATTTATTCAATTATTTAAAGCCTGATTGTTATTTTTGATGTTTTTAATACATGACTGACACCATTTTAGACCATTTTAGCATTATTTTTTGAAAATTTGTCATTCATGACAATATCCACTCAAGGATGGTGACGTTTTCATGCAGTAGAGTCATATATATGATGTGTTTCAGGAAAATGAGTCACAAGTCAGAAAAGGGATGTTATTCAAAGTGGTTAAATTCTCAGATCACTTTGTTGGAATATTCTCATTTTCAGAGTGCTTTGTGCTAATGATCATGGCAACAACTGTACCAAATTTCAGGACAGTGTATTAAATATATCCTTGATATATTTGTGTATTCTTGTCAAAGAATTGTTACAAGAATATATGTTGCATCCTGTGAGGTCCATACCTCTTTCATGCAATGTATCATAATCACTCATCTACATGAAATATATTTATCAATCTTTTTTATTTTGTTAGAGGAAGCTACCTAAGGGCCTGTTCCTTAAAACTGAGCAGGATATGAACATCAAAATCAAATTATTTCTTAAATACAAGGATTCTAATAGGGGCGACGTTTTTACACTGCCAAGTCATATATTGAGTGAAAACTGTAAAAACGTCGCCCTACCTAAAGTCTAAATAACTCACTTTTTGGAATCTTAACAGTTTCTGGAGATCGTTTCCCACATAGTCTAAGATGATATAATGGTAAATAAGTGGAAAATGATTTAATTTGGTCAATATTTAGCTTATATTCTCATGTAAAAACGTCCTCATAGTGTGGAAAAAACGTCGCCCAGTGGCGACGTTTTTTCCACTGATTATTATGATCACAGTCACCTAAGGTCTGAGAATATTCCAATGGTGGTATACATCTGTCTGCCAACCTATGCTTATGAAATCCCACTTCTTAGACAAAATTAATTTAATTATTTTAGAAAGCACAGCTATTTTATCTGGCGACGTTTTTACACCTCAATTTAGCCATTTTCACATTAACTGACTTAGGAGCAAAAATTCTGCAGTTATATTCAAACTTAATACATCATTTTATTCGATTTACAGCCCTCCATTCTATGGCACAAATTTTATTTATGCATATTGATTCAACTATATTTTTTTCCAACATAACTGTGAGTTTGGTAGTGATTATTGGGTTCTTTTCCTTGATTTGATAGTACATAATTAAAAAAATATACATCACAGATACAGAAAAGTATATATTTTCATAATGCTTATACCAAGACGGATTTAGCTAATCAATTCCTATGTATTTAAGATCAATATCGACCAAGATATTGACCAATATATGGGAAAAATGGGGGGTTGCACTACTTTCGTGAGAATGGGTCATATATATATATATATAAGTATTTTTATTTCCAACTTTCAATACAGTTACATAGAAAAAGGTCATGTCACTTTCTGTACAAGCATAGATCTTCCAAGAGCGCCTTGAATTGATGTTATATTTTCATTACTTTAAGACATCAAATGTATGATGCTTAGCTTCGATCTTATCACGTCTAGAGTTAGATCTTTATTCTGGAAGGTAGAATTATTTACTATTAGAATCGATCTGATGAGATTCTGGGAGGTTTTTTTTCTTTATAGATTCCCTCTAAACCACTTCCGTCCCCATAGATCCGTCCCTATAGATCAGTATCAGTCCCTATAGATCAGGCATAGATCAGTATCAAGACTTCCGTCTCCATAGATCAAGACTTCCGTCTCCATAGATCAAGACTTCCGTCTCCATAGATCAAGACTCAAGACTTCCGTCTCCATAGATCAAGACTTCCGTCTCCATAGATCAAGTCTCAAGAGTTCCATAGATCAAGTCTCAAGAGTTCCGTCTCCATGAGAATGAAAAAAAAGCCAAGGGACCTGACGAGGCTCGAACCCTCGACGTTCTCCGCCGAAGTCGAGCAGTCTAACCACTACCCTATGAAGCTGGTGGGGACGTTGCGGCTGAATTTTGCTTCAAATCTCTTCGTAGATGCTTCGTTTGTTGACGTGCGGGTCACTTTCGAATGAAATCCTCCGTGCGCGATATAGGCCACCGTACACAATGCAACGCCAAGTGAATGTGCACATGAGTGGCTATGCCGAAGGATCTCCACATCTCTTCCGGTTGCACGTATAGCTTCTGAACTCGCCATTCATTTATTACTCGATTCCCGTCGACTAAATCTTCGCTATCGGGCTCAAACACTATTTAAATCATTTCTACCGATTCAAATCTTTTATTTATTTCTTTTTTAAGTCCCTAGACACACGCAACACGGCATTCGAGAACCGGAAGTGTCCGATGCTTTGGATAGCAAGCAGCGGAACCTTGCGAAAACAGGCCGGCTCGCTGAACATAAACATTAGCAAATACGCACCTCTGATTGGCTGTTTCTCCGCTAAGCCCCGCCCACTTCACTTGGCCAGCCGTCGCGGTATCATTTAGATTTCGACTAACGCGGTGTCCGATGCTTTGGATAGCAAGCAGCGGAACCTTGCGAAAACAGGCCGGCTCGCTGAACATAAACATTAGCAAATACGCACCTCTGATTGGCTGTTTCTCCGCTAAGCCCCGCCCACTTCACTTGGCCAGCCGTCGCGGTATCATTTAGATTTCGACTAACGCGGTGTCCGATGCTTTGGATAGCAAGCAGCGGAACCTTGCGAAAACAGGCCGGCTAGCTGAACATAAACATTAGCGAATACGCTCCTCTGATTGGCTGTTGTGGCTGAAGCTTCATTCGGTCAGCCGTCGCGGTATTATATAGGTTCCGATTAAAGCAGTGCAATCACTTCCGGTCTCATAGAAAGGCTGACGACTCTCATGGCTTAGCACGATATTCCGGAGGTTTTTTGAGGTTTTTTGAGGTTTTTTGACGGAATAAAGAAGGTTTGTCTATCTTTTTTGCTCTAACATTAAGGAAATCTCATCAATTCTCTTCTAAAAGCAATAATTTCCTCGGATTTTTCTGCTCGCGGTGTCTATAGCGTCAGGGAATTCTCGGGCTTCGCCCTCGAACTCCCTGACGCTATAGACACCGCGAGCAGAAAAAACCTCGGAAATTATTCCTTAAATAATTTACTAAACTAAGTCATGGTGTACTCCATGTTAAAGTAGATATAATAGCTATTTACACTGTTTTCAACCTTGTTGAATCACCTCTTCTTGTTTTTGTTTTTAGTCATTTTGTTTTTAGTAACTAAAGATTTACTTTTATATAACATTGTTGACTTCATATTGTGTTTCTAAATACATATATCAATTATATTCACAAGTAAACCTTCTACGTACAAGTCTTACATGCTTGATTTGAGTTTTTTCTATTGTCTGTAATTTATTAAATAAATCACCGACAATGCACAGGATATATAATATAATACAAATTAATACTGTTTTTATTCCTGAGTCATATAAGTATTCTTTAGGTATATCCTAAAGTTAGCCAGGTCTTCTACCTGGAGTCCCTCAAACAATTGATTATTTTCTGAGTTCCATAGCTTCGGTGCTACGAATATAAATGACCTTTTTATTCTCTCAGTGTGAGGAATTGATATTTTAGTATCCTCTTTTTATTATTTTTATTTAACCCAAATATAAGATAAACATCATGTTTGACAGTTCAACAGAACCTAACAAATATTCTAAATCAAGAAAATATACTTAGATATACCTAGTATTCATCAGAAAATGTACAATTCACCTTTACAAATCATCCCAGATAAAACTATATAGCCATTCAATTATCAGTATGATATGCATTACAGTAACACACAATAAATAATACAAGATGAATATTATGTTCTACAGTTCAACAGAACCTTACAAATATTTTAAATCAACAAAAAAATAAACTTAGATATACTTAGTATTTATCATTTTTCAATCTAATTTAGATGAATTGACTAAATGCTTAGAGCTGCCCATTGAATATTTTCTGATGAACTGAAACTTGTATGAGGGGTTTCCATTAAAGCTTTGGTTTGATGATCCTTTATTTGTAAAAGAAATAGTCAACTGAGGGATATTTCTCTTTCTAAAGGAGACCTGTATACAAACCCACTCAACTATCAACATGTTACAATTCATACTCAGTAGAAAGTATTCTCACCTAACATTGTTCAAAAACTAAATATATTCTTCTTTTTATTCCATTTTTTCTAATCGATCTAAAAGTAATTTAACCCAAACTGAGAGACACCTTCCCCTTCCAAACTCCCAAATGCCATTTAAATCCACCTATTTCAACGGAAATCTTATATTATGTTTAAGACACCTACTCTATAGCAGGGAAAACCATTAGTGCAGTAGGCATCCAATCACTGACATACTATTCTTATCTTAGCTGCAAGGCTGTGAGCCTAGAGTGAAAAGGAAACAATATATAGCCATTCAATTATCAGTAGCAAAAGGTGAGTATCAAGTTAGCCAAGGAGGATCCCACCCACAGAATTGTTTCAACATATTACTGTAGGTTTGATTGGGAGGGTTTGAAAGTTGCTTCAGGCTCAAGTTCCTACCTCCTAGGCCGCGGCTCACCCGACTGCTAACTCAACTACAGAGGTATATAAACATCCATACATGGAGTGGTGCAATACTTGGTTGGAACACCACATAGAGACTCAAGCCCATGGTGCCACCTAGGAGCTGCCGGTGCAACCAATTACACCATGCATGACTGCCATCTGGTGAACACTGCTGTATTTATATGATATGCAGTACAGTGACACTTGATGAATCTTGGCCATATGGGTGAGGTTGTGAGAAAATGTACAATTCACCTTTACAAATCATCCCAAATAACCCAAATATAAGATGAACATTATGTTCTACAGATCAACAGAACCTAACAAATATTTTAAATCAACAATTTTATACTTAGATATACCTGGTATTCATCAGAAAATGAACTATTCACCTTTACAAATCATCCCAGATAACAAAACTATATAGCCATTCAATTATCAGTATGATATGCATTACAGTAACACACAAAAAATAATACAAGATGAATATTATGTTCTACAGTTTAACAGAACCTAACAAATATTTTAAATCAACAAAATAATAAACTTAGATACACCTAGTATTTATCATTTTTTAATCTAATTTAGATGAATTGACTAAATGCTTAGAGCTGCCCATTGAATATTTTCTGATGAATTGAAACTTGTATGAGGGGTTTCCATTAAAGCTTTGGTTTGATGATCCTTTATTTGTAAAAGAAATAGTCAACTGAGGGATATTTCTCCTTCTAAAGGAGACCTGTATACAAACCCACTCAACTATCAACATGTTACAATTCATACTCAGTAGAAAGTATTCTCACCTAACATTGTTCAAAAACTAAATATATTCTTCTTTTTATTCCATTTTTTTCTAATCGATCTAAAAGTAATTTAACCCAAACTGAGAGACACCTTCCCCTTCCAAACTCCCAAATGCCATTAAAATCCACCTAAGATCCTATTTCAACGGAAATCTTATATTATGTTTAAGACACCTACTCTATGGCGGGGAAAACCATTAGTGCAGTAGGCATCCAATCACTGATATACTATTCTTATCTTTGCTGTGAGGCTGTGAGCCTAGAGTGAAAAGGAAACAATATATAGCCATTCAATATCAGTAGCAAAAGGTGAGTATCAAGTTAGCCAAGGAGGATCCCACCCACAGAATTGTTTCAACATATTACTGTAGGTTTGATTGGGAGGGTTTGAAAGTTGCTTCAGGCTCAAGTTCCTACCTCCTAGGCCGCGGCTCACCCGACTGCTAACTCAACTACAGAGGTATATAAACAGCCATACATGGAGTGGTGCAATACTTGGTTGGAGCACCACATAGAGACTCAAGCCCATGGTGCCACCTAGGAGCTGCCAGTGCAACCAATTACACCATGCATGACTGCCATCTGGTGAACACTACTGTATTTATATGAGATGCATTACATACAGTAACACTTGATGAATCTTGGCCATATGGGTGAGGTTGTGAGAAAATGTACAATTGACCTTTACAAATCATCCCAAATAACCGAAATATATGATGAACATTATGTTCTACAGTTCGACAGAACCTAACAAATATTTTAACTCAACAAAATATATACTTAGATCTATATACCTAGTATTCATCAGAAAAATGTACAATTCACCTTTACAAATCATCCCAGATAACCAAAATATAAGATAAACATTATGTACACTGTTCAACAGAACCTAACAAATGTTTTAAATCAACACAATTTTATACTTAGATATACATATATGATGTTCCTTTATGTTAAAAGGCATTTTGAAGTTCATTGTTGTCTTTCATTTTGGATAATTGAGAGGATTAGTGATGGCGAGTTGTACATTTTCTGAAGATCTGCCCCCTTGATCACTGCATACTTTCACATTTTTATTTGATAGTATATATTGAATTAAAGATGCATTCCCAACTAAAGCGACCCAAAAATAGTTTTCATTAGTTTTTCTTTCCTTTATCATGAGCAGTATAGAATAGAAGACTCAAATTAAGAAAATGAAGTCAAATTTATATTTCCTTGAATTTCCTGAGTTTTTCCTGAATTAATGACTTTTTCTAGAATATTTCTATGATTTTGCTTTTTGCTGATCTACAGTGGTAACCTGGATTAAATAGGATTAACAGTGCAATTAGTTGGGTACGTCATATACCTATCTAGCCAGTGTTATCCTTACATTTTCGATTCCGAAGGGATTCCCAAAATTTAGGAAGATGATAGAGAGTCAGACTGAAACAGGTGAGATTTCGGCGGGTCCTCTAATGAAATACTTTACACTAAGAAGAACAGGTCAAAATCCTTTAATGGGTCAGATTTTCAGAAAATGTACATTTGGCAGCTGTACACATTTAGTAAGTTCTTCAAAATTAGGGTGCAGTTTGGTCAATACTAGGTTAATTCAAGTATATTCGGCATTGCATTGATTCTAGCAATCTGTTTAATTAGGTTGAACTGTATTTTGAACTTTATTTTCGTCTAAAATTTGGGTTATTTGAGAGGACAGGGGAAGGTGAATTGTACATTTTCTGAAAATCTGACCCTAATACTCTATCTGGGTGACTTTTAGATGAGAAGGAAGTAAATGTGATGTGTTACAAGGAAATAAGTCAGAAGTCGCAAAAATTAGAGTTTGAGATATCATCATATTTGATGAGAGTTACAAAAATAGAGTTGAGATATCATAATTATTTGATGAGATTAAGCTGATTCTAATGATAATAAACCTTAAGGACATATAAAAAGTGTTTCTATATGTTGTTGTCTGATATTGTTATGTTTGAAAAAAGTTTGCGATAGTTCCAGATGGGCAATTACTAGCAAAGTAACTAAATATACATCATAAGGTGACCTTTAAAATGCAAGGATACATTTAACACTGTCTTCAAATTTGGTATATATGTATTAATATGACTCAAAGTGCTACACCCCTAAAATAAATAGGAAATTCCTACAAAGACATCTTGTGATTAAATCACTTTGAAAAATATAATTTTTGCAACTTGTGACTCATTTTCCTGAAACACATTCCTAATAGACAATTTCCTTTTTTCTTTTCTTTTTGAGAGTTTTTATTCCCGAGGATTTCAATAGGGGAGTTGCATGTGCCACTGCGCATGTCTACTGCACTGCATCATGGGATGGATTCTGTACAAATCTGACATACAAATATTCAGCAACGTTTTTATCGAAAATTGCAAGAATGTTTTCACCAATATCAAAGCCTGTATGAATGATCTATGAAAACCAAATGCATGATGGGAAAGATGGAGACTTGTGTCATTGACACATGTACGATACATCGATATTGATATTTGAAAAAAGTCCATGCTGAAGATGGCATGTTTTTCATAGATTTTGGACTGTACTATTATACATTGGGGAACATGATGAGAGGTTTCTAGGGGGAGTTGTAGGAGAAGGGTAGGGACTAGCCCTAAAAGATGAGTGACTCGGAGCAGCTGCTGTTCAAGACTGTTAATTGATGTCTACATGAAGTACATTAAGGGTGCAGAGCTCACCACCGGTAGGCGTGGGTAAGCCCTGATTGGCTGATACCTCATGTGTCCAAGAAAGGGGGAGGGACATCGAACCCAACATTATAACAGTACCATTAATCCCATAATTCCATGCGAATCAAGATTCAAAATGGCGGCTATGCAACTGCCCTATTCTTTCAATTTTTGACGACAATTAGCTAAGAATGCAACTTTAATAAGTGTCAGCCAGATGACTCCATGACCTGATGAAATTGGAGCGTCAATGTATAGCCAACAATTGTATCACGTATTGTCCGACAAACAAAAGCTGTTTTCAAAAGTAAATCACTCCCATTACTGTTTAAAATATATGATCACGACACTTCTTTTTTTCAATTTTGTTCTAGCTTCTTTCCACGTTTCACATATCCTCAATAAACAAGTACATGTATACATCCAAACATATTGTTACAGGACAATGAGTCACAACTCGCAAAATTGATATAAATTTGTTGTTTGCACAAGATCTCTTTATTGGAATTTTCTGATTTTTAGAGGGTCTAGTACTTATAGTGGTATGAATCCATGTACTAAATTTCAGGACATAGTAATAAATATATTCTTGCGTTTTAAAGGCCTTCGTATGGGGTATATTTAGTTACTTTACTAGTAATCCATTAACATTACAAACTTTTTTTCAAAAATAAAAATATCAAAGTTAAAAATCTAATATAGAATTACTTATTAGGTGTCCTAGTGTTTACTACCATTGGAATCAGCTAGATCTCCTCTTTTCAAATATGGTGATATCTCAACATCCATATTTTGCAACTTATGACACATTTTCCTAAAGGTGCGATTCCACCGGATCGCTTGTATATGTGCTCATGGGTCGCTCTTGCTGCGCTTGTTTATAGTGTGCTTGTCATTCGCTCTTCATCTGCTAATATTTTGAGCACAAGAAAAGCACAGGGCGATTCTACTGGAACGCTTGTTTCCTTCTGAAACCAGTAGCAAATGTGAAATTAAAAAACAAAATGACTTGAAAATGAGACAAATATAAAAAAGGCTGCTTTCACGGGGATGCGAATTCACAATGTCCAGATTGGCAGTCCCAGATGCTAACCACTTGTCCATAGGAACTCTACAAATCATGCATATTATGACACTGGGCATAACTGTTGATGCATCACATTTTAGATTTTCTTCAATCCCCCATTCTCCTCATGGTGAATGAGGAGAATGGGGGAATACATTTTGAAGGTCCCTGTGTTAGCCACATGTGATTTAATGATTACAAATAATTATAAAAATATATCTTGCATCTGCAATGTATTTCTCTGATATGCGAATGCAGAACTTCTAGTACTGCACGCATCCTGGATGATCTATTTGTGAAGTTATGTTTTATAAATGTATCCAACATATAAATAAAACAATACAATACAAGGATGCAGCTTGAAATTCAGTCCACTGACTTAAAACATTCAATTCAATTCAATTCAATTCAAGAATTTTGCTATTGTATTTGATCGTATTACAATGCGGTTATTCAACATTCTAGATAGACTGTTGCCTAAGTAGTTCTTCCGTTGAGTGCCTGAATCTTGACTTTTGTGAATTAGTAACAAAATTTCAACGTGAACATACATAAAATAAATTATAGATTTACAACAAGTGAGTTCTAAGTTATATGAGGTGGAAAGATGGAAAGATGGAAAGAGAATAAACATCAATGATACATGAAGTTAGCGATGAAGTAGAGAATGATTATTATACAGAGCCGTTGGTATTCGTAGGTGTGTCATGAGGTACAGTAGCTTCCGACGTATGATTTTAGAATGGTTACAATATTACACAGACAAGTTGCTCTTACATCATCCAAGTTGCTCCATCATACCTCCCTCCCTCCCAGAACACATCACTTTCCTAGGAGAATGTTAACGTAAATGTATATAAAACACCTCCCTCTATTCCTCCTCCTTCCCCCTCGCCCCCTCCCCATCTCCCCTTCCCTCCCTTTCTCTCTCCCCCTCCCTCACCCATGCCTCCTTCTCTTCTTTCTCCCTCCCTCCCTCCCTACTGCCTCCCTCCCCTCCCTCCTCCATGTGTCTCGCTCTCCCTTCCCCACCTCTCTCCCTCCCCTCTCTCTCCCCCATGCATCCCTCTCTCCCTTCCCCCCTCCCTCCCACCATTCCTCCTCCCTCCCCCCGCCACCCCCCCTCTCCCCCACCCACTCTCCATGTCTCACCTCCATTTATCTACAAGGTAGGCGGGTGTGTAATGGGATGCCATACCTATACCTTCTCCATCAGCTGCAGCCCACGTCTTCCTCCACCCGTCCATCTCTATACATGTATACAGCCTTCAAGCCTCTCCATTCACTGTGTCCTCTTCCCTGTGCGCCTACCCCCCCCCCCCCCCCGCCCAGCCCCCCCCCCCCTGCCCGCGCCCCCTCCCATCCCTCCCATCCATCCATCCAATCTACTCTCTTGCACTTACTATGGGGCACTTAATAAAATGTGATGTATAAAGGGGGTCTCCACTGGCTGCGTTAAGCTCTGCGTTAAGCTCTGCGTTAAGCTCTGCGTTAAGCTCTGTGGTAAGCTCGGCGGTAAGCTCTGTGGTAAGCTCTGTGGTAAGCTCTGTGGTATGCTCTATGGTAAGCTCTGTGGTAAGCTCTGTGGTAAGCACGGCGGTAAGCTCTGTGGTAAGCCTTGTGGTAAGCCTTGTGGTAAGCTCTGCAGTAAGCGCTGCGATAAGCTCTGTGGTAAGCTCTGTGGTAAGCTCTGTGGTAAGCTCTGTGGTAAGCTCTGCGGTAAGCCCTGTGGTAAGCCCTGCGGTAAACCTTGCGATGGTGTTGGGATGGTTCCATAGACCACGTGTAGAGGAGTGGCGAGGTGGCCAGTGAACCATATAGGCAGGACTTCATCACTCCTTCCCATGACAACACCATCGCAAGGCTTACCGCAGAGCTTACTGCAGAGCTTACCGCAGCCAGTGGAGACCATCCTTTACAGTAAAATGAGTCACAAGTCGCAAAAATGGATTTTGAGATAACAATATAATATTTGAAAAGATGAGATCAAGAGGGTTCAAATGATAGTAACCATTAGGACATATAATAACTATTTCTATATTTCATGTTGGATATTTGTATTCATTCAAAAAAAGATTTGCAATACATTTGGGTGGACAATTTACTAGTAAAGTAGGTACATTAAGCTCTATAGGATGACCTTTGAAACGCAAGTATATTTAATACCCTCCTACATGTATTCATACAACATGTATGAATACAACTGAATCCACCAGATACCCGGAGAAAAAAAACGAGTACATTTGGAATGCGTTTCAGGAAAATGAGTCATAAGCCGCAAAAAATTGATTTTGAGATACCATTATATTTGAAAAGATGAGATCAAGCCGCTTCCAATGAGAGTAAACAGTCTAATAATCTAAGTATTTCAAGATTTGAAGTTTATTATTTTCGTTTTTGAAAAAAAAAAAGGTTTCCAACATTTCTGGGGGTCAATAAACAGTAAAGTAACTAAATGTAGTCCATATGAAGACCTTTCAAACGAAAGGAATATATTACATAGATTGTCCTGATATTTGATACATCGATTGATATAACTATAAGTGATAAACCCTCCAAAATTTAGAACATTTCAATGATGTGATCTTGTCAGACAAACCCTTTGAAAAATATCAATTTTGCGACTTGTGACTCATTTTCCTAAAACAGCTCACATTTATACAAAGAGATCCTGTAAATAAAACACTTTGAAAATATAACTGTTTCAGCTATGTGACTCATTTTCCACTAACACATCACAAATGTTTGTTCTAAGATTTGTATACAGCCAGACATTATGCAAAAAATACCACACTATTGACAGAACAAGCTGATTTAAATCAATAGAAAAAATATAACCAGAAAAAAACAGATCACAAGGTAGTAAATTATTACCAGATAATATATCAAGATTATAAACCATAAGAGAGGTAATAACCTTACAAATCGCGACAGATCTCACAGATATTAAAAGCCATACACCCGGGACAGTGTCCTATGCATGACAAGCCAAGTTCAAAATGTCAAAAATGTTCTCTAGTACATTTCTAGAATTAAAGGATTGTTTATTAAATCAAGCCGGCGCACCTTGCCCTTGGTGGTTGATATTAACTGGGTTGATAATATCCTGAGCCGATGTTTGAAGGTGATGAGCATATCAGGGCTGAAATGAAGTTCTTTTTCATCACTTGAGCGAAGTAGGTGTTACCTGCAAGACCTGGATATGATATGTGATGTGTTTCAGGAAAATGAGTCATAAGTAGCAAAATTGATGTTTTTCAAAGTGTTTTTTTACAAGATCCCATCATCGGAATGTTCTGATCTTTGGGGGGTTGATCACTTATAACTCTATCAATTAATGTATCAAATTTCAGGACAATCAATCGAATATATCCTTTCGTTTTAAAGGTCCTCATATGGACTACATTTAGTTACGTTACTGTTTATTGACCCCCATAAATATTGGAAACATTTTTTTTCAAAAACGAAAATATCAAATTACAATTTTAGAAACACTTATTAGATTATTAGACTGTTTACTATCATTGGAATCAGCTTGATCTCATCTTTTCAAATATAATGGTATCTCAAAATCCAGTTTTTGCGACTTAAGACTCATTTTACTGAAACACATCACATATTAGATACGTAGAAGGCCACTGATATCGATATCTTATTGCTTAAAGTAGCAGGAGCAGAAGCGGGGTAGTAATGGGGATGGGTGCTATTGCCCCGCTACAAAGCCACGTTACTTCCCGCTTCTTTTGGAGCATTCTCGAAGCATTGAATGCATGTTTGATTTGAAGCGACCGCTACTTTGTAGCGGGAGGTAGCGGGACGTAGCAGGAGCTGAAGCGGGGCAATAGCACCAGTCTACGCTACTTCTCATGCTACTTGATGCATCCATTTCTATGTGAAAATAAAATGTTGTCCGCTTAAATTAGAAGTAGCGGTGGAAGTAATAGACTGGAGGCAGAATTTCAAAAGGGGCTTAGAAGTCATTTTAGGAGGTACGGAATGTGGCATCCACCTTGGATTGGTAGGCTGTCCACCACTGATTAAATTCATGGTGGATGCCACTTGCGCTGACCTATATCTGCCAAGAAAATCCAAGATGGCCGCCAATTTTTCTGACATTTTTAGTTTTTTTGCCAATAACTCTGAGGATAATGCATTTACATCTTAGATTAAATAAAAACAATGTGTAGGGCACATAATTATCCATTGATTGATACCAGCCACTTGATTCTGCATGCAGTACTTTTTGTATAAATCATCTTTTGAAAAAATGAGGTCATTTTGCGTTTTTGTTACAAAATGAAGTAGGCCTCTATTTCTTGAAGCTGACTTGTGTAATGTAATTATTATGTTAATATGTTGTTATTATGTTATTAACCAACTACCGGGAACCATCGATATACAAGTTATAACTCTTACCTCAATACATAATTATTATGTTATATGGATATAAAATTGATGCATACATACATACATACATCCATCCATCCATACATACATACATGCATTCATTCATACATACATACATTCATTCATACATACATACATGCATGCATTCATTCATACATACATACATACATACATACATACATGCATGCATGCATTCATTCATTCATTTATTCATTCATTCATACATACATACATACATACATTCATACATACATACATGCATGCATGCATTCATTCATACATACATACATACATCCATAGATACATACATACATACATACATGCATGCATTCATACATACATACATATATAGATACATACATACATACATACATACAAACAAACAAACAAATAAATCCTACCATGATATGGATTTATTGACATTCACGTGTACAATCCGGACAATCCGGATGACGTCATTTGTGACGTCATGCCTTAAAGTATCAGCCAATAGAAACTTATCTTACTTCCTGCTACGGCAAAATCCAAAGACAAAGCATGTCTGAAATGTTCATGGCAGAAGGTTATGCGCGATAATAAACGTTTGTTTTGCATATTTAGTACAACTTAATATGAAAATAGAATATAACTTGTATTTGATCTAGAGATAAGTATAGTTACTTGTTTTTACTGAGTTGAGAATGTCAACTTTGACCACTCAGCTCAATCCCCTATAACAATTGTGATATGTTTCAGGAATATGAGTCACAAGTCGCAAAAACGGATTTTGAGATATCATCATAATATTGGAAAAGATGAGATCAAGCCCATTCCAATGATAGTAAACATGAGGACAGCTAATAAGTATTTTTATATTTTAAGTTTGATATTTCTATTTTTGAAAACAAAGGTTGCAATATTTCTGGGTGGATATTTACTATTAAAGTAGTTAAATATACTGTATACGATGACCTTAGAAATAAATAGATATATTTATCAGACTATGTTGAAATTTGGCACTTGTATAAATGGGTCAGATTTTCAGAAAATGTACAATTGGCAGCTGTACACATTTAGTAAATTCTGCTAAATTAGGCTGCAAATTGGTCAATACTATGTAAATTCGAGTATATTTGGTATTGCATTGATTCTAGCAATCTGTTTGGTTAAGTTGAACTGTATTTTGAACTTTATTTCTGTCTTAAATGTGGGTTATTTGAGAAGATTGGTGAAGGCGAGTTGTACATTTTCTGCAAATCTGACCCAAATATGCTACGACAAGCGTAAAGCAACCTAAAAACGATAAACTAGAGAAGTTTGAACTTCCCCGATTTTACCAAGTCTTGAGGACAACCCTGTACATACAATGTTATTATATGGCTATTTTGGCTACTTTATAATAGACATCAGACTGTGATGTGTTTCAGGAAAATGAGTCATAAGTCGCAAAAAATGGATTTTGGGATTTACTTGTAAAGAAGCTAAATATACTGTATAAGATGACCTTGGAAATACATAGATGTACTTATTACACTGTCCTGAAATTTGGTACATTTATTTAGACGACATCAAGCGTTAAGCAACCCGAAAATAGAAACATTCCCACAAATATATCTTGTGAATAAATCACTTTGAAAAATATCAAATTTGCGACTTATGACTCATTTCCCTGAAACACAACACAGATTCTTGTCCGACGTTGATCCTAAGTGCCCCTGCCCCAACTATCTCAATCAACTTCCTCCTCTTCCCCACCTCATGTTACTCCCTCGTCAGCCAACCAATAACAACCATCCGCTCTAACCATTAAAGGCAGTCTCCACACCGCCTAAGGCAGGTGTAAGCTCTCTTCTGGTTGGTTGGCTTGATTGTGCTAATTTAGATATCGCTTCCCCATCTCTACATGTTCAGTCATAGTACAGCAGGTTGTATATGGATCAGATTGTCAGAAAATGTACAATACAACTTCACCAATCTTCTCAAATAAGCCACATTTCAGACGAAAACAAAGTACAAAATACAGTTCAACCTAACCAAACAGATTGCTAGAATCAATGCAATGCCGAATATACTCGAATTTACCTAGCATTGACAACATTTCAACCTAATTTAGCAGAATTTAATAAATGTATACAGCTGCCGATTGTACATTTTCTGAAAACCTGACCAATATAGGTGTGCAGGAGTCTGCCTTCTCTATATCTATCTTATAATGTCAATGTCCTACGGAAAAATGAGTCTTCATTTGATATCTTTTAAAGTGTTTTTTCTACATGCTCAGTCATAATGCAGCAGGTAGTATATGGGTCAGATTTTCAGAAAATATACAATTCGCCTTCACCAATCTTCTCAAATAACCCAGATTTCAGACGAAAATAAAGTTCAAAACACAGGTCAACCTAACCAAACAGATTGCTAGAATCAATGCAATGCCGAATATACTCGAATTTACCTAGTATTGACCAAATTGTAGCCAAATTTTGCAGAATTTACTGAATGTGCACAGTTGTGAATTGTACATTTTCTGAAAATCTGACCCATATAGGTGTGCATGAGACTGCCTTTTCTATATCCATCTTATAATGTGATGTCCTACGGAAAAATGAGTCATAATTTGATATCCTTGAAAGTGTTTTCTTCAAAAGGACTCTTTCTAGGATCTTATTATGTTTGGGGAATCTAGCGCTGTAGAATATTCTAACAAGACAGTATATAAAATTTATACTCTCATATGTCGGCGAAACTATATAAGGAATATATTTAGCTACTTTACTAGTAATTGTCAACCTAGACATATTCCAAGCTTTTCTAGATCGGACATGACATCAAACATATTATATTCATTTTAGCTAAATCTTAACATCATTGGAATCCACTTAATCTTATTTATCAAATATGTGATGTGTTACAGGAAAATGAGTCATAAGTCGCAAAAAATGTTTCCAATATTTCTGGGGGTCAATAATCAGTAAAGTAACTAAATGTAATCCATATGAGGACCTTTAAAACAAAAGGATATTAAATATAGATTGTCCTGGAATTTGATACATCGATTGATATAGCTATATGTGATAAGGCCTCCAAAGATTAGAACATTCCAATAATGTGATCTTGTGAAAAAAACACTTTGAAAAATATCAATAAAAAACACATAAATATGGTGGTATCTCCAAACACATTTGTTTTGACTTATGACAAATCTTCCAACTCCTAGTGGATCAAGAGTTGCATTTGATGCTACTACAATAACATCCATGTTTAAAACAATTTCTTTTATTGATTGATTGATTGAAATATTCTATATTTACCATGGGTCTTGGTTAGTAAATGGAGCTAGACGTATCTCTATAGAACAGAGGGGTCTTGCACTGCACCTGCTTTGACAGGATTTTGACCTTAAATTGATCTTGAAATAGAAAAACATAATTTAGAAAGGTATTAATTTTGCCTTAAAACCTGCTAAAAGGGACATTGAACATGAATATTACTAATAGTAGGAGCTGAGAAATGACAGTTATATTGTGTGACAAATTGTTGAGTGGCCATTTTTCTTTTTGCGTTTTTCTCGTATTTCCCTGTAAATTCATTTTTGCTAAACTTCTGAGATGGTGTCTAGTATGTATATTAAGGGTCCCATTTTTGTTCTTATATTTAGTTCCTCTGTTGCTCGTCAGATTTTCAGAAAATGTACAATTTGCCTTCACCAATTCTCACAAATAACCCAAATTTCAGACGAAAATAAAGTTCAAAATACAGTATAACCTAACCAAACAGATTGCTAGAATCAATGCAATGCCAAATATACTCGAATTTACCTAGCAAAATTTAGTAAATGTGTACAGCTGCCCATTGTACATTTTCTGAAAATCTGACCCAGATGACAAATACTTTCCAACGTGCCTTTTGTCTCTCAATTTCCCATCAATCACACTAGTTATGTTCTGATCGGACTATTATTTCAAAAGTTATAATATTTTTACTGAAATATTTTTACTTACTTTTAAGTGAAAGGGGGTCAGGCCCCTATATCAAAAGGCCCACCACGCTCCACCCCCCCCCCATACATGTTATACGGTACCCTAAGCTCTCAATTGGTACCGATGACTACACTTTCTCACAAATGGGTCAGATTTCCAGAAAATGTACAATTGGCAGCTGTACATATTTAGTAAATTCTGCTAAATTGTGCTAAAAAATGATATATTTTCGGTTATTCTGAGTATATTTGGTATCGTGTTGATTTAAAGTATCAGTTCTGTTGTGTTAACCTGCATTTTGATGCTTATTTCTGTCTTAAATGTAGGTTATTTGAAAGGATTGATGAAGGCAAATTTTACATTTTCTGAAAATCTGACCCAAATCTGAAGTGAAAATCACATTTAGTAGTACATGTAAATGTTTCATATAACGCGGCACGCCACACATACCTAGGTTTCATAAGTGATACGTCATAAAGTGACGCATCTTTGTGTAGCTAATAAGGGTCAATATCTGGAGCATTTGACTGGTGACCTAAGTCTGGTATATACCTGTCATTTTGTAAATCTAATTTACTTCAATAGGGCATTTGCATGTGCCACTGCATTTGTCTGATACAATACATCTGGGGGTTTAAGTAATAAGGTTTTGCAACATGTTTATTGAAGAGGGGGAAAGATATCACTGAATATCGATCCTGGTCGTTCTGTGAATGATGATTTTATAAGAGGTGAAATAAAGTTGTTATTACTGGTTTTATCTATAGACAAGCTTTTGGGCTAGTTCAAGGCCGGAGCACACTAGCCGTGATAAGCCTCGTAATAGGCTTTGCAACAGGCCTCTGCAATAGAAATGAAATATTCGATCTTGGTGTGCACTGTATCGCAGACGTGTGGGCCCCTTTGCGACAGCCTCTGCAATGGCATATCGGGAAAGCCATAGGGCTAGTGTTGCTGGCAACACACACACTCATACACACACACTCAGCGAAATACCACCTCAACTTAATCAACACAGTTCATGTATAATTTGATCGATGGATGTCAATGTTACTATAGTTAGGAATAGAGTAGATAGGTCAGATTTTCAGAAAATATACAATTCACCTTCACCAATTTTCTCAAATAACACAAATTTTAAGAAAATAACCAGGTTCAAAATACACTTCAACGTAACCAAACAGATTGCTTGAATCAAGGCAATACCAAATATACTCATATATACCTAGTGTTGATGATTCTTCAGTCCAATTTAGCAGAATTTACAAAATATGTTGATGTGCCAATTGTACATTTTCTGAAAATCTGACCCAAATAGTTGATAACCATCCCAATGTCACTGAGTACTCTCTCTAATTAAACTTAATTGCTGCTATAGCGAAATTTATTAGTGAGCGCTCAATTGTAATAGGGGAGTTGCATGTGCCACTGCGCATGTCTGTTACAGTGCATCCTGGGATGAATTCTGATGAAATTTGATATACAAATATCAGGGAACAGTTGTATTGAAAATTGCAAGAATGTTTTCACCAATATGATAGCTTGTAACAATGATTTATGAAAACCAAATGCATGATGGGAAAGATGGAAGTTTGTGTTCACTCGATGTTTAAGATGGCATGTTTTCTATAGATTTTACATTGTACCTGGACAAATTCCATGATTCCTTGCGAATTAAGATTCAAAATGGTGGCTATGCAAATCCCCTATCATATATGCATAACAGAGACAGCGCCAGGCAGAATACCATGGTTCACTCCGTGAGCACTGGTCTTGGCAAATAGTTGTGTCTCACTGTATAATGTTTGATACAAAAATATATTATATATTATAAAAGTAAGTGATAAACGGTGTATCATTGATTTCTGTGTTTGTCCATGGGTTAAACCCTGCCCACACACAGCCGAGTTGCCTCCCGATTGCCCCCCGATTTGGGTCTTCCGATGAATCCTATGATCTCATTTCAAATCCTGGTTTGTATTTTGGAAATAACATAAACCAGGATTTGAAATGAAATCATAGAATTCATGGGGAGACCGAAATCGGGAGGGAATCGGGAGGCAAATCGGCTGTGTGTGGGCAGGGTTTTAGTGTGGTTAGGATAGTATTCCTGCAATTTATTTCATTTGATATCTGGTGACTTATTTCAGTAGATTTAAAACTGCACTCTCTGTTCCCATTGGAATAAAACAAAATATTGTCTCCATTTTGTTCCATTCTTTTCCAACCCATCTAAAAGTCATTTGAACGAGAATTTGGTGGATTCTGTTCTGTTGTTTTTACTACAGGGCTTTTAAAACGTCCTTATTTGTTTTTGGAGGACCTGCCCGAATCCTTTCTTATTATGACTTCACCACCACTACCACCACACCACCACACCACACCACCACCCGACCACACCACCACACCACCACACCACCACACCACCACACCACCACCACCACCACACCACCACACCACCACCACCACTCCCTCCCCTAAGACACGTCAGGAGCACCTCAGCACCTCCTCACTCCACTGAGGAGGAGACAGAGTTAGTTGTGTGTGAGTATTAGCAAGTACTAGTTGTAAGTGACCATCACCAGCCTACAACAGCACATGGAGGCGAGCGGGCGGGCGGGCGGACACTCGCTACACTGGATACATTTACCTACAGCTTCTCATCCACCTCCTCCTGTACCTGCCTATACTAACACACGCAGCGGGCGTCTCACCATAGCCTAGGCCATCCAGGTGAGTAAGCTTTACCTTGCTAAAACCTCCTCCTCCCCTCACTCAGCCACACTCAAGCACTTTAGCTTAAGCCTAATCCAGAATTGTGTCATCTTTCCTTATAAGAATTGTTCATGAGATTGGATTTGTTTATGCAGTTTCTTTCAGGTTAAAGGTTGTTAAAGCTTTATATTTGTGTGAGGATGTGTGGGTTGGATGTATAGGGGGGATGGGATAAGCTTTGTTGTGGGTAATGGGGAGGTGGGGATCTTTGTATTTTGATTGCTATGTGGGTCAGATTTTCAGAAAATGTACAATTGGTAGCAGTACACATTGAGAAAAAATTGCAAAATCAAGCTGCAATTTGGTCAATACTAGGTAAACTCGAGTATACTCGGTATTGCATTGATTCTAGCAATCTATTTGATTAGGTTGAACTGTATTTTGAACTTTATTTTCGTCTGAGATTTGGGTTATTCGAGAGAATTAGTGAGGTTGAATTGTACATTTTCTGAAAATCTGACCCACGTGGTGGCTAAGCACCCGGACACTGAGTGAGAGAGAGCACTGGGTAAGGCGGACAACAGGTGATCCATCACAGCATTGCATCTATTTGGTGGATTTTCATTTGATATGTGATGTGTTGCAGATGAATGAGTCACAAGTGGCAAAAATGCTATTTTTCAAAGTGATTTATTCACAAGATCTCTTACTCAGAATGTGTTGATATTTGGGGTGTTCAGCGCTGTCGGTAGCATGAATATATATGTACCATGTTTGATCACTGTGAATTTAATATATGGGTCAGATTTTCAGAAAATGTACAATTCAATTTACCTACTTTACTATAGTGAAAGACTATTTCTTTTTTTTTTTTTTATTTCAAGAGACAAATTCAAACAAGTTGGTACGTTTCATTAAGATATATCACCAACCTTTTTTTCGCCATGCATACACAAATATGGAAGGAATTATTGGATGCTCTAATGTTTTACTATCAGATATCAAATATAATATCTCATCTAATCATCTTATCTAATCAACTTTTATGATATCTCAAAATACATTTTCTGCTTGTGACTCATTGTCCTGTGACACATCACATTTTATTTGATTTTGTTTCTGTTTCCAGTGGAGTCAATGAACGCCGTTTATTTCTTCATATTATACGAGATAAACTAAAACATGTATTCTGTTAGTACAGTATTTGGGTCATATTTTCAGAAAATGTACCATTGGCCTTCACCAATCCTCTCAAATAACCCAAATTTCAGACGAAAATAAAGTTAAAAATAGAGTTCAAGCTAACCAAACATATTGCTAGAGTCAATGCGATGCCAAATCTACTCAGATTTACCTAGTATTGACCAAATTTCAGTTTTATTTAGCTTAATTCACTAAATGTGTACTAGCTGCCAATTGTACATTTTCTGGAAATCTGACCCATTTACATTCAACATCAACTTTTTTAACAGATTTTATATCAAGTCAAAGCATAATGTACAGCTGTTTCAGCTAGCTTTAGTCGACTTATGTCAGTTGCATATACATGGAGTGATAGGGGACCTATCATGGAGTGGATGCGGTGATGTATATATTAATAGGGCAGTATATGATCCAACACCTGCCTTAGAAGTAACTGATTAAAGATTAAAAGGTGGTCTCCACTGGCTGCGGTAAGCTCTTCGGTAAGCTCTGCGGTAAGCCTTGCGATGGGGTTGTGATGGTGAAAAGTGGCGAGGACCTGCCTACATGGCCAGTGATCCTTGTAGGCAGGACCTCGTCACTCCTCTCCACCTACAGAACCAGCACACACCATGGCAAGGCTTACCGCAGAGCTTACCGCAGCCAGTGGAGACCACCCTTAAATGTGTTAAACTGTTAACGTTATAAAATATCAAACGATGTAATAATGAAGCAAATTAAAGAGAGTACGTCAGTATATAGTTAATGTAGAAGAAACCAAATAATAATGTAAAGTTGTAATTAAATTGTAAGATTTTGTTCTGTACTTGGCGAATGAGAATTATCACTGTGTAAAACTTTGTCCGATACAATTTATAAAAAAAGAAATTATGAAAGAGAATAATAATGAGAAAAGTAGAATAAATGATATAGTAGATAGATGAAAAGAAGATGAGTGAACACAGACTAAAGCACTTTGTTATTTTGCTAATGTAACGGTTACAAAAGGTGGCATTGCAGTATAAGCGTTTTTACTCATATTCAAATAAAATGTTCCAACACAAAAATTCAAATAAATAAAACATATATGGGTGAAATCGCCAGAAAATGTACAATTCACCTTCACCAATCCTCTCAAATAACCCAAAATTAAGACAATAATTCAGTTCAAAATTCAGTCCAACATAACCAATCCGATTGTTTGAATCAAGGAGATCTACACATCAATCTCTATGGTTATGTTGAAATGCATTTTTAACTTTATTCTAGTCTTAAATCCGGATTATTTCAGAATATTTCCGAAGCCAAATTGTAAATTTTCTGACGATTTGACCCATATGAGATTTTGGGTGCATCAAATAATGGTTTAAATTTGCATTCCCAGCTAACGTCGGTCAAAAAAACGATCATTTTCTATTTCTTGTTCCATCATTTTCCAACCCATCTAAAAGTCATTTGATCAAAACTTTGGAGGATTTTCTTTAGTTGTTTTTACTAAACGACTTTTAAAACATTTTCATTTGTATTTGGAGGACCCGCCAAAATCCTTTCTTGGCAGTTTTGTCTTGGTGATTAGACTACACATTTTTGCATGAACATATAACAGCAGCAGGATATTTTTTTATGAATCCAGTTGTATAAGTCATAATATGAGTGAATTTCTGTATTTTCGTATTAATTTGAGGCGTTAAATAATTTGGTGAAATTTGTTTTGTTGTAAATGCAGCTCTTATTCTTAAATAATGACCACCCAATATTCTGCTGCTGCTATATGTTTATACTAGAGTTACACATATTATGACTTATAGGACTGGATTTATCAATATTCTGCTGCTGCTATATGTTTATACAAGAGTTACTTATATTATGACTTATATGAATTTGGAGTAAACTTGATCGAGCAAAAATAGCCGCCCGTGAGCAATAATATATGAAGTCAGCATAAGAAAGTATTCGGGCGGGTCCTCCAAATACAAATAGGGGCGTTTATGAAGCCCAACAATCCCCAAACAACAATCCCCAAATTTTGTTCAAATTGCTTATATATGAGTTGGCATGAAACCGAAAAGAAGTGGAATATCTTGGGTTTTTTACCGACGTTAGATGGGAGCGCAGCTTTAATTCTACAAGCTTACAGACTTACGACAAACTTACAACTTGACTATTTGTAGCGCCTTAGATAAATACAAATTTGACTATACTACTTGGGTCAGATTTTCAGAAAATGTACAATTGGCGGCTGCACATATTTAGTAAATTCTGTCAAATTAGACTGATATTTAATCAATACTAGGTAAATTCGAGTATATTCGGCATTGCATTGATTCTAGCAATGTGTTTGGTTAGGTTAAACTGTATTTTGAATCTCATTTTCGTCTTAAATTTGCGTTATTTGATAGGATTGGTGAAGGTGAATTGTACATTTTCTGAAAATCTGACCCACTTACGTCTCGGTATAGAGTACGTACATGTACATAGGCACCGACCCACTATACGGTAGTTATACTAATAATACAATGCAATATGACTGTTTTCTTTTAGGGTAGGGGATAGGGAGAAGGTTTGTTTGTTTGTTTGTTTGTTTGTTTATCTTTTATTTCAGTAAGCTCACAATATACATTGCCATTCTCAGCTTATAATTACAAGTTACATGGAAAATAATAGGGTGAGTGAGATTGGTTGCTTTATGCCCTTGTCAACACATATAAAGGTTCTATCAAGGGCGGGAGAGCTGAGAGGGTGGCAGTTTATGATCATACCCAGGAAATAGAGATAGAGAAGAAGGGAAAAAGACAGAGAGAGAGACAGAAAAAGAGACAGAAAGGCACTTGATAGAAACTACGTGAGTTATATAAGATCAAAATTAGCAAATAATAACATCAATATTAGACTACTATTCCATTGGACAAACTTTTGAGATAATATTAACCTATACAATATTTTTGGTATTTATCAGTGAGATTAAAAGATGATACAATGATACCTAGTGGTGATATACAAGATGTGAAACCGCCGTGCATCTTACACATATGTGACGTGTTTCAGGGAAATGAGTCACAAGTCGCAAAAACTGGATTTTGAGATACCATCATATTTGAAAAGAAGAGATCAAGCCGATTCCAATGATAGTAAACAGTCTAATAAACTTTTAAGTATTTCTAGATTTTAAGTTTGATATTTTTATTTTTGTAAAAAATAGTTTGTAATATTTCTGGGAGGCAAGAACCAGTAAAGTAACTGAATATATATATTCCATATGTGGACCTTTAAAATGAAAAGATATATGATATATAATGTCCTCAAATTTGATACATTGATTGATACAACCATAGGTGATAAACTCTCCAAAAATCAAAACATTCCAAGTAAGCAATCCTGTCAAATAAATACTTTGAGAACTATATTTTCTGCGACTTATGACGTATTTTCCTAAAACGGATCACATATTCCACACATATTAATCTGGTAATTTTTGAGTTTCCAAATTTTGTTTGCATAATGATTAAAACGGTGAAAAACCGCGTAAAGGAAACTTGGTTTACCCAGTCAAAATAAAGTCTTTGAAAAAGAGAAAATTGCGTTTCAAATTTAATGAGAATCTAACCGAGCACGCACTGTAACATACATATGCAGTGGCACATGCAAATCGCCTATTCCATGCAACTCAAGATTCAAAACAGCGGACATGCAAGTCCCTTATTGACAGCAAACGAGATGATGTTGTCTATTTCATTCCATTGATAAGAGTAACTCATGGTTATTTATGGACATCGGGGAAGGTGTTTTTGTCTACAACGAATCTGATTGTGTTTACGTCTATCACGTCACGCAATATGGTGTTTCTCCTTATGGGTCAGATATTCAGAAACTGTACGATTGGCCGTTCTACACATTTAGGAAATGAAGCTAAATTGGGCTGAACAATGGTCAACACTAGGTATATCTGAATATATTCGATGTCGCCTTGAATCAGACAATTTTGTTGAACTGAATTTTGAACCTTTTTTTTGTCTTAAAATTGGGTTATTTGAGAGGATTGTTGAAGGCGTATTGTACATTTTCTGATGATTTCACCCACGTCCGTATGCTTAAATTTGGGCGCGTAGTTTGTCCCGAAATGTTCATTAAACAATTGATTCTCTCTCCTTTCAATGAAATTGATGTTTTCTTGTCATTAGGTGTAAAGCCTAGTGTGTGGCCTGGGAACTAGGTTGACGCAAGTTTGTATTCCTGGGTGAAATCGCCTGAAAATGTACAATTCGTCTTCACTAATCCTATCAAATAACCCACATTTGAGACAAAAAATAAGGTTCAAAATACAGTTAAACATAACCAAACAGACTGTTTGAATCAAGGCAATATTAAATATAAGCAGACATACCTAGTATTGATCATTTTCCAGTCTATTTTAGCAGAATTTATTAAATGTGTTGATCTGCCAATTGTACATTTTCTGAAGATCTGACCCTCTGACCCTCCTGTATTCTGAATGCATTGGGGTTCAGGTTAGCTGACCACCATGATCTGATATTTCTCGTGGAGTGGTGGTGAGAAGAGGAGGAGATGTTGGTGGAGGTGGTGGAGAGAAGAGGAGGAGATGTTGGTGGAGGTGGTGGAGAGAAGAGAAGAAGGACGAAGTGGAGAGAAGACGAGGAGAAGGTGCAGAAAACGGGAGGAGATGTAGGAGGTGGTGAAGGAGAGAAGAGGAGGAGATGGTACTTGTGGTTTCGGCATTATATTCATTCATTCAACTGCAGTCCTATATAGGTCGGGTAATGAGAAAGTTTGGTTAGACATCTTTGTAATAGCATATTTGAAAAAAATTACCAGTAACATAACTCAATATACTACATAGGATGATCTTTGAAATGCAGGGATATATTCAATCCACAGTCTTGAAATTCGGGACATATTTATGCTACTAACAGCACCTAACCCTCCAAGAATAAGAGATTTCCAATAAAAGGAACCTGTTAGTAAATCACTTTAATATTATTCTTTGTGACTTGTGACTTATTTTCCTAAAACAGATCATATATGAGTTACAAAGGTAATGCTTCGCCGCTCTTCATTCTTTTTTTTAGCTCGATTGAGCCACCTCTTTTTTTTTTCTTTTTTTTTGAATGCTTGTGAGAGTCTGAGTGATTTTCCTCATATCTGTGTATAAGACTTCTACATATGTGCATTAATATTGACCTGATCGCTTTGTTGTTTACTAGTTCAACCTTATAATCTGAATGAAAGTACAAGTACTGATAATATATTATTTTCTTTTTGACGTAATACCCTACGGATTTCTGAAAGAGCACGTCGCTATACTTATGTTTTTAACAAATGATTTTATTCTTGTCATACTATTACTGTCTAGGTTTAAACCTGTAGCACTTTTGTTCGTATGATATTCAATGTATGCTCAAATGAAAATTTGAAGGCTTGTCTTATCTTGTCTATGTAGATCCTTGTTATTTAATTAACTTAATTAACTATGCTTCTCTATGTGGCGTATCATTTATAATACTTTGATTGTCTCTTATATAAACAATAACTTCCACATTGTCATCTCTTGGAATATGTTCTAAAGTACTGTAATACTTTTTTGTAACATCAGGCAATTCTGAGAATAGCATTATCAATGTAACGTCTGTAGTCCTGAATAAAAATATTTTTACAAATCAAATCAAATTAATGAAATACATTTATACAGGTCAACTAATGAGTTGAAGGAGCGTAAATGTCAATATTCTAAGTGACTGAAACCAACGAGTTAGTTAACAAATGTGTTATACATGCTTTCAATCAGGAAAATAGAAACAAATCGAGTCTTAGATTTGAATTTTACCGGTAATCTTAGTAAAAAAAAATGATTACCCAATGTGCATTGGAAAATCCACCAGTGTATGCAAAAGTGCATCTGACCAGTCACAGAAGTGCAATCATCTCAGAAAAGCGGTACTGCACCTGATTATACACCTGGTGAAACATGCCTCATCTGATGCACTTCAAAATTCATATCAAAGTTATGTATCTTAATCGGGTGTAAATGCACATGCTGCATGCAGTTAAGTATTTTGATATAGGGTATAAATCCTAAAGATTTTTGGATTCCATCTGATTTCTTGTTTTGAAATAATATTATGTCTTTAGGTATACAAGGTGATATCTAAAATTGCATTTTCGTATGACTCATTGTTCTGTCATATATCACATAATTATATGATCTGTTACAGGCAAATGAGTCACAAATCTCAAAAATGGATTCTGAGATACCATTATATTTGAAAAGATGAGATCAAGCCGATTCTAATGATACTAAATATTTCCCTATTTTATTTTATTTTCGAAAACAAAACCTGTTTGCTATATCTGGGTTGGTAAATTACCATTAAAGTAATTAGATATAGGAACCACCATAGAAACGCAAGGATTCATCTGATTCACTGTCTTGACATTTGGTACATTATTATATTCATATCATGTAAAGCACTAAGCAGCCCACAATAGCAATGAAAGTGTCTCACTGAGTGCATCATAACTGTGTCTTTTACACCTGGTCAGTAGCACATCGTTGGGAGCATCAGAATCACATATAAATTGCGCCCAGGGAGCATATTGTATTTATTTAGAAATCTCATATATTCATCTGTATAACCTAAACATTTGTAACATTTCAATCACAAATAATAGTTAGAACCAAATCCACGCCCACAACACAATAACATTGTACAACACAATGAAGCTACAACAGGCCACCATACCTGGCACTGCTCACTCACCTGCATGGCATTCACACCTAATGTCGCACATATCTGACACTCCACTCTCTGACCCCCATTCATAGAAACCCCTCTCACTGAACTAAACGATGTAATGCTACCTCCATATTATCCAAATATCCCTTCCCAAATTCTTCTCCGGATTTAATACCTACCACATATTAATGCAATATTAAATGACTTCCACAATTATACCAAAACGCTTACACCACTACCACTTCCATAGCTGAGTGTGGAGATAACCCTAAAAATGCTATGTCCATAGGGAGATTTTCAATATTGTCTTATTATTGACATCTTTAAAACGGCTTCTAGGTGATCTGTGGTTCAAATTTGTTTATGTATTCATAATAAATATGGAAATTAATTGCATACACATCAATGTATTGTTATGATTATATAAAATGATCCTCCATGTATTATGATAGGACTGGTAGGGGCTTGAATGTGGGACATAAATATCGATTTTTTAAGCATTTCATATGACAGGGCGCTCAAAGGTTTATTATCAAATATGCCATTATTTCAATTATGTTGATTTGTAAGTCTATCAAGGACATGACAAAATATGGATATATTATTTACGATTTGTGTGTGGGGGGGTATATTTACGATTTTTGTGTCTGGGGGTAGATAAAGAGTAGTCAATTAGTTATTCAATTTCATAATTGGGTGAAGGGACTGCACCATTCGGCATCATGTATTATTCCAGGTATAGGCTGAGAATTATAGAGAATAGTAGCATGAACGAGTTTGGTAGGATAGAGGACTAATAGAAAAATGAAACTTTGTCAACATTTCATGAGAAGTGCCCAAATACGGCATGTGTTACAGGAAAATGAGTCACAAGTCATTGGGAAATTTGAAATTTGAATGATTATTGGTCAGTAACTTAATGTAGGGTGGGGTACTTCTTTTTGTTTGGTCGCAGAGCCTCATCTATACATAGAAAACAATTCTATTATATATGTTCGAAATAATGGGAATAGCCCATTACCCTTAGCCAATAGCCCTCACCATTATGCGACTTTTTCTCACCAGGTGGCAGCACTGTTTTCACCAGGTGGCGAACTGGTAACTGGGGTGAATTTACAAATTGTTTACAATAAAAATGCCGCTAATACACCTGTGTGGCATTTATACCACTACAGATATTCCATATCATGTACATAAGAATGTGATAAGTGATATACATCTATAGTTTATGTGTGCTATATACCTGTTTGATGTCGAAAAATGCTGTGATCAAAACACCCTAATGATTTTACATATAGATTGCCCCTAGTGGCTTGGGAGAGGCAGAGCCAACAAACCAAAAGGACACATCAAATGGGCGCCACTATGCTGTCAGGCTCAGAATAAGGATGGCAGAAATGATGAAAATAAAATGATGCACATAAAGAGAAGGCAACACATGCACTGCCCTAAACTCTCCTCAAAATCTTATGGAAATATTGATACCCATAAAACCTGTGAGCAAAAGTATACCTGCCTCACTGAGTGCATCATAAGTGCATTTTTTAACCTGGTCAATAGTGCATTATTGAGAGCATCAGAAGAGCATTAATTACCCTGGCCAATAGTGCATCATTGAGAGCACTAGAACCGCATTTATAAATCGGGTCCATAGAGCATTGAAAAATCAAGTTTGAGCATCACAACTGTTTACGATTTCCATTAGTAAAGCACCAGGTCAGAATCAGGTGTAAATGTCCAGGTAAAAATCATGTTAGAACTTCTCTATTGCACATCGGGTAGTTGCCATGACAACCGCACGTAAATCACTAGTGAAATAAGGACTATGCATAAATCACTCTTGATACGTTGTTTTCACAGCAATGCGTGTATAATAAAAAAGGATAAACTTTAGATTTCTGATGCCTTCAAAATCACTTTAATCGTTTCTTCATGCTTGTTGATTAAATTTACATAACAACGGAAATACCGCTCCGTTCATCCCTTTCCCCTCATTTGATGTCAAAATATGCCTGTTATGTTTTTACGGCTCATGCATTTCCTGATTATATTTCTCTTTGTGACTTTATGTATAACCTTTCCCGCTTATCAAATCGTTTTATTCGTAAATGTTATTAGGTCGTTCTGGTTATGGGTCAGATTTTCAGAAACTGTACAATTAGCAGCTCTACACATTTTGTAAATTCTTCAAAATTAGGCTGCAATTTGGTCAGTACTAGGTAAATTCGAGTGAATTCGGCATTTCATTGATTCTAGCAATCTGTTAGGTTAAGTTGAATTGCATTTTGAACTTTATTTTCGTCTAAAATTTGGGTTATTTGAGAAGATTGGCGAAGTTGAATTGTACATTTTTTGAAAATCTGACCCTAATGCACAATTACATGCCAAGTTGCATAGATTCAAACTAGGTTACTACCTTATATAAGATTAGTTCATTTGTTAACTTTCCTGTCGTAAAGGAAAAATTAATCTCAAGTTATGTGAAATCACAATATACTGAGAATATCGTATCACTGCGAACAATTTTTCCTGAATACGAAAAGTTAAAATCAATGTTTCATCATTTACCAAAGTTCTTAAACTACATTTTCATCGGATTTCAAAATACATCTGGTATATATTACGGTATTGACTTTATGAAAAAATTAGGATCTGTTGAATCTAAGCGTCATGTTTGTCTTAGATTTTGGGAGATTCAGTCCAGGCCCAAACACTCAGATCAGATAATAATGCGATGTCAGTGATTGGACCCCTACTTCGCTAAAGGTTTCCTGGCCTAGGACTAGCCGTTGTTATGGGATTGTAATGACATCGTGCGGTCTTAATGGAATTGTAATGGCACTCTGCGTTTTGAGGAGATATACTTTCCCTTCGTTTGAAGGGACTCTCTCAGCTTTGGGCCTAGACTAGATTAGAGAGGATTGGTGTAGGTGAGCACAGTTTACATTGGACGTTGCCTAATTTCATGCAGTGATCTCATAACCAGTTGGGTCAGATTTTCAGAAAATGTACAATTGACAGCTGTACACAATTAGTAAATTCTGCTAAATTAAGCTGCAATTTGTTCAATACTAGGTAAATTCGAGAATATTCGGCATTGCATTGATCATAGCAATCTGTTTGATTAGGTTGAACGGTATTTTGAACTTCATTTTCGTCTGAAATTTTGAAGACTGGCGAAGTTGAATTGTACATTTTCTGAAAATCATGATCAGTTAGGGCCACCATACCTCTGTGCATACAGTTGGCTGTGTATATTTATATTGAAGCGACCCCTCTATAAACTGGAGTGCCCTTATAATAGGCCTTTGTACACCAGTAATGTCACAATTTACATTGAACTTTGTACAATTTTATGCAATGAATCATGGCTACTATGAATTCAGGACCACCATTCCTGTGCAGATACAGTTAACCTAGTTAATTTACACTAGATCCCTATATAATCCCGAGTGCCCTTGTGATATGTACATAGATGATGTCACAATTTACATTGACCCTTGTACAATTTCAACTCATGAAGACACTACTTTAATAGAGCCATTATTTCTGTGTGGACATAGTGAACCTAATTATTTTAAAGGGGTCTCAACTGGCTGCGGTAAAGTCTGCGGTAAGCCTTGCGATGGTTTGTGCTGGTTCTGTAGGTGGGGAGGAATGACTTTTGACCATCACATCACCGTCGCAAGGTTTACCTCAGAGCTTACCACAGAGCTTACCACAGAGCTTACCACAGAGCTTACCACAGAGCTTACCACAGAGCTTACCACAGAGCTTACCACAAAGCTTACCACAGAGCTTACCGCAGCCAGTGGAGACCACACTTTACAGTACAGTCATTTCTATTAGAGTGAACTCTCTATAATCCGGAGTAGCCTTATAATATGTAAACAAATGAAGTCACAATATTCATTGGAGCTTTTATAATTTCTTTTATGAATTAATCAAAACTGAATTAATCAATATTCTGCTGCTGTTATATTATAGAATCTTAAGTAAAATGTTGGTTATTCTGTGACATCTACAATTAACTGACCGGGGATCGGTGGGCTGGCTTATCACATCGCCTCTACACGCCCTGGCTGTCCAAGATAACAGTGACTAGCCGGAGTGGTTATCTGGGTTATCAAGGGGAGGGGGAGAAGGCGGGTGGGGAGGTGGACACGATTAAGGTGTGGGGGAGAAGGCAAGTGGGGAGATGGACATGATTAAGTTGAGGGGGAAAGGAAGTGACCAGGCTAGACTAGTTGTATGTATGTATGTTGTTTATTTCCAGTTCAATTACAGTTACATCAATATAATTAATACAATACCTGGAAATGGGTACCACATTCTATGCTAATCATAGCTCTACCAGGAGGGCAAGTTGATGAGTGTTGACGAGTGTACTTATGTATTATCATTGGTTAAACTTATGTAACCCAATTATAAGTAAGTATTCAGGTCGTTATGAATGATTGATTAGCTGTGATGTATTTATATGCTTGAGAAATAAACGATCTGCCTCTTTTGCTCTAGACCACAATTCCACCTCATAGTTGCACCCAAATCACTTGCCGGCTGTGAATATTGTTGTGGTGTAGGAGATTTGATTCTACACCACAACAATGTTCACAGCTGGCAAGTGATTCGGGCAGGTAGAGAGTGCAGCTTTAACTGAGAGTGCAGCTTTAACTGAGAATGCAGCTTTAACTGAGAGTGCAGCTTTAACTGAGAATGCTGCTTTAACTGAGAGTGCAGCTTTAACTAAGAATGCAGCTTTAACTGAGAGTGCAGCTTTAACTGAGAGTGCAGCTTTAACTGATAATGCTGCTTTAACTGAGAGTGCAGCTTTAACTGAGAATGCTGCTTTAACTGAGAGTGCAGCTTTAACTGGGAATGCAGCTTTAACTGGGAATGCAGCTTTAACTGAGAGTGCAGCTTTAACTGAGAGCGCAGCTCTAACTGAGAGTGCAGCTTTAACTGAGAGTGGCAGCTTTAACAGAGAGTGCAGCTTTAACTGAGGGTGCAGCTTTAAATGAGGGTACAGCTTGAACTGAGCAAGCAGCTTTAACTGAGGGTGCAGCTTTAACTGAGAATGCAGCTTTAACTGAGAGTGCAGGTCTAACTGAGAATGCAGCTTTAACTGAGAGTGGTAGCTTTAACAGAGAGTGCAGCTTTAACTGAGGGTGCAGCTTTAACTGAGGGTACAGCTTGAACTGAGCAAGCAGCTTTAACTGAGGGTGCAGCTTTAACTGAGAATGCAGCTTTAACTGAGAATGCAGCTTTAACTGAGGGTACAGCTTGAACTGAGCAAGCAGCTCTAACTGAGGATGCAGCTTTAACTGAGAATGCAGCTTTAACTGAGAGTGCAGCTCTAACTGAGAATGCTGCTTTAACTGGCAGGCAGTCCAGCTTTAACTGACACTTTAAATACACATTGTACATTTTCTGACGCCCTGACCCATATATATATATCTATGGTCATATGAAGCTGACAAAGTGCTCGGTACGAGGCCGTTATCCTATGGCAAGGTCAAAGCCTTGCCCTCATTAGTACCACCTCCCTGCATCTTCCATGAAGAGGTATGGCACTGCAGGGTTGACAAACTGTAACACAGATGGCGATTTATCTCCATTCTCTACATCAATGCTCTGATCCAGGTGCTCTGCCACCTCTAAGACAAAAGTAATCAAAAATCTAATATTTATTATATTATTCCAAAATAAGGACCAAAGTACAGGTGTTTTTATTTAAAAAAAAGAAGTAATTCAAAACCTAATATTTATTATTTTTCTGCCTAATTTAACAAAGTATAATATGTCTACATATTGCACATTTTCTGACGACCTGACCCATATCTAAGACAACAATAAGGACCAAAATACAGCGGGGTTTTTTGTTTTGTTTAAAAAGTAGTTCAAAATCTAATATTTATTATTTTATTAAAAATAAGGACCACAGTACAGTTAAGGACCAAAGGACCAAAGTACAGCGGTTTTTTTGAAGAAAAAAAGTAGTTCAAAATCTAATATTTATCACTTTATCAAAAAATAAGGACCACAGTACAGTTGAGGTCCACCCCCCCCCCCCCCAAAAAAAAAAAAAAAAAAAGTAATTCAAAACCTAATATTTACTATTCTTCAGTCTAATCTAACAAAGTATTATATGTGTAGAGCTGTCGATTGTACATTTTCTGACGACCTGACCCATATCTGTATCTTATGTGTTATTGTTATTTTATGTGTGTCCTTTGTACTCATCAAGTTGGAATACTAGTAAAAAAGTAGTTTCTTATCTTATTTTATCTTATCTTAGAGGGAGGAACCCGGCCAGTCCTCTATACCAACAGAACCAGCTCGACAACAATATTAATTATTATTGAACACTCATTTATTACTATTATCACATTTCCAAAATAGCTAATCTCATAGCATGAAGGCTGTGTACACTTATAGTCACCAGGATCCGATTCTAGTTAAGCTCTATATGGGTGAAATCGCCAGAAAATGTACAATTCACCTTCACCAATCCTCTCAAATAACCAAAATTTAAGCTAAAAAATGAGATTCAAAATTCAGTTCAACATAACCAAACACATTGTTTGAATCAAGGCAATATCAAATGTTATCAAACCAGTTTTGACCATTTTTTTCTGTCTAATTTAGCAACATTTACTAAATGCGTAGTTCTACCAATTGTACATTTTCTGAAGATATGACTCTCTAATATTCTTATCAGTAACAGACCCTGTCCACACCACAGATCATTTGTGATGTGTCTCTGGACCATGAGTCACAAGTCGCAAAACTCCATTCTGAGATATCATGATATGGGTCAGATTTTCAGAAAATGTACAATTCGCCTTCACCAATCCTCTCAAATAACCCACATTTTAAACAGAAATGAGCTTCAAAATGTTTAACACAATAGAACTAATACTTTAAATCAATGGTACAAAGCTACAGACGTCCCGACCCTCAGGCAGCTACCATGTGAATGAGGACTTCGACGTTCTCATACGTGGGTTACCATGACCTCGCTTGTTACCTCGGACATGTTGTAACATCTCCAAGGGTGCCATTGTTGATAGGAATTAATTGCTAGCCAGTTTCCATTGGTATTTCCGTATTAGGGAAATACGATGGAAGAGAATCAATATAGCAATATTTACTAAATGTGTGAAGCTGCCAATTGTACATTTTTGAAAATCTGACCCGTATACTGCTACATTGGGTATGAGTTTACAGCACAGTGCTTCATGTATATATCCTATATGGACCACCAGATGTCCTTCTCATGCACTGCAGCTTATATTTGTGATAAGTTCTGTATTGTATAGTCATGTTGTGTATGTACTCTGTGTTAACCTGTAGGCTATACTTGTGACACCCCTATGTGGGTCGGATTTTCAAAAAATGTACAATTCATCTTCGCCAATCTTCCCAAATAACCAATATTTCAGACGAAAATAAAGTTCAAAATACAGTTCAACATAACCAAACAGATTGCTAGAATCAATGCAATGCCGAATATTCTCGAATTTACCTAGTATTGACCAAATTGCAGCCTAATTTTGCAGAATTAACTGAAAGTGTACAGCTGTGAATTGTATATTTTCTGAAATTCTGACCCATGTGTATTGTGTATGTTTTATGTACTGGCCTTCTGTGGCAAGGGGTAGGCAGGCTTCAGAACTGCCTCTGTAGTCTAGCCTCTTGAGCTGTGTTGAAGAACCTGAGTTAGAGATCAAATTTGAGGCAATATTTCGTGTTAGACGCGATTTGATCAGATTCTGGGAGGTAGTTTCTTACCTATAGACCACCTGTGTATCGACGGAAGTATCTGAAGTGTGGACTATAGAACGGCAGTGTTAAAACTCCATAGAGGATGGCGCCACCTATAATACCTGGCGGAGTTAAGTGGTAAACTTCCGGCGCACTTAATACCTGTTTTGCGAGGCATATTTGATTAAAATAAATAATTGTACAGGTTGGTAAACTTTCTATTTTGGTATTAATAAGTTGATCTGATCAAATCGCGTCTAAAAGCACTATTACCCTCGGTTTGGTGGTTTGTTGTGGTCTGTATGGGCAAGCCCTCGAGTGTCTATGACCACCCAGACCACAACAAACCACCAAACCGAGGGGTAATAATGCTATAATGTTCACTCACTATGGTAAAGTAGTTAGATATACACGGATGGAGTTTAAGGTATGCGTTCATGCTACAAACAGTGGTGCACACCCCAAAAACAAGAACGTTCTGAGCAAGGATTCTTTGAAAAATATCATTGTTTAGCGACATGTGACTCATTTTCCTGTAACACATCACATTTGTACAATGATGCTTATACTCTACCTAAAAATCTTTTCAGTCCCAGATCTCTACCAGGTCAGATGTGTTATCAGATTTTTTTGATTTTTTTTATTTCAAATTAGGCATTTAAACAATCATAACTAAAACGCATGTTGACTCTGTCGATGTCTTGTTGCGTTGCCTCCAATAGTTCTAGTATTAAGTACCATAATTACAACTTTACATAACATATACATTCCTTGTCTGGAAATTCCACAGATCACCATAAGCTGTTCAATTACTGAATAATACAAACTTTGTTTCTTCTTCACTCATAACTTTACAGGTTTGACACACAATACGTTTATCCATCCATTCTGCTTATATAATATTATACCCAAATTCATAATCGCTGTTGTATAGGCTTTTTTCAATGTTATCGCCTAGCCCTGATAAGGGCATTTGCTTTGGTTAAAAACATGTGGGACAGATGAAGACGACCGATAATCATTCACAGATCTATAATATCCATTCTTAGAGATTTCCACGTCATTACTGTAGATCTTTGGAGTGTACCAGTGCACTAATAGAGCTGCCTTCTCCGCCAATAGGGAGATTTAGCAACCACAACGCACCAACACAACACTAACGCATCCAGTATAATAGGGAGATTTAGCAACCACAACGCACCAACACAACACTAACGCATCCAGTAATAGGGAGATTTAGCAACCACAACGCCCCAACACAACACTAACGCATCCAGTAATAGGGAGATTTAGCAACCACAACCCACCAACAATCTCAAGAGGCACTCGGCTGAGGACATCTGCATTGCAGGCCTCTCAAGGTAACCCCATAGCAACAATATTGTACTAAACGTTAGTGGATGCGTCAGTGTTGTGTTATGGTTATGTTATGTTATGGTGCATTATGTTTGCTGAATCTCCCTATTATGATGACAAACACATCTTACATGTGGGTCAGATTTTCAGAAAATGTATAATTGGCAGCTGTACACATTGAGGAAATTCTGCAAAATTAGGCTGAAAAATGAAGAATACTGGGTATATTTGAGTATATTTGGTGTCACATTGATTTTAAGTATCAGTTGTGTTATGTTAAGGTGCATTTTGAAGCTGATTTTAGGCTTAAATGTGGGTTATTTGAGAGGATTGGTGAAGGTGAATTGTACTTGTTCTGAAAATCTGACCCATGTATACTATTGCCCTAATCTTTTTTTGATAAATTTTATTGAGTCCATTTTCATATAATGATAATCTCATGGTACAAATCTAATGGTACATAGTGCCAAATAAATCCACCTCCAGTTTATATGGTGGATATGGCGTTTTTTCAGTATTGATGTAACTGTAATTTTCTTGCCCTAAATGAATAAAACAAAAATAAATAAATAAATAAATATCTGCTTCTTCTTCTAATGCTGGATTGTTTTGTTTGGGGAGATTATGGGGAGCTGAAGATGGGGTAATTATAGAAAGACAACTGACTGAGAGCCTGAGACTGATTTTGTATTTATTATACTTTTCCCAATAATTATGTAAAGATAATAGTGAGAATTTGATGGAAATTAATGGTGACACTGTGTTGATAGCCTCGCTTCTGGCTACCCCGTAATACACAGGCCATACCATGCACTGTATGTGGTATTAGTGCCAATGCTGTAGCCTATGGCATTCCATATTACATGCTAGAAAGGTATAATACACAGGCCATATCACACACTGTATGTGGTATGAGCCCCAATGTTGTAGCCTATGGCATTCCATATTACCCGCTAGAATGGCATAATACACAGGCCATACCACACGCTGTATGTGGAATGACCACCAATGCTGTAGCCAATGGCATTCCATATTACACTAAAGGTTTTATAGTGTCCTGGGTCAGCTATATATTTCCTAGTCAATATTATAGACTTCTTACAAGTTATATGATAAGTCAGATTTTCAGAAAATGTACAATTCGCCTTCACCAACCCTCTCAAATAACCCACATTTAAGACAAAAATGAGCTTCAAAATGCAGTTTAACATAACAGAACTGATACTTTAAATCAATGCGATACCAAATATACTCAGATATAACTGGTATTCATCATTTTTCAGCCTAATGTTTCCTAAATTCCTAAATGTGTACAGCTGCCAATTGTACATTGTCTGAAGATCTGACCCATATAGGACTGGAATAGTCCCAACACAGACCAAACAGTGCAATGACCCACATTTCTGCAGGAATCTAGTGTTGTATAGATGATACCTTCCCCTTGTGTTCAACATTATCAACAGCCGGAGACTCTCTTCCTCTTCCTGTCCTCAATGTCAGCCATTAATCCTCCATCAATGCGCTGTTCCCTTTATTCCTCTCTCTTGCCTCCCTCCCTTTATATATATATAAGGGTCAGATCTTCAGAAAATGTACAATTCGTCTTCGCCAATCTTCTCAAATATTCCACATTTTGGACGAAAATTAATTTCAAAATACAGTTCAACCTAACCAAACAGACTGCTAGAATCAATGCAATGCCAAATATACTCGAATTTACCTAGTATTGCCCAAATTGGAGCCTAATTTTGATGAATTTATGTGTACAGCTGGCAATTGTACATTTTCTGAAAATCTGACCCATATAAGGGTCCAATATACAATACCAAATATACTCGGATATATATCCAGTATTTAGGTCAGATTTTCAGAAAATGTACAATTGCCAGCCTTACACATTTAGGAAATTCGGCTACATTCGGCTGAAACATAATGAACACCCGGTATATCTGGCTATATTTGGGATCGTATTGATTTAAAGTACCAGTTCTGTTATGTTAAACTGTATTTTGAAGCTCATTTCTGTTCGGTTAATCTAGAGGATTGGTGACGTTGAATTGTACATTTTCTGAAAATCTGACCAATTTATCATTGCCAGCCTAAATTAGCAGAAATGTGTAGAGTTGCCCATTATCTGTAGTTCTGGCCCATAAAGCAGCATGCGTATGCATAGCCAACCCGCGGCTGTATGGTGTGTAAATAATGAGCGTGTGTAGTAGCTCATGTGGGTCAGATTTTCAGAAATTGTACAATTGGCAGCTGTACACTTTTAGTAAATTCTGCTAAATTACGCTGCAATTCGGTCAATACTAGGTCAATTAGAGTATATTTGGCATTGCATTGATTCTAGCAATCTGTTTGGTTAGGTTAAACTGTATTTTGAACTTTATTTTCGTCTGAAATTTGAGTTAATTGGGAGGATTGACAAAGTTGAATTGTACATTTTCTGAAAATCTGACCCATGTAGTGAGTAACTCGTGCAGTAGGTGTACAGTGAGCAGTAGGTCTGTACATGGGTCAGATTGTCAGATAATGTACAATTCGCCTTCACCAATCCTCTCAAATAACCCACATTTAAGACAAAAATCAGGTTGAAAATACAGTCCAGCATAACCTAACAGATTGTTTGAATCAAGGCAATATAAAATAGTAACCAAGTGCTGACGATTTTCGGTCTAATTTAGCAGAATATACTAAATGTGTAGAGCTTCCAATTGTACATTTTCTGAAATTCTGACCCGCTCTATGCACGCCCGCCTAGCCCTGCCACATGAGCGCTTGTTACTAAACAGGTCGGTAATTGCCCTGCTGTAAACCGGGCCGTGTTAGTAGTATAGTGGGTGAAGGCGCCAGAAAATAGGGAGATTTAGCAACCACAACGCACCAACACAACACTAACGCATCCACTAAATATTAGGTCATTATTATAGTTACAGTCTCAAGAGTCCTGCAATGCAGATGCCATCGGCCTAGTGCCTCTCAAGATATCCCCACAACGGTAATATTATACAAATAGTTAGTGGATGCGTTATTGTTGTGTTGTGTTGTGTTGGTGCGTTGTGGTTGCTAAATCTCCCTAATGTCTCTACATGCACGCCCGCCCTGCCACATGAGGGTCAGATTTTCAGAAAATGCACAATCTACATTTCTACACATCTCTCAAATTCTGCTAAATTAGAGTGAAAAATGGCAAATACTGAGTATATCTGAGTGTATTCTGTATTGTATTCATTCAATACATCTGTCTGGTTATGTTGAACTGTATTTTGAACCTGATTTTTGTCTTAAATTTGGATTATTTGAGAGGATTGGTGAAGATGAATTGTACATTTTCTGAGGACTTGACCAATGAGCACTTGTTGCTAAACAGGCCTGTAATTGGCTGCTGTTAGTATAAGGGTCAGATTTCCAGAAAATGTACAATTCATCTTCACCAATCCTTTCAAATAACGCAAATCTTAGACAAAAATGACTTTCAAAATGTACTTTAACCTAACCAAACAGATTGCTAGAATGATTACTATGCCGAATATACTAAAATTTTCGGGAATACAAACTTTAAAAAAAAAATCGTTGCAACTGAAACCAACAAGTTTGGTGACTGTTGTATTATAATGGTCAGATTTTCAGAAAATGTACAATTGGCAGCTGTACACATTTAGTAAATTTTGCTAAATTAGGCTGCAATTTGGTCAATACTAGGTAAATTCGAGTATATTCGGCATTGCATTGATTCTAGCAATCTGTTTGGTTAGGTTGAACTGTTTTTTGAACTTTATTTTCGTCTGAAATGTGGGTAATTTGAGACGTTTGGCGAAGTTGAATTGTACATTTTCTTAAAAACTGACCCATATACAAGTTTGAACTGCTTTATCAAATATAGCTTCAACATATTAGTGTTATTGATATGTTGAGTCAGATCTTCAGAAAATGTACAATTCACCTTCACTAATTCTATCAAATAACGCAAATTTAACAGGTAGAAAGAGCCTTGTGTTGCTGCTCTCAAATCAAACACGGCAGATATGAGCGCAACGTCCTGCGCTCTTCTAAAGAAGCGCACACAGCCACTTTTTAGAGCGTACAAAAAGCGCAGGAACCGATTCCATTAGATCGTTCTGGTTTTGCTCAATCTTCGCTTGTTATGCGCTCAAGATAATAAAAAAGGTCATGATGAAAATCACAATTATTTAATTATTTTTGTGAAGAGTGAAGATTGTAACTGCCTGTTTACCTGAATAAAATATGTCCAAAAAAAAAAGAGCGGGCCTTCTGTGGCAAGGGGTAGGCAGGCTTCAGAACTGCCTCTGTAGTCTAGCCTCTTGAGCTGTGTTGAAGAACCTGAGTTAGAGATCAAATTTGAGGCAATATTTCGTGTTAGACGCGATTTGATCAGATTCTGGGAGGTAGTTTCTTACCTATAGACCACCTGTGTATCGACGGAAGTATCTGAAGTGTGGACTATAGAACGGCAGTGTTAAAACTCCATAGAGGATGGCGCCACCTATAATACCTGGCGGAGTTAAGTGGTAAACTTCCGGCGCACTTAATACCTGTTTTGCGAGGCATATTTGATTAAAATAAATAATTGTACAGGTTGGTAAACTTTCTATTTTGGTATTAATAAGTTGATCTGATCAAATCGCGTCTAAAAGCACTATTACCCTCGGTTTGGTGGTTTGTTGTGGTCTGTATGGGCAAGCCCTCGAGTGTCTATGACCACCCAGACCACAACAAACCACCAAACCGAGGGGTAATAATGCTATAATGTTCACTCACTATGGTAAAGTAGTTAGATATACACGGATGGAGTTTAAGGTATGCGTTCATGCTACAAACAGTGGTGCACACCCCAAAAACAAGAACGTTCTGAGCAAGGATTCTTTGAAAAATATCATTGTTTAGCGACATGTGACTCATTTTCCTGTAACACATCACATTTGTACAATGATGCTTATACTCTACCTAAAAATCTTTTCAGTCCCAGATCTCTACCAGGTCAGATGTGTTATCAGATTTTTTTGATTTTTTTTATTTCAAATTAGGCATTTAAACAATCATAACTAAAACGCATGTTGACTCTGTCGATGTCTTGTTGCGTTGCCTCCAATAGTTCTAGTATTAAGTACCATAATTACAACTTTACATAACATATACATTCCTTGTCTGGAAATTCCACAGATCACCATAAGCTGTTCAATTACTGAATAATACAAACTTTGTTTCTTCTTCACTCATAACTTTACAGGTTTGACACACAATACGTTTATCCATCCATTCTGCTTATATAATATTATACCCAAATTCATAATCGCTGTTGTATAGGCTTTTTTCAATGTTATCGCCTAGCCCTGATAAGGGCATTTGCTTTGGTTAAAAACATGTGGGACAGATGAAGACGACCGATAATCATTCACAGATCTATAATATCCATTCTTAGAGATTTCCACGTCATTACTGTAGATCTTTGGAGTGTACCAGTGCACTAATAGAGCTGCCTTCTCCGCCAATAGGGAGATTTAGCAACCACAACGCACCAACACAACACTAACGCATCCAGTATAATAGGGAGATTTAGCAACCACAACGCACCAACACAACACTAACGCATCCAGTAATAGGGAGATTTAGCAACCACAACGCCCCAACACAACACTAACGCATCCAGTAATAGGGAGATTTAGCAACCACAACCCACCAACAATCTCAAGAGGCACTCGGCTGAGGACATCTGCATTGCAGGCCTCTCAAGGTAACCCCATAGCAACAATATTGTACTAAACGTTAGTGGATGCGTCAGTGTTGTGTTATGGTTATGTTATGTTATGGTGCATTATGTTTGCTGAATCTCCCTATTATGATGACAAACACATCTTACATGTGGGTCAGATTTTCAGAAAATGTATAATTGGCAGCTGTACACATTGAGGAAATTCTGCAAAATTAGGCTGAAAAATGAAGAATACTGGGTATATTTGAGTATATTTGGTGTCACATTGATTTTAAGTATCAGTTGTGTTATGTTAAGGTGCATTTTGAAGCTGATTTTAGGCTTAAATGTGGGTTATTTGAGAGGATTGGTGAAGGTGAATTGTACTTGTTCTGAAAATCTGACCCATGTATACTATTGCCCTAATCTTTTTTTGATAAATTTTATTGAGTCCATTTTCATATAATGATAATCTCATGGTACAAATCTAATGGTACATAGTGCCAAATAAATCCACCTCCAGTTTATATGGTGGATATGGCGTTTTTTCAGTATTGATGTAACTGTAATTTTCTTGCCCTAAATGAATAAAACAAAAATAAATAAATAAATAAATATCTGCTTCTTCTTCTAATGCTGGATTGTTTTGTTTGGGGAGATTATGGGGAGCTGAAGATGGGGTAATTATAGAAAGACAACTGACTGAGAGCCTGAGACTGATTTTGTATTTATTATACTTTTCCCAATAATTATGTAAAGATAATAGTGAGAATTTGATGGAAATTAATGGTGACACTGTGTTGATAGCCTCGCTTCTGGCTACCCCGTAATACACAGGCCATACCATGCACTGTATGTGGTATTAGTGCCAATGCTGTAGCCTATGGCATTCCATATTACATGCTAGAAAGGTATAATACACAGGCCATATCACACACTGTATGTGGTATGAGCCCCAATGTTGTAGCCTATGGCATTCCATATTACCCGCTAGAATGGCATAATACACAGGCCATACCACACGCTGTATGTGGAATGACCACCAATGCTGTAGCCAATGGCATTCCATATTACACTAAAGGTTTTATAGTGTCCTGGGTCAGCTATATATTTCCTAGTCAATATTATAGACTTCTTACAAGTTATATGATAAGTCAGATTTTCAGAAAATGTACAATTCGCCTTCACCAACCCTCTCAAATAACCCACATTTAAGACAAAAATGAGCTTCAAAATGCAGTTTAACATAACAGAACTGATACTTTAAATCAATGCGATACCAAATATACTCAGATATAACTGGTATTCATCATTTTTCAGCCTAATGTTTCCTAAATTCCTAAATGTGTACAGCTGCCAATTGTACATTGTCTGAAGATCTGACCCATATAGGACTGGAATAGTCCCAACACAGACCAAACAGTGCAATGACCCACATTTCTGCAGGAATCTAGTGTTGTATAGATGATACCTTCCCCTTGTGTTCAACATTATCAACAGCCGGAGACTCTCTTCCTCTTCCTGTCCTCAATGTCAGCCATTAATCCTCCATCAATGCGCTGTTCCCTTTATTCCTCTCTCTTGCCTCCCTCCCTTTATATATATATAAGGGTCAGATCTTCAGAAAATGTACAATTCGTCTTCGCCAATCTTCTCAAATATTCCACATTTTGGACGAAAATTAATTTCAAAATACAGTTCAACCTAACCAAACAGACTGCTAGAATCAATGCAATGCCAAATATACTCGAATTTACCTAGTATTGCCCAAATTGGAGCCTAATTTTGATGAATTTATGTGTACAGCTGGCAATTGTACATTTTCTGAAAATCTGACCCATATAAGGGTCCAATATACAATACCAAATATACTCGGATATATATCCAGTATTTAGGTCAGATTTTCAGAAAATGTACAATTGCCAGCCTTACACATTTAGGAAATTCGGCTACATTCGGCTGAAACATAATGAACACCCGGTATATCTGGCTATATTTGGGATCGTATTGATTTAAAGTACCAGTTCTGTTATGTTAAACTGTATTTTGAAGCTCATTTCTGTTCGGTTAATCTAGAGGATTGGTGACGTTGAATTGTACATTTTCTGAAAATCTGACCAATTTATCATTGCCAGCCTAAATTAGCAGAAATGTGTAGAGTTGCCCATTATCTGTAGTTCTGGCCCATAAAGCAGCATGCGTATGCATAGCCAACCCGCGGCTGTATGGTGTGTAAATAATGAGCGTGTGTAGTAGCTCATGTGGGTCAGATTTTCAGAAATTGTACAATTGGCAGCTGTACACTTTTAGTAAATTCTGCTAAATTACGCTGCAATTCGGTCAATACTAGGTCAATTAGAGTATATTTGGCATTGCATTGATTCTAGCAATCTGTTTGGTTAGGTTAAACTGTATTTTGAACTTTATTTTCGTCTGAAATTTGAGTTAATTGGGAGGATTGACAAAGTTGAATTGTACATTTTCTGAAAATCTGACCCATGTAGTGAGTAACTCGTGCAGTAGGTGTACAGTGAGCAGTAGGTCTGTACATGGGTCAGATTGTCAGATAATGTACAATTCGCCTTCACCAATCCTCTCAAATAACCCACATTTAAGACAAAAATCAGGTTGAAAATACAGTCCAGCATAACCTAACAGATTGTTTGAATCAAGGCAATATAAAATAGTAACCAAGTGCTGACGATTTTCGGTCTAATTTAGCAGAATATACTAAATGTGTAGAGCTTCCAATTGTACATTTTCTGAAATTCTGACCCGCTCTATGCACGCCCGCCTAGCCCTGCCACATGAGCGCTTGTTACTAAACAGGTCGGTAATTGCCCTGCTGTAAACCGGGCCGTGTTAGTAGTATAGTGGGTGAAGGCGCCAGAAAATAGGGAGATTTAGCAACCACAACGCACCAACACAACACTAACGCATCCACTAAATATTAGGTCATTATTATAGTTACAGTCTCAAGAGTCCTGCAATGCAGATGCCATCGGCCTAGTGCCTCTCAAGATATCCCCACAACGGTAATATTATACAAATAGTTAGTGGATGCGTTATTGTTGTGTTGTGTTGTGTTGGTGCGTTGTGGTTGCTAAATCTCCCTAATGTCTCTACATGCACGCCCGCCCTGCCACATGAGGGTCAGATTTTCAGAAAATGCACAATCTACATTTCTACACATCTCTCAAATTCTGCTAAATTAGAGTGAAAAATGGCAAATACTGAGTATATCTGAGTGTATTCTGTATTGTATTCATTCAATACATCTGTCTGGTTATGTTGAACTGTATTTTGAACCTGATTTTTGTCTTAAATTTGGATTATTTGAGAGGATTGGTGAAGATGAATTGTACATTTTCTGAGGACTTGACCAATGAGCACTTGTTGCTAAACAGGCCTGTAATTGGCTGCTGTTAGTATAAGGGTCAGATTTCCAGAAAATGTACAATTCATCTTCACCAATCCTTTCAAATAACGCAAATCTTAGACAAAAATGACTTTCAAAATGTACTTTAACCTAACCAAACAGATTGCTAGAATGATTACTATGCCGAATATACTAAAATTTTCGGGAATACAAACTTTAAAAAAAAAATCGTTGCAACTGAAACCAACAAGTTTGGTGACTGTTGTATTATAATGGTCAGATTTTCAGAAAATGTACAATTGGCAGCTGTACACATTTAGTAAATTTTGCTAAATTAGGCTGCAATTTGGTCAATACTAGGTAAATTCGAGTATATTCGGCATTGCATTGATTCTAGCAATCTGTTTGGTTAGGTTGAACTGTTTTTTGAACTTTATTTTCGTCTGAAATGTGGGTAATTTGAGACGTTTGGCGAAGTTGAATTGTACATTTTCTTAAAAACTGACCCATATACAAGTTTGAACTGCTTTATCAAATATAGCTTCAACATATTAGTGTTATTGATATGTTGAGTCAGATCTTCAGAAAATGTACAATTCACCTTCACTAATTCTATCAAATAACGCAAATTTAACAGGTAGAAAGAGCCTTGTGTTGCTGCTCTCAAATCAAACACGGCAGATATGAGCGCAACGTCCTGCGCTCTTCTAAAGAAGCGCACACAGCCACTTTTTAGAGCGTACAAAAAGCGCAGGAACCGATTCCATTAGATCGTTCTGGTTTTGCTCAATCTTCGCTTGTTATGCGCTCAAGATAATAAAAAAGGTCATGATGAAAATCACAATTATTTAATTATTTTTGTGAAGAGTGAAGATTGTAACTGCCTGTTTACCTGAATAAAATATGTCCAAAAAAAAAAGAGCGGGCCATGAGCAGTCCAAAAGAGCGAGCCAGTGGAAACGCAGCCTTAAGGTGGGATCCCACTGGTTCGCTTGTGTCTGCGCTCATTGCTCGCTCTTGCTGCGCTTGTTTATAGGGTGCTTGTCATTCGCTCTTCATCCGCTCATATTTTTAGCGCAATACAAGCGCAGAGCGATTCTACCAGTACTCCACTGCTGCGCTTGTTTCCTATAGGAAATCAATAGCAAATGCGTTTGTGCGCTCTTACTGCGCTCTTGGTCCGCTACTTTAACAGGTAGAAAGAGCGTTGTGTTGCTGCGCTCAAATCAAACACGGCAGATATTAGCGCAACGTCAAAAAGAAGCGCCAACGTCAAGTTTTAAGAGCGTATAGAAAGCACAATAACCTATCCTACTAGACAGCTCTGGTCTCGCTCAAACTTCGCTTCTTAGTCGCTCTGGGAAAATAAAAGAGCGTATGAAGAGCGGGCTAAAAGAGCGAGCCAGTGGAAACGCAGCCTTAGTCGAATGACTTTGGAGGATTTAGATTTACCTGGATTTAATATTGGTTGAAAGGTTTCCCACAGTTTTTTTCTGACTTTTTGTGTGATTCTCTTGTAATTAAGTTTTTGTGTATTCATTTTTCGATTTCATCAGTGTAGAGTTAATTTTATATCCCAGTCTTTGCTCTTACCTGATTCCTTTGCTTTAAGAAATACTTAATCCCTTTATCCCTTTTTTATAGGGAACATCCTGTCAGGGAACTTAGTGATTCTATTATATATATTATTACATACATATGTGATTTCGAGGGGTGCTTTTCAGGGGTGCTATTTGAAAAGTCAAATAGCACATAGGTGCTATTTGAGCCGAATATTCACAAGATCGATGGCAACCAAGGTAAAATGATATTAAAATTGAGTTACCTTGTTGATTTAGTATGTAATAAATACCCAATAGCACTCTGTTTGGTTTGTAATTAATCTCTATGTCAGGTCAAATCAGACTCCACCCCTTTGGAGTGTCATGCGATTTGACCCAACGTCTCGATCGATTACAAATCTCCATCGTGCCATTATAGGTATAAATATCATATGGGTCAGATTTTCAGAAAATGTACAATTCGCATTCACCAGTTCTCTCAAACAACCCACATTTAAGACAAAAATGAGCTTTAAAATGCAGTTTAACATAACAGAACTGATACTTTAAATCAAGGTGATACCAAATATACTTAGATATACCTGGCATTCATCATTTTTCAGCCAAATTTAGCAGAATTTCCTAAATGTGTAGAGCTGCCAATTGTACATTTTCTGAAAATCTGACCCATATATAGTTGATGATCCCTTTGATGACCTATGTACTAAATCCTAGGACTGTATGCTAAACGTGATACGGTCATGCGATGATAAAATATAGCAGTATAGTCAACTAATTTACCAATGATGACCCTCAAAAAACTTATTTTTATGCACTATATAATATAGAAACACTATTAAATGCCTTCTATGAGACGGCAGGATATTTTGAATAAAACAATAACAGAAAATGCCTTTTTTGCTTACTGCCATTGGAATTCGCTTGATCTCATCTTTTTAAATATAACGATATCTCAAATTTATTTATTTTGCGACTTGTGACTCATTCTTCTGTAACACATTACATTTTACTGTGTGGCGGTCAAATAAGGAGACAAGGAAACACTTTCCTACTGGTTGTGTATTCTCTTTAGCTTAACAAGCTACAAAGTCTGTACTAGTGGTCCAGAAATTCAAGATTAATGAAATTGAAGCAGTGGCTGTATTCCAACTACCTCTGTCTGTGGTTGCTCTGAAGGGTTGGGGCACCGGTTGCCTTACACTATACTTCATATTTTACACTATACTTTATAATTTACTCTATACTTTATATTTTACACTATACTTTATGTTTTACACTATACTTTATATTTCACACTATACTTTATATTTTACACTATACTTTATATTTCACACTATACTTTATGTTTTACACTATACTTTATATTTCATACTATACTATATGTTTTACACTATACTTTATATTTCATACTATACTATATGTTTTACACTATACTTTATGTGATGTATTTAGGAAAATAAGTCGCAAAAAATAATTTTGAGATTATCACCATATTTGAAAAGATGAGATCACGCCGATTCCAATGATGGTAAACATCAAGGTCATCTAAGAAGTGTTTCTATATTTTATGTTTGACATTTTTATGTTTGAAAACAAGTTCGCAATATTTCTGGGTGGACAATTACCAGTAAAGGAACTATATATATACTACATAGGATGACCTTCGAAATGCAAGCATATATTTGATACACTGTTCTAGACTTTGGTACATGGATTAATATGACTTAAAGGGCTAAGCACCTAAAAAATGGAAACATTCCGAGAAAGAGATCTTATGAATAAATCACTTTGGAAAATATAATTGTTTGTGACTTGTGACTCATTTTCCTGAAACACATCACATATAAGAGCCTTCACACCTTAGTAAATCCTTTACAAGTGTTGCCGTACCACTCACTGAGTGCCTGTAGTACAACCAGTGCATGCGCGAAGCTCACCTACCGCATAATGGAGAGTCAAAAGGAATTATCGCAAACTTTTTTCCAAACATAAATATCAAACATAAAATATACAAATACTTCTTAGATGCCATAAGTGTTTACTATCATTAAAATCGGCTTGATGTGATCTTTTCAAATATGGTGAAATCTCAAAATCCATTTTTTGCTACTTTTGACTTATTTTCCTGAAACACATCCCATATATGAATGAGCCTTTGCACCTTAGTAAATCGTTTACAAGTGTTGCCGTACCACTCACTGAGTGCCTGTAGTACAGCCAGTGCATGCATAGCGAAGCTCACCTACCACATAATGGAGTGTCACAAGGAATTATCGCAAACTTGTTTCCAAACATAAATATCAAACATAAAATATACAAATACTTCTTAGATGCCATAAGTGTTTACTATCATTAGAATCGGCTTGATGTGATCTTTTCAAATATGTTGAAATCTCAAAATCCATTTTTTGCTACTTTTGACTCATTTTGCTGTAATACATCACATATATATAAAAACTTTGCACCTTAGTAAATCCCTTTCAAATGTTGCAGTAGCGCTTACTGAGTGCCTGTGGAACAACCAGTGGATGCGAGAGTCACAGAGGAATATTGCAAACTTGTTTCCGAATATAGATATATATCAAACATAAAATATACAAATACTTCTTAGATGCCATAAGTGTTTACTATCATTGGAATCGGCTTGATTTCATCTTTTCAAATATGATGAAATCTCAAAATCTAAATTTTGCGACTATTGACGCATTTTACTGTAACACATCATATATATAAAACCTTCACACCTTAGTAATCCATTACAAGTGTTGCATGCAGTAGAGCTTACTGAGTGCCTGTGGTACAGGCAGTAAATGTGAGAACCTCATCTGCCACATAATGGAGAATCACAAAGCAGAGCTTCACATATCAAGAGCAAAGACTCTTACCTCCACATCTAGTGGTACTCTGTCCTCCAAATCAAAATACAATTACCAAGTTGAAATTCGATACCTAAGTAGACCATGGTGTGCTGAATATAGATCTGAAAGTACAAAGGGAAATGCAGAGTGCAGTATATATATGTCTAGATGGACTGGGATAGATGACTTACTCAAATATATTTTAAAAACTGTATCAGAGAAATACCAAATGTGATTTACCGCATTTATATTAATAATCATTATGTTGTTTAAGCATTCATGTGCCGCTCACTGGTATGAAAGCTATACAAATGTTTATAATTGGGTCAGATTTTCAGAAAATGTATACAATTGTCAGCTCTACACATTTAGGAAATTCTACTAAACTAGGCTGCAAAATGATGAATGCCGGATATTTCTGAGTATATTCGGTGTCGCATTGATTTATAGTATCTGTTTTGCTATGTTAAACTGTATTTTGAAGCTCATTTCTGTCTTTGATATGGGTTATTTGAGAGAATTAATGAAGGCGAACATTTTCAGAAAATATGACCCAATTACAAATAAAAACAATAAACTCAATATACAACATTTAATGATGACGCATTGTCACCGCTATTGGGCGATGGCTTCAGAAAATGTACTATCTGCAGCTCTACACATTTCGTAAACACATTTCATGATTTGGGATTTGTTACAGGGAAATGAGTCACATTCAGAAATTTGAAATACCACCATGCATATTTGAAAAGATGAGATCAAGGGAATTCCAATGATAGTAAACATATATATGGCATCTAAGTTCTTTTATATTTTCTATGCATGAAAACATAGTTAGTGATATTTCTTAATGGTCAATCTCTAGTAAATTAGTTAAAGATACACTTTAATTTAGGATGAACTCAGACACGCACAGATACATTTAGCACAGACTCTAAAGTTGAGAGAGTTCCTTCAAACGAAGGGAAACCCTCTCACCCCAAACCACAAAGTGCCATTATAATTCCATTAAAGCCGCCAAATGTCATTATATTCTCATTAAAACGCCGAGTTTAGGGAAAGAAACCGATTAGCAAAGTAGGCTGTCATACAATTCTTACTTGATCTGAGGGTTTGGACCTAGAGTGCACAGTTCTCAAATTTGGTACAATGTATTGCTAACACCAAGAACACTAAACTATCAAGAAATGAAAACATTCCTATTGAACAGCTCAAGTGATAACAACATTTGAAAAATATAATTTTTGCAAGTTCTGACTCATTTTCTTTTATAATATCACATATTTGTTATTTCATTGAACAAAAAGATCAGTTATGTTCAACTTTATTCTGAACCTGAATTCTATCTTAAATTGAGTAATTGGAGAGGACTGGTGAAAGGGAATAGGGGATTTGCATGTCTCACTGCGCATGTACATATTACAATTCATCCTGGGATGGATTCTGTCCATATCTGACATACAAACATTTTTATTGAAAAATGAAAAGATATTTTCTCCAATATCATAGCTTGTATAAATGATTCATGAAAACCAAATGCATGATGGGAAATATGGAGGCTTGTGTCATGGAAAAATGTATAACACATGGATATTGACATTAAAGCACTGATAAATTTTACATGCTGAACAAGGCATATTTTCTATAGATTTTACACTGTATCATTAGTCCCATAATTCCATACAAATCTAGATTCAAAATGGCGGCTATGCAAATCCCTATTGAACATTGTCTGATGTTCTCAATCATAAGGGTCAGATTGTAGAAAATGCACAATCTACAGTTCTACACATCTATCAAATTCTGCTAAATTTGAGTGACAAATGATAAATACCAGGTATATCTGAATATATTCAGTATTGTATTCATTCAATGAATCTGTCTGGTTGTATTGAACTGTATTTTCAACCTGATTTTCCATGTGAAAACCATTTTTGCTGAAAATAAACACAAGCTTATGACCGCCACCCATGCCTCTATAACAGAGAACCTATATATCTCCAAACCCTTTCCAACGGAAAGTAAAAAATAAAAAGACTCAAAAATGAGAAAAATATAAAATGGCTGTCTGCCCTGCTCTAGGATTTGAACCCCCAATGTGCTGATTGGAAGTCCAAAGCTTTAGCCACTTGGCTATAGGGGAATACATTAGGGCACACGCATATAAACAATTACATTGATTCATCACAATTAAGGTTTACTTCAATTCAATTCAATTCAAGAATTCTTTATTGTGTCTTGATCTTATTACAATATGGTAGTTCGACAATCTACACAAACATAGGTTTATGTAGTTCTTCCATCGAGTGCCAGTTCTTGATTGTTCTTATATTGCAAAGTTTCAACATTAACATAGAAATAATTTTAAGTTTACAACAGGTGAAGCAGAAGCTGTATGATATGTTTAGATGAGGTAATAAATAAATATGATACATGAGATGCAAGAGATGTGAACAAGTATATAACAAGTATATAACGCGAGATGATATTCATAATGCTGTTGGAGTCTAGTTTCATGAGGTAGAGGAGCTTAAGTCCCCCATGAGGAGAATGGGGGAAATACACTATCTTTGAAAGTCCCTCTGTTTGACTTAATTACTCAAACTTATCATGAAAATATATGTTACAACTGCATTCTATTTCTATAATAAGCGAATGCAGGACTATAGTTCTGCACGCTTCCTGGACCCATATGGGTCAGATTTTCAGAAAATGTACAAATCAACTTCGCCAATCATCTCAAATAACCCATTTTCAAGACACAGTTCAACCTAACCAAACATATTGCTAGAATCAATGCAATGCCGAATATACTCGAATTTACCTAGTATTGACCAAATTGCAGCCTAAGTTAACTGAATTTACTGAATGTGTACAGCTGCCAATTGTACATTTTCTGAAAATCTGACCCATATCTCCATGACTTGTAGGAGACAGAGTCAACTGCTGCTTGTTGTAGTTCTTATCTCAAGTGCTAGAGGCGCTTTGTGTGCTGCCCACTTGTAGCATTGTTTTATTAGTCTCCAGTCACCGCCAGGTGTCACTCCTCTTCACTTAACCAGAAATAGGTCAGCCATGTGCTACTTGGCATTATGACCCAGATTACCAACACATAAATAGGTCAGGGGTCTGTTGCATAACACATCTTCACTCAAGGCCTACTTTTCTGAAGGCCAAACTGTACTTAATAATGATAATTAACTCTTTAAGGTTAAATTCTAATAATAATGATAGATTTTTATTTCCATAAGACATCTACAAATGTAAATATAAGTGTGGACTAGAGGTTTAATATGAAGAGATGGAAAAAGGAGCATTTTAAGTAATGTGTACTGGTCGTCCAAGTACCCCTGAATTTGGAAAATGATCTAGACTAGATAATATACATATACAAATACATATACAAATACATATACAAATAATATACATATTATATACAAATGCTTTTATTTCCTCAATAAACAGTTACCATAGACAGGAAAATGGATAATATTCTTTCTGTGCCCTCACAGCTCTTCCAAGAAACCCAGAGTTACTTTTACTTTTATTGATAGAAACTACTAACTACTATGTTCCCATAACACTAAGATTGACATACCTTGGTACATGGTTTACTATTTGAATATAACAACAATCAAATAGAATATCAGCACCTCCAAATGTTCACTCGGTTCATCATCTACACTATAACCTCTTACTCTTACATTGTTTGTCCAGCTTCATTATGTTTTCGGTACAATCATCCTCTGTACTTATTTTGTACTTTTGTTATTCAGTAAAAGATACAAAATTTCTGTTCAGTTATTTCAGTTTACAAGACTTACATGCCTGAGTCAAATCTTTATGCTTGTGTTATATATAGAGATATACACATATATGGCTACACATATTATTACATTGAGATATATATATAAACATACATACATTAGTACATACATACATTAGTGTCTCTTCTTCTATTCTCAGGGGCGTCGCTGGCAATTTCCAAGTGGGGGGGACATAGTTTGGTATCTTGGACCTTTTTCCCATATTCATGTATGAAGTGTACAACAACATGAATCATTTTTCAAGTCAAGAAACTAGTTCAAAGATGCCATTATGTTGTGTAAAACACTGATGGATCATAATAGTGTCAGTTCATTTTCTTTGATTAATCATTTCAAGACATTCAAGTATATTGTTACAAATCACTAACTAGAATCAGAAAGAGGTACAACAATCATTAAGTATACATCATAGAAGTATGAGAAAATTTCAAAACATATCTGACCTATGATATAAGAAATTTTATTAATGCAAGGAAAGGTACATAATAGTAGGGTTGAAAACAGGCTCTCGCAATTGTTTAAGTTTTTTTAAGTTAGCTATTTTCCAACTTGTGGGGCTTGGACAAATAAAGTTGAACAAGAATTATATCACACTGACTCTGTTAATTCAGGAAATCTATATTTCAACAAACTCTGACCTGGTGTTGGTTCCTTCCCGCCCATTGAAATGAGCTCCCCTAAATTGTCATGTATAATAACGTTCTTTCTAATTTTTAATAACAATTCAATTATTATTGACCAAACTGTAATGAGAAAAATTGGTCTTGTATTGTATATTTTTTTAAGGAATTTTATTACTTCTATTAAAAATAACTTCACAGAGTAGATATGCATAAAATGTGTATGCCCCTCCTGGTTTCTATGACTGACAGTGGACAATTTGTATTATGGATAATTATGGTATAAACAGACTGTTCAGCAGAAAAAATAGAAATTATAACATTTTATTTAAAGGGAGCTCTGAAATGTATTACCTTTCACTGTAGGATTCAATGGGAAAAGGGCAATCTTTCCAGTATAAAAGTACATGGAATTTAACTGTTTATAATCATATTGCTTTACAAGCAAAAAAAAGGAGGGGGTTGGGGTCACAAGCTTTTTTAAAAAAACATCATCGCTGAATTTTCATTATGATTGATAATTTTGTATTAACAATTTTCAAGGCTAAATAATATTTTTCAAAATATATTAATAACCTGTTCATTCACGCATGAGGGCAAACTGATAGCTATGATGGCTATGTTTTGAAGAATTTTCAAAAGAAATATGGGATTCATCCATCTGAAATCTTGGAAAAAGGGAGAAAATATCCATTTTCTTTACACACTTCAATAGTAACCATTCATGGTCCCTAAGATGAAAAAGAAAATTGTGTTGAAAACCATTTTTTTGCCTTTTGTTTTTCACCCAATCATGTTCTTTTTCAAGACAAAGTTTGAAACAAATATTGTGAATTCTAACTGTCCATGCATGAAAACATTTTGATATAAAACATTCACATGTCTAAATGTTAGAAATCCATTTAAAACAATAATGAAATGTAATTTTAAGGGAACAAGCAGGGACCTTGCACATGGAAATTATTTACTCTTTTATAAACAGGACCAAAAAATTATTTCTCCAATAGTGGAATAGTACATGTGTCTAAGGATCAATTATTTCTCCAATAGTGGAATAGTACATGTGTCTAAGGATCAATACTCTATTTAACACAACAACACAACATACTTCAATGATACAGTACAATAACACTTTTTTCTACCTTTGAAAAGGGACTGGCATATACGTTGGACATACATTGGACATAAGTAGGTAATGATTAGATGGGCTTATTAAAAGGGCGTTGGAACACAGCGGAAAAAATTCTCCATGAGAAAAATTGATTAGGAGGAATACAAAATATTTACAGAACATATATTTTTGTCTGGGTACATAGCCAACAGATAAAGGTATAATCTCAAACAGAAAATGTAATTGTTTGTCCTACTGTATGACCTAATGACTGGTGTGGTGATAATAGTTTTCAGAAAATTGGGCCTGTTTCAACAGAACTGACCACAGTGTGAGACACACTAATAACACAGTAATTTGTTTTAGTAACACTAAAGCATCCTTAAAATGTGTATTTGTAATGAGGTTTTCTGATGCAAATGAAGCCTACACCTTTTAGATTAAAATAAAATTCTACAGCCTTGGACCTTTTGTACTTTGTACTAAATATAAGAAGGCTATAGAATGAAAATTATTCAGAGGGCCTTGGACCTTATTTTGGGAGGAATTTTTTTAGAGCCTCTGGCTTGGACCTTTTTAAGCTCCCACCAAAAGTGGGGGGGACATGTCCCCCCCGTCCCCCCCGGCAGCGACGCCCCTGATTCTTGTAACATAAATGTGCGTTTCAGATAGATTCTAAAGTTTACCAGGTCGTCTACCTGTTTATTCTCGTAAAAGGTGTTATCTTTAGAGTTCCACAGCATTGGGGCCGTGTACAGACAGGATCTCTTTATGAAAATAAGTCATAAATAATATCGGTGAATATACATATATATACAAATTCTACATGTTACAAAACTGGTGATAAGAGTTAAGATAATAATCTTGTCTTCCAGTGTATGCCATGGTGCTACGGGTGACTAGCTAGGGGCGGGGGGCGTAATTTGAGGGACATGCAATATAGAAAAGTATAAAGAGAATTAAATACTTGCATAATCTAATTGTTTTCTAAACATTGAAATTACTGATGTAGTCATGGCAACCAACTTAGTATACCTATGCTCCAATCTTTGGTAATGTCATGACTCATCATTGGCAACGTATAGTAATACATCCATATACAATCATATAGTTATACTAAATCGTTTATTAGTATATGGGTCAGATTTTCAGAAAATGTACAATTGGCAGCTGTACACATTTAGTAAATTACGCTAAATTAGGCTGCAATTTGGTCAATACTAGATAAATTTGAAATTCTAAAATTTGTTTTTATTGATGATTGTTTCTATTCTTGACGAATCGTGGTCCATGCGAAAACCATTTTCGCCGAAAATAAACACAAGCTCACAACTGATATTGTTCAAAGTGTTTTTTTCACAAGATCTCTTCATTGAAATGTTCTGATTCTTACAGGTTGTTGCACTTTTAGTCATATAAAGTGTAACAAATTTTGGGACATTGTATAAAATATATCCTTGCATTTTGAAGGCCTTTGTATAGAGTTTAATCAGTTACTTTACTGGTAATAACCCATCCAGATAACTAAATTATCAAACTTAAAATATAGAATTACTTATTAGATGTTCCGGTGTTTACTATCAATGAAATCAGCTTGATCTCTATTCAAATCTTTTCAAATATTTTCATAATGACTTATAACTTATTTTCCTAAAATAGATCGCATTTGTGTACATACACCTTTGGTCCTGCCTGTGGATCCATTTGTATAAACACTTCCACAAGGTTAGTACTAACATCATGGATGTCTTCCTCGAACAAATCTATGAGTGGACCCTGTAATATGTGATGTGTTTCAGTAAAATGAGTCATAAGTCGCAAAATGGATATTTTTCAAAGTTATTTATTTATAAGATATCTTTGTTGGAATATTCTAATTTTTGGAGTGCTTAATATTTCTAGTAATATTAATACATGTACGAAATTTTTAAGGCAATGTATTAGATTTATCCATGCATTTCTAGGGTTATCTTATGGAGTATATTTAGATACTTTGTTAGTAATTATCCTCCGCAAAATATTAACAACCTTTTTTTTTCAAAAATAAAGATATCAAACTTAAAATATAGAAACACTACTTAGATGTCCTATTGTTTACTACCATTAGACTCGGCTGGATCTCATCTTTTCAAATAAAAATGATGATATTTCAAAATCCATTTTTGCAACTTATGACTCATTTTCCTGTAACACATCACATATACCTTCCGACAGCCTGCTGTGTTCTAGGATTCCTGCAAAAGAGGGTCATAGTGAGGGCATTCTTAATGCAAAGGTTGACTTACTCACCGATATTATTTCTGATTTTTTCCTCTTGGTGGCATGGAGAACAAAATATTTCATTTTCTTCATCTTCTCAGTTTTGTTTTGTATTAGATAAACATCTTGACGAATCTTGGCCAGTGCGAAAACCATTATAACAGAGAACCTATATATCTCCAAAGCCTATCCAACGGACTTTTCACTCTTAATTCGATCTTAGACCCTCTAATTCTTTCACCAACTGAAAGGGAATTGCATCAATTGTGTGAGTTTAAAATGAATCCGACTCCAAGAGGTGAAGTGAAATTGAAAAATAAAATGACTCAAAAATGAGACAAATGTAAAATGGCTCTCTACTCTGGGACTCTGTCCCATTTGAAAGTCCAACAGTTTAGCTACTTGGCTATAGGGGAATATTATAGCAAGAACAGCATAGTATCGCATGTGAGGGGGGCTATATTCTCTGAGTATGGCTGAAAACAACAAAGCCAGAGGCCGAGTTGTTTTTCTGCCATACAAGGAGAATATAGGCCACTGAAGACGCGATACTGTGCTATTCTTGCTTTTATTCCATGATTCTTAACTTAAAACAACTTTATTTGCATTAATTTCATCAAACTGAGATGTCTGCATAGTCTTGAACGGTTGTGACGTCACTGTACAATACAAGGAGTTTATATTGTCCACCTTGTGAGCGGCAAGTATATCGATTATACTGTCCGCTCACGGCCAAATCATGGAATAAAGTAGGAAACATGCATATAAACACTTATATTGATTCACACAGTTTAGGTTCACTTTAGTCCCCCATTGTCCTCATAAGGATTGAGGAGAATGGGGGAAATGCATTATCTTTGAAGGTCTCTGTGTTTGCCGCAGGCGATTTAATAACTCAAACTAATCATAAACATATATCTTGCAACTGCATTCTATTTCTATAAGATGCTAATGCAGGACTAGTTCTGCACGCTTCCTGGATTCCTCAGTAATTATCAACACAAATGAACAATGAAAACGTCTAAAGGAAGAAAAGCACATGCGCTAATACAATCATTATTTGGTACTAGTTCTATGTGGGGCAAGTGCATTTATTTTTTTCTTTACCAAATATTTATTAATTTTGTACAAAGTTTTACAACGTTTGCTGATGTTTCCCATTTGCCAAATTTAAATTCTATAGATAATTTAACGATTCATAATGGATCTGGATTAAGTTTTTATCAAGGATCAAATTAGTATTTATATGCTATACCCACCACTATTAATGCACATTGGAGAAGTATACCCGCCATTAATTAAACATTCTTAAACATTCACATTATAAACATTCTTATACATTCAGATAATTTATTGAAGATGTAACACTTATAATCTTAAATGTGATGTGTTTTAGGAAAATGAGTCATAAGTCGCAAAATTGATATTTTTCAAAGTGTTTTTTTCACAAAATCACATTATTGAAATGTTCTGAATTTTGGAGAGTTTATCACTTATACCTATATCAATCGATGTATCAAATTTCAGGGCAATCTATGTAATATATCCTTTCGTTTTAAAGGTCTTCATATGGACTACATTTAGTTAATTTACTGTTTATTGACCCCCAGAAATATTGGAAACATTTTTTTTTCAAAAACGAAATTATCAAACTTAAAATCTAGAAATACTTATTAAATGATTAGACTGTTTACTATCATTGGAATCGGTTTGATCTCCTCTTTTCAAATATAATAGTATCTCAAAATCTATTTTTTTGTGACTTATGACTCATTTTCATGAAACACATCACAAATGTTTGTGATTTGAACTTGTAATTTGAGTATAGTACGGTAATCATGAGACTTTTATAAGGCAACGTACGAAGAAATCACTGAGAGACAAACTACGTTTTTTCAATTGTTCGGATAAATATTATGTAATTGGCCTTTAATACAATAAAAAAAAATCGAAAAAGTTATGATTAATTAATCATAACTTTTTCGATTTTTTTTACAAAGTTACAAATCATTACAAGTTCAAATCACAAACATTTAAGATTTTATGTGTTACATCTTCAATAAATTATCCATACAGGGGAAAAGTAATACATTATAACCTCTTCTTAATTAGGTCACATCTTCTCCAAGACAATAGGGTCAGATTTTCAGAAAATGTACAATTCGGCTTCACCAATCCTCTCAAATAGACCATATTCAAGACGAAAATGACCTTCAAAATGCAGTTTAACATAACAGAACAAATACTTTAAATCAATGTGATCCCAAATATACTCAGATATTCCCGGTATTCATCCTTTTCAGCCTAATTTAGCAGAATTTCATAAGCTGCCAGTTGTACATTTTCTGAAAATCCGACCCAATATCGATCGTTAAGGACAAAACTCATACACAAGTTGTCACAGTAATATGTGATGTGTTTCAGAAAAATGAGTCATAAGTCGCAAAATTGATATTATCCAAAGTGTTTTTTACACAAGATCACATTATTGGAATGTTCTAATTTTTAGGGAGTTTATCACTTATAGTTATATCCATCGATGTATCAAATCTCGGGACAATGTATGTGATATATCCTTACGTTTTAAAGGTCCTCATATGGACTACATTTAGTTAATTCACTGTTTATTAACCCCCAGAAATATTGGAAAAATTTGTTGTCAAAAACGAAAATATCAAACTTAAAATCTGGAAATACTTATTAGATTATTAGACTGTTTACTATCATTGGAATCGGCTTGATCTCATCTATCAAATATAATGGTATCTCAGAATCAATTTTTTGCGACTTATGACTCATTTTCCTGAAACACATCACATATGATAATACATGAAGACAAGAGATGATCAAATATAAACTTGTAGGTATTATGTCAGGACATCAATATGCCTGCAGAAATGATTCCTGACAAGGCCAAGAAAAAAATAGGTGTGTTTCAGATAATAAACTGTTGTTATAAAATAGACATTTTTTTTCTCAGTTCTTGGGAGATGGTTTTACTTAAAAAAAATGAAAAAAAAATCTATCATCCCCACAACCTCGTTTTCAGCAAGATAAATCGGAAACACACCTATTTTTTTTTGGCCTAAGGAGTCGAATTACTAAAGAATATATAAGTGGGTCAGATACTCAGAAAATGTGCAATGGCCTTCACCAATCCCCTTAAATAACCTTGTTTTAAGACGAAAATCAGGTCCAAAATACAGTTCAACATAACCAGACAGATTTATTGAATGAATAAAATACAGAATAGATTCAGATATACTCAGTAATTATCATTGCTCTCTCTAATTTAGCAGAATATAAGAGCTGTGTAGAACAGTAGATTGTGCATTTTCTTGAAATCTGACCCTTGTATGTATTTCAAACAGCTCTATTTTCTTCCTACAGGTGAAAGGTCCTTAACTTATACAACGGGCCTTCCATCCATTATATGGGTCAGATTTTCAGAAAATGTACAATTGGCAGCTGTAATTGTTTAGTAATTTCTGCTAAATTCTGCTAAATAATGATAATTTTTTGGTATATCTGAGTATATTTGATATCACATTGGTTTAAAGTATCAGTTCTGTTATGTTAAACTGTATTTTGAAGCTCATTTCTGTCTTAAATGTGGGTTATTTGGAGGATTGGTGAAGGTGAATTGTACAATTTCTGAAAATCTTACCCATCTACCAATTAGGGGCACAGTAATAAACGTTGTCTCAAATATCCAATATGGATGTACTAATAAGCGTCAAACATGAAAAAACGACTTGTTTGTGTAATCAGAGACCGGGAATTATGGACTGATACACTGGAGTTATACCAAGATATCATATCGTGATCGGTTGGAAATCTGATCAGTTTTTGCTCTTTAATAATAATAATATAATATATTAATATGGCCTGGAAGGCATTTGTTTAACAACGCTGGCACACCACTATTCGTGGATATAGGCCGTAGGCCTTTACAATTACAGCTTTACGTCAGGGACCATGAATTTGGAATTTGGAACATTTTCTGAATGCCTTTCAAGTGAGAAACCTTTGGGAGGCACCCAGGATGAAAACTCACTCTACTCGGCACCGGCCTGGGATTGAACCCCAGACCTCCCATAACCAATAAATAACTGACAATAGGGCATTTGCATAGACGCCATTTTGATTCTTGTCTGGCATGAATTATGGGACCAATGGTACAGAGTAAAATCTATAGAAAACATGTCATGTTCAGCATGGACTATTTATCAATGCTCTATTGTCAATATCCATGTGTTATAAATGTTTCCATAGTCCCCATCTTTTCCCATCATGCATTTGGTGAACACGGATCATTTATACAAGCAATGATATTGGTTAAAAATATTTTGGAATTTTCGATAAAAATGTTGCCAAATATTTATATACATGTATGTCAGATTTCATCAGAATCAATCCCAGGATTCACTGTAACAGACATGCGCAGTGGCACTTGCAAACCCCCTATTGTAACACTGACGACGAGGACTGGGGCTAAAATACAGTTCAACCTAACCAAACAGATTGCTAGAATTTACCTAGTATTGACCAAATTGCAGCATAATTTAGCAGAATTTATTAGCTCTACACATTTAGGAAATTCTCCTAAATTAGGCTGGAAAATGATGAATACCAGATATATCTGAGTATATCTGGTATTGCATTCATTCAAGATATATGTGTTTTGTTACGCTAAACTGCATTTTGAAGCTCATTTCCGTCTTAAATGTGGGTTTGAGAGGATTGGAGTAGGTGAATTGTACATTTTCTGAAAATCTGACCCATATGTAATAAAGCAATACGCACAGAATATTCTCGTTCCTCAGCTTATACAACAGTGCCCTGGTTCACATGAACTTAGTGCACCTGTAGAATCTAGTTCACTCTATATGGGTAAGATTTTCAGAAAATGTACAATTGGCAGTTGAACCTTTTAAGTAAATTCTGCTAAATTAGGCTGCAATTTGGCCAATACTAGGTAAATTCGAGTATATTCGGCATTGCATTGATTCTAGCAATCTGTCTGGTTAGGTTGAACTGTAAAAATCCTTCCATTTTTCGATGAAAATTTTGCTAATATATTTGTGGGTCAGATTTGAACTGAATCCATCCCACCATGCACTGTTGTAGACATGCGCAATGGCACACGCAAACCTAGTTGTCACTTGAATCTCCTAACGACTTGAGAATGATAGAGGAGGAAAAGTTAATCATTGTTTGTTGTATGATGTATTTGTTTAGTTTTTGTCTTAGTTCTATGTATTAAATGGGTCAGATTTTCAGAAAATGTACAATTGGCAGCTGTGCACATTGAGTAAATTCTGCTAAGTCAGGCTGCAATTTGATCAATACTAGGTAAATCTGAGTATATTCGGCATTGCATTGATTCTGGAAATCTGTTTGGTTAGGTTGAACTGTATTTTGAACTTTATTTTCGTCTGAAATTTGGGTTATTTGAGAAGATTGGCGAAATTAAATTGTACATTTTCTGAAAATCTGACTTCTTCTCGAGGCAATGCGTAAGGCATCCTGGTAGGATGCTGCATCTTTTTGTATTGTAGATCATAGATCTCAGCTTGTCTTTTTCAACTATTATGTTCAGGATTAGCTCCTTTTCTATGTTTTAAGTCTGATATTTTCATTTTTGAAAAAAAGTTTGCAATATTTTTGGATGGACATTTACTAGTAAAGTAGCTAAATCAGCTAAACTCTATGAGACGACCAACGAAATGTATGAATATATTTGATCCTCTCTCTTGAGATTCGGTAAACGTAGGCCTATAAGGTAAGATAAGATGTTTTTTATTTGTCTTTTCGAAGAGTACAAATGAGTACAAACGAGTGCTATATAAACAGACAAAAGAGTCAACATACCTTTATGGACTACATAGGGTACATTTCTTCCGGCTGTTACCGTAATTTTGAAAAATGTAGGGATGAACTAGGCTTTATTACACCCCTGTGCTGTTGCTTCCTATACCTTCAGCATTGTATGTCTCACTTGGTGAAAGTGGTGCATAACATGTGAGTTATGTCACCCTTGGGACATACAACAAGTAGGTCCGCCCAAAACGTAAATTACTTCTTTTATTTTTAATTATTTATATTTTTTATTTATTAATGGGGTGTAATAAATATGGAAAAAAGCTCGGGTGAAGTCTATACACTTGTTAGTGACCTCAGGAGCACAGAAGATCTCGGGCTAACGCCCTCTAACTTCCCGCGCTCCCTCGGTCAATAACAGGTGTACAGACTTCCCCCTTGCTAGGTTCCATCTATAAATGACTTAGAGATATAATAAGAATAAAAGCAAATAAATGACAAGTGCATTAAGGCACCACTATATACCATAGGGGTATCACAAGGTATAATATAGTGATAATAGTAAATGGCAGTACGTTACGATTTGATACCACAAGAGGCTTACATGTAGTATTTACAGGTATATAAACTGAACAAAAAGGATAGTAATAAAATCTAAGAAGTCGGTTTCGACAGTATTTCTCTGTGCCCCTATACTGGGGGTGTTTGATATGACCAGAATACATTGTTTGACTTTGATTATTTGTATCTTCAATATTTGTATAGTAGCAATGAAATACATTATTATTGAGAACATCAATTACAGAATATCGATTTCAACATTGTTTCTCTCTATGCCCCTAAACTGGGGGTTCAAGCGACGAACAGTCTTCAGCACCCAAAAATGAAAACATTCCCACAAATATATCTTGTGGTCCTGGGTAAGACCTTAAAGTGCCTGGTCATGGGTAAGACCTTAAAGGGCCTTCCTGTCTCTTTTCTCTGTCTGTCTCTCCCTTCTCCTCTATCTCTATTTCCTGGGTATGACCATAAACTGCCTTCCTCTCAGCTCTCCCGCCCTTGATATAACACTTCAAAGTGTTGATAAGAGCGTAAAGCAACCAATCTCATTCACTCACTCAATTATATCTTGTGAATAAAACACTTTGAAAAATATCAATTTTGTGACTTGTGACTCATTTCCTTGTAACACATCACATTTATCCTATAGAATCCATACAATGGGATTTGCCTGCACTGTCTCCATGGTAATATGAATTGAAAACACAGGTTTCCCACCTGGCTCCTCTCCGCTCGAATTAACATTCAAATTGAAACGGGCCGTGTGCTAAGTGCCTGCTGAAGCGATTAGTGAAACAAAACCTGGGTGATGATTGACTCTTGCCTCGGGGATTTTCAGGTAATAGATGTGGCAAAGTCTGGAAAATATTGTTGCTTTTGTTTGTTTATTTTATTCATAAGCTCATGTATCAAGTGCAACATGTTCAGCCTATATAAACATAATTAAATAATAATAATACATTTATGAAATCATACATTCACTAGTCAAATTAATTACATAATTAAGTTATAGTCAAATAAGTCAATCATTCTGATGCGACACATAATATTATACAGGTAATCCTTTTTCCTTTTTGGGTATGAAGTAAAACGATGAGTGATTTAATTGATGATGTGAGATTTTATTAAACGATCATAGACGCCGTGCATCCATACACAGAATCCAAAAATCACTATTTGTCTACAGCCTTACACAAGAATCACTGTTAAATTATGTTACATAATGATGATGTGACAGTGTCTCTAGGTGAACAACCAAACAACCACCATTAATTGTGTTTGTACACAGGCTATTCCTACCCACCATTAACTGTGTTTATACATAGGCTATTCCTACCCACCATTAACTGTGTTTGTACATAGGCTATTCCTACCCACCATTAATTGTGTTTATACATAGGCTATTCCTACCCACCATTAATTGTGTTTATACATAGGCTATTCCTACCAACCATTAACTGTGTTTGTACATAGGCTATTCCTACCCACCATTAATTGTGTTTATACATAGGCTATTCCTACCCACCATTAATTGTGTTTATACATAGGCTATTCCTACCCACCATTAATTGTGTTTATACATAGGCTATTCCTACCCACCATTAACTGTGTTTATACATAGGCTATTCCTACCCACCATTAACTGTGTTTATACATAGGCTATTCCTACCCACCATTAACTGTGTTTATACATAGGCTATTCCTACCCACCATTAATTGTGTTTATACATAGGCTATTCCTACCCACCGTTAACTGTGTGTATACATAGGCTATTCCTACCCACCATTAACTGTGTTTATGCATAGGCTATTCCTACCCACCATTAATTGTGTTTATACATAGGCTATTCCTACCCACCATTAACTGTGTTTGTACATAGGCTATTCCTACCCACCATTTATTGTGTTTATACATAGGCTATTCCTACCCACCATATATTGTGTTTATACATAGGCTATTCCTACCCACCATTAATTGTGTTTATACATAGGCTATTCCTACCCACCATTAACTGTGTTTATACATAGGCTATTCCTACCCACCATTAATTGTGTTTATACATAGGCTATTCCTACCCACCATTAATTGTGTTTATACATAGGCTATTCCTACCCACCATTAACTGTGTTAATACATAGGCTATTCCTACCAGAAAGAAAGACTTTCATCTCAGTTAAACACGTGAAGATAATGCCACATGAACATTCATTGCCTGACCTTATACAACAAACCCCTCATTTAGCTGATTGTTTTACCCAATGGCACTCAGTATGGTTTGTAATTGATCAAGACACAAGGTCAATTTGCACGACACCCAAAGGGATGGAGTGTGACTTCCATTGAGATCGAGTACAAACCATTCGGAGTGCCATTTGGTATTTATTACATTTGTGATGTGTTTCAGGAATATGAGTCATAAGTCGCAAAATAGATAATTTTCAAAGTGTTTTTCTCACAAGATCACATTATTGTAATGTTCTGATCTTTGGGGGGTTCATCACTTATAGCTAACTCAATCGACATATCAAATTTCAGGACAATCTGTGTAATATAACCCTTCGTTTTAAAGGTCCTCATATGGACTACATTTAGTTACTTTACTGTTTATTGACCCCAAGAAATATTGGAAAACTTTTTTTTTTCAAAAACGAAAATATCAAACTTAAAATCTAGAAATACTTATTAGATTATTAGATTGTTTACTACCATTGGAATCGGCTTGATCTCATCTTTTCAAATATAATGTTATCTCAAAATCTATTTTTTGCGACTTATGACTCATTTTCCTGAAACACAACTCATTTAGACTTATTTGTTATATTTGCCTTATTAGTGTTATTAGTGTATTATTATTATATGTCTGAAAACTTCCAAAACATGCATGGCAGCACTATGTATCTGCCACTAAGCGCAACGTCATGAATCAACCAAATTACTTTATTTGAGTCACATGCTTCCATTACAATGTGGGTCAGATTTCCAGAAAATGTACAATCCTCAGTTCTACACATTTGGTAACTTCAGGTAAATTACAGTGAAATATTTAATAATAATAATAGATTTTTATTTCCATATTACATTTACAACAATTGTCATACAATGTAGAATTAAAAGAGAGAAACCTATGGAAAGAGGAATAATCTCTGTGACAGTCACAGCTCTTCCGAATATCCCTTAGAATATATATTATTATATTTCAAATGCTATGCACATCCAAGTACCTTTGGCATTGTATTGATTAACAGTATCTCTTTCTTAGTTTTAAACTGCCTTTTGAACGTGATTTTTCTCTTAGATTTGGGTCATTTGAGAGGATTGGGGAAGGTGAATTGTACTTTGTCAGACAATATGACCCATGCACGTATTGTTATGTAATTTAATATCACTTCTTCAAAATCACGTAACCATTTTTTAATTTTTTTTTCATATGTAATAATGGAACAACATAAAGGAGTCTTTTTAAATTTTGCGAATATTTGTAAATAAAAGTCCTAAGTGGAAGGAACTCAACTGAAATCAAATATAAGAATTTATTATTCATGAAATTGTAAAAGACCAGTTGGCAAGTCTACGTAAAGAGATTTGCGGCTGAGAATTGGTTGAAAGAGGCAAGTACTGGAGGAAAGATGGAGAAGAATACGCCACATGTTGAATTTAGATTCACGATCTTGGCACAATTATTTCACGAAGAAAAGACTAATTTGACAGCATGCTAGCGGGATTAGGGCAAGCCTGAAAATGTCAAGTCATGTATTTGTCAAATCTTGTCACTCCAAACCTGGTGGCGACTTGTTAAACTCAATTCAGGTGTCACATGGCTGAATCTGTTTTCTGTCATAAATATTATTTTCATTTTTGTCAGATTTTATCTTTATTACAGTATGAACCCCAAGCTTACACTGTCTAGGCCCAAAGATGAGAGAATCCCTTCAAACAGAGGGAAAGCCTCTCGCCCCAAACCGAAAAACGCCATTATAATTTCATTAAGATCTCAAAATGGCATTATAATCACATTAGGCCTCATCCTAGGCCAGGAAACCGCTTAGCGACTACTACTAGTATAGATAAACAAAAAAAGAGGATTGACACAATTGACACCTGTCATTACGTCATGAAAAAGGAATAAGAGAGAACGTTTAACATTAATAGGGTCAGATTTTCAGAAAATGTACAATTGGCAGCTGTACATATTTTGTTATTTCTGGTAAATTCTGCTAAAAATGATAGATTTTCGGTATATCTGAGTATATTTGGTATCGTGTTGATTTAAAGTATCAGTTCTGTTATGTTAAACTGTATTTTGAAGCTCATTTCTGTCTTAAATGTGGGTTATTTGAGAGGATTGGTGAAGGCGAATTGTACATTTTCTGAGAATCTGACCCAATAATCATACCACCAATACCAACGGGCTAGCAGGCCTTATAATTGATGTTGTACTAATCACACTTTAAATTTAAAAAATATATATAAAAAACCCAATGATGAATGATTGGCATAATGGGGAGATTTCTTCCCAGCGGTCCTGTCGTATACTGATTTCCAATCAGTGGTGAAAGTTTTAAAGATTGATAAGCAGATGCAAATACAATGTAGCATATGAAGGAGGAACATGAATGGGAAGAATACAAAATTTCATGTGTGATGTGTTCCAGTAAAATGAGTCACAAGTCGCAAATATGATATTTTTCAAAGTTTTTTTTCCACAAGATCTCTTTATTGAAGTGTTCTGATTTTTAGAGCGTTTTGCATTTGTATCCATATAAATCCATGTAACAAATCTCGGGACATTGTATTAATTATATCCTTGCGTTTTGGAGGCCTTTATATGGCGTATATTTTGTTACTTTACTGGTAATTACCCATCCAGAAACATTGCAAACTTTACTTTTCAAAACTAAAGATATCAAACCTAAAAATTTAATATAGAAATACTTATTAGGTGTCCTAGTGTTTACTTTCGATTTATGACTCATCTTCCTAAAACGGTTCATATATAATTTAATAACAAAGACACTACTATCTTCAGAAATCCACCCTAAAAAGCGACACAAGTGACCAAGAAGAATTATACAACAAACACAAATGGACTCAAACCATCCAATTACCTAAATAATGACATGCAAATGAATTAATAGACATTGAATTCCAATGATGGTGAACAGTAGCACATCTAATAAATAGTCCCATATTTTAGGTTTGTTATTTGTACTTTTGAATAGTAACACAAGCCTCCATCTGTCCCATCATGCATTTGGTTTTCATAGATGATTTACACAATTTCTATATTGGTGAAAACATTCTTGCGATTTTCCATAAAATTGTTGCTAAATATTTGTATGTCAGATTTGAACTGGATCTATCCCAGCATGCACTGTGACAGACATGTGAAGTGGCACAAGCAACTCCCCTATTACCCGTAAAGCAACTAAAATATACTCCATACGATGACTTTCGGCATACAAGGATTTATTCCATGATTTGGCCGTGAGCGGACAGTGTAATCGATATACTTGCCGATCACAAGGTGGACAATATAAACTCTCTGTGTTGTATGGTGACGTCACAACCGTTTGATGCTATGCAGACAACTCAGTTTGATGAAATTAATGCAAATAAAGTTGTTTTCAGTCAAGAATCATAGAATAAAAGCAAAAATAGCACAGTATCGCGTCTTCGGTGGCCTATAATCTCCGAGTATGGCCGAAAAACAACGAGCACGTAGCCCCCCTCTTACGTGATACTATGCTGTTCTTGCTGTAATATTTATTACACTGTCTTGAAATTTGGTACATACATTTGATATGACTTACAGCGCTAAACCCTACAAAGTTTAGAACATTCCATCAGAGAGATCTTGTGGATAAATCACTTTGGCAAATATCCTTTTAGTGACTTGTGACCCATTTCCCTGGAACATATCACATATTATTAACTGCAGAGTGAGCATAAAAGTTGGTATAACTTACTTTTTACATTTAACTCTCATCCGATTCAGTGTTTGCCCATTTGGTACATTCAGCGACTGTAATATGATAATAACAGCCTTTACATAAAAGAGACTTGAAATATGAGGATTGCAGCTCCGATGAGAGTTACTGTAGGAAGTATAGGAGGAAAGAACAGGCCGGCTTGCCCATTTAATATAGCAATACAAACTATTATACAATGGCATCTTTCTCCGGGGAAATCATAGCTCTGTCAGTTTAAATAAAACATTTCAATGAAATATGTATCATTTTGCAATGTTTCCTTGTGGACGAATGAGGCTTCTGACTCCAGGGGTCTGTTAATGAGAGGTGGGTCAGATTTTCAGAAAATGTACATTTAAGCTTCGCCAATCTTCACAAATAACCCAAATTTTAGACGAAAATAAAGTTCAAATACAGTTCAACCTAACCACATTGTTTGCTAGAATCAATGCAATGCCAAATATACTCGAGGTGCATATATTGTAATGAAATGTAAATAATGCCTAACGTATGATGTGTTTCTTATTTATCGAGTAGATATTATCTTTCTTGTTTGAGGAAAAAAAACAAAACAAATATAATGATGTCGCTACTGTATGTTATCTCACATGTTTGTATGTAAAACCTTTAGCTTTGATATATCATTTTTGTATTTCTATCCTAGATGTTTCGACCCTTTTTACTTGGATTCCCATGAAATTATCACTTGTGACAAGTGACCAAATTGCAGGCTTATTTAAAGAGATAAACCACAGTTCAACTGGGAAAAAACTGATAATAACATTTTGTTTAAACTTTGCCCCGTGAAAGAACAAGGTTATGTGAATTCAAAAAGCCAATAAAAACAATATGTCACTGGGTTAGTTTTTATTTCAGGGAGCCCTGAAATTTAGGGTTGTTCACTATAGAAGTCTATGAGAAAAGGACAATTTTTTTCGTTTTTTCAGTATTAAAAAAAACTGAAAATAACTTTTTCCTAAAAATCTCTATAGACATAGCTAACATATTGTTTTACCCTTTCAAACAATAAAAAATGGGGGTCACCGACTTTTTAAAAAAGTTATTCAACTGAATCTGCATCCCGATGAGTTAAAAACAGGAATATTAAAGATTTTCAATGATAAATAATATCTGTCAAAATATATTGATACCCTGTTCTTTCATGCATGAGGGTAAACCTGTATAGTGGCTATGTTTAGAAGACATTTCAACTGAAAATGTTATTTGTCTGTCTGAAATCTATGAAAAACTGAGAAAATATCCATTTTCCCCACTTACTTCAATACTAAACTTTGGTGGTCTCTAGAATGAAAAAAAATAAGCTGAGATCCATTTTTTTTTGCTTTTTGTTATCCCCCAACCACCTTCTTTCTCAAGACAAAGTTTGAAAAAATTATTGTCACTCCTTATTTTTCATGCATTAGTTCCTTGAACTCCCGCCTGCAGCAGTGCATATGACAGTGGTTTATCTCTTCAACAGAATTTACTGAATGTATACAGCTGCTAAGTGTACATTTTTTGAAAATCTTACCCAGATGCTCATTTAATGTATATGTTTGTATGGGGAAATGCCTACTGTGGAAACAAACTTTAGTATTGTCTATAATTATGTGGTGTGGCGCAAAAATGATATTTTTCAAAGTGTTTCTTTTACAAGATCTCTTTATTGAAATGTGTTGGTTTTTGCAGGGTTTAGCACTTTTGGTCATAGGAATCTATTTCCCAAATTTCAAGGCTTTGTATAAATCACAAAACGACGAAAGTACTTTGCAGTGTGGTTATTTCTGATCAAAAAGTAGCTGGTACACAGTCTCTGGCTTCACAATAATAACGACATTTCATAAGATGGAAAGGACCCTAGATCTATAGAGAATCAAATGGCATAAATTTGTGGTACATGGTAAAATAATGTATGCTCAGATATACCCAGTATTCATCATTTTTCAGCCAAATTTAGCAGAATTTACTAAATGTGTAGATCTGGCAATTGTACATTTTCTGCAAATCGGACCCTATATATTGGCTCTGAGGAGCAAGGGAATGGATAGAGGGATTGACATAAGGTTTCTGATTACCATTATTATTTGTGATGTCTTTCAGAAAAATGAGTTATAAGTCGCAAAATTGATATTTTTCAAAGTGTTGTTTTAACAAGATCACATTATTGGAATGTTCTAGTTTTTGCAGGGTTTATCAGGTATAGCTATATCAATTGATGTATCAAATTTCAAGACAATCTATGTAATATATTCTTTGGTTTTAAAGGTCCTCATATGGACTACATTTAGTTACCGTACTTTACTGTTTATTTACCCCCAGAAATATTGGAAAATCTTGTTTTCAAAAACGAAAATATCAAACTTAAATACTCAAAATACTTATTAGATTATTAGACTGTTTACTATCATTGGAATCGGCTTGATCTCATCTTTTCAAATATAATGGTATCTCAAAATCTATTTCTTGCGACTTATGACTTATTTTCCTGAAACACATCACATTTTATTGCAAGGAAGATTCATGGTATTCATGATATCAAAATAAATACTTATTAAGAGATTCAAGAGGAGCAATGGAATGGATATGATTGATATCAGATGGATATCTTTTCTTTATTACAATCTGATCTAAGTTTCATTTCCCATTGCTGAGAGGAATTTTATTTCATTAAAAGGCAGATCTTAAACTAATATTAAGAGACTCTAGTGGCTCAAGAAATTAATTTCCCCGTTAAAGGTCTTCAAAGTGTGATAGCTCTAGTTTCTTAATAACCTGCGTTGCCAGAAAAAACATTGGATGAAAGTTGATGATATAGGACAAACCAGGTTATGAAAGCATGTCTGGGTTGGAAAAGGCCTGGGAATTTCTCGTCGCTGATAAGTATGGGTCAGATTTTCAGAAAATGTACAAGTGTTAGATCTACACATTTAGGAAATTCTCCTAAATTAGGCTGAAAAATGAAGAATACCAGGTATGTCTGAATATATTTGGTATCGCACTGATTCAAAGAATCAGTTCTGTTATGTTAAAGTGCATTTTGAAGCTTAATTTTTGTCTTAAATGCGGATCGTTTGAGACGATTGGTGAAGGCGAATTGTACATTTTCTCAAAATCTGACCCGTATATCATATTATTGTGGCTGCATGAATCTGATCTCTTAATGGATCACAAATTTGAAATTTGAGTCAGACATTGTATAACTGTTTTACCTTTTTTTTCACTTCAATCTTGTCCTTATTTGCAATCTTCTTTCGTTCGTTCTTATATGTGATGTGTTTCAGGACAATGAGTCACAAGTCGCAGAATTGCTATTTTTCAAAGTGTTTTATTCACAATTGTCTTTGTGGAAATGTTTGTATTTATTGTACACAATTTCAAGACAGTGTATTAAATATATCCATGCATTTCTAAGGTTATCTTATAGAATTACTTTACTGGTTATTGCGCACAAGAAATACGTCAAACTCAAAGTATAGAAATACCTAGATCATTAGACTGTTAACTATCATTGGAATCGGCTTGATCTCATCTTTTCAAATAATGATATTTCAAAATCCATTTTTTGTTATTTTTGACCCATTTTCCTAAAACACATCACATATATCAATTTTGTATTTCCTTAATAAACAAATTGCATCAATAGAATGAAGGATATTTTCTATCTGTGCTCCCGCCTTTTAATCATACTCTTTTGTAATAATTAGTGTCAAACTACAATGTCATCCCCTTAAGTGTTTTGTTGAAATACATCGATACAGCAATTCTAATTCAAATACATCGATACAACAATTCTCATCTCATGACATCTCTCAGCATTTATCACTCTTAACCTGAAACCAGCGACTCAAGTAACACTTTTCAATAACAATCATTACATATTTTGCCCTTTTGGTATTTTAGTCTAGATACACAATATAAATATATCGAATCCGTCTTATACGGGTAAATCTGACTCATACAAGTCTTACATGCCTGAATTAGATGATTATATGGGTCAGATTTTCAGAAAATGTACAATTCAAATTCGTCAATCTTCTCATATAACCCAAATTTCAGACGAAAATAAAGTTCAAAATACAGTTCAACCTAACCAAACAGATTCCTAGAATCAATGCAATGCCGAATTTACTCGAATTTACCTTATATTGACTAAATTACAGCCTATTTTAGCATAATTTACTAAATGTGTACAGCTGCCAATTGTACATTTTCTGAAAATCTGACCCATATTGTTTGTATTTCTTTAACAACAACTTATTTATGTTATTAAAGATGTACAGTGTACAACGTTTCTACATCTTAACGACTACTTATTTGTGCCATTAAAGATTATAATGCATAACATTTTTTTCCTTTATCAAATTTATTATGCATTTATCTAAAATTGCATTTCAACTTATACACTACATAACAAAAGGGAGTCTATTCATAGTACTACAGGTTTCGCATAATAGCTATCTTAGCTAATAGGGGACTTGCATAGCCACCATTTTGAATCTTGATTCCCATGGAATTCTGGGAGTAATGGTACAGTGTACAATCTATAGAAAACATGCCATGTTCAGCATGAAATATTTATCAATGCACTAATGTCAATATTCATGTGTTATACATATTTCCATAACACAAGCCTCCATCTTTCCCATCATGCATTCGGTTTTCTTAGATCATTTATGCAAGCTACGATATTGCTGACAGGATTATTGCAATTTTAGATAAAAATGTTGCCAAATATTTGTATGTCGGATTTCATCAGAATCCATCCCAACATGCACTGTAACAGACATGCGCAGTGAGACATGCAAATCCCCTATAGATGCATCAGGTTACTTGTAAGACTGATATCCCTGCAATTGTGATGCAAGAGTTGACTTTCTATCCTGACCCCCGACACTAACATAGGCCTATGTGATGTGTTTCAGGAAAATGAGTCACAAGTCGCAAAATATGGATTTTGAGATATTATTATATTTGAAAAGATGAGATGAAGCTGATTTCAATGATAGTAAACATGAAGGACATCTAATAAGTATTTGTATATTGTAAGTTTGATATTTTTGTTTTTGAAAGAGTGGATAATTTCACCTAACCCCCCGAGAATGATAAAGTTCCAACCTGTTAATAGATTACTTTGAGAAATATCGTTTTTGCGACTTGCGACTCATTTTCCTGAAACACATCACAGATCGTATCATTGTGATCTGATTAATCTGCATGTGAGTGAAGTCGCCAGAAAATGTACAATTCACCTTCACAATTCTCTGAAATAACCCGAATTTCAGCCGAAAATAAAGTTCAAAATACGGTTCAACCTAACCAAACAGATTGCTACAATCAATACAATGCCGAATATACTCGGATTTACTTAGTATTGACCAATTGCACCTAAATTTAGCAGAATCTACTAAATGTGTAGAGCTGCCATGCAATTGTACATTTTCTGAAAATCTGAATCATGTATCATATGTATCTTATGGTTCAGATTTTCAGAAAATGTACAATTCATCCTATCAAATAACGCAAATTTAAGACAAGAATGACTTTCAAAATGTACTTTTTAAACCTAACCAAGCAGATTGCTAGAATCAGTACAGTGCCGAATATACTCAAACTTACCTAGTATTGACCAAATTTCAGCCTAATTTAGCAAAATTGACCAAAAGTGTAGATCTGCCAATTGTGCATTTTCTGAAAATCTGATCCATATGCGCATACAGTGTGAAGGATGCGTGATGAAGCTGCAATGCTGATATGATCTTTTTAATGATCTCATTTCCAAATTTGCCTTCTGAACATATAAAAGGGATTGTATCTCCACCGAAATCAAATTGAATTGGACGATCTCCATTGTGTTCGTTTACCTAGACTTGTGCGAGTCCTTTTTGTATTATTTTTAAAGCGAAATGGGTCAGATTTCTAGAAAATGGGCAGCTGTACCCATTTTGACTGCAATAGGGCGCGTAAGTAGTCCACCGCGGCGTTTTTTTGAGTTGCGCTACTGTAGCAGTTTCATGACGTCATGTGGACATGTCGCGCGAAAGTCCCATAGCCCCAACGTTACCGCGATATTAAATACCTGTTCTTTAAACGATCATATAGTTTCATGAGTTCTAATTTACATATATCCATCTTTAGAGACAAGCGATTTCAACTATAGCCTTCATAACCGTCAAACTGTCACTGGGGCGATGTAGGGAGTGATTATGTATCGCCCCAATGCTAACTCTATGGGCATTGTTTACTTCCGGTCCACACATCGGTACAACTACGCGACTAATTTTCATTAATTCGCGCTCCGCCGCCATGACACTTACGCACTCTATTTCTAGGTTCATCCTTTTTTTTTAGTTTGGTCAATTTGGTTTGGTCAAAATTCAAACAACCTCACATTATTTTATTTTTTTTATTTTTTTTTTACCTCACATTATTGATCTCGTAAGAGAATGAGGAGTAGTAGTAACTTTGGTTCGATAATGCATTTAGCTACTTTACTAGTAGTTGCCCACCAGGAAAGGTTGCAAACTTGTTTTTTTTTTCAGAAATAGAAACTTAAAATATAGAAATACTTATTAGATGTCCTACTGTTTACCATCATTAGAATCCGCTTGATCTCATCTCTTACAAATATATTGATATCTCAGCATCAATATTTTTTAGACTTGTGACTCATTTCCCTGAAACACATCACAAATATAACATCCTACATTCTGCGTGGGACTCATGGGTCAGATTTTCAGAAAATGTACAATTCACCTTTACCAATCCTAACCTGAAATAACCTAATATTCTCAGTGGTTAGGAGATTGAAGTGACAATAATTCAATTCAATTAAATTAAATTAAAAAATTCTTTATTGTATGATCTTGATTACAACGGGTCGGACAATTCTGACGCAGGGACATGTCAGGTCTTCCACTGACTCCCGACGTTTCTTTCTTGAAGTGATTGTTACAAGCAAAAATTCCCTTTAATGGGCTTCATAGTATCAAAAGGTAACCCTGGATGGGATGAATAGTTACATGTAACTATTCATCCCATCCAGGGTTGTATATGAAAAAGGCAGATGAGGGTACTAGCTAAATGGGTGAGATTTTCAAAAAATGTATAATTGGCAGCTCTACACATTAATTAAATTCTGCTAAATTAGGCTGCAACTTGGCCAATACTAGGTAAATTCGAGTATATTTGGCATTGCATCGATTCTAGCAATCTGTTTGGCTAGGTTGAACTGTATTTTGAACTTTATTTTTGTCTGAAATTCGGGTTATTTTAGAGGATCGGTGAAGGTGAATTGTATATTTTCTGGAAATCTGACCCATTATCGTTCCTCAGCTTATACAACAGTGCCCTGGTTTATCTGAACTTAGTGCACTTGTTGTTAATTGAGACCACATTATGGTGAGATGGGGAAGTAGAATCTAGTTCACTCTATATGGGTCAGATTTCCAGAAAATGTACAATTTACCTTCACCAATCTTCTCAAATAACCCGAATTTCAGACAAAAATAAAGTTCAAAACACAGTCCAACATAACCAAACAGATTGCTAGAATCAATGCAATGCCGAATATACTCGAATTTACCTAGTATTGATCAAATTGCAGCCTAATTTAGTAGAATTTACTAAATCTATACAGCTGCCAATTGTACATTTTCTGAAAATCTGACCTGCTACGATGCTGCATCTTTTTTTATTGTAGATCATAAATCTCAGCTTGTCTTTTTCAACTTTTATGTTTAGGATTAGCTCCTTTTCTATGTTTTAAGTCTGATATTTTCATTCTGATATTTTCATTGTTTTTCCGACTTGTGACTCATTTTCCGGTAACATATGACATTCAAATCTCCTATTGAATATTCTCTATTGTGTCCTAAACCTTCTATCGCAGCATTCAGCATTAGGGTCAGATTTTCAGAAAATGTACAACTGGCAGCTCTACATATTTATGACATTTTGCTAAATTAGACTGAAAAATGATAAATACCGGGTATATCTGAGTATATTTGATACGTGTTGATTTAAAGTATCTGTTTTTCTATGTTAAACTACGTTTTGGAGCTCATTTTAGTCTTGAATGTGAGTTGTTTGAAAGGAATTGGTAAAGGTGAATTGTACATTTTCTGAAGATCTGACCCATTAGTTGTATTATCAGGTGAAGTGGTCCCTGTTAGCGAATGGAGCCTGGATAGTTCTATAGAGAAAGGGGAGCTCTCTACCGTGACCTTTACTTTAATGGACCTACTTCCCATGAGGATGCTTTCACTTTGCAATATTTCAGAATTTATTGTTCTCCTTTTTCCCATTTGGATATTGGTCTATGCGGGAGGTTATTGATAGTCTGAAAAGTCAGAGAATGTATCAGTTTAAAGACTTTTTCATTTTCAATTTTGTAAGAATATATAGGTGAAAGATTATATGGGAAAATGTATAATGTATAATGAAAATGTATAATTTATAATCAATCCTGTTAAAAACTAAAGAATCTGATGTGTTTCAGAAAGATGAGTCATATGTCGCAAATTGATATTTTTCAATGTGTAAAAAACAAAATATCCTTGTGGGAATGTTTTCCATTTTTGATGTGCTTAACGCTGTTTGTAGCATGAGAACGTGTACAAAATGACAAGACAGTGTATTAAATATGATGTGTTTCATGAAAATGAGTCATAAGTCGCAAAAAATAGATTTTGAGATACCATTATATTTGGAAAGAGGAGATCAAGCCGATTCCAATGATAGTAAACAGTCTAATAATAATCTAATAAGTATTTCTAGATTTTAAGTTTGATATTTTCGTTTTTGAAAAAAAAGTTTCCAATATGTCTGGGGGTCAATAAACAGTAAACTAACTAACTTTAAAACTAAAGGATATATTACATAGATTGTCCTGAAATTTGATACATCGATTGATATAGCTATAATTGCTATACCCTCCAAAAATTAGAACATTCAAATAATGTAATCTTGTGAAAAAAAACACTTTGAAAAATATCAATTTTGCGACTTATGACTCATTTTCCTGAAACACATCACAAATATATTCATGCATTTCGGTCCAGTGCAATCGCAGCTTAATGAAAAGACATTTGAGAAGAAATAGATCAGAAAGAATTATTGGTGGAAAATGCTAATAGAATAGAATAAAATAGAATTTTTTGTATTTGTCCAAGTGGTACATGAGCTATAGACAAACAGGTCGACAGGCCTCTGGGAGATTCCCAGCTCTTCCGGCCATTACCTTTAAATGGAAATGGACAGTGAAGAGCAGTTATATCAAAAATCATTCATTGCCACCGCAATACCACATTTCTCTTAATCAACAAACATATTAGTCGATGGTGAAAGAGCAAAAGAAAATTGAATATACTAAAAAAAACAGTAGAAAAAAAGAAGAAAAAAAGAAATAATCCAGGTTCCAGATATCCCCTGGGTTTAATTTGTAGAGTGAACTAGGTTCTACTTCCTCATCTCGGCATGTATTGTCAATTTGTTAACTGGGTCAGATTTTCAGAAAATGTACAATTCCCCTTCACCAATCTTCTCAAATAACCCACATTTAAGACGAAAATGAGCTTCAAAATGTTGTTTAACATACCAGAACTGATAGTTTAAATCAATGCGATACCAAATATACTCAGATATACCCAGTATTCATACTTTTTCAGCCTAATTTAGCAGTTTTTTCTAAATGTGTAGAGCTGCCAATTGTACATTTTCTGAAAATCTGACCCAACTACAAGTGCACTAACTTCCGGTGTAATAAGCTATTGTTTATTCCCACAGCATGGAAAAACAGCTTAGCGACGAAGTTTTAAGTACGGATTTCTGATGCAACAGTACTTTATAGCGAGTATATATATTTAGTTACTTTACTGGTTTGCCCAGCCAGAAACATTGCAAACCTTTTGTTTTCAAAAATAGATATATCAAACTTAAAATATAGAAATACATATTAGTTACCCTAGTGTTTACTATCATTGGAATCTGCTTGATCTCCTCTTTTTAAAGATTTTGGAAATACTTTCTTACACCAAGATATCTCAAACGTTTCTTGCCTGAGTAACTTGCTCATTTTCATATAGTACTATATGGTGTCTGAGTATAGCCAGTAGACAGGCCATAGGTAGTAGGGGAGTGGTAATAGTAAAAAGACTCCTTATAATGGGAGAAAAGATCTCAGAAATAAAGAAATAATCGGAGCCATGAAACTATTTGTTCCAGGAATAGGAATATCTGGTTGGTAATGGGAAAAGCGTATCGCAGAACACCATCAAAATAAGCGTTTGCTAATTGGCCTTTGCTTTGGGCCACCCTCACGTTGGGTAGATATATGGCGCAGCGCCGTAGCTTAGCGCCCATGTGGGAAAGCTTGGCTATATATATATTATATCACTAGCTATAACAAAGCTTGAAGGTGTGGAAATGAATACACATTTCATTGTAGCATTGCTGAACAAAATAGCAGTGTCTGGGAAACGACATGTACACCATAACTCTTAAAAAATACACATCACATATATATTATATTTTTTTTGCACACAAAATCTGTATTCAAGAAAGGCTGAACTACAAAACACATTCACAATATTAGTGATTTTCGTGATGTCCTGAAATACAACTTCTTAGATGTGGCAGCAATTGTTATAAAGGGAACAAACATTACAGTTGATTAATAAAGCAAGGTCGATATTTATTAATTGGTAGATTTAAGAGAAATTTTAAAAAGATGAATGATTGATGAACGTGATGAAGACTTCGGACTTGTTATTCAAGATTACTAATAAAGGAGTGGTAGAGGTGTGTACACAAGGTGTGTATTCATTATACATAGACCATTTTTCTTTTTTACACAGAGAACGTTAAATTGATATAATTCCATATGCTGCCATCACTTGCAAGTGGCAGAATTTAGCCTAACATATCAACCTGCAGCCGTGGTGTAGTAGTTAAGATGTTGGCTTGTTGAAGTGAAGGTTGGAAGGTCGCACATCGGCTCGGCCTTACAGCTTTTTTTTCATACACTTGTAGCGGGATCTGAGCTACGCAACCATGAATTACACCTCCCATGGTTATGGCATGTGAGGCAACAGGACAAGTGTAGATATATGGCGGGGTGAATTACGCATTTGAAACATGTGCTGCTCGTCCCGCGCTGTAGTTTTACTAGGGCAACGAGTACAGTGTAGTAATGTGTTTTGGGTGTGGTAATATGTGGGTCAGATTTTCAGAAAATGTACAATTGGCAGCTGTACACATTCAGTAAATTCTGTTAAATTAGGCTGCAATTTGGTCAATACTAGGTAAATTCGAGTATATTCGGCATTGCATTGATTCTAGCAATCGGTTTGGTTAGGTTGAACTGTGTTTTGAACTTTATTTTTGTCTGAAAAATGGGTTATTTGAGAGGATCGGTGAAGGTGAATTGTACATTTTCTGAAGATCTGACCCATGTGCAAAAAAAGAGGAAAAGGCTGTAATATTACATATGGTACAGATTATACGCCTCTGAAACACAGCAAAAACCATTCAGGTATATCTGAAGGTTGAGTGAGGCTTTGAGTGATCCACCTTAGGTGTGTACTTAGAGTGATTCCTGCGACTAGTAACACCTGTGTAACAGCTCAGACCATGTCCATAGCAGGGAGTGTGGGATTCTACCACACCACAGCAGAGTGGGGAGAGAGATGGGAGAGGGAGGGAAGAGAGGAGGGAGGAATAAGCAAGAAGAGAGGGAGCAGAGGAGAGAGAGGGAGGCAGGAGAGGGGGGAGAGGGAGGGAAGAGAGGAGGGAGGAATGAGCAAGAAGAGGGGAAGGAGAGGAGAGAGAGGGAGGGAGGAGAGGGGAGAGAGGGAGGCAGGAGAGGGAAGAGAGGGAGGGAAGAGAGGAGGGAGGAATGAGCAAGATGAGAGGGAGGAGAGGGGAGAGAGGGAGGGAGGAGAGGGGAGAGAGGGAGGGAAGAGAGGGGAGAGAGGGAGGGAGGAGAGGGGAGAGAGGGAGGGAGGAGAGGGAAGAGAGGGAGGGAAGAGAGGAGGGAGGAATGAGCAAGATGAGAGGGAGGAGAGGGGAGAGAGGGAGGGAGGAGAGGGGAGAGAGGGAGGGAGGAGAGGGGAGAGAGTGAGATACAGAAAGGAGGCAAAGGGGAAAGTGTTAATGACTGCTGTAATTTGTGCTAAATATTTGTGGATAAATGTACTAGTTTATTCAGGATATATCAGGGTCAGATTTTCAGAAAATATACAATTCAAATTCGCCAATCTTCTAAAATAACCCAGATTTCAGAGGAAAATAAAGTTCAAAATACAGTTCAACCTAGCCAAACCGCTTGCTAGAATCAATGCAATGCCAAATATACTCGAATTTACCTACTAGTATTGACCAAATTGCAGCCTAATTTAGCACAATTTACTAAATGTGTACAGCTTGGCAATTGTACATTTTCTGAAAATCTGACCCATGAAGCTTTGACAGGAAGCTAGAAAACTTGAGAAAAGAAGAGAATCGTGATCACAGGTTTAAACAGTGATAGGAGTGAATTAATTTTGAAAACAGCTTTTGTATGTTAGACAATACGTGATACAATTGTTGGCTATACATTGACGCTCATTTTCCCGAAACACATCACATCAATCATAGTATAAATTCTGCTAAATAGGACCGAAAGATCGTCAACACTAGGTATATCTGAGTGTATTGAGTATTATTGCCTTGATTCAAACAATCAGTTAGGTTATGTTGAATTGTATTTTGAACCTGATTTCTGTCTTAAATGTGGGCTATTTGAGCGGATTTGTGAAGGTGATAATGTACATCTCACCCACATAGTGAAACAGGCCCAATAGCCATCAGATCTGGGCGATAATAGGAGGAGCCTGGGCCTGAGCTGCTCTCTCTGCAGTGGCCTGAGGCACTCCAGGTGTAAGTGGAACCTACAGGAGGAGTTGTTGGCCTACTTCTCCAGGTAGGTGATACAGTGGATCGCAGTGATTATACACAGCATGCAGTGGGAGGATTTCATGAGGTGGGAGATACAGTGGATGGCAGTGGTTATACACAGCATGCAGTGAGAGGGTTTCATAAGCAAGACTTGTCATGCTGACAACTGGCTGGCCAATAATTGTGATGTGTTTCAATAAAATGAGTCATAAGTCGCAAAAATGATATTTTTCAAAGTGTTTTTCCATAAGATCTTTTTATTGAAATGATCTGATTTTTAGAGTGTTTAGTCCTATAAATCTGTGTAACAAATTTCAGGATATTGTATCAAATATATTATTGTGTTTTGAAGGCCTTCATATCGAGTATAATAGTTATTTTAATGGTTTGCCCAGCCAGAAACATTGCAAACCTTTTGTTTTCAAAATAAGTATATCAAACTTAAACTTAAAATATAGAAATACATATTAGGTACCCTAGTGTTTACTATCATTGGAATCTGCTTGATATCCTCTTTTCAGATATTGCGATGTCTCAAAATCCATATTTTGCGACATATGACTCATTTTTCTAAAATTGATCACATGCATGTGATGTGTCACATGAGAATGAGTCACAAGTCATAAAATGGATATTTTTTAAAGTGTCTTATTCGCTAGAACTCTTTGTAGGAATGTTCTATTTCTAGTGTATATAATGATTGGAGAATATATAGTGGAGATTGGAGAAGGAGAGAGAGGAGACAGAGTAGAAAGAGGAGAGAGAGGATAGAGAGGGAGGAAGAAAAGGGAGGTGAGAGAGAAGAAAAGAGGGAGGAGAGAGAGTAGAGAGAAGAGAGGAGGAGGGAGAGGAGAGAGAGGAGAGAAAGGGAGGAAGAAGAGGAGGTGAAGTGGGAGGAGAGGAAGAGAGAAAAAAGAGGGAGGAGAGGGGGAATAGGAGAGAGACAAGGGAGTGGAGAGAGAGGAGGGACAGGAGAGGAAGTGAGAGGAAAGGGAGAGGGAGGAAAGAGGGGGGGAGGAGAGAAAGGAGGGAGAGGAAGTGGGAAGAGAGGAAGAGAGAGAAGAGAGGGAGGAGAGGGGGAATAGGAGAGAGACAAGGGATTGGAGAGAGAGGAGGGACAGGAGAGGAAGTGGGAGGAAAGGGAGAGGGAGGAAAGAGGGAGGGAGAGGCGAGAAAGGAGGGAGAGGAAGTGGGAAGAGAGGAAGAGAAAGAAAAGAGGGAGGAGAGGAGAAAGAGGAGAGAGACGAGGGAGAGGTATGGGTTAATGGCATTAGAGGGGTTGTGGGGATAGCAGCGGGAGGCGTGTTATGGCCCCAGGAGGGCTTATTTTAGTTTTAAACTCTTTTTTATAAATCTGCATATGATTGGTTACTAGTGTTAAAGATTTCATTCTCTTTTTAAGATCTATTGTATTAAGATTTCTAATTTGCGGCCTCAAGTCATTCCAAATACTCGCCAATTGGTATGAGAATGCCCTTCTGTCACATTCCGTGTTCAGTCGTCGTAATAGGGGAGTTGCATGTCTCACTGCGCATGTCTACTGCAGTGCATGCTGGGATAGATTCTGAAGAAATCTGACATATCAATATTTGGCAATATTTTATAGAAAATTGCAAGAATCTTTTCACCAATATCATAGCTTGTATGAATCATCTATGAAAACCAAATACATGATGGGAAAGATGGAGGCTTGTGTTATGGAAACATGTATAACACATGGATATTGACATTAGAGAAATAATGAATATCCAATGCTGAACATGGCATGTTTTCTATAGAATTTATACTGTACCATTAGTCCCATAATGCCATGCGAATTAGGATTCAAAATGGCGGCTATGCAACTCCCCTATTGAAGTGTATGTCTTCTAGTTTGGTATCTATTGGTCTCTATTTTAATATGTGATGTGTTACAGGAAAATGAGTCGAGAGATGAGAAAAGGAGGAAAGGAATGAGAGGGGGAGGAGAGACAGGGGGATAGGGACAAAGAGCAGGAGTGAGATACAAAAAGGAGGCAAAGAGGGAAAGTGTTAATGACTGCTGTAATTTGTGCTAAATATTTGTGGATAAATGTACTAGTTTATTCAGGATATATGAGGGTCAGATTTCCAGAAAATGTACAATTCAAATTCGCCAATCTTCTCAAATAACCCAGATTTCAGAAGAATATAAAGTTCAAAATACAGTTCAACCTAGTCAAACCGCTTGCTAGAATCAATGCAATGCCAAATATACTCGAATTTACCTACTAGTATTGACCAAATTGCAGCCTAATTTAGCACAATTTACTAAATGTGTACAGCTTGGCAATTGTACATTTTCTGAAAATCTGACCCATGAAGCTTTGACAGGAAGCTAAAAAACTTGAGAAAAGAAAAGAATCGTGATCCCAGGTTTAAACAGTGATAGGAGTGAATTAATTTTGAAAACAGCTTTTGTATGTTAGACAATACGTGATACAATTGTTGGCTATACATTGACGCTCATTTTCCCGAAACACATCACATCAATCAATAGTATCAATAGTATAAATTCTGCTAAATAGGACCGAAAGATCGTCAACACTAGGTATATCTGAGTGTATTGAGTATTATTGCCTTGATTCAAACAATATGTTAGGTTATGTTGAATTGTATTTTGAACCTGATTTCTGTCTTAAATGTGGGTTATTTGAGCGGATTGGTGAAGGTGATAATGTACATCTCAGCCACATAGTGAAACAGGCCCAATAGCCATCAGATCTGGGCGATAATAGGAGGAGCCTGGGCCTGAGCTGCTCTCTCTGCAGTGGCCTGAGGCACTCCAGGTGTAAGTGGAACCTACTGGAGGAGTTGTTGGCCTACTTCTCCAGGTGGGTGATACAGTGGATGGCAGTGATTATACACGACATGCAGTGGGAGGGTTTCATAAGGTGGGAGATACAGTGGATGTCAGTGGTTATACACAACATGCAGTGAGAGGGTTTCATAAGCAAGACTTGTCATGCTGACAACTGGCTGGCCAATAAATGTGATGTGTTTATGACTCAATAAAATGAGTCATAAGTCGCAAAAATGATATTTTTCAAAGTGTTTTTTCCATAAGATCTCTTTATTGAAATGTTCTGATTTTTAGAGTGTTTAGTCCTATAAATCTGTGTAACAAATTTCAGGATATTGTATTAAATATATTATTGTGTTTTGAAGGCCTTCATATCGAGTATATTTAGTTATTTTAATGGTTTGCCCAGCCAGAAACATTGCAAACCTTTTGTTTTCAAAAATAAATATATCAAACTTAAAATATAGAAATACATATTAGGTACCCTAGTGTTTACTATCATTGGAATCTGCTTGATATCCTCTTTTCAGTTATTGCGATGTCTCAAAATCCATATTTTGCGACTTATGAATCATTTTTCCAAAATTGATCACATGTATGTGATGTGTCACATGAGAATGAGTCACAAGTCATAAAATGGATATTTTTTAAAGTGTCTTATTCGCTAGAACTCTTTGTAGGAATGTTCTATTTCTAGTGTATATAATGATTGGAGAATATATAGTGGAGATTGGAGAAGGAGAGAGAGGAGACAGAGTAGAAAGAGGAAAGAGAGGAGAGAGAGGGAGGAAGAAAAAGGAGGTGGGAGAGAAGAAAAGAGGGAGGAGAGAGAGAGGAGAGAGAGGGAGGAAGAAGAGGAGGGGAAGTGGGAGGAGAGGAAGAGAGAGAAAAGAGGGAGGAGGGGGGAATAGGAGAGAGACAAGGGAGTGGAGAGAGAGGAGGGACAGGAGAGGAAGTGGGAGGAAAGGGAGAGGGAGGAAAGAGGGGGGGAGAGGAGAGAAAGGAGGGATAGGAAGTGGGAAGAGAGGAAGGGAGAGAAAAGAGGGAGGAGAGGGGAAAGAGGAGAGAGACGAGGGAGAGGTATGGGTTAATGGCATTAGAGGGGTTGTGGGGATAGCAGCGGGAGGCGTGTTATGGCCCCAGGAGGGCTTATTTTAGTTTTAAACTCTTTTTTATAAATCTGCATATGATTGGTTACTAGTGTTAAAAATTTCTATCTCTTTTTAAGATCTATTGTATTAAGATTTCTAATTTGCGGCCTCAAGTCATTCCAAATACTCGCCATTTGGTATGAGAATGCCCTTCTGTCACATTCCGTGTTCGTTCGTCGTAATAGGGGAGTTGCATGTCTCACTGCGCATGTCTACTGCAGTGCATGCTGGGATAGATTCTGAAGAAATCTGACATATCAATATTTGGCAATATTTTATAGAAAATTGCAAGAATGTTTTCACCAATATCATAGCTTGTATGAATCATCTATGAAAACCAAATACATGATGGGAAAGATGGAGGCTTGTGTTATAACACATGGATATTGACATTAGAGAAATGATGAATATCCAATGCTGAACATGGCATGTTTTCTATAGAATTTATACTGTACCATTAGTCCCATAATGCCATGCGAATTAGGATTCAAAATGGCGGCTATGCAACTCCCCTATTGAAGTGTATGTCTTCTAGTTTGGTATCTATTGGTCTCTATTTTAATATGTGATGTGTTACAGAAAAATGAGTCACATGCAAGTTTCAAAAATGGATTTCTATATATCATCACATATGAAAAGTTGAGAGCAACCCGATTCTAATGATAGTAAACATTAGTTAATCTAATAAATATTTCTATATTTTAAGTTCGATATTTTAAGTTAATATTTGTATTTATGAAAAAAAAAGTTTGCAATATCTTTAGTCGGACAAATACTATACTATACTAGTAAAGTATCTAAATATCCTCTATAGGATGACCTTAGAAATGCATGACTATTTTTTTTAAAAACATTTTTATTAGGAAGATTTCCACAATGTGGTAGGTCTCATCTCCTACAAAGGTATATACATATGTACATATGTTTTAAGTTAACTACAGACAACAATAATTTCATTCTACTCGTTTAAATAGAATGATATAGCGACGACAAAAGCTTTTCGTTCTCTAGCCTTACTACAATACATTTATATTACTATATTTAATAAATTGTCTGAAACATTGGTACATGTATTTATGCGACCTCAAGGACTAAATACCTCAAACATGAGACAATTCCTACAGAGAGATTGTAAATAATGACTTTGAAAAATACCAATTGTGATGTGTTTCAGGAAAATGAGTCATAAGTCCCAAAATTGATATTTTTCAAAGTGTTTTTTTTTCAAGATCACATTATTGGAATGTTCTAATTTTTTTAGGGTTATCACTTATAGCTATATCAATCGATGTATCACATTTCAGGACCATATATCCTTTCGTTTCAAAGGTCCTCATATGGATTACATTTAGTTGCTTGACTGTTTATTGACCCCCAGAAATATTGGAAACCATTTTTTTCAAAAACGAAAATATCAAACTTAAAAACTAGAAATACTTATTAGATTAATAGACTGTTTACGGCTTGATCTCATCTTTTCAAATATAATGATATGTAAAAATCTATTTTTTGCGACTTATGACTCATTTTCCTGAAACAGATCACAATTTGGCGACTAGTATCTCATTTTCCTAAAACGCATGACAGGTTATGCAAGGCAGGACATGCAGTGGGAGGTATGAACAAGTAACACTGCCCATGCCAAGCAGTGGGAGGCCAATATATATAAAGGAGACCAGGACACTAGCAATTCTCATGATGGGAGGAGGACCCGAGAACGTGATGTCCAATCAGAATAGAACGCGTTCCATAAATGTGATGCGTTTCAGGAAAATGAGTCGTAAGTGTCAAAATTGATATTTTTCAAAGTGTTTTTTTCACAAAGTCACATTATTGGAATGTTCTGATTTTTGGAGTGTCCATCATTTATAGCTATATCAATCGATGTAGCAAAGTTCAGGACAATCTATGTAGTATATCCTTTAGTTTTAAAGGTCCCCATATGGACTAAATTTAGTTATTTTACTGTTTATTCACCCCAAGAAATATTGGAAACTTTGTTTTTCATAAACGAAAATATCAACCTTAAAATCTAGAAATACTTATGAGATTATTAGACTGTTTACTATCATTGGAATCAGCTTGATCTCATCTTTTCAAATATAATGGAATCTCAAAATCTTTTTTTTGCGACTTACGGCTCATTTTCCTGAAACACATCACAAATGACCTAAAAGTTAAAAGTATGTCTGTAAACACATGTTACATCATGTTACATAATAATGAAGTAACAGTGTGTAATCACTTTATGACCATCACTTAGCATTATTTATTATCATTATATCTAATATTCTCATTTAGTAACATGTTCATATTTCATAAGGTAACATTAGCTGTAATTGTGTTAATTACAGTAGCATGTGAAGGCTCAGGTAGCACCCTCACCCACTTTAATATTCCTCCATTAAACAATAGCCACATGGACCAAGCACCTACCTGTACACCTAATCTACAATAAATGTGTTGTGTTTCAGGAAAATGAGTCATAAGTCGCAAAATTGATATTATTCAAAGTGTTTTTTTCACAAGATCTCATCATTAGAATGTTCTAATTTTTGGCGGGTTGATCACTTATAGCTATATCAACAGATGTATCGAATTTCAGCACAATATATGTAATATATCCTTTCGTTTTGAAGGTCCTCATATGGACGACATTTAGTTACCTTACTGTTTATTGACCCCCAGAATATTGGAAACTTTTTGTTCAAAAACGAAAATATCAAACTTAAAATCTAGAAATATTTATTAGTATATTCGACTGTTTACTATCATTGGAATCTGCTTGATCTCATCTTTTCAAATATGGTGATATCTCAAAATCCATTTTTTGCGACTTATGACTCATTTTCCTAAAACACATCTCAAATATTCATTCTAGATCTTAGTATCACAGCCTTTAGGCGTCTTCTTTACTGTAATAAAAGCATTCATTAAATCATTAGCTTTCATTAAATCTGTCTGGTTGAACTTGAATCCTATAGAGAATTCAGGCAGAAAACCAAAGCACACCTAACTATAACCAAGGGAGGGATGCCCACGCAAACATGAACATGTTCTGATTGATGGTAATATCCTTGGCTCAAACTAATCATAGCTAGACACATCTATCAACGTCTTTCTCTAACTAATATCTGTCATTGAGGCACCCCCTCCTTTCTACCTTTCTATAATCATAGAATATATATTATGATTGATTTCTATGTATTACTGGTACTGAATAAAGAATTCGAAAAAAAAAGATTTTAATTATGAGATACAATGATTTTATTGCTTCATTTTCTGGTAATCATTTTGTTGTGGTGTGATAGCATGAAGAATATATAGGTCAGATTTTCAGAAAATGCACAATTAGCAGCTGTACATATTTAGTCAATTGTGCTAAATTAGGCTGCAATGTGGTCATTACTAGCTAAATTCAAGTATATTCGGTATTGCATGGATTCTAGCAATTTGTTTGGTTAGGTTCAACTGTATTGTGAACTTTATTTTCCTCTGAAATTTGGGTTATTTGAGAGGATTTGCAAAGTTGAATTGTACATTTTCTGAAAATCTGACCCATATGTGGGTCAGATTTTAATGCCAAATATACTTGAATTTACCTAGTATTGACCAAAGTGCAGCCTAATTTAGCAGAAATTACTAAATATGTACTGCTGCCAATTGTACATTTTCTGAAAATCTGACCCATATATCACTTTGAAAAATATTAATTTCGCGACTTGTAACTAATTTTCATGTAACACATCAAAATTGTCAGAAGACAAGAAGAGAGTGATATGATATGTTTGTTTGTATGTTTTTAATTTTTATTGTAAGCTCTCATACATATATGATATTTTCAGCCTATGTCTATGTTTACAAAAACCTTACGTTGATATAAACGGCTAGTTCCAATCTCTCTCTATATATACAGGATAACTAACGAGTTGGTTGAAGGATTGTAAATATTGCACGAGTTGCACAGCAACGAGTGCAATATTCACAATCCTTCAGCCAACGAGTTAGTTATCTGATTTATTATATATGCTTTATATAAAGTTAAACAATGTATATTTTGTAGAAATATTATCAAATTACAGCTATATAATGATGTTTGATCATGTATTTTTGTGCGTAGGCCTATCACTATGCATCACGCTGTTCTATCGGGTATCACGGCAAGGGAAACCCAGTTGAGAAAAATAGCTCACATTTCCAAATCAATTTTAAACAGTTTCACACTTTTAGAATCTGAAAAAATGAAGTAATACTTTGATGAAAGGTAGACCTTGATAAAGATCAAAGGATTTTATGTTATTGATTCATTTGAATGAGATATAATTAGGCCTAGGCCTACACCACAACCTGCGTTGAAAGTTACGACGATCTGCATATCTGTTTGTTGGCAGTTGGCAGTGGCCCGGGCAGTGGCCGGAAAATCACTGACGTTTTCGAACAAATTTACATCCATTTCACAGCTTTAAAAACTTTTGAACGCACCCTAATGCTTTAACAAAAGGTAGGCTAAATAAATATGAAAGTATTTTAGTTTATTTCCTTCGTTTTGATCTAATTTCACCGTTCTAACTCCCATTCTGTCTGCGTTGACAACTGATCACTCCAATTGCGTGATCCCCCTCAGTTGGGCCTACTTTTGGCGGCCACGCTGATAGGCGCCTTCAGAGCGTGGAGTTGTATATGGCACAACTCAGAGCGTGGAGTTGTATACGGACACAACGTATACAACTCTACAATACGTTGTTTCATCGGCAACGCGTATATAATAAATGTCCATATCGAACATCTACCAATAATCCTTATTTACCTTTAGAATAATCACTGGTACACCTTTAATTTTACGTAAGGACCATATTGATATACAACATGGTGTTGGCATTTTACATGTAATAAGATAAGAACGGGATGACAAATTGGTGATTTTGTATATGAACCTGCTAAATCTCGTTATAAATATGGATAATATCTCATCTTTTGCACTGGTAATGCATGTAAACAATCAGGCACATGGATTATACCGCCTTTATGTAACTGAATATTAAATATTCATGGCAAATAAAACAAATATAGGGTGGGGGGAAGAATCATATATTTTCCCAACAGATCAATAACCTCCCGCTTGACTGCATTTGATTAGTTGGAACTTCAGACTGTTTTGAGATCTGTATTTTGGTAGTTAGACTTATTATATATATAGAGAGAGAGAATGGGACGAGCCGGCAATAATTGAAAATTTATAGGACGAGATTCGTCCACATAAGCACGATGCCGAATCAAGTCCTATAAATTTTTTATTTTTGCCAGCGAGTTCCATTCTATATTTATTATATGTGCATAAAATTTGATCATATGTCATCAAATATCACTGAAAAAATATTAAAGAAGCACAGAGAGCCCCGCTTCCCCCCACTGACCCACTGACAGCCCCGCTGACAGCCTCGTTAGTATAGGCCTATTTATATTGTTAACTTAAAACGTTCATATTGTGGCCATTTCTTGAGCTACATTAATAAAACTTATATCATTGGATAGAAAATTTAATGCTCTATTTAATGATATGGTTTTTTTAATGTATTTCTATAATCATAGTACCAGAATCACGGGTGGATTACTGATCGCGGGGATTTGTTTACATGCTCCGCAGAGAGCCAAAGCTCCGTGAAGCATAACAACAGAGCTACTTTTAGACAACTACATTTCATATAGGACACGTCCTCTATGAATATTTTTATAGCACCTCACTTATAGCACGTCTCATATAGAATGTGCGTATAATAAATATATATATAGGGTCTCATGAGATTATCATGTATTATCAGATTATTATGAAAATGTACTCAATAAAATGTATTTAAAAAAAAGAAAAAGGGTGTTTTGACATCTCAATTTTACTAGTCAGACCTATAGGGTGTTGTGACATCTCTATTTTACTAGTTAGACCTATAGGGTGTTGGGTGTTGGAGGGTGGGAGGGTGGGAGGAATGGTATTGGGAGGGACAAGGGTCAAGATGCAGTGATTTCAGAATTGGGTGAAGATAAATAAAATATATATAAAATATAAAAACATAAAACTTTCATGCTATGACATCTGCATATAATTAGTATAATTTAATGCCCTTTTTGCCTTAAGCAATCAGGCAACACTGGGAATATCTATGCTTGTCGCTGAAATGTATTTTGTTGTTCCTGAATAAACATATGTGATGTGTTTCATGAAAATGAGTCATAAGTCGCAAAAAATAGATTTTGAGATACCATTATATTTGGAAAGAGGAGATCAAGCAGATTCCAATGATAGTAAACAGTCTAAAACTTTTTTTATCTAATAAGTATTTCTAGATTTTAAGTTTCCAATATTTCTGGGCGTTATTAAACAGTAAACTAACTAAATGTAGTCCACATGAGGACCTTTAAAACTAAAGAATATATTACATAGATTGTCCTGAAATTTGATACATCGATTGATATAGCTATAAGTGCTATACCCTCCAAAAATTAGAACATTCAAATAATGTGATCTAGTAAAAAAACACTTTGAAAAATATCAATTTTGCGACTTATGACTCATTTTCCTGAAACACATCACATATCTAAAACAAAAAAATCAAAGTTTAAAAGTCAGTTCACTTCTCTTAGTGTGAAGGTGAATTGTGCATTTTCTGAAAGTCTGACCCATTATATAGGATTAAGCTTATTAAGTTTATATAAACTAAAATATTCGCCCTTTACGAATTGTCATGACACAAAGTATTCATCTTTTAAACAAAGTATTCAGCTTTACACTGCATAGACCTATAGCTAGACGAGCCCTACAGGTAGTTGCACTAAGTGGGGCAGAGAAAGGCTTATTTTGTGCCTATTATGAACAAGGAGACAGTGATGTGCATTAACGTTGTTTACAACAACTTCAGCAGACATTCAGACAATCTTCTCCACCCAGAGTCACGAATATCACGATAGACAAGATTTGTGGTTAGATCTTGAGAAAATGTACAATTCACCTTCACCAATTCTCTCAAATAACCCGAATTCAAGACAAAAATCAGGTTCAAAATACTGTTCAACATAATCTAACAGATTGTTTGAATCAAGGCAATACCAAATACACTCAGATATACCTAGTGTTAATGATTTTTCAGTCCAATTTAGCAGAATTTACAAAATATGTTGATGTGCCAAGTGTACTTTTTCTGAAAACCTGACCCATGTAGAAATGTGGAGGGCTTCTTTCTGGCCTTCCCAGAATAGACCTAGACTTTCTTTTAAATAACAAATAAACATTTTCATGTTTTTGGTTCAAGTAGAAAATGGCCATTGTTTTTGATCAAGATGCATTGGAATGGAGCATGAGTCTTCAGAAAATGTACAATTCTACTTCACCAACCCCCTCAAGTAACCCAGATGTGAGACGAAAATTACCATCATTCAGAACATGTTCATGTTTGCGTGCGCATCTCTCCCTTCCTTATAGGATTCAAGTTTTCACAAATGGAATAACAAGAACTTTTGGTTGTGACCAAGGAGAAAGTTTCCCCTGACTAATTCTGACTGACAGTCATTATGTGTCAAAATGTGTCATAACTCAACCGACTATATATATCACAACTTGAATATTCTATGTCATTCCCCTGAAGAAGGCTTAGACCGAAACGCGTAGGGATAAAGCCCCATTTATCAAGCTACAATAAGGAACATATACAGAAACTACAGGAGTCCTTGTTTATACGGAGTATATAACATAACTAAACAATTCTACTAACCTCAACCCCAAAAAACACTCGCGGGGAAAGAGTGTTGTCAAGTACACTGCGCGTTACTAACCTAGTGTAAATTAGAAGATATCACAATGATCAGTACAATATTGGGTCTCGGCTGACATATGTGATGTGTTCCAGGAAAATGAGTCATAAGTCGCAAAATTGATATTTTTTAAGGGTTTTTTTCACAAGATCACATTATTGGAATGATCTACGTTTTTAAGGGTTGATAACTCATGGTTACATGGTTACATCAATCGATGTATCAAATTTCAGGACAATCTGAGTAATATGTCCATTCGTTTTAAAGGGCCTCATATGGACTACATTTAGTCACTTTACTGTTTATTGACCCCCAGAAATATTGGAAACTTTTTTTTCAAAATCGAAATTATCAAACTTAAAATCTAGAAATACTTATTTGATTATTAGGCTGTTTACTATCATTGGAATCGGCTTGATCTCATCTTTTCAAATATAATAGTATCTCAAAATCTATTTTTTGTGACTTATGACTCATTTTCCTAAAACACCTCACATATCCGGTGTTGACAATAAGACATCGGGGGCTATATATCCCTACCTTACGTAGCCCTATACCCCTTATTTCTAATAAGTACACATATCGAATTTCATTTTGATTTATTCTTTGGGGAAATTGATTTTTTTCTTACTTCATAGCAGCATTATTTGTGATGTGTTTCAGGAAAATGAGTCATAAGTCGCAAATTTGATATCTTTCAAATCAAATACTTTCTTGCGTTTTGAAGGCCTTTGAATGGAGTATATTTAGTTACTTTACTGGTAATTACTCATACAAAAACATTTTTAGAGCTTTTTTTTCAAACATAGAAATATCAAACCTAAAATATAGAAATACATATTAGGTGTCCAAGTGTTTACTATCGTTGGAATCACCTTGATCTCCTCTTTTCAAATATGAGGATACCTCAAAATCCATATTTTGCGACTTATGGCCCAACTTCCTGAAACACATCACACTTGTTCGCTATATTTAGGGCCTAGTCATTAGCCCTATGCCTATGGTAGCCTACACTTTCCCACCCATGACCATGTTCCTTATTTGGTTTTCCTCATATTTTTCTTATTAATTTAAATTCAAGTGTTGATAAAACTACATATCTGGGGGTAGAAATGCATGCCCTTTCTGAATTTTAACATCATAGCAATGTATTTCGAGTATGAATGGCATTTTGTATTACTTTGCCACAGCCTACTTTGCCCGCTTCTTATCATGTATGGTAGGCCTACTGAAAAGTTTTGCTCATATATGTCTTATTTTAAGACTGACCTTGGTATAAACACATATATATAGGGGTAGAAAACCATGCTCCTTCTAAATTGTATCTTTTTGGCAATGTATTTTGAGTAGAAATAGCGATTTTTATCAATTTGTGGGATGTGTATGCAAATGCATCTGAAATTCAGGTGGCAGGATGGTTGGTTATGTTTTCTATTTAAACCCTGAACGTGGACGTTTCTACAGCAGGCAAAAAAATGGGACCTATAAGGTTTCCCAGTATGAGCGCCTTTGTCACTCATACTGCCTTCAGCAGTTCAGCATAACCAGACAGATTTATTGAATTAATACAATACTGACTCATATGTCTCCAGTGCATTCTAATAGTCCTGTGCTTTATTGACCATTGCATTCTTAGCAAGTACGTCTCAATCGCACAACATGTACTCATGATAAGATAAGATAAGATACTACTTTATCCATCGAGATTCACAATGTACATCAAAAGGAACTGACAATGCAAATTAAATACACAAACAGATAGAATAGGTACGTCGACATCTAGATAACATCCAGCTCTCCCAGCCGCTACCTTTACTCAATCCAGAGTGTTGCAATTTAGAATAATAACAATCAGATTTAATTATAACATCATGTCAAGTCTAGTAATGAAGCATTACACAGTACGATATAAACGAAATTGTTATGCTTTTCAGGAAAATGAGTCACAAGTCGCAAAAAATAGATTGTGAGATACCATTATATTTGAAAAGATGAGATCAAGCCGATTCCAATAGTGGTAAACATTAAGAACATTTAATAAGTATTTGTATATTTCAAGTTTGATATTTTTATTTCTGAAAAAAGTTTTTAATATTTTTGGTTGAACAATTACTAGTAAATTAGGTAAATGTACGCCAGAGGATGATCTTAGAAATACATGACTATATTTAATACACAGTCGTGAAATTTGGTTCATGTATTCATAACTCCAATATGACTAGATACTCTAAAATTGAAAACATTCCAAAAAGGAAATCTTGTGAATAAATCACTTTGAAAAATATAGATTTAGCGACTTGTGACTAATTTTACTGAAACACGTCAGATATTTTGACGTATAGGACTGAATGTATCGATATCCTACTGCTTTGATATGTATATGGGTCAGATTATCAGAAAATGTACAATTGACAGCTGTACACATTTAGCAACTTCCGCTAAATTAGGCTGCAATTTGGTCAACACTAGGTAACTTTGAGTATATTGAGCATTGCATTGATTCTAGCAATCTGTTTGGTTAGGTAGAACTGTATTTTGAACTTTATTGTCATCTGAAAGTGAAGGTTATTTGAGAAGATTGGCAAAATTGAATTCTACATTTTCTGAAAATGTGACCCATATTTACAATAATTTTAAGTCCAATCAGCACTGAGAAAACGGCCACCCGTGAGTGATAATAAATGAAGTCTCCATAGAATGTCGGAGGATCTCCGAAATAAAAATTTGGACTATTATAAAGCCAACCTTAACTGAGAGTGCAGCTTTGAATTGAAAAGCATTGGCAACTTTAGTAATCTCGGGCCGAGTGCTATTTTTAGTCTTACTGTACAGACACAATAACAATGCAAATTGTTTTCCTCGGAACTTGTCGATACTTCATGAGGAATCAGAAAAGAAGAATACAGGTTTATATTTCAGTATTACTCTTGGCCATCATGGGTAATAACATGAAATGATTTACAGGAAAGTGAGTCACAAGTGGCAAATTTCTAAAGTGTTTTATTCACAAGATTTCTTTGTAGGATTGTTCTCATCTTTGGGGGTATATACCGTTTAAGGTGGTATAAATGCATTAACCAAATTTCAGGACTGTGTATTAAATATATCTTTTCATTTATACGGTCATCTTAGAGTATATTTAGCTACTTTAAACATATGTAGTAACTGTCCATCCAGGAATGTTGCAAAGACTTTGTTTTCAAAAATAAAAATACCAAATTTAAAATATAAAAATACTTATTAAATGTCCTAGTTCTAACGACCATTGCTTGATCTCATCTTTGCAAAGATGATGGTATCCCAAAATCCAATTTTTATTCCCTAATAAAGCTCCGTTTAGGGCTTTTGCTAGTAGAGCATGCACAGTTATAGTGCACCAGCAGGCACACACATGGTGGTTCATACTCCCATTAATTAGCATCTTGATATATGTGATGTGTTTCAAGAAAATGAGTCACAAGTCGCCAAATTGATATTTTTCAAAGTGTTATTTTCACAAGATCTCTTTATTGGAATGTTCTGATTGTTAGTGGGTGTAGCACTCATAGTCATACAAACCAATGTAACAATTGAAATGTTCTGATTGTTCTGAAATTCCGGGACATTGTATTAAATATATCCTTGCGTTTTGAAGGCATCCATATGGAGTATATTTAGTTACCTTACTGGTAATTACCCATCCAGAACCATTGCAAACTTTCTTTTTCAAAAGTACAAATATCAAACTTAATTTCAATATAGGAATACTTATAGGTGTCCTAGTGTTTACTATCGTTGGAATCAGCGTAATCTCCCTTTTCCGAATATGGTGATATCTGAAAATCCATATTTTGACACTTATGACGTATTTTCTTAAAACGGATCGCATATTCCCAGACAGTGTAGACGTCACATTTTCAATTTGATCGATGTTATCCTAAGTTTCACGATTGAAACGAGACCCATATCAAAAACAGTTGTTTTGTACATCATTTTTGAGAGAGAATTGATGAAAGTGACAACTTCAGCCATTCGATCTATAATGTCAACTGCTAAAAGGTTTTTCAGGTCAAGGCTACTGACTCCTCTCTCAAAGATACCATACACTAGCCATTATTAAAGTATTAAATGTCACCAGAACATGTATATGGGTCAGATTTTCAGAAAATGTACAATTGGCAGTTCTACACATTTGGGAAATTCTCCTAAATTAGGCTGGAAATTGAAGAATAGTGGGTATATCTGAGTATATTTGGTGTCACATTTATTTATATTATCAGTTCTGTTATGTTAAACTGCATTTTGGAGCTTATTTATGTCTTAAATGTGGGTTATTTGAGAGCATTAGTGAAGGTGAATTGTACATTTTCTGAAAATCTGACCCATAATTGGAGCTCCGCACATTTTGTTGATTGTACTATAAAATATAGGCTGAGAAATGATATATACAAGGTGTATCTAAGTGTAGGCCTATTTTGGTGTTCTGTGCATACGAACCAAGTGTTCGGATATGTTGAATTGAAGTTTAAACCTCATTTGTTGCAGGAAAATGAGTGACAAGTCCCTAAACCTAATTCTATAAATATGTTTGCTTAGGTTGAACTGTATCTTGAACTTTATTTTCGTCTGAAATTTGGGTTATTTGGTAAGATTGGCGAAGTTGAATTGTACATTTTCTGAAAATCTGACCCATGTGTTTGTCCTGGATAGCGACAGGTGTGAGACCTGGTACCAAGGGAGGGAAGTGTGAGGTGAAATACCAGCTACACATCATACACGCGTCTGACCTGACGACTGAATAATCTGATTTAGATTCAGGCTGTAAGAATATGTACAATTGGCAGCTCTACAAATTTAGTCATTTCTCCTAAATTAGACTGAAATAATATAAATAGTAGTTATATTTGAGTATATAGGATTAAATTAGGATAGGATTAGATCAAATTGTTTAACCTTTTAAAGAACAGATATCACAGGTCAAATGGGTAAACATGGAGAATTAATACATTGTGTCTATATCACTATTGTTTCATCATTACATATCATACGGGTCAGATTTTCGGAAACTATACAATTGGTAGCTGTACACATTGAGTAAATTCTGCAAAATTAGGCTGAAATTTGGTCAATACTCGGTTAATTCGAGAATATTCGGTATTGCATTGATTCTAGCAATCTGTTTGGTTAGGTTGAACTGTATCTTGAACTTTATTTTCGTCTGAAATTTGAGTTATTTGGTAAGACTGGCGAAGTTGAATTGTACATTTTCTGAAAATGTGACCCACACACGTGTCTGACCTGAGGACAGAATAATAATTATAAATTGAAACGTGTTTCAGGAAAATGAGCCATAAGTCGCAAAATTGATATTTTTCATAATGTTTTATTCACAGAATGTCTTTATTATTGAAATGTTCTGATTGTTCTGAAATTTCAGGACATTGTATTAAATATATCCTTCCGTTTTGAAGGCCTTCGTATGGAGTATATTTAGTTACCTTACTGGTAATTACCCACCCAGAAACATTGCAAACTTTCTTTTTCAAAAATAAAAATATCAAACATAAAATATAGAAAATCTTATTAGGTGTCCTAGTGTTCTCTCCTAAACTAGACTGAACTAATATAAATAGTAGTTTTATTTAAATATATAGGATTGGTTAAATTGTTAAACCTTTCAAGAATAGATATAACACTGCTCAAATGAGTAGAAATGTAGAATTAATACATTGTGTCTCTATCATCTTGCTTCATCATTACATATCATGCACCGTGTTCCTGGTAGTTGGGCTAAATGGGTCAGGTTTTCAGAAAATTCGCCTTTACCAATCTTCTCAAATAACCCAAATTTCAGACAAAAATAAGGTTCGAAATACAGTTCAACCTAACCAAACAGATTGCTAGAATCGATTCAATGCCGAATATTCTCGAATTTACCTAGTTTTGATCAAATTGCCGCCTAATTTAGCAGAATTACTCAATGTGTACAGCTGCCAATTGTACATTTTCTGAAAATCTGACCCAAATGTGTTGTGAGTGGTTTCCTCGTGCTGCTGGTGTCGGCCAAAAACATAGGGGTCAGATCTTCAGAAAATGCATAATTGGCAGATCAACACATTTAGTAAATTCGGTTAAATTAGACTAAAAAATGGTCAATGCTACTGCTAGGTCCATCTGAGTATATTTGACATTGCCTTGATTGAAGCAATCTGTATGGTTGCGTTGAACTGAATTTTTCATCATTTTATCTTAAATTTGGGTTATTTGAGAGGATTGGTGAAGGTGAATTGCACATTTTCTGACAATTTCACCCGTAGGTTAAGAACGTACATGAAATCAATACCAGGGCAGCAAAATAAGGGAAAATAAGGATGATTTTGAATAGCTATATATCCAATAATATTGGATATATAGCTATTCAAATGTGATCCCAAAATCCCTTTTTCTACTCATCCTTATTATATAGTCTTCAGATCGGGCAGATCTATTGATGCTAGTAGCAACGCTAAACACCAACAACTTGAAAACACTCCAACAAAGAAAACTTGTAAATAAAACACTATCAATTTTGTGACTCATTTCCTTGTAACGAATCACAGAAGTACATCAAGTCATGTTGATAGTGGATGTATGCGTTGGCCTACACCACAGGTCTAACTACTTGTGACCTAACTAGATCACGTGGTCAATAATTGCAGTTATCCCAGAATGCAGTGGGGCTGGGCAGTCAGCTAAGTGTCCACATCACTACCAGATTGTCCGGGCGGCATTCTGGGCAAATACAGTTACTCCACTTTAGCCCGGCCAATATGGCGGCCATTTTCTCCATCATTCCTTACTAATTTAGTCTTTTCATGATAGACGCTATGAAGACCAAATTTGAACTGCTGACACTGACCAAATAGTCTGTTATAATGACCAAATAGTCCATTGATATAATGCCCAAATTGTCCATTGATATAATGACCAAATAGTCTATCATAATGACCAAATAGTCCATTGATATAATGAACAAATAGTCTGCTGATATAATGACCAAATAGTCTATTGATATAATGACCAAATAGTCCATTGATATAATGACCAAATAGTCTACTGATATAATGACCAAATAGTCTATTGATATAATGACCAAATAGTCTATTATTGATATAATGACTAAATAGTCTATTGTTAAATTGACCAAATCGGCTCGTGGCATGCGAGTGTCATGCGTTCGAACCCTGGTGCGGCCGCGCTATCGCTCTCGGCCTGCCAGGCACTAGTGGAAGAACAGCTAACGCTGAACTAGCCCTGGTAAAAAAATTTAAAAAGAAAAAAAAAAAAAAAAAAAATAGTCTATTGATATAATGACCAAATAGTCTATTGATATAATAATCACATATTCTATTGATATAATGACCAAAAAGTCTATTGATATAATGACCAAATAGTCTATAGTTGATATAATGACCAAATAGTCTTATGATATAATGATCAAATAGTCTATTGTTGATATAATGACCAAATAGTCAATTGATATAATGACCAAATAGTCAATTGATATAATGACCAAATAGTCTATTGTTGATATAATGACCAAATAGTTTATTGATATAATGACCAAATAGTCTATTATAATGACCAAATAGTCTATTGATATTATGACCAAATAGTCTATTGATATAATGACCAAATAGTATATTGATATAATGACCAAATAGTCTATTGATATAATGACCAAATAGTCTATTGATATAATGACCAAATAGTCTATTATTGATATAATGACCAAATAGTCTATCATAATGACCAAATAGTCTATTGATATAATGACCAAATAGTTTATTGATATAATGACCAAATAGTTTATTGGTATAATGACCAAATAGACTATTAATATAATGATTAAATAGTCTATTGATATAATGACCAAATAGACTATTAATATAATGATCAAATAGTCTATTGATATATATTAATATTGATATTTTTTAGAGCACATTCAATTACTTTCCTGTGTTTCCTTTCCAATTGTAAATGTACTTGAAAACCTGACAATATAGTGTTTAACTATTTTTTTCTTAAAAAGGTGATATTAAGAAAATTCCAACAATATAATTTCAATTATCAATATATACTATGAGAAATTGGGAATTGCTTTTTGGTGTGGACATTAGTAATACATACTCTAAGATTATAAACAGGTTGATCCTCCAGATCAAAGCTTATATCCACAGGCAAACATTGTCAGATTTACCCTGACCGATATTGAAGGTAAAAGAGAGGAGAAGAAAATATGGGATCGTCTGGCAGCAGACATTGAAGAGTTTATTGACAACCAAGAATCTAATTTCCCCTTGATACTTGCTAATAGGGCGACCCCACTAGAGGAAAAATACCGGTGACAAAGTTTTGTGTTGCCCACTAACATCAGTTCATTTCATGTTTGCAATGAAAGCGCAAATGGAGGAGTGTCAGATGTGTTGCCTCATTCTATGGAAACTGTTGTTTCTGTATGGATATTTGTTGCAACAAATTAGTGGGCAACAACAAAATTGTCAGCGCCGTTTTTTCTCTCTAGTGGAGTCCAACCTGTATTTGGGTTGAAAAATTAAAAGTGGAAGTCTTTTTTCTCAGAAGCGATTACACAAATGACATTTTGAAACGCCAGAATCTGTGGACTTTTGATTTTGCTAGTATAACCCCCCCCCCCTCCTGTGGGTGTGCTAGATCACTGTTGACTAGGCTCAGAGCCTCCCTGATTAGATAAGAACTGTATGTCAGTGATTGGACGCCTACTACGCTAATGGCTTTCTTCATGTATGATAAGAGTTTAATGGCAGTTTGGAGGGACTCTCAACTCTGAGCCTAGACTGTGAGAGCTTGTCCCTCAGTTTGGAGGGACTCTCAACTCTGAGCCTAGACTGTGAGAGCTTGTCCCTCAGTTTGGAGGGACTCTCAACTCTGAGCCTAGACTGTGAGAGCTTGTCCCTCAGTTTGGAGGGACTCTCTCAACTCTGAGCCTAGACAATATACACAAGCTCCCAGCACAAGAGTTCCGAGTAAACCGCTGGTCGGTAAGATCTAAACATAGGAGATTTTGCTGGAATAAAATCTGTCCAATAAAGTCTTGATTTCTAGTGAAGTAGGCCTATTTGATGAAAAATAAATGATTCATGAGTTAGATTCTTCACAGTACATTCGGACATATCGCATGAGTGAAATCATTTATCATATTTCACTGTTAATCATTAGCAGAACAATCTAGAACATACATCATAATCTGTATTCATTTTCCTGACATTTAGTATAAGAGAAATCCTTAATTATCGCTCACAGTAAATCAATCCCAGTGCAATCTAGCACACCATCTATCAAGCCATTTGTATGTTTTCCTTATCTCAGGATTGTCTCCGAGCGATAATAAGGGTAGGTCAACGTGCTAGAGATTCTGCTGAGTCATGCTTATGATTCTTTTAAAAATAATTTTTCCGCCACCAAGTAATTAACCTCCGTCCCAGCAACGCCATCTATCGCGTCAGAGATGCAAACAAAGTCACGTGTCAAGCTCACGTGACTGACAATCATGGGACGCATGCGCAATTAAGCCTAGATGAGTCTGGGCAAGTGTTTCCGGTAATGGAGGGGCAGGGAGAAGGTCAAGCAGGTGAAGGTCTGGCATGGGGATCGCCCAGTGCGCATGTCTGTCCCCTAGCGGCGATCAGGCGATTGATATTTGTTGCAGTTTTGCTGCTTTTGATTGCCAATTATTTAAAACGCCTGTTTCAATTTTGCGAAAGGTTGTTATGAGACTGAGAGTAACAATGAGAGATGAATATTTGGTAACTTTTATTGTCCATCTCTTTAGACTGCATCCTTTTAATTAGTTTTTTAGCGCTATGATGATCTTGTTTTAAGATACGAAATCCAATAATCTTAAACATGATCATATTTCTATCCTCTCTCTCGCCCATGTATCGTCTTACATGTCGGCCAATTAGCTGAGTGCTTGTTATTTTCATGGTTATTTTCACTAAAGAATTCTGCCCACTGCCTATCTCTCTCTCTCTTACTGTCTCTCCTCTTTGTCTGTCTGTCTCCCCCTCTCTCTCTACCCTCTTGTGTCCCCTGTTCGAATCCCATGAGCGGCTTGCCAGAGCATCATTTTACCTGCCACCCAGTGCACGTCCACTGATACGAAAGGCCGGCCATGTGTATAGCTATCAACGCATATGGGTCAGATTTTCAGAAAATGTACAATTGTCAGCTCTACAAATTTGGTAACTTCTGCTAAATTAGACTGTTATATATACTAAATGTTATGAATATCTGAGTAATTCTTGCATCGTGATGATTAAAACTATTTCCTCCTTCGCCGCAAACTGCATTTTAAACGTTTTCCTCTTAGATTTGGATTATTTGGGATTTGGGAAGGTGAAATGTACATTTTCAGAAAACCTGACCCATGTTAAAGATCCATTGCTAATAATTGAAAAGAGTAGGGTATCGTACCATGTTAGCATGTTTCCTCTCTCGTCTCAATATGACCAGAATATATATCTAGCATTGACCATTCATCAGTGTAATAATTGATTAAATGTGTAAATCTGCCAATTGTACATTTTCTGAAGGTCACGATTCATTCATGTATTATTAAACACATTTACCTTTAAACAGTCGGTATGTAAAGCTCCTCCCTCTCCTGCCTCTGCTTCGTCTACTTTCTCTTCTTCCTCTCTCTCTTGCCCTCCGTCCTCTCTCTCTTTCGCCCTCTCCCCACTCCTCTTCCCCTTTCTCTTTCATCCCTCCTCTCTCTCCTTTCTCCTCTCTCTTCCTCTCTTCTCTCCCCCCACCCCTCCTCTCTCTTTATCCGCCCCCATATCTCTCTTGTCTCTTCCTCTATCTCCTCTCTCCCCTTCTCCCCCCCCCTCCTCTCTCTTCCTCTCTCCCATCTGCCTGTCTCTCCCTCTCCTCTCTCCCCCTCCCTTCACTTCCCAAATCTCTCCTCTTGAGACATTATCAACTTAACACATGGAGTATAAACTTCCAAACACGTTATACTTAGTGTCAGCTAGCCATCTCAGACAACCGAGTATATTAGCAGTGTATTGTAAAGAAGACTAAGGGTTTTTAGCCCATAGGTTCAGTAAGATGAAGAAGTGAGACAAGAAGTCCGAGGTTGTAGTTCGTCTGGATTCGGCCTAGGCGGTGGTGACTCAGCGAGTAAGTACCGAGTAAGGTCCGAGTAGTCACTTTATTTTATACTCCAAAATCATGAATAATTCATACAATCAAACCCAGGAAATATTCCACTGGCTCTTCCCCTTCCCTCTAATTGGTTGAGGGAGAGAGAATCTTCCTTGCCCACACGCCGACCTCTGCTCCCCAGGCAGAGACCATAAATGGAGTGCATGCAAGTTGGATCCCTCTCCTCAGCCTTCCCCCTCCCACCCCTTACTCATAGATCCCATGGCTCGTGCCAGCCCCCCCCCCCCTCCCTCTCAGCCCTTCCCCCCTCTTGATAAACCCAGAGCAGTGTATAAGTAATTAGGTCGGGCTGGGGGAGGTGGGGTGAGCCCTGAGTGGCTCATCTCCCCCTCCCTCCTGGCCAGGCCATGTGTGGCGTGCATGCCCCGACCATGATCAGGGCTAAATAGGTCGGATCTTGGATCTAAAGATTCCAATTCTTTACATTCGTCCCATATTTTATTTTTGTTGAAAGCTTTCTTTCGAACAAAATATCCAGCCACTGATCAACCCAGTCCAACCAAACAAGAGAAATAGAAATAAGGTTACATAATTTACACACACAAAGTCATAAAAAGGGTAAAGTAAAAGTATTATAAATTATTATATCTGTAGACCTAACGGGTCAAGATAGAAAGTTTCCAAAGGGAGTGGCTCTATTAAAAGGAGTGTTCATTTATATCAGAGGCCATCACCCTGCACTAAAAAGTCTTTTAGTCGAATATTATGTAAGAGAAGTCTCTGCGTTTTTAAGTGTGCTTCTGAACACTGTTAAATGTCTTCCTTTGTACGGAGCTAGTACACACAAAGTTCTCCAATACGGTCGTCACCGCCGTCTCCTCTGCCCGGCCGGTCAGCCGAGGCCCCCGCTGGACCTCGTCGCTGACCGACAGGACGCCCGCCTCTTTCTCTCTCCTCCTTTGGCCATGGAGAGTGAGAGCGGTTGGGTAGTCAACACTACAATATTTCCATTTTTAACCTCAAACGCTACAGAACACATGTCGACTTTACTGTAGCATCACGTATAAACTCTTATTACTTGGAAAAATACCTCTTCAAAGCAGAATGGTCGGAGACAAGGTGAGGGCTTCGATTCCATGGTGCTTCCTCTCAGGCTCCTCTGTCTCGACCGATTCTGTTTGTGTAAAAACAACTTCTCACAATGAGAGTTGAAATAAAAAAAATACCTTTTTGGGCTGGATCCTTGTCCACGGATTCCACCATTTCCTCCCGAGAGAGAAAATGGATTTCACCCAGGTATACTACTCTGTGTTCTGTGATCTCCCTCGCACCCGAGAAGAGGACAGAACAAATATTAATAGTAAATATTAAACAAGAGTAAGTTACAGACAAGTTCAAAAAGTGTTTGTTACCCCAGAGAAACCCAATAAACATTGGTAGACTAATTATTTCATCCTGGTCAGTCCGAAATTGGCAGCGTAATATGGTGAGGCGGGGGAGGGGGCAGGGATATGCTCGAGGGAACGAGAGCCAGTCCTAGCGCCTGGAGTGGCCTCTCCCTCCTCTCGATCTAGGTCTTGGAGGGCTAGGGCTACAGGGTGGTGGGTTGGGGGTCCTATTGGGATATTCTCTCGGGGCTTAAGGTTTCTCAGACAACACAAAAGGCTGACTTTGCCTCTTGGGGCGAGCCCTTTTCGGCGGAGGTAGATTATTCCCAGGGTCATGACTCCTAGGAGAGTGGGGATGAGAGTGGCTATACCCCAGATAGAACTTTCAGACCAAGGGGTGGAGGAGATCAGGGGGGAAACGGGTTTAGGAAAATCTGTCAGGGCTAGTAAGGGTATTTCAGCTCTTGGCAGGAAAGTCAATTGCTGATCCAAATGGGGGTAAAGGGATAATTTGCCATAAGTCAGATTAAACCCAGGGAGGGGCATAATCTTGGGGATGGGGAGTGTTATATGGGACTCATGGCGTTGGATGCTACTCACACGCCAATCCTTTCCAACCAGGAGACAACCGCCTTCTAAAATCACCCTGGCATGCCGATGATACGTTTGTATCACTGGTTTTTGCCCAGGGCACCTCAAGATTGTTTCCAGAGGTTCATAAATAGCCAGAATTACAGAAGAAATGGACTCTCCCTCTCTAAACACTTGGTTTGTTAAGTTATTTCTTTTCACAATCTGCGCCTTACAAAGGTCTGGCTTTTTACCTAAAATAATATTTGTTTCGCAGGTCGGGGTTAGATGCTCTATTGCAGCTGAGCAAATCTGGGGTTCAAACCCGATACAATGCTGAGGAAGAAATGACGCGCTGGATATGCTATCTAGGGCCACCTCCTCTTCTCCTACCAACTTTCTCAGGTGGTCAGCACCATATGGGACCGGAAAATACTTTAATCTATAGTGTAAAAATTGAGTGCCTGAAACTGCCGGAATTACTGTCTGGTATATTAGCTCCTGTTCGCCGTCTAATAATAGTCGAACGTTCAGGTGTCTATAATACCAGCGGTTATCTTGTGGGGTGTAATGTTTCCCTTCTTGTAATTTAGACAATATTTCTGATAAGTAGGCCAGTGGTAAAATCTGGTCTGTTAAGAATCCCCTTTCCAGCTGAATGCGCTGGCGATAAAATAATTCGTTTTGACGGTGGTAATTTTCCACCGCCCTACTCACTCGCTGCAATAGAATATCCACTTCCCTTTTCATATGAATTCTGTGAATATCTTTACTGAAACCATTTAACTGTGTTAGAATGTCTGCCACTTGGCGGGAGATGTTACTTGCTGCAGCTTGGAGCTGCGCGATGTCCAAGCGGTTCTCTGTCATGTAGAGCCTTGTCTGATTCAACACCGACACCATCTCTTCCTGACAATGGGCCAATGCGCTCTCGCTAGCCTGAGCTTCTTGTACTGCAGACCTTAATTCGTTCACCTGTCCTACAGTAGCGGTGCCAAACAAGGCACGGCTTAGCGAGCCCACAAAATTGAATGGGCCTCTCTTCCTTCGGGTGTCTTGTTGGACTGGTGTTGGAATCTCTGCCTGGAGGAAACCCATGTGCTCCTCCCAGGCACTGACATCTCCGTCTCCCACAACCTCCGCCTGTCTGAGTTCTCCAATTCGCCTCCTTAGGACGGAGACCCAAGCACTGACAGGAGGGGGCGTGGGGGGGTGTAGAACGATCACTGTTGTCCAAGTCGCGGTCAGGGCTCTGACCTCCCCTTCCTCATACACCAACACCCCTTCCTCCTCAAACAAATCGCCATTAGCCATCATAGCCAGGGTGATTATGAGGAGGGACTGGAAGGTGCAGGTTGAGAGAAGTCCGTCACTGGTGGTGCCCCTGGGTCGAACTCCCATGGTTGGGGCTGTGGTGGGGGTGACGGTGGGGGTGGGGGTGTAGGTGGTGGTGATGGTGGTGGCGATGGTGGGGGTATACAGGGCAGCTTCCTCGGCCTCTGCACGGGTGAAGTGGGCGTGGCTGGGTTTGGTGAGGAGTCAGGCCTTTCCCTCTTAGTAGAGCCTAGAGGGTGGAACACTTTGATCCTCTTTTCAGTGCATTCAGAGGTGGTGGTCAAAGCCTTGGGTTTAGGGCACTTGGTTGGGGTCTCTATCCTCCCTCTTTTTGCCCTTGACCTTGTAACAGGACCTGGTGGTGGTGTGCGCGGGGGAGCAGTCTCCACAGCAACGGCTGGTGGCAGGGGTCGGCGCAATGTAACTGGCTTAGGTGAAGCCAGTACTAGCACCTTCTCCCTCGGCGGTCGCTGCTGGGGTGGGCGTGGCACTTGTTGTGGTTGAGGTGGGCGTGGCACTTGGTCCTCGTCCTCCACATGCATGTGCTCGTCCTCTGGTTGCTCTGCTCTCGCTTGGTCTTCCTGTTCTATCTGAATTGGAGGAGGCATGTTTGGTATGGGTAAATAAACAGTGTCGGGCACTGCCCTAGGCTGGGGTGGGGGAGGTGGTGGAACATGAACTTGTTGAGCTTTTTGGGCTTGTCTCCGAGCCTTATTTCTCTTTCCTTGACCCGCCCTCGGTTGCCTAGTTCTCAGTATATCCCATTCTATTTCCCCAGATACCATTTTTACCCTATCCCTATTTATACGCCTGCGTTCACCCTGGGGTCCCCTCATAGTTAGGGTGGTACCCCTTATCCCCGTTATTACATAACCATGATCCCACTTGGGATCTAATGGAGCGCTGGTGCCTGATAGCACCACCACATGATCCCCTATTTTTAGATCCTTTGCATTTGCTCTGGCCCTTAATCTCTCATAATTAGCCACTCTACTGGCCTCAGTGCGCTCAGCCGCTTCTCTGAACGCATCTGTTAAGGCCTGTAGGCGCTCACTGAGTACGGCATCTTCTGTTCCCTCTGGAGTGGGGAATATTTTAGAAAAGGGATATCTTGGATTGGTGCCAAAAGTTAAAAAATATGGTGTAAAACCAGTTACACAAGAAGTGGAGACTCTATGTGCCCAGAGGGTTGGACCTAAATGGCTCTCCCACTCTGCTGGTCTTGCATTGATGAATTTTCTTAGTATATTTTTAAAGGTTTTGTTAAATCTTTCAATTTTACCATTTGTCTGGGGATGAAAAGCTGTAGAATGCCTTACTTCAGTGCCTATGGATTTAAGGTACCCTTCCACTTGCTGGTTCATAAATTCGAGTCCCCGGTCGGTGATGAGCACCTCTGGGGGGCCATACCTAGGGACATATTCATTAGCCAGATAATCAGCAATGTTTTTAGCTGCTTTGGAGGGTATGGGTTTGACTTCTACCCAGCCAGTTGCGTGATCTATTACAGTCAAGATGTATCTATTACCTTTATCAGAGACCGGGAAGGGACCACAGAGATCCATTCCCAGTATCTGACCAGGGTATTTTGCTATTGGCATCGCAGTAGGAGGTACACGCGCCCTACCCACTCTGTTTACAGCACACCTAGCGCATCGGATTAAGACATTATAGGTATCTCTTCTCATGGTGGGCCATTTATAAGCCTCTTGGATCCTATCTAGGGTCTTCCTCATGCCCTGGTGGCCTACTTCAGTGTGGGCGCGCCTCACTACTCTATGCCTAGCTGAGGGTGGCAGGACCAGGCGGGGGTAGGCTGGCTTGCCTGGGGGAGGGGTGAGAGTAAAAAGCATGCCATCAATTATGGTGTAATCCCCCTCATCCTCCATCCCCTGTTGAAATTGTTCCAACTCCCTCTGTTCTAAACGTATTTTGTCTTTCTCGAGTTTATCAAATTCCCAAGGAATTTCATCTATTTCCTCCAAGGCACAGACTTCAAGAGAACTGAGAGTCGGCCCTTCCTTCTTGGGGTTTGTTTTTATTCGAGAAAGCATGTCTGCCCGGATATTGTTTGCCCCTTTCCTATATTCAATGGGAGCCCCAAACTCTGCTATTAATACCGCCCATCTTTGAATTTTGGTGTTTTTAACTTCTCCCACAAACAGAGACTTTAAAGGCTTGTGGTCAGTGTAAATTTTGAATTCGCTACCCTGTAGATAAGGTCTGAGCTTGTTTAAGGCATACACGATTGCATAAGCTTCCTTTTCAATCGTAGCCCAATTGAGTTGTGGCCCAGAGAGTTGTTTAGAGATATACTGAACTGGCCTCTCTATGCCTTCACTATCAGACTGGACCAAAATGGCCCCAATTGCGTAATCACACGCATCGCTATAGAGACGATAAGGCTTATCCAACTGAGGGTGCGCCATTACTCTATCTGAAGTTAGTAATTCCTTCAGCGTTTCAAATGAGCTTTGCTGCTCTTCCAACCATTCGAACCTGGCATACTTTCTGGTAAGTTTGACCAAAGGATGAGCTACCTTAGCATAATCTGGGATACATTGACGGTAATACCCAGTCATTCCTAGCAAGGAGCGAATTCCGCTCACATCCTCTGGAGGTAGCATATCCCTGATAGCACTACATTTATCTGGGTGGGAATTAATTCCATCTTTTGAAACTTGGTAGCCGAGGAGATCTACCTTCTCTTGTTTGAAAATACATTTACTCTTTTTGACTGTAATTCCGTATTCTTCTAATTTATCAAACACCAGAGCCAAATGGTGATCATGCTCCTCTTCAGATTTGGAATAGATTACAATATCATCTATGAAAGTCATGCAAAATTTGCCAATAAATTCCGAAAACATTTTGTTCATGGCCCGTTGGAAGACGGCTGGTGCGTTAGTGAGTCCAAAAGGCATCCTACGGAATTGAAATAGGCCCCTATGGCACACAAACGCTGTCTTTTCCATGCTATCCGGGTCCATCTCTACCTGCCAGTAGCCGCTTTTTAGGTCGATGGTGGAAAAGACAGTTGATCCTGCTAAACTGTCAAAAATATCTTGAATATTTGGAAGTGGATGAGCATCCTTTTTGCTTACAGAGTTTAGTTTTCTGAAGTCGACACAAGGTCTATTGCTCCCATCTTTCTTTGGGACCAACAATATCGGGCTTCCCCATGCTGAGCTGCTGGGTTCTATCACTCCCAGCTCCAGCATTTCATCTAATTCTTTATCTACAAGTTTTCTCTTGGCCAGGGGCAAACGATAGGGGCGTTGATTAATTGGGCGCGCATTTCCAGTATCTATGTGCATTTTCACATCTTTAAAGGTACCTAATTTTCCCTGTTTTCCTATGCCAAAAACAGCGGGGTGTTTTTCTTCCCATGCTTCTGCCTCTGTGTGGATAGAGGCGAATTCTTGATCTGCACTACCCACTTGTTGCCTTCTGTAACTTTTTCCTTCCAAAATTACCTTTCTTTTTCTGAAGCTAATTTGGGCATCTAATATAAATAAGGCATCATCCCCCAGAAGCAGTTCATGGTGAAGTCTTCTTACAATATAAACTGGAAATGAGCTACCCCCCAAGTTAACTATCGCCTGCCCTTCAGTTTTGAGATCATGACCAGAGAGTGATTTAAGAGATTCCCCCTTTGTCAATACGAGAGGCCGATGATGGGTTTTGCAAAAGGCTCTCCATACATCCTCCCGCATTAGACTCCTTGATGCGCCGGTATCAATGAGGGCACGCATCTCCATCCCCGCCACTGAGATGGAGAGGCAGAACCTCTCATCCGGCGTTTCTATTCCCCCTGGTTAACATATTTGGCTGGCTTTTGAGTGGTAGAGGCCATCTGCATGGCCGCCACCACTGCAGCCTGTACATGTGCATAGCGGTGGGAACATTCTCTTGCGAAGTGTCCCTCCTCCCCACACTCATAACAGACATTTTTACCCCTAAACCTCTTCCCTCCTCCCTGCTTATTTTTTTCCGGTCCTGCATTATCATTTCCCTTCCCCTTCCCTTTCCCTGGGTGATTTACTACCTGAGAACTGGCGATCGGGGGTGGGGGATAGGACGTGTTGAAATATGGGGGATACATAGGCAACATGGGTGTCTGAAAGGGGTACTGGGGTGCTGCACCTGATTGGGGAACGATCACTGTGGGGTTGGATGGTTTCCCCGTCTCCATCCTCTCTACTAATTTCGTAAGGTAATTCACCTTAGACTCCAAATCAGCTATCAGCTTCCAATCTGAAGCATCTGTAGGATTTGGCCCAGAGGGGGCCATTTTCTTAGGGAGGATAGCCCCAATTTCCATTGGTTCATCCTTCCTATCCCCTCTGGTAGGTTGCCCTGCCAGAGCGAAGGTGTGAGCCGCAGCTGAGGCTTGTCTTATTGCCTCAGCCAGGGTATCAGGGCGAGCAGCAAATACGTCATGACGTATTTGCTCATCCCTGAGTCCCAACACAAAATTCCTGACCAACGTCTCTTGGACTATCTCGTGGTCTAGGTTATCCACGCTGTAAGCCCTCTGAGACGCTAGCTGGAACTTGCGTCCGTATTGCTTTGCATCCTCATATGGGAGCTGATAGAGATCGGTGAGCCTTGCTCGCAGCTGCTGTTCCTCCTCTTCATTCATGAAGAGGCGGAAAATCTCAGCCCTCGCCAGATCCCATGTCCTATTGGCCGGTACCTGTAGGAATCCTGCCACGCACCTCGCTAGAGGCCCGCTGGCAAGAGTTCCCAAAAGCTCTAGAGTGAGCGTATCATTCGCTACACAGTAGGCCTTTGCCCTGCTTATCCCATCTAGCCACTCTCTCAAAGTGTCCTTATTGGACCCATCATTTACTCCTAGCATGGCGCCATGGCGTTCCATGCGCCTTCTGACCTCTTTAATAGCTGCAAACCTGGCCCTCCTTTGACCCTCGTCAAGCATGGCCAAGTCCGCGGCATTGAGATCCCAATTGATGTCCGCCATGTTTTACACTTTGTTGAGAGAGTGAGAGTAAAGTAAAAAAAAGAAAACTAGATGGCACAAGGTACAGAGTTATAACCAACAGAACCCAGAACCTAGCAAAGTTTTTACCCCGAACATTGCTCACCCACTCTCCTTGTATTATGAGTGTTTGAGTGTGATCATTCTCCCAACCCTATACAGTGGCCCAGATCCACCCTCCATACATCCCATAAGTATAATTTATAAGCTCAATCAGAGTTTTAGAGTTCCACTCACCTACTCTTCCAGCTCATCCTGCCTCTCCTAGGCTATGTCTCACTTCCAGTCAGAAGATTGGGTTGTTGCTCAACTTAGCAACAAGTCCCAGAAGTGGTTCGCCAGTGTAAAGAAGACTAAGGGTTTTTAGCCCATAGGTTCAGTAAGATGAAGAAGTGAGACAAGAAGTCCGAGGTTGTAGTTCGTCTGGATTCGGCCTAGGCGGTGGTGACTCAGCGAGTAAGTACCTAGGTCCGAGTAGTCACTTTATTTTATACTCCAAAATCATGAATAATTCATACAATCAAACCCAGGAAATATTCCACTGGCTCTTCCCCTTCCCTCTAATTGGTTGAGGGAGAGAGAATCTTCCTTGCCCACACGCCGACCTCTGCTCCCCAGGCAGAGACCATAAATGGAGTGCATGCAAGTTGGATCCCTCTCCTCAGCCTTCCCCCTCCCACCCCTTACTCATAGATCCCATGGCTCGTGCCAGCCCCCCCCCCTCCCTCTCAGCCCTTCCCCCCTCTTGATAAACCCAGAGCAGTGTATAAGTAATTAGGTCGGGCTGGGGGAGGTGGGGTGAGCCCTGAGTGGCTCATCTCCCCCTCCCTCCTGGCCAGGCCATGTGTGGCGTGCATGCCCCGACCATGATCAGGGCTAAATAGGTCGGATCTTGGATCTAAAGATTCCAATTCTTTACAGTATACTAGGTTGTCAATTGGAATCGCTAGGATCAGGGTAGTCGAAAGTTCTCTAGTTTGCCCAGACAGAATACTCAAGCAACGCCTGTCATATATATGTGTCCTGAATCAGTAACGTTTTGTGGTGCTTACTGTAGATTCTTGGGAGAGGATGTGCTCCACAAGACAGACAACTAGTTGGTTTATTATCAGCAAAACCTCTCCATTCTCTTCTCGATATTGAAACCGGATTGAAACTCGGCACTCTGACTTGTCTATGTCTCAGTGCGCATGCCCAAAAGTATGTAAATGAGCTAAAAAAATGGTGCTAAACAACACCGCTAAAACTGAAGTGCCTTAGGTATATGGAGCACGTTGCAACTCCTTTGAACAAATTAATAACATGGCGCCGTAACATGATTTTTCTGGAGGTGCCACTTTAAAAAAGCTTGCTGTGAATCAATTGGCTTCCAGCCACTACTTTTAAGGTAACAAATAGGACAATAAGATATTAAAGATTGATTTTATTGTCTTCGTTAGGGGTTAGAAACTTCTACAACTCTACACAAACTACAGCAAACCTATCCACCCTGTCTGAATCGGCTCCGATCCAAAGCCCAGTAACAAAGCTGGGCTCACAAAGCTAAGTGTCAGCCTGCATCATCTAATATTATCCTTGGGTGGTGCCTATGTATAGTCTTATGTTGGACTCTATATATAACTCAATATATGGACTATACTGGCTAGGCGGGGCATATTATTCATAAGAGATGAGATATTCTTTTCTATTTTTTATAAACTGTATTCAGTCTGTCAACAAATCCATTCTGACTAGGGCAATTAACACTTTGTAAGATATATAACCCATTTTATTCCGCTTCGAGAAAACCTGCTCTGATGAGAAGAAAACAGCATTTCAGACATCTTCCTTCAAGGTAGTGACTATATCAAACTAAAAATGGTATCGATATTACCCAGAAAGATAATTTTAGATTACCCAGAAAGAACCCAGTTTTAGAATATCCGCTGTGCTATACAAATGTGGGAATGAACGAGAGAGAAGATTCCAGACAAACAGCATTTTAGACCTCCTGCATTTAGGTAGGAAACATTATTAAAAAATACTATATATCATATGGCGAGATCATTTTGTAATATCCGCGGCGTTATACCATTGTGACAATGCACCTGAAAGGAGGTGGTAAGGTGAAAACATACCTATTTCATTTCATTTCAAGAATTCTTTTATTTGTGTAGATGGTAAAATGATGAGAATAAACAGTTCCACAGTCTAGAGTTCCATTCTAAAATACAATATGCGAAGAAGCGACAAAAAGCGAGATCACATTGATTAGTAGATTATTAAATTACCAACTATATATAACCAACTACTATCTGATCCTCTTGGTAGAAATCTACACCGCTAGGTTAAACTTTGGAATTTTACATATATGGCGCTGGTAATAAGGTCAACCGAGTCAAGGGGGGTCATAATTATTGAAATTCCAAAAACTCTTCGGAAACGGCCGTTTAGCAGTGATGTGCACACCAAGGGGTTACTAGAGATGAGATTTAGATTTAGATTTAGAAAACTTTTATTGCTAATATATTAGCCAATCAGAGGAGCGCTCCAGCAATTGGGAGGATTCCAGCCCCCCTGGTGGTACTTACAATGCATGTGAGTAGAGTAACAATACCATCTCAGTCATAGACTGGCAATGTTTCAAAGTGTTTTTTTCACAAGATCTCTTTGTTGAAATGTTCTGATCTTTAGACAGTTTATTACTTATAGTCATATAAATCCATGTATCAAATTTCGGGACATTATATTAAATATATCCTTGCGTTTTGAAGGCCTTTGTATGGAGTATATTTAGTGACTTTACTGGTAATTACCCATCCAGAAACATTGCAAACGGTTTTGAGTTTTCAAAAATAAAGATATCAAACTTAAAATACAGAAATACATATTAGATATACAGAAATACATATTAGATGTCCTAGTTTTTACTATCTTTGGAATCAGCTTGATCTCCTCTTTTCAAATATGGTGATATCTCAAAATCCATATTTTGCGACTTATGACTCATTTTCCTAAAACGCATCACATATGGGTGCCTTAGCATTTGAAAAGGTAACAATGACAACAACATTCGCTCGATGAAGATTAGCTGAATTAGATTTTCCGGGGGGGGGGGGGGGGGGAGCGGGTTAAGGGGGGGGAGAAAAAAAGGGGGGGGGATAGAGGGTGGAGGAGGAAAGTCAGTAGGAGGTGACATGTTGGGTAAAAGAGTATTCACATACATTATACATATGAATCTATATAAAATATTCGTCATTCCAGATGTAAATGGCTCTAGCATTATTTTTAAATGCTTGTTGGTCTAGTGTGCGGTGGGCCACCGTGGGTAATCTATTCCAGCTTGTTGTAATTCGGTTGTGTATAGATTTTCTGATTTGTTCTGATTTTGGGGTGATTTGTTTTAATATCTTTCTTCCTTCAACAAAGTTTCTTGTGTTGATTGAGTGTAAGTCAATGTTATCTGGATTTTGAGCCCTGCGGTGACCCGCCTGCAATAGATGTAAGCGTCTACGATGTTTAAGAGGTAGTAGTTGTTTTTCAATATGCAAGTCATGGACATTGGTTCTAGGAGGAAGTCTATAAATGGTCTTTAAGATGCAGTTTTGGAGAATTTGGAGATATTAATTGGCATCTTACAACAATATATACTGGTGAGGAAATGAGGCTCAGAGAGAAGGTTGGCGAATATGAGTGGGTCAGATTTTCACAAAATGTACAATTCACCTTCACCAATCCTCTCAAATATCGCAAATTTCCCTTGCCAGATATATTTGTTGAATATTTTCATCTGGACGTATCAAAGGAGAGAACATGAATACATATATTCATACATACAAGCATTTATTACAGTGGATTGTTATAACTCAACCACAAATTAAATATTAAAGCCTGATATGTGACCAGGATTATGTTCAACATCGCTCATCGCTCACTTATTTACTAATATTTGCTAATAAATGACCCTCCCCATATTTAAGCTGCCTGCCTAGGCTGGGGGGGGGGGGCAGGGAGGGGGATTTACTCTAGGATTAACCATGCTTTCTAGCATATTTCCAGGCATGTTTCTGTTCCTTGACATGATTTTGCTTGCTATTTTATATGAAAATGTACTTGTGACCGAGGGGGTTACAGGACCTGAATGAGGGTATATAAGACGAGGGGTTCTGGTTGTACAGGCAGACTTGCTCCTGACTTCATTGCTGCTACACACCAGAACCTTCTCCTTAGGCTCTCAGTCAGGGATTGTACTTGTCTTGGTATTATATACTTGATATACCTTGGAAATACACATCTTTGAAACTGAATTGACTATGTGAGTTGTGTTATACTTATTGAAACCTTCAGTGATCAGGTCTAAAGTTATATTTGAATAGTAACTGCTAGTAATACGTCATTCCTAGTAGTATGATTTGCTATAGTCATATTTACATATAGTATATGTGTTGCTATATCCATTCCACATATTCCTAGAGATATTACCTATAACTATTGCCCATGCTAATTATGTCGCAGGGAATATGTCTTTGATGGCGATGTGTGGAAGAAGGAATGCCATTACTTCTGATTAATCTGCCACTGCCTGATAGAAACAACAGGTGGATCATGACATTGACTCCGGTACGTCCCTCATGGTGACACTAACCCTTATTTTACCAGTCTCTCCCCCCCCCCCCCCCCAACACTATTCCAAGACACGGATGCAGTGAGGCATATGAGAATGGGGGTGAAGCGGTGAGCTTAATGACTAAAACAACTGATTCACCTATAACCTGCACAACCACTGAATGACTTTCTGGCTCTTCTTGTGAACTTTTTTTTTTTTTTAAAGACATTTTATTGAGCTGGTTTCAATGTTTTACATAGATAATCTCACAGATTCAAGGGAAAAAATGTTAACTTTCAATGATATAGTAAAATTTTATAATAGTTTAAATTTTTAACATTTATATAGCAGCTTGAACCGACGTAAATTACATAGAGTGGTCGGGTTCGGATACCTTTTGGAGTTATGTGCTCCTGAATCAGAGTATGTACAGTACAGTATTTTTGTTTTTTTGTTTTTTTTACCATTAGGCACCTCACGTCAGTGCAAGATTATCAGACAGTATCTTTGTACAGTATACGATTAATAAAAGCAACAAGGTTACAGAGATCTTGACAATTTAGACAATCTTGACAATTTATATACCCGAGTTTGAGTCTCATAAGTTCCCGCCAGATCTGACAACCCTTTAGTCGCTTTGTTCAAACTCTGTGCCAGGAATAGAAAGAAAAACAATATCTACAAAAAAAAATGTCTTACAATGTGCCATGGGAGAGAAAGAAAATTGAAAACAATATACATTTGATGTTTTATTCACAAGATGGATTTGTGGGAATGTTTTCATTTTTGAGGTGCTTAATGCTATGTGTAGCATGAATATATGGACCAAATGTCGAGACAGTGTATTGAATATATCCATGTATTTCTAAGGTAATCCTATAGAGGATATTCAGCTACTTTACTGATAATCATCCACCCAAGAATACCGCAAACTTTTTTTTCAAACATAAATATATAACACATGAAATAATTATAGAAATACTTTTAGATATCCTAATGTTTATTATCATTGGAATCAACTTGATTTCACGGTTTCAAATAATTATTCGCGACTTGTGACTCATTTCCCTGTAACACATCACATATCTACAATAGCTCGAAGCCATTCTCGTCTAACTGTGTTATCGTTTTCCCTTTTCCTGATATAGTCTGTCTCTGTTAACATGGAAGGAGAGGGGTGGGCGCTATAATTTCTTAACACTTTCCCCGATGAGCCTGATCGCATTTGTTGTTGGAGGCGAGGGTTAATGGATTCCCCCGATACGGTTGATCGCTTTTGTGGTGAAACAAGAGAATAAGGGACTCATTAGGTGGCTCTCTCCCCAGCAGTACAGCAATATGTACAAGAGAATAAGGGACTCATTAGGGAGCTCTCTCCCCAGGAATACAGTGATATGTACAAGAGAATAAGGGACTCATTAGGTGGCTCTCTCCCCAGCAGTACAGCAATATGTACAAGAGAATAAGGGACTCATTAGGGAGCTCTCTCCCCAGTAATACAGTGATATGTACAAGAGAATAAGGGACTCATTAGGGAGCTCTCTCCCCAGTAATACAGTGATATGTACAAGAGAATAAGGGAATCATTAGGGAGCTCTCTCCCCAGCAATACAGTGATATGTACAAGAGAATAAGGGAATCATTAGGGGGCTCTCTCCCCAGCAATACAGTGATATGTACAAGAGAATAAGGGAATCATTAGGGGGCTCTCCCCAGCAATACAGTGATATGTACAAGAGAATAAGGGAATCATTAGGGAGCTCTCTCCCAAGCAATACAGTGATATGTACAAGAGAATAAGGGACTCATTAGGGAGCTCTCTCCCCAGCAGTACAGCGATATGTACAAGAGAATAAGGGAATCATTAGGGGGCTCTCTCCAGCAATACAGCGATATGTACAAGAGAATAAGGGAATCATTAGGGGGCTCTCTCCCCAGCAATACAGTGATATGTACAAGAGAATAAGGGAATCATTAGGGGGCTCTCCCCAGCAATACAGTGATATGTACAAGAGAATAGGGGAATCATTAGGGAGCTCTCTCTCCAGCAATACAGTGATATGTACAAGAGAATAAGGGACTCATTAGGGGGCTCTCTCCCCAGCAATACAGTGATATGTACAAGAGAATAAGGGAATCATTAGGGAGCTCTCTCTCCAGCAATACAGCGATATGTACAAGAGAATAAGGGAATCATTAGGGGGCTCTCTCCCCAGCAATACAGTGATATGTACAGGAGAATGAGGGAATCATTAGGGGGCTCTCTCCAGCAATACAGCGATATGTACAAGAGAATAAGGGAATCATTAGGGGGCTCTCTCCCCAGCAATACAGTGATATGTACAAGAGAATAAGGGAATCATTAGGGAGCTCTCTCCGCAGCAATACAGTGATATGTACAAGAGAATAAGGGAATCATTAGGGGGCTCTCTCCCCAGCAATACAGCGATATGTACAAGAGAATAAGGGAATCATTAGGGAGCTCTCTCCCCAGCAATACAGTGATATGTACAAGAGAATAAGGGAATCATTAGGGGGCTCTCTCCCCAGCAATACAGTGATATGTACAAGAGAATAAGGGAATCATTAGGGGGCTCTCTTCCCAGCAATACAGTGATATGTACAAGAGAATAAGGGAATCATTAGGGGGCTCTCTCTCCAGCAATACAGTGATATGTACAGGAGAATAAGGGAATCATTAGGGGGTTCTCTCTCCAGCAATACAGTGATATGTACTAGAGAATAAGGGAATCATTAGGGGGCTCTCTCCAGCAATACAGCGATATATACAAGAGAATAAGGGAATCATTAGGGGGCTCTTCCCAGCAATACAGTGATATGTACAAGAGAATAAGGGAATCATTAGGGGGCTCTCTCCCCAGCAATACAGTGATATGTACAAGAGAATAAGGGAATCATTAGGGGGCTCTCTCCCCAGCAATACAGCAATATGTACAAGAGAATAAGGGAATCATTAGGGAGCTCTCTCCCCAGCAATACAGCGATATGTACAAGAGAATAAGGGTATCATTAGGGGGCTCTCCCCAGCAATACAGTGATATGTACAATAAGGGAATCATTAGGGGGCTCTCTCCAGCAATACAGTGATATGTACAATAAGGGAATCATTAGGGGGCTCTCTCCAGCAATACAGTGATATGTACAATAAGGGAATCATTAGGGGGCTCTCTCCAGCAATACAGTGATATGTACAATAAGGGAATCATTAGGGGGCTCTCTCCAGCAATACAGTGATATGTACAATAAGGGAATCATTAGGGAGCTCTCTCTCCAGCAATACAGCAATATGCCAAATATTTCCCAGCTTTGTTTTGAATCAGGAGATGACTACAAGCTTGATAAAATGGCATTCTTTCTCGCCTCATGACAAATCAAAGAAAATGTGCCGCGTCCACGTTGCTGGAACTGCACTTTAGTTAGAAATCGGTACCTGCTAGAAGACCTGGAAGACTTTCAGAGTCTTATGACCATTTTCTCCATTTTTCTCATTTCTCCCATTATAACCAGAGCCTCAAATGAACAATTCATTCAATTCAATTTAATTAAAAGCAAGCCGACTGCACAGAGTGTCAGAGTTCACGATAACACTTGTAATCTAATACAGTTCACATACAAATCTAATTCAATTCAATTCTTTATTTTTGAAACTCGGCTCATCATTTTGCCAAGATCTCCATATTTGATTCAAATTGTTTTGTTTGGGTTGGAGTTATATTTCTGTGTGTTTTTCCTTATCCTGTTGTATGAACAAACACAATTTTAACATCTTAATATTCTCCAATAGGGGACTTGCATGGCTGCTATATGGGTCAGAATTTCAGAAAATGTACAATTCGCCTTCACCAATCCTCTCAAATAACCCCCATTTAAGACAAAAATGAGCTTCAAAATGCAGTTTAACATAACAGAACTGATACTTTAAATCAATGTCATACCAAATACCAAATATACTCAGATATACCTGGTATTCTTCATTTTTCAGCCTAATTTAGGAGAATTTTCTAAATGTGTAGAGCTGCCAATTGTACATTTTCTGAAAATCTGACCCATATGTGATGTCTTTTAGGAAAATGAGTCTTAAGTCGCATTTTTCACATATCACATTATTGGAATATTCTTGGAATATTTTTGGAGGGTTTAACACTTGTAGTTATGTCAATCAATGTGTCAATTTTCAGGACAATCTATGTAATATATCCTTTCGTTTTAAAGGTCCATAAATGGACTACATTTAGTTACTTTACTGTTTATTGACCCCAAGAAATATTGGAAACTTTTGTTTCAAAAACGAAAATATCAAACTTAAAATCTAGAAATACTTATAAGATTATTATATTGTTTACTATCATTGGAATCGGCTTGATCTAATCTTTTCAAATATAATGGTATCTCAAAATCTATTTTTTGCGACTTATGACTCATTTTCCTGAAACCCATCACATATTGAATCTTGATTCACAGGGAATTTTAAAGTTCTATGTTAGTGTAAACTCTATAGAAAACATGCCAGGTTCAGTATGGACTATGTATCAGTGCTCCAATGTCAATATCCATGTGTTTTACATGTTTCAATAACACAACCCTCCATCTTTCCCATTATGCATTTGGTTTTCATTGATCATTTATACAAACTATGATATTGGTGAAAACATCTTTGCAATTGTCGCTAAGAATGACCTGAATCGTATCTATCCCAGCACGGACTGAAAGAGACATGCACAGTGGCACATGCAAATCCCTTATTGAAAGATATTTTCTTGGAGAAAAAGCCAACTGGAGTCCAAACATCATACCGCAAATTGCGCCTTAAATCGCCTTTTAAAAACATTACTTTCTTAACCGACTTTTCTGACTAAATAAGAAACTCCCACTCAAAATGGACCATGCAACACTCAGATTCTGATTGAATGTTTATCGCACGCGTTGGCTAAAAGAAATAGGAAATGAGATATTTAAAAAAATTTAAAACAACTGAGAGTCAAGTCTTGTAAACAAAGTGTTTAGTTTGGCGGCTGTGCTGTGTACTTTCAATGGCTGCTTATGGGTCAGATTTTCAGAAAATGTACAATTGGCAGCTATACACATTTAGTAATTTCTGCTAAATTCTGCTAAAAACATGATAAGTTATGTGTATATCTGAGTATATTTGGTATCGCATTGATTTAAAGTATCAGTTCTGTTATGTTAAACAACGTTTTGAAGCTCATTTTTGTCTTAAATGTGGGTTATTTGAGAAAATTGTCGTAGGCGAATTGTACACTTTCTGAAAGTCTGACCCTTATTGCTTCCCATCCTACTTTCTGACCTCATCTTGCTGTTTGTGCTATTGATAATTACAAGAAGCCCCCGTGTATCACGAGTAGGGATTATTAATAGTAGTGTAGTTATAACATGTCTGTCCTCTGTTTGTTCATGGTCCTGGGTCAGACCATAAAGTGCCTTTCTGTCTCTTTTCTCTGTCTCTCTCTCCCTTCTTCTCTGTCTTTATTTCCTGGGTAAGACCATAAAGTGCCTTTCTGTCTCTTTTCTCTGTCTCTCTCTCCCTTCTTCTCTGTCTCTATTTCCTGGGTAAGACCATAAAGTGCCTTTCTGTCTCTTTTCTCTGTCTCTCTCTCCCTTCTTCTCTGTCTCTATTTCCTGGGTAAGACCATAAAGTGCCTTTCTGTCTCTTTTCTCTGTCTCTCTCTCCCTTCTTCTCTATCTCTATTTCCTGGGTAAGATAATAAACTGCCTCCCTCTCAGCTCTCCCGCCCTTGATATAACCATATTAAATGTGTTGATAAGGGCGTAAAGCAACCAACCTGACTCACTCCCTCTCAGCTCTCCCGCCCTTGATATAACCATCTTAAATGTGTTGATAAGGGCGTAAAGCAACCAACCTCACTCACTCACTCCCTCTCAGCTCTCCCGCCCTTGGTATAACTATATTAAATGCGTAAAGCAGCCAATCTCACTCACTCACTCCTCTGTTTCTTCAGTGCTGGCCCCACTTCCCTTCAGTCTGTCCTTATGTAATGAAGTTATTACTATCACAATTAATATATGAAATAAATGAAGCGTTTCACATGGTCTATTATTAATTAGTTATATTAATTAATTTTATAAACTTTCAATTCCAATTTCACTATTTACTTCTGCTAGGAATTTGTTATTTCCTGTGATTCATCATTTTTACCAATAATTGTTCATTGTTACGACGTAGTTCTGATAAGCAGATCATACAAGAGTGCCTTATCTGAACACGCGGTATAAAACGTGCAAAACATGTTATGATATAACTTTGGGATGGCTGACTTTGTGGTTTCACATAACCACACGGTGGGAGAAACAAGACTTGGCACCAGATACAACAGAAACAGGAGACAGAAACCATATGAACCTGTATCACATGTCCATGCTGTATGGGAGATGCAATAACAGGGGTGCAATAACATAATCGTTATAATACACGTACCATAACGAATCAAATTACTTTTGATGCCAAAAAACAGTGACAAGTTGTGTATATTTGCATTTGTTTGAATGCTGGTTTATATCTGATGTGTTTTAGGAAAGCGAGTTACAAGTCGCAAAAAGTACATTTTGAGATATGATCATGTATATAGACTTACATGGATCGGATCTTCAGGAAATGCACAATCTACAGTTCTACACATCTCTCAAATTCTGCTAAATTGCAGTGAAACATGATAAATACTGAGTATATCTGAGTGTATTCTGTATTGTATTCATTCAATAGATATGTCTGGTTATGTTGAACTGTAATTTGAACCTGATTTTGTCTTAAATTTGGGTTATTTGAGAGGATTGGTGAATTCATATGAATTGTTCATTTTCTGGCGATTTCACCGATAAAAGAAATGTTTACGTCTATCTGTGACGACAGGTGGGCTTAACTGAGTCTGCCAGGTGGTTGCCTAGCAACAGGTAAACAAGCGTCAGGTGTCGGGCTGCAATATATTTATATATATATATATATATATATACATTTATCTGCCACAAATATCCTCCATAATATGTATTTCTATATTTTAAGTTTGATATTTGTATTATTGAAATCTTTCTTGTAATATTTTTGGATGAATGATTATTAGTAAAGAAGCTAAATGTACTATATAGAGGGAGAATGGGACGAGCCGGCAATAATCGAAAATTTATAGGACGAGATTCGTCCACATAAGCACGATGCCGTAGGCAGAGTGCTTATGTGGACGAATCAAGTCCTATAAATTTTTCGATTATTGCCGGCGAGTTCCATTCTATATTTATTATATGTGCATACAAATTTGATGATATATCATCAGATATTGCTGAAAAATATCTAAAAAAAGTCAGAGAACCCCACTGTCCCGCTGAGAGTCCCATTAGTAGGTGCCCTAGCTGTCAGTCTGTCTGTGTGTCTCATGCAGTACATTTACTTACTGACATTGTTGAATTAAAACGTTCATATCATGGCCATTCCTTGAGCTACATTAATTCAATTTATATCATTCAAAAGAGAATTTAATGCTCTATTTAATGATGTAGGTTTTATGATGCATTACTATAATTATAGTACCAGAATCACGGGTGGATTACCGATCGCGGGGATTTGTTTACATTCTCTGGGGAGAGCCAAAGCTCCGCGAAGCATAAAAACAGAGCTATTTTTAGACAACTACATTTCATATAGGACGCGTCCTATATGAATATTTTTATAGCACCCCACTTATAGCACGTCTCATATAGAATGCGCGTATAATAAAGGATGACATAGATATATTTAATTCATTGTCTTGAAAGTTGGTACATGTATCAATGCGACCTCTAGGACTACATACCGCAACGATGAAATCATTCCCACAAATACATCTTGTAAATAGATGACTTTGAAAAATATGAATTTTGCTACTTTTGATTCATTTTCCCGAAACAGATCACATATTCCTTCTGATCGTGGAAAGAGCATGGGCATTCTCCATCATGGGCTATGTCCTATATGGGTCAGATTTTCAGAAAATGTACAATTCACCTTCCCCAATCCTCTCAAATAACCCACATTTAAGACAGAAATGAGCTTCAAAATAGAGTTCAACATGACAGAACTGATACTTTAAATCAATGTGATACCAGATATACTCAGTATTCATCATTTTTCAGCCAAATTTAGCAGAATTTACTAAATGTGTAGAGCTGCCAATTGTACATTTTCTGAAAATATGACCCATATCCATCTTTCAATACTGATGACAACAATGCATTGATTAAAAATATTTTATATGGAACTGTATTTTCAACCTTATTAAATTTTTATGCCTAAGATATGGGTTATTTTGAGGACTGGTGAGGGCCAATAGGGGAGTTACATGTGCCACTGCGCATGTCTGTTACAGTGCATCCTGAGGTGGATTCTTATGAAATCTGACATACAAATATTTAGCAACATTTTAATCGAAAATTGCAAAACAGTTTTCAACAATATCTTAGCTTGTGTAATTGATTCATCAGAACCAAATGCATGATGGGAAATATGGAGGCTTGTGTTATGGAAACATATATAACATATGGATGTTGACATTAGAGCATTGATAAATATTACATGCAATACTTAACATGTTTCTATAGATTTTACATTGTAGTCTCACAAGTCCATGCGAATCAAGATTCAAAATGGCGGCTATACAAATGCCCTATTGTACATTTTCTGATGCACTAACCCATATTGTTAAGTTTTCTCTCGTCTCACACAACCTCCACCCTTCACCTTTACCTCGAGTGAATAGTCTCTCTCTATAAAATGGGTCAGATTTTCAGAAAATGTACAATTGGCAGCTGTACACATTTAGTAAATTCTGCTAAATTACACTGCAATTTAGTCAATACTAGGTAATTCAAGTATATTCGAGTATATTCGGCATTGCATTGATTCTAGCAATCTGTTTGGTTAGGTTGAACTGTATTTTGAACTTTATTTTCGTCTGAAATTTGGGTTATTTGAGAAGATTGTTGAAGACGAATTGTACATTTTCTGAAAATCTGACCCATATATACCTTCCTTGTATTGTGTCACAATACAATGGTCTCCTACCTTTTATCACACCCCTGTGCTGCAGTTGCCTATACCTTCAGCATTGTATGTCACACTTGGTCAAAGTGGTGCATAACATGTAAATTATGTCACCCTTGGCGCATACAACAAGTAGGTCTGCCAAAAAGTTAAATTAGGTCTTTTATATTCATTTATTTATATTTTTTATTCCCTAATGGGGTGTAATAAATATGGAACAAAGCACTTGTTAGTGACCTCGGGAGCGCAGAAGATCTCGGGCTAACGCCCTCTAACTTCTAGCCCTCCCTCGGTCAATAACAAGTGTACAGACTTCCCCCTTGCTATGTTCCATCTATATACACAAGCTGTGCTAGTGTCCTCCATCTCTGTAAGAGCTTATGGAAACATGCAGCATTTATGAAGGCACTTGGAGAAGCTGTAGAAGTGTATCACATTTTTTAAATTAAATGAATCTAAAGTCGCAAAATTGATATTTTCAAAAGGTCTTCTTAATAAGATGTCTTTGAATGAATACTTTCATCTTTGCGTTGCTTAGTCCTCGTAGTCGTCTGAATATTCGTACCAAATGTCAAGACTGTTTACTGAATAGATATATGGGTCAGATTTTCAGAAAATGTACAATTCACCTTCACCAATCTTCTCAAATAACCCAAATTTCAGACGAAAATAAAGTTTAAAATACAATTCAACCTAGCCAAACAGACTGCTAGAATCAATGCAATGCTCAATATACTCGAATTTAACTAGTACTGACCAAATTTCAGCCTAATTTAGCAGAATTTACTAAATGTATACAGCTGCCAATTGTACATTTTCTGAAAATCTAACCCATATGCATTTCAAAGGAAATCTTAAGGGAATATATTGCACTAATTTACTAGTGAATGTCTGCACATTACTATCGCTAACTATTTTTTCAAACATAAAAATAAGAAATAGAAGTACTTATTACATATCCTAAAGTTTAACATAATTGGAATTATCTTAACTTTTCAGATATAATGATATCTCAAAATACTTTTCTTGCTACTTACGACTCATTTACGACAACTTCATTCAAACCAACACATCTTTATGTGAAGTGATTTATGGTAACATATATGGGTCAGATTTTCAGAAAATGTACAATTCACCTTCACTAATGCTCTCAAATAACCCACATTTAAGACAAAAATAAGCTTCAAAATGCAGTTTAACATAACAGAACTGATAATATAAATAAATGTGACACCAAATATACTCAGATATACCCACTATTCTTCAATTTTCAGCCTAATTTAGGAGAAATTCCCAAATGTGTAGAACTGCCAATTGTACATTTTCTGAAAATCTGACCAATATACAGGTTGAAGTTGGAGTTGGTTGAAGGAGCATGAATATTGCACGAGTTGCATAGCAACGAGTGCAATATTCTAAGCGACTGAAACCAACGAATTAGTTAACAAATTTATTATACATGCTTTTAATCATGAAGATAGAAAAAAAAACGAGTCATAAATTTGAATTTTCCGGTAATCTTAATAAAAAACAGATTAGTTGCCATGACAACCCCACATAAATCACTAGTGTAATACGCACTATGCGTAAATCACTCTAGATACGTTGTTTTCTGAGCAATGCCTGTATAATAATATGTGATATATTACTTTAGTTCAGCACAGGCAGGTGTAGTATTTTGGGCGACGGTTGGGATAAATAGGCCACCTCTGTATTAAAATCTTTTAAATTGTCAGGGAGCTGATAATTTGTTGGCATTGTAAGTGGTTGCAGTCAATCTCTGTTTGACCGATCACACCTCATTGTTACTGGGCCCAATCTTATCTGGCCCCCAGGGCTGCACTTTCAACCAAACTCTTCAAACTTTTTAACAAGTGGTTTCAAACCCCACTAAACAAAGTTTAGTTTGAAGTTGACAGGAAATGCCTTCACCTTCCCCAATGCTACTCGTTCTCCTCCATGTATAGTACGTTGGATACTTAGAGAGGCAGAGAGAAGGCAGAGAGATAGGGAAGGGGAAGGAGACAGAGTGAGGGAGAGGCAGAGAGAGGCAGAGAGAGAGAGGAGGAGGGGGACAGAGAGAGAGTGTGTGAGAGAGGGGCAGAGAGGGGGAGAGGCAAAGAGAGGCAAATAGGAGGCAGAGAGATAGGGAAGGGGAAGGAGACAGAGGGAGGAAGGGAGAGAGGGAGAGAGGGAGAGAGGGGAACAGAGAGAGAATGTGAAAGAGGAAGAGAGGGAGAGAGCAGACAGAGAGAGGCAGAGAGAGAGGGGGATCGGGAGAGGGAGAGAGGGAGAGAGAGAGGGAAGGGGAGAGGAGGCAGAGAGACAGAGAGAGAGGAGGAGGGGGACAGAGAGAGAGTGTGAGAGAGGGGGATAGGTATAGAGAGAGGGAGAGAGGGAGAGAGGGAGAGAGGGAGAGAGAGGGAGAGAGCAGACAGAGAGAGGCAGAGAGAGAGGGGGACGGGGAGAGGGAGAGTGAATGAGACAGAAATGTGGAGAGAGAGGTTGGGAGAGATAGGTTGGGAGAGATAGGTTGGGAGAGAGAGATTGGGAGAGAGAGATTGGTAGAGGGAGGTTGGGAGAGAGAGATTGGTAGAGAGAGGTTGGGAGAGAGAGGGTGGGAGAGGGAGGTTGGTAGACAGAGATTGGTAGAGAGAGATTGGTAGAGAGAGATTGGGAGAGGGAGGTTGGGAGAGGGAGGTTGGTAGAGGGAGGTTGGTAGAGGGAGGTTGGGAGAGAGAGATTGGTAGAGAGAGGTTGGGAGATTGAAATTGGGAGAGACCCAAATTTAACAGTGCTGAGTCCCTCCAAAATCAGAACATTCCAGTAAAGAGATCTTGTGAATAAATCACTTCTTCTTCCGACTTGTGATTCGTTTTCCTAGAACTCAATACAATTAATACCATATGATTATATGACAATAATAAAACCTATTATATTAGCCGCAATAACCATTCTGTCTGGTGGAGCCCTGCCTTTAATAGCGCCATATTTACACTTTATGAATGAAGCAGTTCATGGGTCAGACTTTTAGAAAATGTACGATTGGCAGCTCTACACATTTAGTAATTTCTGCTAAATTAGGCTGAAAAATGATGAATACCGGGTATATCTGGGTATATTTGGTATCGCATTGATTTAAAGTATCAGTTCTGTTATGTTAAACTGCATTTTGAAGCTCATTTTTTGTCTTAAATGTGGGTTATTTGAGAGGATTAGTGAAGACAAATTGTACATTTTCTGAAAATCTGACCCATATATACACAATAAATGCATTAGAGACGACCCATAGCACGATTAGCAACAATACAGCTTTGAACACTCTGAATGTGGACTGATCCGTCACAGAAAATGAGGCTAAAGTGTTATCTTTCATAGATACTCTTAGTAGGAATGTTTTTCATTTATTTTTTATTTTTGCATTTATCCGTCTAGTTATTGATAATGTACATATGTGGGTCAGATTTTCAGAAAATGTACTATTGGCCGCTGTACATATTAATTTCAGTAAATTCTGCTAAATTATAGCGGAACTCCACTAGAGGAAAAACAGCGGCGACAAATTGTGTTGTTGCTCACTAACATCAAGTCATTTTATGTTTGCAGTGAAAACGCAAATGGTGGAGTGTCAGATGTGTTGCCACATTCTCTGGGAACTGTTGTTTCTGTATGGATATTTGTTGCAACAAAATAGTGGGCAATAACAAAATTTGTTGGCGCCATTTTTCTCTCTAGTGGAGTCGCCCTATTATAAGGGCGACTCTGTCCCAGTACTCGGGTCAAGTTAAAATGAAAATTTGATATTATAAAATGGGGATTATTCACAAGATCTCTTTGTTGGAATGTTCTAATTTTTGGAGGGTTTAGCATTTCAAGTTGTATAAATACATGTACCAAATTTCTAGATGGTGTAATTAATATATCCTTACATTTCCAAGGTGATCTTATAGTGTATATGTGATGTGTTCCTGGAAAATGAGTCACAAGCCGCAGAATTGATATTTTTCAAAGTGTTTTAGTCATAAGATATCTTTGTTCTGACGTTTGGAGGGTTTCGCACTTATAGTCATCTAAATCCATGTACCAAATTTCAGGACATTGAATTAATTATATCCTTGCGTTTTGAAGGCCTTCGTATGGAGTGTATTTAGTTACTTTATTGGTTATTACCCATCCAGAAACATTGCAAACATTTTTTTCGAAAATAAAATTATCCAACTTAAAATATATAAATATTTATAAGATGTCCCAGTGTTTCATTGGAATCGGCTTGATGTCCTCCTTTCAAATATGGTGATATCTCAAAATCCATATTTTGCGATATATGACTTATTTCCCTAAAACGGATCACATATTCAGCTACTTTACCAGTGAATACAAAAATGTCAAACTTAAAATAGAGAAATACCTACAACATGTTCTGCTGTTTACTATTATTGGACGCACTAAGATCTCATCGTTTCAAATATGATGATATCTCAAAATCCTTTCTGATTGATGGCTCATTTTCTTCTAACACATCACATTTCTGTAAACTTGAATTTCACCAGATCAAGATTCATATTTCATTATGAACAATGATAACTAACTGCGATGTGTTCCTGGAAAATGAGTCACAAGTCGCAAAAATTGATATTTTTCAAAGTGATTTTTTCACAGGATCTCTTTGTTAAAATGTTTTGGTTTTTAGAGGGTTTAGCACTTATATTCACATGAACCTATACAACAAATATCAGGAACTGTATCAAATATATCCTTGCCTTTTGAAGGCCTTCATATGGAGCATATTTAGTTACTTTACTGGTAATTACCCATCCAGAAACATTGCAAACTTATTTTTTCAAAAATAAAAATATCAAACTTAAAATATACAAATTCTTATTAGGTCCCCTAGTGTTTACTATCATTAGAATCGGCTTGATCTCCTCTTTTTAAATATGAGGTTATGTCAAAATCCATATTGTGCGACTTATGACTCATTTTCCTAAAACGGATCACAGTTACTAGGTACCTTATTCTATCATTCATTAGTTTCTAGGATTTAATTATATCTATTACATTATATTATAGAGATGTGGGTAATAGCATGATACCGCCACTGACATTGATTACATTTTCGTGGCTTCTGTCTGCAGTGATATTTGGATTTTCAGAAAATGTACAATTCACCTTCACCAATCCTCTCAAATAACCCAAATTTCAGACGAAAATTAAGTTCAAAACACAGTTCAACCTAACCAAACAGATTGCTAGAATCAATTCAATGCCAAATATATACCCGAATTTACCTAGTATTGACCAAATTGCAGCCTAATCTTGCAGAATTTGCTAAATGTGTACAGCTGCTAATTGTACATTTTCTGAAAATCTGACCCATTTGATTAAGCTAGCGATTTCACTGATCTTGGCACTAAAGCAAGGGATCCACTAGACCTCATGTGTATTGTGCCTAATATACGGTTTAATGGTGTACTTCACTAATCATAATCAACCACAAGTCGCAAAAAATGGATATTGAGATGAAAAGAGATAAGATAAGAAAATCTTTTTTTTGCCAATTATTCGTGGCTACATCATCTTGAAAAAGGGACAAACAGGTTTACATGTCAATATGAAAAAAATAATAGTATGTCATTTCTGCCGACAGTTAGCTTTAATTTAGAACGCATGAGTCATATTCTGGACTGAGCAGAAGATATGATAATATGACAATGATAATTAAAAAACAAAACAAAAACGGACAGATAAAGGGGAAGATAGATAGATCAGATAGATCTTAGGGCTATGATGGTAAACATTAAGGCAAATAAAAAGTGTCTCTACATTTTAAGTTTGATATTTGAATTTTTAAAAAAAAGCTTTGCAATATTTCTGGGTGGATGATTGATTTTTCTGTAACTCATCACATATATACACAACCTATCAATACTCTCCTCTGACCAGCTCCATTTGTTATTATATAGGTCACATTTTCAGAAAATGTACAATTCAACTTGGCCAATCTTCTCAAATAACCCAAATTTCAGAAAAAAATAAGGTTCAAAATACACTTCAACCTAACCAAACAGATTGTTAGAATCAATGCAATGCCGAATATACTCGAATTTACCTAGTATTGGCCCTTTTTTCAGTCTAATTTAGCAGAATTTAGTAAATGTGTCCAGCTGCCAATTGTACATTTTCTGAAAATTTGACCCATGTTCGGTTTGAGAACGCACTGCAGAATAAAACCGCATTGACCGCAGAGCGTCAGAAGAGTCCAGACTTTAGGCCAAAACGCTAGTGAAATCGCTAATGTATGGGTCGACCTCTAGTTTGTTGGAAGGGTGAAAAACATGAAATAGGGAGGGAAACTATAGAAGCTTTCCCTAACAGCTGCCAGAAAACGGACGATTAACCGCACCAACTGGCTGAGAAACACCCATAGCCTCCTCCCAAAAGGAAAAATAAAGCACACCAAGTTGGCTGGTGAATGCCACACCTAGTCGGACTTGTGGGTAAATGAGGCTTGTTAAAGGGGTCAGATTTTCAGAAAATGTACAATTGGCAACTCTACACATTGAGTAAATTCTGCTAAATTAGGCTGAAATTTGGTCAATACTAGGTAAATTCGAGAATATTCGACATTGCATTGATTCTAGCAATCTGTTTGGTTTAGGTTAAACTGTATTTTGAACTTTAATTTTAGTCTGAAATTTGAGTTATTTGATCAGATTGGCGAAATTGAATTGTACATTTTCTGAAAATCTGACCCAAAGACTGGGATTAATTAGTCTTCCTGCCACGAGCGGACTCTGAGGAGAAATATTGGAGGAGAGTTGGCGGGAATTGCTGGAGAAAGGATGCAGGGAGAGGAGTTACAGCCCAGGGAAGCTGTAGGGTGTCGCGAGGTGTGTTCTCGGCCTGGCATCGATCAAAAACTTCCTATTCTACACATGTCAAACCAATATGACAAATACTATTGAGGATAAATTCCCGACATGTTGAGTTGCTGCATCACCATATCAATACGATCATTTAAGTACAACCTTGATGGATAAAGAGTCTGAATTAAAGTATATTGAGACCTTTATCAAGCTATACAATACAATACAAGCTATGGACACAGTTAAGATTGAAAGTCATTATATATTTAAGTTATATCAGCAGTAAGAATTTACCAAATAAATATAAATATTTGGCCAATATACTGACTTGGTAACCATAGTTTTGTGCTAAATTATTAGCATATTATTGTCAGGAAGGGATAAGTAGTGTAAAAGTTGAGCATGTAAGCAACAGAGAACACTTTCAGCAACATACCCTGAGAACTGCATCGCCAGGAATCTCATAGTTTCTGAGTTAATGACTTTTCCGTGAAATTCCAGGAGGAAACTGGACTAAGGAAGGCATAGTATATGTTCATGACATTCCTGTATACATCTGTTCTGCTGGTTTCTGTAATGGGATGTTTGGGTATAGTGTGGGTGGAAACATCAAGGACCCGTTGCATAACAATTTCTTCCTTAAGGAATTTCTTTCTTAAAGGACCACTCTCAGTTAAACGTCGGTTACAAAATATTTTCTACTTTTTGTTCCATTCTTTTCCAACCCATTTAAGAGTTATTTGACCATAATTATGGACAATTTTTCTGTTTATTTTTGATATAGGGCTTCTAAAAGGTCCCCATGTGTAATTGGAGAACCCGCCAGAATCCATTTCAGTGATGACTTCACTTAATATCGCTCACAAGCGGACGTATATTCATTAATTTTTATCCCTACCCATCAAAGAATAATTTTCCTTTCCTCAGCTTATGCAACGGGCCCCAAGTGGGAATCCTATATCCGGCCTCAGTGCTTCTTGCTGGTGTATTGTTAGTGTAGGCGGGGTGAGGGAGGTCGTGGTACAACAGTGGTCTCACACATAGGGTATTAGCAGCCAGCCTTTGTACCTCTTATGGCTCCAGAGAGCATGCAGAGCTAGACAGTCCTGCATTGACTTATTATAGATAAAGATTGCAGATGTATATGGGTCAGATTTTCAGAAAATGTACAATTGGCAGCTGTATACATTTAGTAAATTCTGCTAAATTAGGCTGCAATGTGGTCAATATTAGGTAAATTCGAGTATATTTGGCTTTGCATTGATTCTAGCAATCGGTTTGGCTAGGTTGAGCTGTATTTTTAACCTGATTTTTGTCTTAAATTTGGGTTATTTGAGAGGATTGGTGAAGGCGAATTGTACATTTTCTGAAAATCTGACCCATATACTTTTATGATAATTTGAATCATTAAATTGCCTGTGGCTGACACAGGGAACTTTATAGATAATTTATTTTCCCCATTCTCCTTAATCACTATGAGGAGAAGGGGGGGGGGGGATTGAAGTACACCTAACATGCAATGAATCAATGGGTATGCCTAGTGTTTATATGCATGTTCTCTATATGGTCTAGTGGCATGTGAGGCTGCCAAACTGGGCATTGTGAGGTTGAGTCCCAGAGCAGACACCCTTTTAACATTTGTCTCATTTTGGAGTCATTTTATTTTTTGATTTCACTAATAATCTTCTGGCCATGTGGTTCACATGTTTCTATAACACAAGAGATCATCTTTCTGATCATGCATTTGGTTTGGATAGATCATTTGCACAAGCTATGATATTGGTCAAACAATCCTTGCATTTTTCAATAAAGATGTTGCTAAATATACACATGTCATATTTGAACTGAATCCCAGCATGCACTGTAATATACATGCGCAGTGACACTTGTAATTCCATTATTAATATCAGTTATGTTTAGTCTGAATATAAGGGGATGATACGGGTGAAATTGTATGTACAATTGTGGAGAGCCCTGCCTATTCAATACATGGGTCAGATTTTCAGAAAATGTATAAATTATATTCACCAATCCTCTCAAATAACTCAAATTTCAGACGAAAATAAAGTTCAAAATACAGTTTAACCTAACCAAACAGATTGCTAGAATCAATGCAATGCCGAATATACTCGAATGTATCTAGTATTGACCAAATTACAGCCTATTTTAACTAAATTTAAAAAATGTATACAGCTGCCAATTGTACATTTTTGGAAAATCTGACCCACATACTTTAGCACCTCCTTTATTCTACACCAGGTGGAGCTTATATGTGTCGTATTAAATAAAAATGAGTCACAAGTCGCACAGATTTGATTTTGAGATAGCATCATATTTGAAAAGATGAGATCAAGCCGATTTTAATGATGGTAAACATTGGGACAATTACTATACTAGTAAAGCAGCTAAATCAGTCTATGGTAAGCCTATGGAGTATATTCAGTTACTTTACTGGTAATTGCCCTCCCAGAAATACATGTATTGCAAACTGTTTTTTTAACATAAACATATCAAACATAGCCTATAGAAACACTTCCTAAATGGGTCAGATTTTCAGAAAATGTATAATTAGTAGCTGTACACATTTAGTAAATTCTGCTAAAAATAGGCTGGAATTTGGCCAATACTTGGTAAATTCGAGAATATTTGGCATTGCATTGATTCTAGCGATCTGTTTGGCTAGGTTGAACTGTATTTTGAACTTTATTTTTGTCTGAAATTTTGGTTATTTGAGAGGATTGGCGAAGTTGAATTGTACATTTTCTGAACATCTCACCCAAATGTCCTTCATGTTTACCATCATTGGAATTTTGTGACTCATTGTCCTATAACTCATCACATATTTTACAGTTTGATATTTATGTAAGATTTCTTGGTAGTGTTAACACCTGTTAGCACCAGTTTAACACTATCACACCTTCTCTCTGATTGGCCTCATATTAACACCTGTCTCGGGTTCACACATAAGGTTCGGATCTTTCTTTGCCTTCACCAATCATCTAAAATAACTCAAATTAAAGACAGAAATAAGGTTCAAATACAGTTCAACCTAACCAAATAGATTTCCTGAACCAATGCAATACTAAATATCTACCTATCAGCCTCATCTATGAGAATCTTTTTAATATGTAGAGCTGGCGATTGTACATTTTCCTGAAATCTGACCCATAAGTTTATCTGATGATAGTGCATGAAAAAAAGTTAGCATTATTGCTTGATGATCATTCACTAGTAGAGTAGCTAAATATATTCCATAGTATAACCCCAGATATGCATAGATATATTCAATACACAGTCTTGTCCACGATATCATTAGTTGAATATTCTTCTTTTATTTTTTGTAGCCTTGATAGAAAGACAGAAATCAGGTTCAAAATACAGTTCAACATAACCAAACAGACTGCTTAAATCAAGGCAATACCTAATATATTCAGATATACCTAGTGTTGACGAGTTCTCAGTCTAATTCAGTAGAATAGACTTAATATGTTGATCTGCTATTGTACATTTTCTGAAAATCAGACACAAATGTTGGCTTTGGCATTTTTCTCAGATTTTACTTCATAACAGCAACAGTAAGTAGGGTGAAGGAGGTGACCCAGGGAAGTCTGCTTCTTCATTGTTCTATTCTCTCATCATGTAATCCCTAACAGAATGGATGAAAGCTACTTGTGCACCTGCAGAGGACTTCATACATATATGTATATGGGTCAGATTTTCAGAAAATGTACTATTGGCAGCTCTATACAATTAGGGAATTCTCCTAAATCAGGCTGAAAAATGAAGAATACCGGATAATTCTGAGTATATTTGGTATTGCATTGATTTAAAATATCAGTTCTGTTATGTTAAACTGCATTTTGAAGCTGATTTTCTGTCTTAAATGTGGGATATTTGAGAGGATTGGTGAAGGCGAATTGTACATTCTGTGAAGATCTGACCCATATATGTATATATAGTATATGGGCAAATCCACCATTTGGTCGTCATTTGACCCTAAAATCGTCTTTTGCTTATTTGAATGAGAAAAAATGATCGGAGACATTTTTCAATAGTTTTATTGTGTCCGCCAGCCCGAAATGCATCAAAAATACCCCCTATTTACATAGTTTTGCCTAGGAATTTAGGCATGGGGGTCCCAAAACTGGATTTTAGGGCCCTAAAAATGAAGAAAAAATGAAGAGAGGACCATTAAAATGCTGAAAATAAATCAAAATATTTATTCGAACATAGTCTAAACTTATTTTACCGTTGAGCCTTGACACTGACTATTTCATTATTTGTTTTTTATTCGTTTACTATGAATCTTTGACATAGTAAGAATAAAAAAATATGTTGGGAAGCCTAAATGTCAGCGTCATGTGTGGAATATAAAATCCATGACTGGAAAAGAATTAATAAGCTGGGGTGACCAATATATACTTATTTTGTTAGCTCTACATGGACCTGAAATATTAAAACTAAATCGGTTCGGATTTATGTTCATATTTGGAATAATAGGAACAAAGGTAAGAGTTGGGCAGCTCTAATGTCAGCGTCACATGAGTATTTTTAGCCTGCCGCATTTAATAAATATTAGGAAATAATAATTAATAATATTCATATGCATGAGACGTCAGACATACTTCATCTCAAATACCATAAATCCATTCAGGATCATCTTGATGGGAAGGTAGGGAGGGAAATGTGTCAGCGTCATGTGTGTTTTCCACACTTGATGCTGACATAGGCTGGAACTGATGCTGACATACTATGGAAAACCTTTGTTGACGTCATCCTTGCCACTGCCATTACCATTACCATTACTGAATGGTTATTTGGCTATAACTTTTCTTCTAGTTGTAATATTTTCACAAACTAAAAAGCATTATGACCCTTATGTCTAGACCTATGAAGTACACAATGATTCAAAACATTATGTGCATATTTATTTTATTTATTTCTAATTTAAATCCTTATTAATGAAGAAATATGTACCATTCTCAAGTACCCTTACCAGCAGAGTTCTAGTCACAGACTCTATCAAGCTGCCCTGACGACAATATTCATTATTAACTTACCGAATTTCGTCTATAGTAGGACCAATATGTCTAGTTTATATACGAAAAAACTAAATCAATAGAAGCAATTTGAAAAAACTAAGAACTTTCAGCTCTGGATGGCCAAATGACGACCAATAATTAGTGGAATTACTCATATGTGGACGGGAGCGCGGGGCTTGATTTTAAAATCGTAATCAGTGCAAAAAGTGTCTACACCAATGTGTTGTAAACAGGGTTGAAGATACAACCATGTTCAACATCGTTTAGCCTGAATACATTGTGGTAAACGGTGCCTTTGCAGTGTATGTGATATGTTTCAGCAAAATAACTCACAAGTCGGAAAGAAGTGGATTTTTTTATATCACCATATTTAAAAAGATGATTCCAATAATGGTCAACATACTTATACAAATTAAATTTGATATTTCTATTTTGAATCAAACAGTTTGCAATATCTTGGTGTGGACAATAACTGCTCTAACGTAGCTAAATATATCCTATAAAATTACCTTAGAAAGGCAGGAATACATTTAATACAGAGTCTTGGATTTTGCTAAATGCATTCACGACTTCCAACGGTACATACCCCAAAAATTAAAACATTCCTACTATGAGAATATGGGTCAGATTTTGATAAAATGTACAATTGGCAGATCAACATATTTCGTAAATTCTGCCAAATTGGACTGAAAAATCATCAACACTAGGTATGTATGATTGTCATTGGTATTGCCTTGATTCAAACAATCGGTTTGGTTGTGCTGAACTGTATTTTGAACCTAATTTTTGTCTTAAATGTGGGTTATTTGAGAGGATTGGTGAAGGTGAATTGTACATTATCTGAAAATCTGACCCATATCTAAATACAACACATTGGTGAATATATCCATGTTGTGACTTGTGACTCATTGTCCTATAACAGATCTATAAAGGTGATGTGTTTCAGGAGAATGAGTCACAAGTCGCAAGAGTTATCATTATATTTGAATAGTTGAGCTCAACCCGATTCTAATGGTAGTAAACATCAAGGACATCTAAGTAGTATTTCTATATTATAAGTTTGATATCTTTATTTTTGAAAAAATAAGTTATTCATATCTTTGGGTAGATAATTACTAATAAAGTACCTAAATATACTCTTTTGGATGATCTTAGAAATGCATAGATATATTTAATACATTGCCTTGAAAGTCTTGTATTATCACTAGCAGCATTAAGCACCCCAAAGACTAGAATATTCCAACAAAGATACCATATAAATAAACCACTTTGAAAAATATCCATTTTGCGACTTATGACTCATTATCGTGTAACACATCCATTTGTGATGTGCTTCAGGAAAATGAGTCATAAGTCGCAAAATGGATATTCTTTGTTTTGTATTATTCATGAGATCCTTTTGTTGAAATATTCTATTTTTTGGGTTGCTTAATGCTGCTAGTAACATTAATACGTGCGCAAAATTTCAAGGCAATGTATTAAATATATCTATGCATAACTAAGGTCATTTATGGAGTATATTTAGGTACTTTATTAGTAATTGTTTACCCAAATATATAGATTTCTTTTTTCAGAAATAAAAATATCAAACTTAGAATATAGAAATACTTATTTAATATCCTTACTGTTTACCACCATTGATCTCCTCTTTTTATACATAATGGTATCTCAAAATCTATTTTTTGCGACTTATGACTCGTTGTCGTGTAAGACATCCATATGGGTCAGATTTTCAGAAAATGTACAATTGCCAGCTGTACACATTTAGCAAATTTTGCTAAATCAGGCTGCAATTTGGTCAATACTAGGTAAATTCGAGTATATTCAGCATTGCATTGATTGTAGCAATCTGTTTGCTTAGGTTGAACTGTATTTTGAACTTTATTTTCCTCTGCAATTTGGGTTATTTGAGAAGATTGGTGAAGAAGAATTGTACATTTTCTGAAAATCTGACCCATATGTAATGATGTTCCAGCAGCCCCTGCCCTATCTGCAGCACTAGGGAAGGCAATAATGGCGGAGGGCTGGAGGGCAGGTGTTTGATCTCTGTGTGGCTGGTACATTGCCTCCCAGACTAATGGGGCTGGGCTATATATATACACAGCACGTGTAACAAGGCTAGCCACACACTCCACTGTCTGGCTGATGGAGCACTATAGGGTGCAATGACCTTTTACTGAGGCTTCTAATCCTTTTAGATAATGTTTTGGCAGTCTACAAATGATCATTCCAGCAAAGAGCTGCCGATTGTACATATTTTGACAATCTGACCCATACACAGCAAGCATAACAAGGCTAGCCACAGACTTCAGCACCCACGTGATGGATCACTATAAGGTTCAATGACCATGTTCTGATGGTTCTCAGCCTTTTAGATCCTTTAGATACTATCCTCTTGCTGTCTATACATGTGTACAAGAAATAAAATGTACTAGAGAAATTATTCTCCATTCTGAGAAATATCTTTAAGATGAAATATTGAGCATTAGGTAAAGTTTAGTATAAAGAATTTTATAAGCTCAGACTTTATTATTTATATAGCCAACATAACAAAGCTAGCCATACTATACGTTATTGGGTTAGATGAGCATTTATAAAGGCTTTAGATTATGATTTGTTTGTATGTAATGGGGTTTGCCGTTTTCTATGACATAAAACTACTTCGAGAAATACAAATCTCTCTCTCTGTAAGGTATGAAATAAGGAAAAATACTCTATTCTGAGATATCTTAAAAATCGATGAATGGTGGGTACCTGAGTCGTCTAAACCGAGGTACTAGAGGAAAACCCCCATAGCGGTGATCTGGTCCTGGTAAAAAATCTAAAAAACAAAGTGTATTAGATGTCATCTTTACTGATCTTTCCAAAGGTTGCTCTTATAAATCATCCATCTCAGAGGAAGACCTGTTCTTAACAGAAGGTCATTCTTGTCCCCATAGTGTGATCTTTTATAGATATACTCTTTAAAAAGAAGTTCTGTTCTGAGATGAAGGTGCAACCGACAAGCCTAAAATAACTTACTTACTGTAGTGCAACCTGAATTCATCTGTTGAGAGGGCCCCAATCCAGGTGTTCCTGATGAAAGGTCAATGGCCGCTGGCTTGGGAATTAACCATGGCAACCCCATCTCTCCACTCATTCCACAACTAATGGGGTCTAAGGCTGTTTGGGCGATAATAAGGGAATCTGCTGAGTCACGCCTGGTTAAGTTACCTCAGAGGAAGTAATGTCGTCTGCTCACTGTTGTAGTCCCAAAGTGGCAAGACTGTAGATGGGTCAGATTTTCAGAAAATGTACAATTGGCAGCTCTACACATTTAGTCAATTCTGCAAAATTAGGTGAATTCGGGTATATTTGGCAATGCATGGATTCTAGCAATCTGTTTGGATAGGTTGAACTGGATTTTGAACTTTAGTTTTGTCTTAAGTGTGGGTTATTTGAGAAGATTGGTGAAGGCGAATTGTACATTTTCTGAAAATCTGACCCACATAATAGAGCTTTGGTAATTTCAGTGGCTAGAATAGGGGAGTTGCATGTGTCACTGCGCTTGTCTGTTACATAGCATCATGGGATGGATTCTGTTGAATTGTGACATACAAATATATAGTAACATTTTTATGGAAAATTGAAAGGATGTTTAAACTAATAGCATAGCTTGTATAAATGATCTATGAAAACCAAATGCATGATGGGAAAGATGGGTCTAGTGTTATTGAAACATGTATAACACATAGATATTGACATTAGAGAATTGATATATATTCCATGCTGGACATAGCATGAGAACAGCATGCTTTCCATGGATTTTATACTGTATACCATTAGTCCCATAATTTCATGCGAATCACGATTCAACATGGTGGCTATGCAAATCCCCTATTGGACAGTTTTGCTGGAACAGTCCTATACCAGTTTCAGAATCGTTTGTTTTAATATTTGGGTCAGATTTTCAGAAAATGTACAATTCGCCTTCACCAATCCTCTCGAATACCCCACATTTAAGACGATAATGAGCTTCAAAATGCAGTTTAACATAACAGAACTGATACTTTAAATCAATGCGATACCAAATATACTCAGATATACCCGGTATTCTTCATTTTTCACCCTAATTTAGGAGAATTTCCTAAATGTGTACAGCTGTCAATTGTACATTTTCTGAAAATCTGACCCATTTGTTATTCAGCTAGACATTTTGTAAATGTACAAGGAGAATATATATACCTTCAGTTTGTACCGATATAGATTCTAGTTCTACTTCTTTATCTATTACTGATAATATATACACGACTACATCAAAATTGACAGTATAAAACACATTCGCACGGCGTGTTTCCATTGACATGACAGAACAGTTAGCAAGAAGATATAGGCCTAAATGTAGATACCAATAATAATAATAGATTTTTATTTCCATAAACGTTTACAAAGTGTAATACATGGTACAGACTAGAAATTGAAATGAGGTAAAAATATGGAAAAAGGAGTATTATCTGTAAAGTATACAGGTCTTCCAAATAGCCTTGAATTTGGAAAAGTATATATGGGTCAGATTTTCAGAAAATGTAGAATTGGCAGCTGTACACATCTAGTAAATTCTGCTAAATGAGGCTGCAATTTGGTCAATACTAGGTAAATTCGATTATATTCTCCATTGCATTGATTCTAGCAATCGGTTTGGTTAGGTTGAACTGTATTTTGAACTTTATTTTTGTCTGAAATTTGGGTTATTTGAGAGGATTGGCGAAGGTGAATTGTACATTTTCTGAAAACTTGACCCATATACTAGTGTAGTGATTTCCGTCTCACTACCCAAGTTTGAATCTCTCTCAGTCCTAGCGAAGGGAAAGAAGACCAGACACACAGCTCTTTAGGTATCACAGGCTTTATTCACACAAACAATGTCCGATAGTTAATATCAGACCCAACAAAGGTGACCAGGGATTGGCCTCACAAGACAAGTGGCAATTATGGTACACAGTCAATGAAGGTGTTTTTAGTACAAATGCTTAACATGGTTTAATGTGAGAACAATTAAATATGATAAAATGGAGTCTTGCCGGAACGTCCGGAAGTACTCCCACACATATTATGGTAAATGATCTGACTAGATAAAGAACACCCATGATGTTGTATTAATGGAACTCTGTCCAAGTAAGAAAAGGTGGGAATATGTATTTTCACATAGAGGTTGATGTTTATAGTTGTTGTTGTTGTTGTTGTAACTTTTATTGCCAAGCAATCAGCGGGACTAAACTCCCTTATAGTGGGAGGGTTTCAAGCCCGACTGCTTATTAACACGTTTTAAGTGGAGAAACAATCCAGCGCCGAGGCGACGCCCCTTGCGCTGGTCCCCACTTGAATGGTCGTTTCAATAGGTATGGCGCCAAAAGAACAAATAACATTGATCGATTTAAACCGAGTAGGTATTTAAATAGATATTATATAAACAAATCAATATAGATATTGCCTTAAGAATTTTTATACAATACAGACTTCTGGTAAATACTTCTGGTAAGAACATATACTTATTTGCTGGTATACAGCAAGGTGGGCCCAAGCAAGGGATAATAAGGAAAAAATCAAAAAAGGAAAAAGAGAAGGAAACGGTGGAGCAAATAATATAAATAAATGTTCGGCAAGTGTGAGCCAGGTATCACATAAGAACATGGGAACATGAGATCATAGGAACATGAACATGGGGGAAGTGAGTAAAGGTTTACACAGTGAGAGTTAACTGTATACTCATGACAACAATCAGTGTAGATGGTGATGAACAAAAGACAGTAATAACAATAACAATAGTGGTGATGCAGAGCAAACCAATGCCCTGTCTAAGGGAAAGAAAAGCGGTGAGTCACTAGTCGAGGAATCTGGCATCGACACCTATCCATTCAGGTCTTATCATGTTAGTAAAGGCTTTGGGGGTTTCTGCGGTTTGGTGGGCAGGTTCAAGGTTATTCCAATCAGGGGCGTTGCTGGCAATTTCCAAGTGGGGGGGACATATTTTGGTATCTTGGACCTTTTTCCCATATACATGTATCAAGTGTACAACAACATGAATCAATTTTCAAGTCTAAAAATTAGTTCAAAGATGCCACTATCTTATGTAAAAAACTAATGAATTACAATAGTATCAGTTCATTTTCTTTGAGTAATCATTTCAAGACATTCAAGTATACTGTTACAAATCACAAACTAGAATCAGAAAGAGGTACAACAATCATTAAATAATCATCATAGAAGTACAAGAAAATTTCAAAGCATATCTATCCTATGATATAAGAAATTGTATTAACAATTCAATTATTATTGACCAAACTGTAATGAGAAACATTGGTCCTGTATTGTATAATTCTTGAAGGAATTTTATTCCTTCTATTACAAATAACTTCACAGAGTTGATATGCATAAAATCTGTATGCCCTTCCTGACAGTGGAAGTTTTTTATTATGAATATTAAAGGTATAAACATAACATTTTATCTAAACTTGAAAGAACATGGCTAAGTGAATCCAAAAAGCAAATAAAAACAATATGTCACCAGGTTAGTTTTCATTTAAGGGAGCTCTGAAAAGTATATTACCGTTCACAACAGGATTCTATGGGAAAAAGACAATTTTGTCCATCTTTCCAGTATAAAAATAAATGGAATTTACCTTTTTATGATTATATTGCTTTACAAGCAAAAAAAGGAGGCGGGGGTCACAAGCTTTTTTTAAAAAAAAATACTGATCAGCTGAATTTTCATTCTGATGAGCTAAAAACAGGTTTATTGATAATTTTGTAAGTAATATAGTCCGAAATATATTGATAACCTGGTCTTTCATGCATGAGGACAAACTGATAGCTATGATGGCTTTGTTTTGAAGAATTTTCAACAGAAATAGGGGATTCATTCATCTGAAATTTTGGGAAAAGTTTCCTCACAAACTTCAATAGTAAACATTGGTGGTCCCTAAGATGAAAAAGAAAATTTGTTGAGAAGCATTTTTTTTGGCTTTTTGTTATCACCCAATCAATTTCATTTGCAAGACAAAGTTTGAAACAAATATTGTGAATTCCAACTGTTCATGCATGAAGACATTTTGATATAAAACATACACATGTCTAAATGTTAGAAATCTATTTAAAACAATAATGAATTGTAATTTGAAGGAATAAGCATGGACCTTGCACATGGAAATTATCACTTTTCTATAAAATTGACCAAAAAATGAACCTCTTTTAAAAACGGCTCATATGACCCAAAATTTAGGACCCAATTGATAAACCCCATACATAAGAAACAGATTTTTCTATTAGATTATAGTTATGGTCAATTCGCAGGAAATGGGATCACTTTGGACTATTTTGGGGTAAAGTTTTAAATTCATTGAAATTTCTGTTCCTTCACATCATCGACTCTACACGAATATGTTTTAAAGTTCAACTTGGGAACACTAATCTTAAAATCCCTTCCTGGAGCAGACAAAATGAAAAAAAAAATGCCTTGTGTTATGTTCCAACGCTGTTGAATATATTATTGAAAGTGAGATGAATAAAATTTGTAAATTTCTGTTTGATATTGTACCATTAAAATAGCTGCTAAAGTATGTATATGGATGAGAATTCTGTGTAAAATTGATGTTTTCTCCATATTTTATTGAGATATATATTTTGTTAGGGTTTTTCTTGGGCTTTGGAACGCAACAAATCGTGTTAATGTGTCATCATTGGTTTCTGGCACTTCTGTGATAGATTTTTTAAAAATTTCTACGACCAGGACATGTCAATTAAGGGTAAATTACCATTATTATCTGTCAATTACTTAGCTCTGAACAAAATAGTCCTAGCACTGCAACCATCTCGCAACAGGGCATTGGAATACAATGTTGACACTTTAATTCTGTCTAAATGAGTCATGAATTATCCCTAGATAATATTTGCAATGAAGGGATGTTGGAACCCTACGTTAGAGATTCCCCAAGGGGGATTTTTATTTAACCTTCTAGCATTGCTATAAACACTGTTCTTTGAAATTTCTTTTGAAACATTTTACTTTAAAGTGAACCTGTTGGGGCATACGTTGGACATATCAGTAATGATTTGATTATCTATTTTCAATCCCTAGATGGGCTTGTTAAAAGGGCGTCCAAACACAATGGAAACAATCCCCCAAAGGAAAATTGAATTAGGAGATATACACAATATTTTGTGAACATATATTTTTGTCTAGGTACATAGCCAATAGATAGAGGTGTAATTTCAAGATGAGATGAGTATATAAACATTTAATTATGAGTTTTACATCAGCATCTTGATTGAGAACCAGACCAGTGCCAGATCAAGTGGTTTGGACCAGTGCCCCTCAATTCAAATTTGAGGAAATCTATATTTTCAAGACTCCTTAGGGTATCTGATATGAGCATGTAGAGATAATCATATGGTAATTTAATTTAAAAATAAACCATCCTTAAAATGTGTATTTGCAACAAGGTTTTCTGATGCAAATGAAGCATACACCTTTCAGATTAAACTAGATATTAGAAGGCTATAGAATGAAAGTTATTCAGAGGGCCTTGGACCTGATTTTGGGACGATTTTTTTTAGAGCCACAGGCTTGGACCTTTTTCAGCTGCCACCAAAAGTGGGGGGGACATGTCCCCCCCGTCCCCCCCGGCAGCGACGCCCCTGCCAATATAGGGGTAATTTATAGTAAAAGGATCTTCTGATTAATTCAAGTCTAGGATTTGGACATTTAAAAACAATTCTGTTGGGGTCATGTTGACGAGTGGGTATCCTCCTTTCATCCAAAAAATCACTATTAAGCCTGAGCCTGTAAGCTTGCTGCAATAAGTGTAATCTTCTCCTCTCTTTTAATGGAAGAAGGCTGAATCGTTGGTGATGTGGTCTTACGCATTGGTATCTATTTGCTCCTATAATTATCCGGAGTGCTCTATTCTGAAGGGTTTGAAGGTGGGTTAATTTGGATTTAGGCGCGCCATCATAAAATATATCAGCCTGGTCGAATAGTGGGAGTATGGATGTCTTGTAAACTTGAACGCTAAGGTGTTGATTCAGCCTGCTTCGGAGGTGTTTAAATAACCACAGTTTGTGAGATATTTTCCTCCGTATACTACTAAGATGGTTACTAAAAGTTAAAGGGCCGTCGACGACTGTGCCCAAATATTTATAATCTTCAACTTCTTGGAGGAGACTATTCCCTAAATATAGTTTATATTTAGACGAGTCCATTGCCATCCACCTGGACCTCAAAGAGGGTTTATCTAGGAATGGTATTGCCTTTGATTTCTCTTGATTTAAAGAAATTTTATTGCGTTTGCACCAAATCATTATATGGGATAGGTCAGTTTGGATATTTGATGTTATATTATCAAGATTCTTACCCGAATGACAAATTATAGCGTCGTCGACAAAAAGTTGTAAGTTTGTATGTTTTACTTGACACGGTAGGTCATTAATATAGACCGAGAACAATATTGGCCCTAGTGTGGTACCCTGGGGGACTCCACAAGATACAGTTCTTGGAGTCGAAATGAGATCATTAACATTTACATGTTGGACTCTATCGGTAAGGTAATTTTTAAACCAATCATGTTCAGTGTTTTTAACTCCAATACTTTCAAGCTTTTCTAACAATATAGAATGATCCACCGTGTCGAAGGCTTTACGAAAGTCCAGGTAGACGGCACGACAACTCTCTTTGTTATTTATTGCTCTATTGACCTGACTAAGGAAGGCAACCACTGCGTCATTTGTAGAATATCCTGGTCTAAAGCCAAATTGCTTCGAGAAAAGAATATTGTTTTGTTCCAGGTGCGACATCAGTTTCCTCTGGACTAGCTTCTCAATCACTTTAGCTGGTAGTGTGATGCTGGTAATTGGCCGATAGTTTCCAGGGGAGGAAGTATCGCCACTTTTCAACAAGGGTACAACTCTACCAGCCTTCCACTTTTTTGGAATGGTCCCCGTCCGGAGAGACAATTCAATAAGATACTTAAGTTGGTCAATGAGTGTTAAAAGAATCTTTTTTAGTAAGTCACTTTTTAAGTGGGGTAGTCCTGATGATTTATATTTTGGTAGTTTTTTTATAATGGTTTCTAGATCAGCCTGAAGTATATCACCAAACTTGAATTCAGGATATTGGGTGGGAATACCTAGGTTTGTGTTGTAGGTTGTGGTTTCGTTTATTGTTAATGGAGGAATCTGATTTGCAAGATCTGTTCCTATATTCGCAAAATAGTCGTTAAAACAGTTAGGAACTTCAGATGTGTCCAAATCTATGTTATTAACTTTTAGAGTAATATTAGACTTAGCTGAGACTTTGTCTGGGCTAATTAAAGGTTTCATTTTGTTCCAAAACTTATGGGGGTCATTTTCACATTGTTGGAGAGTATGTCGTATATAGTCATTTTTTAAGGTTTCCCCCGCCGAAGGCGGTATGAGCGCCGAAGGCGCTCGTACTGGGAAACCTTATATAGGTTCCACTTTTCTGCCTGCGTCATGCCTGCTGTAACGACGTCCGCGTGCTGTCTATAAATAGAATCACAACACAAGCACAATTCAGTCTATTGCCACCTGAATTTCCGACACATCGCGGTGATTTTACGCTCCAGCAAATTGATAAAAAAAACGCTATTTCTACTCGAAATACATTGCCAAGATGTTGAAATTCAGAAAGAGCATGCTTTTCTACCCCAAAATATGTGTTTAAATTAAGTTCAGCCTTTAAATGAGGCAGATATGAGAGAAAGTTTTCAATTACATAAGTAAACAATAAAAAAGCTTGCCGACGATTGAAGATTTTCTGATGAGCTGATCCTACTGCATTGTGTCAGGCACATCGCGGGGAAATTAAGCTCCCGCAAAATTATAAAAAGAGCTATTTCTACTCGAAATACATTGCCAAGATGTTTAAATTCTGAAAGAGCATGCTTTTCTACCCCTATGTATTTAATTTTATCAACATTTGTATTCAAATAAGGAAGATATGAAGGAAAGTGCACTTTAGCATTGAACAATAATTTTCGGCCTTTCCCCTGCTGATAGCCTACACAGATCTGTCATACTTTAGGCAAAGTAATGAAAAAGCGCTATTTCCTCAAAAGATATTTCAAAATAAAGTAGAAATTCAGTAAGACATGCCAGTTATTTCCCTCTGAGATATATTTTCATCATCAATCCTATCGGTGGGTAGGCTAGATGTACGTGGATATCTTTATGTAAATATTCCGATATGCCGTACAGGACGCAATATTGTACAGGTCGTCGTGACGTGTTCGAAAACGTTGTTAGCAACGCGCAATGTAGACCTACTTGACGACGCTTTTTCTCCTTGGTCACAGCCAAAATTTCTTGTTTAATCCTTTTGCTAGTTTGTTTACTTCTCTTCTGAGTTTTTTGGCTTCATCAAGGAGGCCCGGAGATTTGTATTTTTTTGCTAATTTGAATTTTTTATCTCTTTGCCTCATAAGGTCGAATAACTCTCCATTAATCCATTCACATCTGGTTTTGACATTTTTATACTCACGGACGGGGCACATTCTGTCAAGTATTCTGTATATAAATTTCTCAAGGTAATCCCAACAGGCTTCCGGGTCACGCGATACATAGAACTCATTCCAGTTATGGTCTCTCAATATTTGTAAAAAAATTTCTTCGTTAAAATTTCGATAACTTCTCGTCTCAAAGGTAACTTTAGTAAATTTACGTTTAATCTTTTTCCTGATAAGATAAATTGGCTTGTGATCAGAGATGTTCAGATCAAGCACACCTGAAGAGAGAACAAAGTTAGAGTTGGAATAAATATGGTCGATGATGGTCGCGGTAGAGGAGGTTTCTCTGGTTGGGGAGCTAATGTACTGCTTAAGTTGGTTTCGTTGTGATAAAGCCAACAATAATTTACTGGCAACAGAGTTGTCATTATAGTTAATGTTAAAATCTCCTACGATGTATAACTCGTGATTTGTGGAGATTTGATCGATGGTGTTTTGAATTTGTTCAATGGCTGGGGCATATTTGCCGCTAGGGGCTCGATAGACATTTAGTATCACTTTTGATTTATGATTTTCTTCTGTAAGTTTGAGAATTTGTAGTTCTAGATCAGGTGAACTAATATTTAAATGCGAGTATGTATTACAGTCTACCTGGAGATCATCTTTAAAATAACCAGCAACCCCACCTCCTCTAGATTTCCCGCTAGATCGGTCAAGTCTATATAACGCATAACCCGGAATGGCAAGCTGTGCATCAAATACCTTAGGGGACAACCATGTCTCACATAGCATGAGTAGGTCAGTTTTTGACCTATTGAGAAGAATCTCGATCTCATCTAGATTTTTTAACAGGCTCCTAATATTAAGACCTATAACCTTAAATCCCTTTGCTTGGGCAAAATTATTAAGTTGTTGCAAAGAATTCTGATCTGCATTCATAGAGAGCAGACAGAAACTTGGCGATAAAGGTAATTACGTGATACATACATCCGATTTGTACTAAACATTTATTGTTATTTACGTCAGCAGTAGGACATTTAGTAGGTAAATATATAGTAGGAATAATGGGATAACATATCAATACAATAAATCAGATAGTGTAGTCGAAGTATGTGTGCAGATATACATACGCACATTTCCCATTTCCGCCTCCTTTGACGAAAGAGGTGGTTGTGAGAGACCTTCATAGATTATAATCAATGAACAATGGGTGAAAAGGAAAAAGGAAAACCCAGTACATGGAGTGGGGATACCCGATTGACATTTGACAATATTTGGGTCAATAGTAAATCAGGTGAATCGTTAGGGTGTGAGGCAAATCGAGCAAATAACACACACAACACAGACGATATCAGTCATAACGAGCTAGTGAATTTCATTTTTACTAGGCTAGACTTGCGCTTGACGGGGGCAATACAAATATATGTATATATGTATATGTAATGTATAGTGTAATAAGATGTTTCTTAAACCATATATTTATATAAAAATTGTAAAGTAATAGGTAAATAACTGTATTTCAATACGTAGAAAAAAATACAGCAAAGAAATTGTACAAAATTGAACATAACATTAGTAACAGGGACACCCTGGAAGAACTACGAATGCTAATTCATAGAAGGTAATCTAATTTATATACATTATAAGGGATTGTCCATTTTCTGGAAAGAATGTAATTATATAAAACAGAAATAAAACTATTACAACAACAACAATCCGAAAGGCCGTTTCTCAACCGGGACCACGATCAGTTGAGGCGCTAAAATGCATGAGTCAGATTTTCAGAAAATGTACAATTCACCTTTTTTTTTTGTTGTTGTTTTTGCAATGTACAATTCACCTTCACAAATTCTCTGAAATAAACCAAATTTCAGACAAAAATAAAGTTCACACAGTTCAACCTAACCAAACAGATTGCTAGAATCAATGCAATTCCGAACTCAAATTTACCTAGTATTGGCCAGATTGCAGCCTTATGTAGCAGAATTAACTAAATGCGTACAGCTGCCAATTGTACATTTTCTGAAAGTTTGAGGATATGTGATGTAATGATACTTAGTTGACTTTGGTATGGATACAATTTGGAAATACATTAAGTTACATTTAAGATTTAGATTATCAAAGGTTGATAATACAAAGACTCCAAAAACAACAAGTACCAACTGAATAAACCTTGATAGAAATGACGCAGTAGTTTGGGTTTGATGTTCACGCCACTCTGATAATATGTGATGTGTTTCAGGAAAATGAGTCATAAGTCACAAAATTGATATTTTTCAAAGTGTTTTTTCCACAAGATCACATTGTTGGAATGTTATGATTTTTGGGAAGTCTGTCACTTATGGTTAGGTCAATCGATGTCTCAAATCTCAGGACAATCTATGTAATATGTCCTTTCGTTTTAAAGTTCCTCATATGGACTATATTTAGTTACTGTTCATTGACTCCCAGAATTATTGGAAACTTTTTTTTTCAAAAACGAAAATATCAAACCTAAAATCTAGTAATACTTATATTTTAATAGACAGTTTACTATCATTAGAATCGGCTTGATCTCCTCTTTTCAAATATAAAAGTATCTCAAAATCTATTTTTTGCAACTTATGACTTATTTTCCTGAAACACATCACATATTAGAGAAGATGGTAGAGAAGTGTTAAGGATGTCGCACGAGTAGGACGTGCCTGCACAGCGCTGTGTGCATTATTTAGGATATCTCCATCAATTCTCTTCATACATCACTCTACTATACTTCATTCGTTGCACAATCGTATCTTCCACAACAATGGCGCAAAATAATTCTATTATATTCATGGATTCGCAGGATCTAGGAGAAAACTCTCCCCTCCGAACATCATCTCCGCTAAACTCAGCGTCCCAAGATGGCGACCAGGCATATCCTCCTGGTAGCCCCGCCGACCTAACAAAGGGACACCCAATTATCAGGGACCCTTTTGATTCCCTCAATGGCGAAGGTATTGAGGATGTTGATCAACCTACTCTAGTCGTGATGACCCAACCTGATAATACTCAGCAGGATCACAGCACCAACAATGTAAATACCAATGAATTAGAAATTCTCCGTGAAGAGATCGCATCCCTACGGGGGATGCTAATTGCAAGCACCAAGGGAGAGGCCGATCGCCCATCAGATCCAACGGCCAAAGCAGCAACAGCTCCCGCATACAACTCTCTCCCAGGCGGTCTCACGGCGTCCCAAGGCCCGCAACTACCGCCATTACCACATTCTACCACACTGGACTATACTCAACCACCATGGAATACATTGATAGCCATGCAACATCAGATATCACAACTCGATGAAAGGTTAGAAAGTGTCTTTAACTCCACATTCGAACAATCAATAACAATTTCTGGTGTTCCTGAAGATGTAATCATCCACGATCTCTTATACCAAATTTGCAATAAAACCAACATTCAATTCCACCCGCTCGACATTGGCAGCTATAACATTGCACAAGACAGTACGACCCAGCTCCATGTTGCCACAATTAAATTTGTCCGCCACTCAACGGCAAAAGCTCTATGTGATAACCGAGCTATTATCCTGAAACTATTTAACATGGCAGTCAGTGACATAGTGGGCCAAAAAACACTAGCTCGCAGGAAATCAGCTGGGATTATTTGTGCCAAAGCTAAAAGGGATAAAGTTCCCTCACAGCTCCTCCAGCATGAGCTAGTTATCGATAATCAATCCTACCAATTAAAGGACCTACGTCAAGTTCCATCAAATCTTAAACCTCACAACATTGCGAACTTTGGCAATGAAGAAGCTATCTTCTTCTCATCACCGCAAAGCTTTCTCTCTAACATGTACGAATGCCATTTCACTTACAATGACATCCCTTATGATTCAGTGGAAAAGGGCTACCAACACCAAAAAGCTCTATTTCTATATTCGCCAACAAATGGGCTTATTGCTACTAGAATATATGCCTCAAGTAACCCGTTCGAGCAAAAACAGCTTGGCTCAGATCTCCAATCAGTAGAATGGGACAATATTAAACTACAAACTATGGAGGAACTAATTAAAGCGAAATTTCTCCAAAATCCTCATCTAGCTGCAGCCCTAGCTGCCACAGCCCCCAGATCTTTATTGGAAAAAACAATGGACAAATTCTGGGGAATTGGCATACGAAATGTCGATGTTCATTCTCATAAATCATACCCTGGAGAGAACAGATTGGGGAATTTATTAACCTGCCTGAGGACCGAATTACCAAACCATAAGCTTCTCCCTTCTATCCCCCGTGAAATCTATGGCCACCTACACATTGAACAAGAATTCACTCCACCCAGACTTCAAGACGCCCAAAAACGGCCCCCCACAAGCTACCAAACAAAAGCACCTCCCACCCTCCCAGGCATGACCGACTCAACGCCTACCGCTCATGCCCCCAGTCACGCTGCTGCAGCAACACCTCCAGATCACGTGGCCACCCCAGCTATCACCTACACCAATGAGCGACAGCATATCCTGGACCAACCAAATTCCACCCCAGGCAACCAACACATGAGTAGGCCGGCCGTAGATAGCATTAATACTGCCCCCCGTCCTGTGAAGTTGCCAAATTCCAACAACCGCAGGCGCATACACAAGCCACGCCCACCAAGACACCAAAACTCTCAACCACCTAAATCTGTCCGACCACGAATCCTAACCTCTACTCTATCGGCCAATCACGCTCCATCTACCACCAAGCTCTCCTCAAACAGCCGGCCGAACTGGCCCCCGGCATTGATCGCCTCTCAGCCAGGACTACTAGGCCCTTACCCGGGTTCCCCGAGTGGTCTCAACCTCTCACCCGGTGCTGTCCCCAGCAAAGACCGAGCCACCTACGCCCACGTTACTGCTGGTAAGCAGCCACCGCCACTCCATCTCCAAGCCCAACACGCTGCCACTCCACCAGCGACCTTCTCCGCCGAGCAGCTACCGAGGGCTCAGCATCAACTACCGCCACCATACCCCCCAGGCCCGGCCTGGCTACCACAGGCCCCATCGCCACCCCAGCACGCTCTAACTCCACCGCCAACCGGACAGCAGGCGCTTCCTCTACCGCCAGCCTGGCTGCCTGCCCCGTGCCCGGGACCACCCCAACCTACTACACATCCTCACTACTACTCTTCTCAACACGCTCTGCCGAACAGTCAAACCACCAACAGTGAGTTTAACCAGCTAATCAAACACATTCTGCTACCTATACTGTCTAACTTTGCCACACACAACCATGCCACCAACGTTATCCATCCCCCGGGGATACAAAACGCTTATCATCAGTGACTCACGTGGTAAAGGCCTACAAACCTACCTGAACTCACATGGCCTGAATAATAACAACCATCTTCTCCTCTCCTATAGTGGGGCAAGCTACATCACAGCACTTAACAGAGCCAAGCAATCAATTATATCATACAAACCATCACTTATATTATTTATCAATGGCATCTGTGAAGTGACTGAAAGAATAAAAATTAAATGCTATGACCCGATCACACAACGACCATTCTTCTCATGGAAGGTTAACTTTGCCCATAATTCACATAACGAAGCAATCTCTACTATTCTTAACAATATATCATTATGCTTCCATACAACAACTCGCATTGCTCCACAGGCAAAGGTAGCTTTCGCCCAGTTTCCAGGTGTCAATCTCGCCACTTATAATCGACTACCTAAAGGTGTGATTCACAACCAACAAGACGTCCTCAACGAAACATTATTAGACTTAAATCACCAAATTTCCATCGTCAATAAAACCAACTGGACCCTCACACCTTATCTCTCTACAGTCGTGCATAAGAGGAAACCAAACGGATCCTTCAAACACAGGTACGAGAGACTGAGTGACGGCTGTCACCTAACTGATTCTGCTAAAATGAACTGGGCAGACAATATTGTCCGTGCTATCACATCAAATTCTCTCCTAAAATAATCGCTTCGGCAAAATATACTTATTCTGCTCCAAGCTAGACTCTTACATTGACTGAATATGCTAAAATGTCGTCATACGAGTGCTGCGTAATCATATATGTTATAAGGTAAACCATGTCACAACCTGCCACCATATATGGAGTGTATCGCTATATTATACATTGTTGCATCTGTGCCCGTGTCAGGCTGATACCAGGAGGTTTAGATGGGAATTCGGCGGTACGAGAGGATATAGTCCCTCTCAACTACCTCGGATCCCCTCCTGCCCCCGACCAACATGAACCAATTGACATGGCGCAATGTATGGTACTGATGTATCGGTACTGATGTACTGATTCATTTTCCAGTCATTTTGATTCATGCATTTGACTAAATCTAATCTAAATCACTCTCACTGCCTAGTGCAGGCTCGCTCTAAGTATGTCTCGAGTTTTTCAATTGTTACACACATGTACCACGTTATTCTTCCACCATTGTCTGTATTATATTGTCTTTCCTGCTCTGGCCGGGAGGCTGGAGAGGCGATCGGCAGAATGAAAGGATATAGTTCCTCTCCACTTCCTATGATCCACTCCTCCCTCCTGCACAGAAATCACTATGTATTTGTTTGTACTGTTTTTTGTCTTTCTATATAATGTAATGCAATGTATATTTATTATTATAATCAATCGAATCTCACCTAGTCAGTCAGGAATCCAGAAGAGCTACCAGGGAGCGGCAGGATATAGTCCCTACCCGCTCCACTTCAATACAGCTCCTCTGACCCTCATCTACCTCCTACTTAATTCCATTTAAACATTTACGCATTATATTTGATTATCATGTATCTTGATGTACTTAATCTGCTTCTACACCGTCCAATGGCCAGATTAGAGCAAGGATACAGTTCCTCTGCACTAACCTACCACACCCTCCCAAAGCAGAAGCCAATCAGGGGGTTCACCCCCCTGCCAGCCCGTTACCACCTATACTCCAACCCTCTGCCCTCCTGGGCAGTGGTATGCTTTTCTCACCACTCATCCCATCACCCCATCACTCCTACTTGTCCACACAGCGCTGATAGCATAGTTTAGCATAGTTTATTCAATCAAAAACATCATTAGCTAGTCATGCCGATTCAAGGCAGTAATCATGGGTCTCACCCAGGGAACACTGCCCACTCAGTTCCTGCACCCATAAATCATCCCTACTCTCGCACGAGGAAAAATCGCCCTCGCCGCAGAGGTATAAAGAAAAACAAACAGCCAGCTACTGGCATGCCTCTAATCAGGTCCCCTAAGGACCTTGGCAAGGAAAGGGGTATCAGCTTCCTTCACCTAAACATTAGAAGCTTAAATAAGAACTATGCCCCATTTGTTGCCGAATTCCACGACTCTGGCATTGATGTGATATCGCTCTCCGAGTCATGGCTCACTGACGCCACCTCAGACAGTCAGCTCAGCCTACAAGGCTATGAGCTCCATAGAGTTGACCGCACCTACACCACATCTGGGACAGTCCCCAGGGGTGGTGGTGTTGCAGTCTATGTCAAGCAAAATCTTGATGTCGACTCTGACCTACTCTCACACCTCAATCAATCCACTCCTACTGTCGAGGCTCAATGGATAATCATTCGCCACCCCAATCTCAAACCTATCATAGTGGCTAACATTTACCGCCCTCCCTCCACAGTAGTACTTCCTTTCATTTCATATCTGAACGAATCTCTCAGTAAAATCCAGGACCTGGTGAAATATGAACTGCTAATTCTTGGAGACCTAAATGTAGACATGACCTCGATTAAACCAAGCACCACCGAACTAACCAACTGGGCCCAACAGCACCATCTGACCCAACACATCTCCGACTTTAGGAGTCTCAAAACTGTCCTCCACCACTATCGACTTAATTTTCTCAAAAATAAAGTATGTAGCCAATACAGGTGTTCTGATGTCAAACATCAGTGATCATCAACCAGTATATCTCCTCCGGAAAAAACAGAAATGCTCAATTCCAAAAATCACCAAGAATGGCAGATCCTTTCGAAACTTCTCCTATGACTCGTTTAACCCATTGGGGACGGGAGGCTGCCTGGAGGCAGCCTTTTCAATTGGCCTGGAGGACGGGAGGCTGCCTGCAGGCAGCCTGCTATAAGTGGCCTGGAGGACGGGAGACTGCCTGCAGGCAGCAATTTTTTATATAAATTGAAGGGTGCATAACTTAATAAAAAATAAACGGATTTTGATGAAATTTAAAATATATGTATACAAACACACTAGAAATATCTTTATAGGTATGTTGTCATGGAGACAATAATGATGACGTCATAACTAACATTAATAAATGCTGGAAAGTGAATTTGGAGCAAGGTTGCCGCCATATTGCACCCAATTGAGACCTATTATTTTAATTATTGAAGACCAAATTCTAGAAATTATGAAAAAATATGATCAATAACTGTTTACACCTATTAAACGATGGACATATGACACATATTATTTGAAGAAAATATTCTTAAAGTGTTTTTATACCCTAAACCTCATGTTAAACACCCGTCCTGAAGCCCAAAAAGGGGGAAAAGGGCCCCCGTCAGCCAGGCAAATTATGTGTAAACTGCCCCCGTCCTCAATGGGTTAAGAATCTACTTCTAACAAACCCTCCTGACCTATCCTTCTCAAACAACCCGGATGAGATCTGGGACTCCCTACATGCGCACATAGCCTCTGCAGCTGATCAGATCTGCCCTATCTCTCAAATCAGACTCCCAGCGTCAAATCCTCCATGGATTAACACGGAAATACTGGAGGCAATAGCCGACAGAAATTATTTCCTCCGCAAAGCAAGGCTCCTCAACGACCCAAATGTATGGGATCTCTCTAGAGCCCTCAGAAACAAGGTTAACTCCCTAATTAGATCTTCCAGAAAGCACTACATTTCAACCTATCTCGATAACCATGCTAGTGACCCGTCTAAATTCTGGTTCGAAATGAAAAAGCTCCTACCAAATAAGAAGAGTAAGGCTATGTTCTCACTACCTGGAGTCAAATCTCACGACCTCCCCTCGCATGTGAACTCCTTTTTCGCCAATATCGGCCCGCAATTAGCTAGCGCCATCCCAAACCCTCCACCTGGCACCCCGCCTGACACTCACCCTTCTACGCAAAATGCGGCTCCCTCATTCAGACTAAAACCCATCCCTGCTCAGGAAGTGGCCGAAATTATCAATAGCCTGGATATCAAAAAACCCTCCGGCATCTCAAACCTGAACACCAGACTGCTCAAAATTGCCATGCAAGTCCTGCTGCCACAATTCACCCACCTTTTCTCCACCTCCATTGAAACTGCGACCTTCCCAAAAGCCTGGAAACTAGCAACAGTTATCCCTCTTCCAAAAGTGAAATCACCACATTCCCCTTCCGACCTCAGACCAATCTCCCTCCTACCTGTCCCAGGTAAAGTCCTAGAACGCATTGTACATTCACAAACCTATGACCACCTCGAAACTTTCGGCCTTTTACACCACAAACAACATGGCTTCCGCACAGGTAGATCAACCCAAATAGCTTTATCAGAAATTATCGATGACATCACCAATAACTGTAACAATAAACAACCAACAATAGCCCTTTTTATCGATATGAAAAAAGCCTTCGATACAATAGACCACTCAATTCTGACCAACAAACTCTCAGCCATTAACTTCCATCATGAGACTATTTCATGGTGCTCAAGCTATCTTGAAGGAAGGTCGCAAAGAACCAAAATTGGGGACACCATGTCCCCCCAAGCCTCTCTCTCCACAGGCGTCCCTCAGGGGTCCATCTTGGGCCCGCTTCTATTCAACCTCTATATAAATTCTCTCCCCTCCTATATCACCTCCACTAACCCCTCTCCTATCTCCTGTCAACTCTATGCTGACGATACTGTCCTCTACACGTCAGCCCCAGACATCAACGACGCCGCCAAGGCCCTCAATGCGTCAATTCCGCACCTAGCAAACTGGTGCGGAATTAACAAACTGACGATTAATGCTAAAAGACCAAAGTCATGGTACTATTCCCTCCCCTGAAACCCAGTACCCCACCAGTCATTGACCCTCTACAATTTGCCATCAATGGCACCCCAATTGCCGTAGTCAAATCAAACTAACACTCAGGAACACAAATGCTGCTATTGCCACCTTTGCAAAAATCAGACCCTTCCTCTCACATAACATAGCCTTCAGGATACTAAAAACCATGATCCTCCCACACCTCGAATTCAATTCCTGCTTTCTAGACATGGCAAATGCCACATCCAAGGCTAAACTAGAAAGAACCCTTAGAAGAGCTGTCCGCATTGCCTCCCTATCTAGGAGAACAAGCAATGTCGATGAAATTATGTCCCAAAACAACCTCCTCCCTCTACAAACTAGACGCACCCTCCAACTCCTCCTCCTAATGCACAGGAGGGCCCACAGCGGGCCCCCCCCAAACCCACCTACCCCTAACATAACCCGGGACACTAGGGCCTCCTCCATCTATAACCTCCCCATTCCTCGCCTGAAAAGAGAGGCGTGCAGACGTGCACCTGCCTACTCAGGAGGCACCCTCTGGAATGAGCTGCCCAAATCAGTAAAAAATGAACATGACCCCCGATCATTTAAAACAAAAGCCCTACAAATCCTGAAATCAGGCCGTTGAGGTGACTCAACTATAGGCAATTATCACCCCTCTAAATACTGTATTTAATCGCTGAAACCCTAGTCATTTCTGTCTAATATTTTCTTGCATTTGCACACTGATTTGAGGTACTGTTTATTACCTAGCATTGTTCTGTAGTATATAGTATCAACTTCGAAACTTCAATGACTCTTATGTACTACACCGTACTGCATTATATCGTATCAGCTAATTCTCCAGATAATGTAGTATTTTGTCCAAGTATTATACTGTAATATATTGTATCAACTTGTAGCTTTCAATTACTTCCTTGTATTGCATTGTTCTGTATTGTATTATATTGTATTCACTAGTAAACGTAGTATATTTTTTCCTATCCACATATGTTAATCGAAGTAGACTGCAGCAGCAGGTAGAACGCCACAGACTTATATTGTGTTACCTGTTCTCGACTGTATCGTGCATATTTTGTCTTGAGAAGCTGGATAAATAAAATCATTAAAAAAAAAAAAAAAAAAAAATTCCAATGATAGTAAACAGTAGGATATCACATAAGTGCTTCTTGATTATAAGATTGATATTCGTATTTCTTTTCTTTTTTTAAATATTTGCAATATTTCTGAGTGGACATTTACTAGTAAAGTAGCTAAATATGCTCTATACGATGACTTTTTAAACGCAAGGATATATTTTATAAACTGTCTTGAAATTTAGTACATTCATTTATACAACCTCAAGGACTAAACACCCCAAACACGACAACAATTCAAAAAAGGTATTCTGTAAATAAATCACTTTGAAAGATATCAATTTTGCAACTTGTGACTCATTTTCGTTAAACAGATCACATATATCTTTTGTGTGACCCTTCTCTAGAAGAGAAATATTGCACTCATTATTTCGATATTTCTGTTGACCAATTAAATAGTAATTATACTATTATTTAATTACTTAATTACTTATAATTAAATAATGTAGTTGGAATAGAACATATCTAATGACCAGATTTCTGTCACCGAGCAATTACATATTATTTCCATTTCAATTATCGCTCATTAACCTTCATCTTCATCTCTGTCACGTGACTGAGTTGCTTCTAAGGGTCTGTTCATTTTAACCACTGGTGAGGTTTTTTTTTTGTTTTTTTTTTTTTTTTGAAAACATTTTTATTCAGCAAGGAGGCCCATCTTCTTTTGCACTCTGAAGTGGGGCCATTTTTATTATCACAGACTCTAAAAGTGTGTGTGTGGGGAGGGGGGAGGCATTTTATTTGCACAGACTCTGAAGGGAGGGAGGGGGGTCCATTTTTGTTTGCGCAGACTCTCAAAGTGTGTGGGGGTGGGGGAGGGGGGGGGGCATTTTTGCATAGACTCAGAACGACAAAGATGTAGGGGGGTCATGAAACTTTGCACAAATTTTAAGGGGGAGGGCAAGAAATTGTGTACAAGACTTTAAGGGGAAGGGTGTCATACAATTTTTTACAAGAATTTTCACAAATTCTCCACTCCCCTCTTCCCCAGTGGTTAATTATGAACAATCCCTAATTAAAACTGTTTTCTATCACTTCCTATCAAGCCTGGCAGTTGTAATGTTAGCTGATCAGCCAAGGGAAAGACTGAAATAGAAACAATCAGATCTCATTGTCGTTATCATCTGTAGCACCTTGATAAGATAAAGAGGCGATGGGGAAAGGTTCTCCTTCCCAACAATATGTGATGGGTTCCAGGAAAATGAGACATAAGTCGCAAAATTGATATTTTTCAATTGTTTTTTCACAAGATCTCTGTATTGAAATGTTCTGATTTTTAGAGGGATTATTACTTATAGTCATGTGAATCCATGTAAAAAATCCAGAATCCAGAAACATTGCAAACTTTTTTATTCAAAAAGTTATTTTAAACTTAAAATATAGAAATACTTATAATATAGAATACTTATTAAATGTCCTAGTGTTTACTATTATTAGAATCGGCTTGATCTCCTCTTCTCTCAAAATCCATATCTTGCAACTTATGACTTATTTTCCTAAAACGGATCACATATCGGATGGGTTTCAGTGAAATGAGTCACAAGTCACAAACAGTCATTATCACAAAAGAATGTGTAGGGCAGTCAATAGTATATTTCTAGGCGATCACGGGGCTGTTTCACAAAAAAATCGTACGATCTAATCATAGATATAAGTGCGTCGTATATGGGTTTATGATATTGTAAATATTTGCAAGACATCGTAGATTTAAGACCGTTTTTAATAGGTAGGATACTGTTTATTACTTATGATTTATTTATGGCACAAGGTCATATCTAGTAAAAGAATATTATCGGTTATTAGGCAAACCATAAAAGTGTAGTTCCACTGGATGGCTTCTTCTTACGTTCATAGTTGGTTTTGCTTACGCTCAGTAGCTGAGGGTTGAGCCTAAACAGAACCGAAGAGAAGCGTGGTGTTTTATAGGGGTGTTCCACAGTTCGGAATAAGCCTTATGTCCCAATCGGTTTTAACAATGAAACAATGCTATGGTTTTCTCGGTTTGCATCGGTTTTGTGCGCACAGGGTGACTGAATGTTGGTGTTCCAACCAAACCGAACCGAACCAAACCAAGGGCCTGTGCAACTGGTCGGTTCTTATCGGCTCAGAATAAAGTAAATGTATTACATCACTTACAGACCGAGACAGTCCTATTCACTCCTATTCATTCCGATGGTATACACAACTGGTCGGAACGTCTGTTTGGCTTCATTTGGTTCTATCGGTTTCATGAAAAAACCGACCAGAAACCGATGAAAATCAAACAGGTCGGATTATTGTTTTTAGCCCTTCGGTTCGCTGGGTTTGCCTCAAATATTCCGATGGTGATATTCCGTTCCGATTGGGCCGAACCGAACAGATTGCTATGTGAACAACAGGTCCTGTATGGATTTGGGGTTGGGTTTTTTCTGGGGTTTTTTCTGTTTTTTTTAAATCTTTCTTACCTGTATGTTAAATGTTATGTTGGCTCTGAAAATGTTTCACAGATTAAACAAAAAAAAGGGGACAGAGAAGTTAGCAGATTAATTGTTTGTGTCGTACTTGACAGGAGAAATAAATATAAAGAAGGGACATGGATCACCGTGGTAAGAGCATACCAGGTTACCATGGCAAACTAATTAGACCCAGGAGGAGTGTTAATAGTGGTAGGCGACTGTGTTTGCGCTCTGGCATGTGAGAGAACAACCCTTGATACATGTGGCTGTGCATTGTTGGTATTCCTTTCATGTTAACGTTAACAGCTAACGTTGGTCAAAACTAAATATTTCCTACATTTTGTTCCATTCTTTTCCAAACCATCCAAAAGTCATTTGAGCACAAATTTGGAGGATTATGTCCAGTTGCTATTGCTCCAGGGCTTCTAAAATGTCAGTATTTTAATTGTATTTGGAGGACCCACCCGAACCCAGTGAAGACTTCACTTATTATCGCTCACTGGCAGCCTTTTCAAATTCTTGAAAAACAGCAGCGGAATATTGATAAATCCAGTCCTATAAGTCATGATATGAGTAACGCTTGTATACACATATAGCAGCAGCAGAATATTGATAAATCCAGTCCTAATGAGTCATAATATGAGTAACTCTTGTATGTACATATAACAGCAGCAGAATATTGATTAATCCAGTCCTATAAGTCATATGAGTACATTTGGTTAGATTTGAATAGCTGAGAATGCAGCTTCAACTGGTACACTTGCTATTAAGTTCACGGGCCGATTGCATCTCTGATAAAGCCACAAATCTAGGGGGTCTAATGTAGAATAAACGCATGAGGGTTCCACTAAAAAATGTTGCACCGAATCTCTTGTGAGGTGTTTTCCATTGAGTTGATTCTACTTCTTTGACTATATTGTATCAGAAATCATTAATTATGATTTTAATATATTTGGTAAGATGGTGTTAGTCATAAAAACTGAGAAAGCAGCTTAAAGGTTTGACATCTCCTCCCCTTCTCTTTTCTTTCTTTTCTTTTCCTTCTTTTTGCCCCTTTTCTAATTTTCTCTCACTTTCTCTCCCCTTCCTCCCGCTTCCAATTGCAAACACCATTCTTGATTCCCGCTATTTTTAAACCTTTTTCACTGTAATACAACCTCTTTCCTAGAACGTATCTTAAAATCTCAACTCATGTCTTATTGATGGCAATCTTCTTTACATTTTCAGATAGTTGAGGATGGCAGGAATAAGGAATAGAAGCCACAAGATAACTTATGAAGCCATTGTCTGAAGCCACAGACTCATCGCAGGTATTGTATTATGTTTAACAAGGAGTCACAATCATATGGGACACCTGCCAGACACCTATTACTCAAGACTTAACTACATATGGGTCAGATCGTCAGAAAATGTACAATTGGCAGCCCTACACATTCAGTAAATTCCGCTAAATCAGGCTAAAAATGATAAATACTTGGTATATGTGAATATATCTGGTATTGCGTTGATTTACAATTATCTGTTTGGTTATGTTGAAGAACATTTTTAACCCAATTTTTGTTTTAATTCTGAGTTATTTGAGAGAATTGGTGAAGACGAATTGTACATTTTCAGGATCCTTCACCCATATAGCTATTACTCAAGACTAAACTACGGGTCAGATTTTCAGAAAATGCACAATCTACAGTTCTACACAGCTATCAAGTTCTGCTAAATAAAAGTGAAAATTGATAATTACTAGGTATATCTGAGTATATTCTGTATTGTATTCATTCAATAAATCTGTCTGGTTATGTTGAACTGTATTTTGAACCTGAATTGCCTCTTAAATTTGGGTTATTTGAGAGGATTGGTGAAGACCAATTGTACGTTTTTTGAAGATTTGATCCATATGGACAACTATGCATATAAGTAATGAATACGCGGAATAGAACAAGGACACAAGGTGCATCATGTCTCACCTGCTCAGTTGTGTAATTAATTGCCCAGTGGGCCCGTTGTACTAAGGGCCCGTTGCACTATGGGCCCGTTGCACTATGGGCACAGTTTAGAATAAAGGATTGTATGGTAAGCCATTGTTAGAGAAATCATAACGTATATGGGTCAGATTTTCAGAAAATGTAACATTGGCAGCTGTAGACACGTAGTAATTTCTGCTAAATCAGACTGCAATCTGGTCAGTACTAGGTGAATTCGAGTATATTTGGCATTGTGTTGATACTAGCAATCTGTTTGGTTAGGTTGAACTGTATTTTGAACTTTATTTTCGTCTTAAATGTGGGTTACTTGGGAGAATTGGAGACAGTAAATTGTACATTTTCTGGTGACTTCACCCATATATGTGACATGCTGTATATTGAACGGACATTTAATTAAATATATTAGGAACATTTCTGGTCATATTACTAGGTTATGGTTCATTTTCATCTTCATATTGTTATGAAATACCTTGTGGGGATTACCTTGTTTACCGATTCTGGGGGCTGTGTTAAAGGGTATTAAGATTCCGATGATAGTTAATTCAAAAGAACTGATAACTTCTTCATAGCATAACTTTTTTTTTAAAGAATTGTGTTAACACTGGGTCACAAGTACCTTAGCTTGAGGTTGTTCACTTGTTTGCGTACAAACCTTCATATCAGAAGATTAATATTGAGAACATTAGAAGCATAGAATAGGGGATTTGCATAGCCACCATTTTGAATTTTGATTTGCATGGAATTATGGGACTAATGGTACAGTCTAAAATTTTATTCAGAATTTTTAATAACGTTGCCCACTCTCACTAGTATCAGTTCGGAACGAACCACCAGTAATTTCTTTAAATTTTCCATTAGATGACTGGGCGATTTATTTAATGATTATAAGTGATTAAATTACAGAAAATTAATTTAAACATCTCGTAAATGTCCACCGCAAATTATAGCGATCTTTTTTTAAACATAAATATACCAAACAGAAAACATATAAGTATTTTGTAGCTGTCATAATGTTTACCATCATTAGAATCGGCTTGATCACATCTCTTTAAATATGATAATACCTCCAAATCCATTTTTCTGTGACCTCAGTTTATTTCTTAGATTGGACTCAGACACAATTGATTGACATATATGGGTCAGAGTTTCAGAAAATGTACAATTGACACATTTAATAAATTATGCTAAATTATGCTGCAATTTGGTCAATACTGGGTAAATTGATTTTTAGCAATCGGTTTGGTTAGGTTGAACTGTATTTTAGCCCCTGTAATCGTTGTCAGTGTTACAATAGGGGGTTTGCATGTGCCACTGCGCATGCCTGTCACAGTGCATTCTGGGACGGATTCTGATGAAATCTGACATACACAAACTTGGTAACATTTTTATTGAAAATTGCAAGAATGTTTTCACCAATATCATAGCTTTTATAAATAATCTATGAAAACCAAATGTAACACATATATAGCGAGTGTAAGTAGGATATAAAAAGTAGACAAGAACAATGGCATTACATATTAACCATCCTAATCATCCTTTGTATGAGAATATTGTCTATGAGAGTCAGATCTTCACAGAATGTACAATTCGCTTTCACCAATCCTCTCACATAACCCACATTTAAGACAGAAAATCAGCTTCAAAATGCAGTTTAACATAACAGAACTGATACTTTAAATCAATGCGATACCAAATATACTCAGATATACCTGGTATTCATCATTTTTCAGCCTAATTTAGGAGAATTCCCTAATTGTATAGAGCTGCCAATTTTACATTTTCCGAAAATCTGACCCACATATAAAGCGAATGTAAGTAGGATATACAAAGTAGACAAGAAGAATGGCATTACATATTAACCATCCTAATCATCCTTTGTATGAGAATATTGTCTATGTACAGCTCCTACACCTGTGTGGTGTGACTAGATATGCTGCAGGTGAAATAGACATTACAGCACGTGCCTCAGGCCTAATTATAATTACATCGAGACGATGGAAATATTGTTATTATTACAGTCACACGCAGATATCACATGGGTCAGATTTTCAGAATTGTACAATGGGCAGCTGTACACATTTAGTAAAATGTGCTAAAAATGTGCTAAATTGGGCTGCAATTTGGCCAATACTAGGTAAATTCAAGTATATTCGGCATTACATTGATTCTAGCAATCTGTTTGGTTAGGTTGAACTTTATTTTGAACTTTATTTTTGTCTGAAATTTGGGTTGTTTGAGAAAATTGTACGTTTTCTGGCGATTCTGGCGAAAATGTACAATTGGCAGCTGTACACATTTAGTAAATTCTGCTAAATTAAGCTGCAATTTGGTCAATACTAGGTCAATTTGAGTATATTCGGCATTACATTGATTCTGGCAATCTGTTTGGTTAGGTTGAACTGTATTTTGTACTTTATTTTCGTCTGAAGTTTGGCTTATTTGAAAAGATTGGGGAAGTTGAATTGTACAATTTCTGAAAATCTGACCCTCATATCGCCTGTAGTACACCTTTCTACTCCGCTTTTTCTGTTAACCTCTTAATCCGAACCCCTCAACATTGTGGACAATTATGACCAGTGCAAATAGTGTCCGTGATAGCAAAGTTGGACTGTATATCTCAAGGCTACGGATGGATATTATGCGTTGCGTTCCTGGAATATAGTTAAATAACGTGTGGAAATCCAGTGATAGAGTTCAAGGTCTGTAAATTAATAAGGAAATGGTGCAACCCACTTGATCAAACAAAAGCTAAAGGGTCAGATTTTCAGAAAATGTACAATTGGCAGCTCTACACATTTAGTAAATTCTGCTAAATTCGTCAACACTAGGTATATTTGAAAAATCGTCAACACTAGGTATATCTGAGTGTATTTAGTTTTGCCTTGATTGAAACAATATGTTAAGTTATTTTGTATTTTGAACCTGATTTTTGTCTTAAATTTAGGATATTTGTGGATTGGTGAAGATGAATAGTATATTTTTTGAAAGTCTGACCCTAAAGGCAAAAGAACATGGACTACATCCAGACTCTACCTAGACAAATCTATGGAATGTGGGTCAGATCTTCAGAAAATGTACAATTTGACTTCACAAATCTTCTCAAATAACAAAATTTAAGGCGAAAATATGTTCAGTATTTATCAATTTTCACTCTAATTTAGTAGAGTTTGATAGATGTTTAGAACTGTAGATTGTGCATTTTCTGAAAATCTGACTCATGTACATACCACAGGTGAGAGTTTGATAGCCCTCATGTGTTGAACAAAGAGAGGATTTCATTATAGTGCGTGACGAAGTGTGCCCAAATATGATGTGTTTCGGGAAAATGAGTCACAAATCGCAAAATATGGATGTTGAGATATCACCATATGTGAAAAGAGGAGATCAAGCTGATTCCAATTATAGTAAATACTATATTTTATTTTTGAAAAGTAAGGTTTGCAATGTTTATGTATGGGTAATTATCAGTTATAGGTATGTTGGAGGTGCACTGAAGGTGTGTTGAACCCTAACAAATGCCTCTGTTTCTGGTAGGGTATAATTACCAGTAAAGTAACTAAATATACTTCATACGAAGGCCTTCTAAACGCAAGAATATTATCTAATACAATGTCCCGTAATTTGTTACATGGGTTCATATGACTATAAGTGCTACATCCCCGAAAAATCAGAACATTTCAATATAGAGATCTTGTGAAAAAAATGCTTTAAAAAATATCAATTTTGCGAATTGTGACTCATTTCCCTGTAACACAACACATAAGCATTTCAGACCATATTGGACGCCCTATAAGGGTCAGATTTTCAGAAAATGTACAGTTGGCAGCTCTACACATTTAGTAAATTAGGCTAAATTAGGCTGCAATTTGGTCAATACTAGGAAAATTCGAGTATATTCGGCATTGTATTGATTATAGCAATCTGTTTGGTAAGGTTGAACTGTATTTTGAACTTTATTTTTGTGATAAATCTGGGTTATTTGAAAGGATTGATGAAGGTGCATTGTACATTTTCTGATGATCTCACCTTTAACAGCGTTCTGTCGGATATTGCTTTTCATCAAATTGAAATAGGAAACAACATGACATTTGAAGCTGGCCCGACATTTGATTGAAATTGCCAATTACCATAGACCTTGTAGCCTTTTACTGACTGCCGAGTTACCTGTTGTGTCTACGGATGACAAATGTGATGTGTTTTATGAAAATGAGTCATAAGTCGCAAATTTGATATTTTTCAAAGTGTTTTTTTCACAAAATCACATTATTGAAATGTTCTGCATTTTCGAGGGTTTATCACTTATACATGTATCAATCAATGTATCAAATTTCAGGACAATCTATGTAATATATCCTTTAGTTTTAAAGGTCCTCATATGGACTACATTTAGTTACTTTACTGTTTATTGACCCCCAGAAATATTGGGAACATTTTTTTTTCAAAAACGAAAATATCAAACTTAAAATCTAGAAATACTTATTAAATTATTAGACTGTTTACTATCATTGGAATCGGCTTGATCTCTTTTCAAATATAATGGTAATCTATTTTTTGCGACTTATGACTTATTTTCCTGAAACACATCACAAATAGGTGTATGTCTATATGTGATGTGTTTTAGGAAAATGAGTCACAAGTTACAAAAAATAGATTTTGAGATATCATTATATTTGAGAAGATAAGATCAAGACGATTCCAATGATAGTAAACAGTCTAATAATCTAATAAGTATTTCTATATTTTAAGTTTGATATTTTTGTTTTTGGAAAAAGAAAACTTTACACTATTTTTTTGGGCAATAACCAGTAAAGTAATTAAATGTACTCTATAAGATTACCATAGAAATGTATGAATATATTTAATACACTGTCTTGAATTTTGGTACATGTGTTCAGGCTATAGACAGCGTTAAGCACCCCAAAAATAAAAACATCCACACAAAGACATCTTGTGAATAAACCACTTTGAAAGATAGGAATTCTGTGACTCATTTTCCTGAAACACATCCCATATGGACACATATAAACTACTATCAATATATCTAATAGCCCGATGGAGATGTCAAATCGATCAAGACGGAGGGTCAAATCGCACGAAACCTCGAAGGGCGATTTGACCCGACGTCGAGATCAATTTGACATTGAACAGAGGGCTATTAGATATTTATTACATACCTATTTATCGATTTATTTGTTATATTTACCTTGCTGTATTTCTTGCCAAATTATCGGAAATTAGCTTGAAAACTTTCGAAACCTGCAAGGCAGCGCTACACAGCAGAGCGCAACGTCACCAAGTGCGCAATGTCGGCAAACCAATGAAATTGGGTCATATTGGTCATGTGTTAATGCCCCGCTCAAATAGGACAGGTGTGCTATTTGACATTTTAAATAGCACCCCCGAATAGCACTTGTGAAATCGCACACATATGTAATAATAATGGGACTAATGGTACATGAGATCACCTGAAGGTATGGGAAAATAGTACTGCAAAGCAGCGCTATAAGGTTACACAATAGGTTACATCTTTGTGTTGTTTTGTTTATTAATAAGCTCATGTAACGTGTACAATAGTTTCTGCTCACATAATATATTACCATCATAAATAGCTGCTTACATACTATAATACCATCATAGAGATCCATTAAGACGTAATAACATTAAGTAATTTTGGTTCACAAATACACACTAAACGCCGATCGCGTATTTTAAAGACGAAACGCCGGAAATTATCCCTTCAACATATCGTTTCTCGTAGTATTCAATCGCGTAATTTATCTCCCTGACAAAGCCAAATGTCCTAATCCCCTGGCTGTGCGACAGTGCGTGAAGCAGTGGCGCGACAAGCCATGTGCGGCAGTGCGTGAAGGCGTGTGCACTCACCTGTGACGGCGTGAGAAAGCAGAGAAAAAAACTTGACCATGCTTGGGTTCGATATAGGAACCTTGGGATTCACAAGCGAGAGTCCTAACCATTACACCACAGAACCAGCTATGAACTGGACCTGAACAAACCAGTATTGATGATAATAGTGTGTGAGAGAGAGAGAGGGAGAGAGAGAGAGAAACAGAGACAGGAACAGAAAGAGAAAGAGGGGGAGGCAGACAGGAAGATTGCAATTGAAAGAAAATAAGAAAGAGATGGGTGGGAAAGGAGAGGAAGAGCAGGGAATATTTTTTTCAGGAATATATATTCAATATATCCAGGAATATGATTTTAGATTTAAAAATATTTTATTCAGGTCTATGAACATTTTCATACATATAGCACGAATATTCTCAGGACAGCCTGACTTAATTAGAGAAATTTTTTATGAAATGAATATAAAAACAATATCCGTACTCAATATTCATTGATAATGCAAGAATTTTAGGGATAAATTACAATACATATAATACAGTTCTGTTGACGCCGTGCTCATTCATATTAACCATTAATAATCATAGAAATTTCATATAGTTGTACATTACTTCAAAGCAGTGTTCAAATCATTACACAAGGCAACAGTGATGTTACAAAGGTAAGTCATACGTTGAGAAGCAACCTATACAAAATTTAGCATAGCATATGTGTGATGTGTTACAGGAAAATAGAATAATTATATATCGATATTTTCAAAGTAATTTATTCACAAGATCTCTTTGTTGGAATGTTCCAATTTTTGGAGGGCATATTTCTCGTAGTATTATAAATAGTCGTACCAAATCTCAAGACATTGCATTGAATATATCCTTGCGTTTTGAAGGTTGTCGCATAGAGTACATTTAGTTACTTTATTAGTAATTGTCCACCGAGAGATATTACAAACATAAATATATCAATTATGGAATTTAGAATAATGAAATAATTCGATTTAATTTCTGATAAACAATGCTACAAGGGAATATGGATTCATATTCGCACCTAGTTATATATATAGCTATGTAGAGAAAGCCTTATGGGAGGTGTTAGTTAAGACAATGGGTAGGCAAGCTTTCCCTTTTGTGTGCGCTTGGCTGATTTCCTAATCCTCGCATTGCGTTATCCCAATGCCTGCTACCGCGTAGAATTATATTATATTATAATTACGCGATACACATGACTCACTATACGCTATTAATTACTAGATCTAGGGACTTTTCTTAGATACACTAGATACACAGATACACTAGAATTAAACATCAAGTGAAAACGTCTTCGTACTAAACGTTTTTGAAGACGGTTATTTTGTCCCCTTTTAGAAGACGGTTTTTTTCCGTTACCATGTTCAAAAACGTTTAGCTACTATATTACCGTCTAGGCATTAAAAACCGTCTTCAACAGCGTATCAGAAAACGTTTAGATAATCGGGAACAAAATCAAATGGGTGAGAATAAAAATTGCTTAAAAATTGATTGAAATTGAAGATATAGGTATAAGTTTGATTTAGAAGACCATTTATAGGATCATTTAATTCTGGAGATATGTTTAGGGGATAAATAGGGGAGAGATGAAATTAACATCAAACAGTAACATGTATTTCACTATCGAATTTATGTGATCAGTAGAGCGAGAATAATTACAATCAAAAGAAGAGGAACCCAAATTACATGATTCTTAATTATTTCTTTATTACACATAGCTGTCGCATAAAGCAATTACACATAGATGAAGTAGAAACAAACAGTCAATTCAAAGTGTTCACTACATTAAAACATTAACATTATGGGGCACACCCCATGCACCATTCAGTATCACCTATCATCTTGAAATCTTTGTCTAAATTATTTACTCATAACAAAAGTTTCAGATCTTGTGGCCAGCAAGGGTAGATGCACATCACAAACTAAAGACAATATATACTTCACATGAAGTGAACAATAATCTTAGATTGTAACAACTTAATTTCGCTTCATACAATTTCAAGTGGATTACTCTTTGAAAAATGTATTTTGTTCAGATATCAGAATAGAGAGCAAAATACTATCTTAAAATTGAAATGCTAGTTTGATACTATTCATACCATATATATATTTATCTATGGTCAATTCATCACTACATATTTATTCTAGTCACTTGGAACTTAAAAATGAGAACGATATGTCATTTGTTATAGGGTATGAGAGGGGTATAAAAGGGGGTGAGTTGAGTAGAGCAGGGGCGAGATGGGGTGAGGGTATGAGGGATGAGTGGAGGGGTAAGATAGGGTGAGGGTATGAGGAGGGATGAGTGGAGGGGTAAGATGGGGTGAGGGTATGAAGAGGGGTGAGTGGAGGGGTAAGATAGGGTGAGGGTATGAGGAGGGATGAGAGGAGGGGTAAGATGGGGTGAGGGTATGAGGAGGGGTGAGTGGAGGGGTAAGATAGGGTGAGGGTATGAGGAGGGATGAGTGGAGGGGTAAGATAGGGTGAGGGTATGAAGAGGGGTGAGAGGGGCGGGGTAAGATAGGGTGAGGGTATGAGGAGGGGTGAGAGGGGCGGGGTAAGATGGGGTGAGGGTATGAGGAGGGATGAGTGGAGGGGTAAGATAGGGTGAGGGTATAAGGAGGGGTGAGTGGAGGGGTAAGATAGGGTGAGGTAGGAGGAGGGGTGAGTGGAGGGGTAAGATGGGGTGAGGGTATGAGGAGGGATGAGTGGAGGGGTAAGATAGGGTGAGGGTATGAGGAGGGATGAGTGGAGGGGTATGATAGGGTGAGGGTATGAGGAGGGGTGAGTGGAGGGGTAAGATAGGGTGAGGGTATGAGGAGGGATGAGTGGAGGGGTATGATAGGGTGAGGGTATGAGGAGGGGTGAGAGGGGTGGGGTAAGATGGGGTGAGGATATGAGGAGGGATGAGTGGAGGGGTAAGATAGGGTGAGGGTATGAGAGGAGAGGAGGTGAGAGGGGCGGGGTAAGATAGGGTGAGGGTATGAGGAGGGGTGAGAGGGGCGGGGTAAGATGGGGTGAGGGTATGAGGAGGGGTGAGTGTAGGGGTAAGATAGGGTGAGGGTATGAAGAGGGGTGAGAGGGGCGGGGTAAGATGGGGTGAGGGTATGAGGAGGGGTGAGTGGAGGGGTATGATAGGGTGAGGGTATGAGGAGGGATGAGTGGAGGGGTAAGATAGGGTGAGGGTATGAGGAGGGGTGAGAGGGGCGGGGTAAGATGGGGTGAGGGTATGAGGAGGGATGAGTGGAGGGGTAAGATAGGGTGAGGTAGGAGGAGGGATGAGTGGAGGGGTAAGATAGGGTTAGGGTATGAGGAGGGGTGAGTGGAGGGGTAAGATAGGGTGAGGTAGGAGGAGGGGTGAGTGGAGGGGTAAGATAGGGTGAGGGTATGAGGAGGGGTGAGTGGAGGGGTAAGATAGGGTGAGGGTATGAGGAGGGGTGAGCGGGGTGGGGTAAGATGGGGTGAGGATATGAGGAGGGATGAGTGGAGGGGTAAGATAGGGTGAGGGTATGAGAGGAGAGGAGGTGAGAGGGGCGGGGTAAGATGGGGTGAGGGTATGAGGAGGGGTGAGAGGGGCGGGGTAAGATAGGGTTAGGGTATGAGGAGGGATGAGTGGAGGGGTAAGATAGGGTGAGGGTATGAGGAGGGGTGAGTGTAGGGGTAAGATAGGGCGAGGGTATGAGGAGGGGTGAGTGGAGGGGTAAGATAGGGTGAGGGTATGAGGAGGGGTGAGTGGAGGGGTAAGATGGGGTGAGGGTATGAGGAGGGGTGAGAGGGGCGGGGTAAGATAGGGTGAGGGTATGAGGAGGGGTGAGTGGAGGGGTAAGATAGGGTAAGGGTATGAGGAGGGATGAGTGGAGGGGTAAGATAGGGTGAGGGTATGAGAGGAGAGGAGGTGAGCGGGGCGGGGTAAGATAGGGTAAGGGTATGAGGAGGGGTGAGTGGAGGGGTATGATAGGGTGAGGATTTGAGGAGGGGTGAGTGGAGGGGTAAGATAGGGTGAGGGTATGAGGAGGGGTGAGTGGAGGGGTAAGATAGGGTGAGGGTATGAGAGGAGAGGAGGTGAGAGGGGAGGGGCGAGATAGGGTGAGGGTATGAGAGGAGAAAAGGTGAGAGGGGAGGGGTAGGATAGGGTGAGGGTATCAGAGGAGAGGAGGAGAAAGGGGAGAAGGGGAGATAAGGTGAGGGTATGCAAGCTAAATATTTATATCAATAACCACACAATTAATGTATACAAATCAGGTGTGTAGGTGAGGTGAGGTGGAGATCAGATCTGCTCAAGTGATATGATGTACCATCTATTTCACAGTGTCATCCTCCTTCACTGGATTTGAACCATTTTCAGTGTACATTGAGATGAATGGCCTTATACAGTCTGTTGTTATTGTCGAGTTGGAGTTTTGCTTATCATGACACCATCCCTCCCCTGACATCATGAATTATATTGCTGTTTAGCGCCGGAAGTTTCTGAAATGATAAGAGCATGAACTTATATCATATTGTATTGTTTTACATTTTTTTATAAAGTTTTTATTTTGAAACAATTTCACACAAGTGATACTTTTTATGGATCGAAACATAGTCTCTTATACAGAATAGCAATACAAATAAACTCTAAGATAAGTCAGCAAAATTTTAACTATATAATTATGGAGATATACAAATTTACAGCTCATTTAAATAATATTTACCCTCTATATTATCTTGAGCACTTAAATCATTATCTGTCTGGCACAATACATTTTTTTACACCTCTTTTTTTCATAAATTTTCTGTCAATTTAAGAACAATAAAGACCTCATCCCCCAAACAATACGATTTAGACCAGTTGGTCTAAGCAGATCTGGTGCAAAGTAAATTATCTAGAACATTTTCCAGATGTCATAAGGGCCAGTTATATCTTAGTATCAAGGTTGAGCTTAGTTTTCATGCCACAGATCATTAGATTTCTTTAAATTCGACCAGGGCTATCCTTTTCAGCTACAGGAAGCCTATTCAACAAGGTGGGGCCTTGTATATGAGGTGATATTATACATATTTCTTGGAATTTGGAATAATTAATTTTAAGTTTAGACTAGCAGCGAGCCTAGTCTGACCCCTGGGAGTCTGACGAGGCATTAATACCTGAACTAACTCTGGTATCAATGTTTCCTCATATGTTTAACTCCTGGAGATCTTGAATCAACCAAAAACATTGTATAGCCAAAAACGCAAGGTACACGCCCCCCCCCCCCCGCCCCCGTACTATAGACCCTTAACTCAGTGACGTCACACATATTAAATGAGGCAAGAGGGAAATATAAACAACTGACCTCACATATGTGTGTATCACTGTATGGCGAGATCGGCGACAACGCACATTTGATTTCTAGGTATTTTGGAGTCTTTTTAGGAACCTTTCATTTAGGATACACACGTCTGCGGCTATATGGGTCAGATTTTCAGAAAATGTACAATTGGCAGCTGTACACATTTAGTAAGTTCTGCTAAATTAGGCGGCAATTTGATCAATACTAGGTAAATTCGAGTATGTGTGGCATTGCATTGATTCTAGCAATCTGTTTGGTTAGGTTGAACTGTATTTTGAGAGTCATTTTTGGCTTAAATTTGCGTTATTTGATAGGATTGGTGAAGACGAATTGTACATTTTCTGGCGACTTCACCCATATATACAGTATCATAGGGATGTTGGGCATATGGAGGACGAATCAATTAAACTTTTGAGGCTGTTTTAAGTGCTCGACCCAAACTTTGCTCAAGTTACGCCAAACATATATAAACAAAACATGACGTTTGTATCAGGGTTGTATGCAGTGAAATATCTTACTTTCTACCAAAACCATTCTGGAAACACATACACATTAAATTAATAGGCAACTGTAGTTACAAACCATGAGAAGGAATAACTCGGTTATGCAGCCTATTAATAATTACAAAGGTGCATGCCCATGCCTCGGATGTAAGAGCTAAGGAGTTTGGCAGGGAGTTTGGTCGGGCACAGTGGTGTACGGCCCGGGGTGGCTTGCTTGTTGTGACCGACCTCCCTGCCTCCCGTACAACCTTAGCTAAAGTTGGCTAAACTCGTAGCGCCGACTCGGCCTGGCCTAGCTGACAGATTCTGAGAACATAATAAATATAAGTTCAGTTGTAAAGCATTGCATGATTTAACTTACCTGATATTGTCTGTAGTACAGTTGGCAACTCCTTTGCACTTTTTGTAGAGGTAGAAACGTGAAAATCGGGTGGAATTATGAACAATCGCTGCAAATAAACACTTTGAACCATCCGCCATTTTGTATGGTGACTGCGCATGCGCGACTTAGAACAAGTTATCGGACCTCTATTTTGGTAGTGCGGACCAGAGACTACCAAACGAGTCCGTAGTGCGGACCCCAGACCCCTTTTCAAAGCAAGCAGACCCCAAAATGACCCCAAATCTACATAATCGTGCAAGCGGGTCCCGCACCCAAAAACAATGGGTCCCACCCTACAAGCAAGGTGTCCCGGCCTGTAAACAAGGGGTCCCACCCTGAAGTGAAAACAAGGGGTCCCGCCGCTGGTTTGAATATGATTATGAATCTAAACAAACCCGAAAACAAGGCAAGAAAATACACATTTTGTATTTTTGTTGTCAACCATTGTCTCCTAAAGAAAGGATTTACTATTTATTTCATTTATATTTAGGTATTTCATTCAGGAAGGATTTATTAACGAATAGTTACACAATTCAATAAAAATAGCTTAGATCTAGGCTACATCAGTGAACTGATTCATTGGAAACGCTTATGGGATTTTATATAAAAGTGTTTATGTTTTGAAGATATATTTGCATTAAAAGGTGTTAAAAGTCCTATCTTTATATCAGTTATTAATAGAGGTACAGTTAGGCCTATTAAGTGGTGGAGCATTTAAGCGTAAGACACGCCATCCATCCCTTGATAGGTATACACCCTAGGTAATACATGTATCAGTTATTAATAGAGGTATATCATCCTGAGAACGGCCCAAAAATGGGAATGCCTAGGCCTATATATGTTTTGATCATTCATACCCATAATTTATATATATGCTCTGATCAGTTGTATAATTATGTGATAATACAAGATCAGGAAGTTAGTGCATTATGGTTTCGTGAAATAATATTGATTATATGGGAAAATATCATAGGGCCTAGTCTAGATGTAAATGTGATGCCTTAAATATTGACACTAATGAATTGAGTTCTGTAATTATCTCCTATTGGCTATTTGCGTTGAATAAGATACCATTTATTCTTTCTGTATTGATAGCGCATAGTGCCTTAACACCAGCATAGAGGGTGGTACTATGACATATGCTTGGCTCGTATTTTGACTGAGGGTGGTGGGCCTACTTTGACTGCCAACCGGTCGGGACCAAGTGTCAATAATTATAATAAGGGCATTATGCCTCATTACACATATAAAAGTGACTAACGTTATATTTTTTATGCGTAAATTCAGGCCTCTGTGAATCCACAAAGTCAGTATAGCAGTAATGTCGCACATGACACTAGCTTTAACACCTAGATTTCGCTCACTCTACCACAGTTAGTTTGGGCTCATTGTAACAGCTTTGTAAGCTAATGTGAAACCCAAAACGGAGGTTAGTAGTTTCACAGCAGTTGGCGAATATTTCTAGGTGGGTATTATTTAGAAATGTTGTTAAAATTGGTAGTACAGTAACATTGTTGATATTCAAAGCCCTTTGATCCAGATCCAAATGTTTGAGAATGGCCCTTTTGCTGAATATTAACACAATCTAGGTAGCCAACTGGATACATTTTGCAAAGTAGTCTATGCCATTTTTATGCTGAATAAAATTAATGGACTAAAAGATAATGTGTATAATAACGAAACAAAATGATGTTTGATGAAAAAACATGTTCATTCAGAAATTCAGAAAACATAACCTTGGCGTAACAGTCTTGAAGATGCTATGTATTGAACAACGTCTTCAACAGTCTAAAGCATGTAGCAGAACGTTTAGTGCAGTGGACGGGAGCGCGGGACTTGATTGTAAAACCGTAATCAGTGCAAAAGCATCTACACAAATGTGTTGTAAACGTTGTTGAACATGCAAACATGTTCAACAACGTTTAGTCTGAATACGTTGTGGTAAACGGTGCCTTTGCAGTGATTTGGTTTTCAACATACGATAAAACAGTGTGTGACAAAATAATGTGAAGGGTAGCAAGATGCGTTTGGGGTTGAGAGACGCCATGCATCAATTCACAGAGACAAAAAAACGCTTCATAAGAAGTTACATAACCAGAATCATTATGTTCACGTCTTACTGAGCTCAACTATAATTTATAGTACGAACATAGAAAAAGCACATGATATGCAGAGGATATAACATCGGCTTAATAAGTAATAGCAGCACTGATAAAGTGCGGATATGTGTGATGTGGTAGAGAAAAATGATTCTGACCTACTCTTTCAATATATGAGGTGTTACGGAAAAATGAGTCTCAAGTCTCAAAGGGTTTTGAGATATCATCATGTTTGAAAAGAGGAGATCAAGTCGATTCTAATGATAGTGTTACACTAGTGAGTGGTTCAGCACTCAGTGAGGCATGGGGGGCGTGGCTACGCCATCACAGGCTGCGTTCTATGTTGAATAAAGGATGCTGAGCCACCTACACTGGTAAACATTAGGACATATGTGACCTGTTTCACCGAAATGAGTCGGATGTCGCACAAATGGAAAATTTAGTTATTACCGTCATCTTAATCTGGAGATCAAGAGCTTTCTTTTGATGTATAGAACATGCCTGTAGCTCATCAGGAAGTATATTTCCCAATATTTTGAAAATTAAACGTTGGGAAATGGCAAACTGAGATCTGGGCATCTAAAGTTACATTATACGATTTCACCTGGTATGTCATAGTAACTCCTTGGATACGGGCATTTTCCTTTATCGTATTGCTATGAAACTCGGTACAGTTATTCATCTAGTATGGGGCTACGAAATACTACAAATTCATAAAGTTTTGTTGATAATGTTTAATGTAACTGATGTTTGAACATAGGCATACATTTCTATAAACAAGTACTTGACGCGCAATTCATACCTATCTCTCATCATTACTATTATGACACTACAGACACAGTAAATCCCTTGTAAATACATTATGAGTCTTATTTATGCGTTGTATACAGTCAGACAACTTAGGAACACAAAATGATAATGATCATTGAACATTATAACTAATATCAGGCATCCTGTAAAAGTCGACGACTAGCTTTTAAAAAAAAATCGAAAAAAAAAAAAAAATCCTCAAAATCCGGTAAATCCCCTGTAAATACATTACAAGTCTTATTCATGCGTTGTATACAGTCAGACAACTTAGGACCACAAAATAATAATGGTCATTTAACATTATAACAAATAAGGCATCCTGTAAAAGTTGACGACTAACTTTTTTTTTTAAAAATTGAAATTTCAAAAAAAAAAAAATCCTGAAAATCATTCAAAATTGAATGATAATCTTGACAGCAGTATTACACGAGCCAACAAAGGAATAAAAACGGTATGATAAAGTCAATTATCAAGTCAATTATCAGTGCCCCTGCCCCTGCCCCTACCACTACCCCTACCCCTGCCTCTACCCCTGCCTCTACCCCTTCCCCTGCCCCTTCCATGTGTAGTTGATCCAGGCATCTCCTCATCAGAACTCTCTTCTGCACCTCCTCCTGCTCCTGATCTAACTCCATCCCCTTCTGCACCTTGCTCCCTCCCCCTGCTTCTGCCCCTACCCCTACCTCTACCCCTCCCCTGTGGATGTAGTACCTGCTCTTCCTCAGAGGGATCTGATGAACTTGCTCTGTCCTCTTCTGCACCTATACCTACCTCTCCCCCTCCCCCGTGGAGGCGGTCCAGCCCCATCCTCCCTAGATGACTCTGATGAACTCGCTCTGTCCTCTTCTGCACCTCCTCCTGTTCCTCCTCCCCTACCCCTGCCTCTACCCCTCCCCCTACCTCTACCCCTCCCTCTCCCCCTCTCTTGGGCATTTGCTACATTTACCTGCCTTGCATTCCCAGGGGCAGAAACCTCAGGTACAGTAGGCTTGGGGCACATGACATCCTTCGTTTCCTCAGTACAAAAGTCTCTTATGTTCTTAAATAGATACCATTGTCTATAGGCAGATAGTCCAGGCGATGGTAAGGTGGGTGGGGCATCATGTGGTACCTCACCTGCCTCAACAGTAAGCATTGTAAACCTTTCAGTTTCTGAGTCAGCATATTCACGGAAACTGATCTCACCTGGAGTTTCAGATGAAAACTCAAAATGATGGTATTTCTTAATACCAGCCAGAGGACGAATAAAGGGTGACAGAAATGTCTGCCAGTCATATGATTTCACAAAAACATTGCCCCTCTCATCTCCTACTAGCTGGGAGATATTAACACCACGCTGTGTGCTGTTTCTCACTGTTGTCTCCATTTCTGCAAGAGATGACACATTATCACGGCGAAATTTCTGCTTGAGAAGGCCAAAGCACCAGTCAGGCGCAAATTTAGTGTGGCCTGTCACAAGAAAGTTAAGGGAAATATGCTTATGTCTCCCTGTCAAGACACGCCATAAGAGATATGCAAGTACAAATCTGTTCTTATTTTGTCCGCTACAATTATCACAATGCATACTCAGTTCTTTCTCTCCCAAGCCATAATGATCAAAGTAGTGGTGGAGGTAAGAGATCACTGCATTCGATCCCTTACTTGAACAATGAGCTTCATCAATCAGATAGTTCACTTGGCAAGGTATGCCCTCCATGCATATACCAAAAATGCCTACCTTTCTGGGACACATAAAGTATAATGGCCCAGGCTGCATTGGGAATGAAGGAAGGTGTACCTGTTGAGCGTAGTCGAAGCTGATGTGCACACGTAAATCCAATGAGCAGGGAGGGTGAGGCCCCAAAAGGGGTTGTCCTTTGTCCTTATAGTCAGATTTGGCCTGTGCAACCATGTCCTGGTAGAAGGCACGCTCACCTCCAGCCACATCTAAATGTCGTTGTTGTTTCTTCAACTTTGCCCGTTTTACACAATCAGGAAAGTTACTAGATGAGGATATGTCCCTATTATTCCGTTGACACTCCCAACATAGGTCTGTCATTGGTCTGGAGCAAACAATACGTGGCAGTAAATGTAACCATAAGTTCCGGAAGGTTGAATCTGCCACACAACGTTCTCCAGAATCCTCCATGGCTTGTTTGTACAGTCGATATATCTCTGCTTTTGATGAACTTGATGGTAGCAGAGATATATCAGCACGCTTGTGAGATGAAACTCGTCCAGGTAGATTGAGGGCATTGGTCTCAGCATAAGATGTAATGAAATTTACAACTCGTTTGATATTTTCATGCTGTAGCAACCTGGCACTATCTTGTCGTCCTCCTGCCTTTTTTTCACGAGTCACAACACCATTTCCTTTATACCACATTATGCAGGCAGTCAGTTTGTTCTGGCTGATGCTAAAAAACGAATATAAGAATACAGACCATAAGTGAATGCCAAAATAAAATGTACTTTAATTAGATTAGTAAATTTAATTAACTATTCGATATAGCTAAAACAATGATTAGGATAATTAAGTTCTATGGAATAAATCTGAATTTCCCATTGTTAAAGTACAATCAACACATGCATAATAATTATCCTGGACAAACTAATTCTCAGTACTTACTTATAGAGGTATTTGAATGTGTCCCTGCACACTGCATTGCTGTTGATCATGTAGTAGCTCCTTTGATGTTTACGTGGCCCCTGCCCTTTCTCACCTTGCTTGGTGGTTGATAAGGTGTCCTTATTGTTAGTAATGGTACTAATAATACCTAGAAGCAGCATATCCTTCTCAGCTAAATAAAATGAAACAAAGAATAATAATTATATTTGACAGCATTTCACACAAGGATTGATAACAATAACAATAAATCACAAACCTCAATAGTTAATAATATTAACAAAGCTACACTTCAATTAATATAAATTGGGCGTAAAGCATCCAATCTCACTCACCTAAATTTGGAACAATTATAGCTCAGAGAAGGTAATGATATTTAACTTTAATTGTGAGAGACAGCAACAATGTCATGGTACTGAATCGATCAAAACAACCTGCAAAATAATATCATTTACCTGTGGATAGTTGGTACACCTCTTGTCGACGTTGGAGAAGTTGCTCAGTTGTGAATCGCCTGCTGCAAGGTCCTCCATTCTCATGTTTACAGGCACAACTGTTAAAAACAAAACAAAGCTTAGTCATCTATAAGTAGGCTACCAAATGCCGGAATCAGACACACAGGTGGACCCCAGATCTAGTAAATACATACATAAATGAGCAACACCATTTTATTCACACATAAATACGTAGAGGAGTTCTGGTTGATCTAAGCCTATTAGCCCCTATACTAATGCCAGCTCATTTCGAAGTGGGGATGTATGTAAATATTGAGTGGGCCAAATTAGCACCTTTAGCACTATTCATAACGTACCCAATGGAAAAATCAAACAATAGCAACCTATAATATGCGGTATATGCTAGGGGGACCAACACATCATGTTTTCAGACTGATAATGAACTCAGAGATATAACTTGTAGTGGCTCTACACTGAGTTGGATAAGAAATCGCTGACAATAACAAGGGCTAGAGTTACTAACACTTACCGAAAGTTATTACACAGTTCCCACTCATCATCAAGGATTCTGGACACGGGATCAGGGACAACAAGTCCCTCATCATCTTCCCCTTCTTCTTCTAGTGTTTCAGCAAGTTCTAAGTCCCTGAAATCTGTTTCCTCAGGTCGTTCCTGATCTGTGTTCGCGTCATTAAACACAAAATAATCCTCCACAAGTGTCCGCAGCTCTGTGCTCCCAGCTATGCCACTTAGATTCGCCCGATTCATAGCATTCAAGGCATCACAAACGGCTTCCTCCCTCTCCATGACTATCTTGCTTACTTAAACTTTGTTTGTCCAGCTTAATCCCAGCAAGTAAGATCTGTTGTTAGCTCCAAATGAAGGAAATTTCCGATAGACCGAGTCAAAACCGTGCGGCCATGCTGGCATGAAGCGTCACCCGGAAGTTTATTTCTGAGCGCCCTGACCAATCAGAGCCCCCGATTACGCACACGTGATCTCCTTAGTTACATTGTTGTCATGGAAGATACGATTTTCAAGCTCTGTGATTGGTTAGTTTTGGAGGGAATTCAAATGGCAAGGCTATAGTTGGATTCGAGACATCGCAAGCTTCCCGCTCATACCAAGTTTGCTGGGGTGCCCTACGGTAAAATGGCAACGGCGCACAGTTGAAAATACCCAAAATGACACTTTGCTATGCCTTTGTTTAAACTCGCTGAAGCATGATAGTTGAGTTCAACCACTGTTTAAGCATAATTAGGATCGGTAATCGACATTTATATAACAATAGCAACCTATAATATGCGGTATATGCTAGGGGGACCAACACATCATGTTTTCAGACTGATAATGAACTCAGAGATATAACTTGTAGTGGCTCTACACTGAGTTGGATAAGAAATCGCTGACAATAACAAGGGCTAGAGTTACTAACACTTACCGAAAGTTATTACACAGTTCCCACTCATCATCAAGGATTCTGGACACGGGATCAGGGACAACAAGTCCCTCATCATCTTCCCCTTCTTCTTCTAGTGTTTCAGCAAGTTCTAAGTCCCTGAAATCTGTTTCCTCAGGTCGTTCCTGATCTGTGTTCGCGTCATTAAACACAAAATAATCCTCCACAAGTGTCCGCAGCTCTGTGCTCCCAGCTATGCCACTTAGATTCGCCCGATTCATAGCATTCAAGGCATCACAAACGGCTTCCTCCCTCTCCATGACTATCTTGCTTACTTAAACTTTGTTTGTCCAGCTTAATCCCAGCAAGTAAGATCTGTTGTTAGCTCCAAATGAAGGAAATTTCCGATAGACCGAGTCAAAACCGTGCGGCCATGCTGGCATGAAGCGTCACCCGGAAGTTTATTTCTGAGCGCCCTGACCAATCAGAGCCCCCGATTACGCACACGTGATCTCCTTAGTTACATTGTTGTCATGGAAGATACGATTTTCAAGCTCTGTGATTGGTTAGTTTTGGAGGGAATTCAAATGGCAAGGCTATAGTTGGATTCGAGACATCGCAAGCTTCCCGCTCATACCAAGTTTGCTGGGGTGCCCTACGGTAAAATGGCAACGGCGCACAGTTGAAAATACCCAAAATGACACTTTGCTATGCCTTTGTTTAAACTCGCTGAAGCATGATAGTTGAGTTCAACCACTGTTTAAGCATAATTAGGATCGGTAATCGACATTTATATTTTTTGTGTGAAGACATAAAATATCAAAGTTTGATAAATCAGTGAAAACTCTTTTCTGATAAAAAGGTTGAAATTCAACTTCAGAGGCCCATAGCGCTTAATGGGAATGTGCGACATCCGACTCATTTCGGTGAAACAGGTCACATATAGTCAGTATGTCTATATTTCAAGTTTGATATGTTTATTTTTGAAAAAGAAGATTGTAGAATTTTTAGTTGGACATTTAATAATAAAGTAGCTAAGTATACTCTATAAGATGACCTCGCAAGTGCATTGATATATTTAATACTCTATCATTAAATTTGGCACATATATTGGTGCTACAAATAGCGTTAAGCACTCTAAAAATGAAAACATTCACACAAAGCAATTATGAGAATAAAACACTTTGATGAATATCATTTGTGCAACTAATTTTCCTGTAACACATTCTATGCTGAATTATCTATCTCTATATTTATATATACAGCCTTCAAAGTATGGGGCTAGTCATTAGTCTGTGGCCTGATTGGCATGAAGCCATTTATTACATCAAAGGTGGTCCGAGCTCTTTTTGCCTTCTGATTGTAATTAAGTCATATTATATATAACCCACGCTACATGTTACATGGTTGCATTCATGGGTCAGACTCAACAAACATGGACAAGTAGGAGTTGTCCGAATATTTGGGTCAGATTTTCAGAAAATGTACAATTCGTTATCTCCAATCCTCTCAAATAACCGCGATTTAAGACAAAAATGAGCTTCAAAATTCAGTTGAACATAACAGAATTGATACTTCAAATCAATGTGATACCAAATATAGGCCTACTCAGTTATACTCGGTATTCATCGTTTTTCAGCCAAATTTAGGAGAATTTACTAAATGTGTAGAGCTGCCAATTGTACATTTTCTGAAAATCTGACTCATTTCATGAACTGACATACGCAGGATATTTTACCCATTGGGCTCACAAATCAGGAAGAAATTAACCAGGGAATTATTTAAAAACATGTGTGATGTGTTACAGGAAGATGAGTCACAGGTTGCAAAATTGATATTGATCAAAGTGTTTTCATCACAAGATCTCTTTGAAAGAATGTTTGGTGTTTTAAGTCGTATAAATATATGTACTGAATTGTAGTGTGTTAAATATATCAATGCATTTTTTAAGATCATCCTATTGAGTGTATTTAGCTAAATACTAGTAATTGTCCACCCAGAAATAAAGCAAACATTTAGAAATATCAAACATAGAATAAAGGAGTATTTAGATGCCCTAATGTTTACTATCATTGGTAATGCTTAATCTCATCTTTGCATATATGACTATATCCCCAAATCCATTTGTTTGCGACTTATGACTCATTTTCCTTTAACACATCACATATCTCACAGTTTTTTTCAAAAGCATATCAGACAATTAGAAAAACTTGAAATCTAATTTATTATTGCCAACTGAATTAAGAATCATCGACTTAGGCCCTGTTTATGATTATGAAGTCAATTGTAAATTATAACATATCATCTATCTCAAACAGAGACTATACATAATTCGACAAAAAGGAAATGACATATAGTAACTGACTGTATATAATGTATCGAGGTGGGTAAATATCGTATTTATACCAAGGGGTCCGGTGGTTATTGGTAGTTGAACTGATGTGAGGTTGGAAATAAAACCCTTGTGTTATGGTTTTAATGATTTTATTCCACAAGCTTTCGGGCTGGTTTGCCCTTCTTCAGGTCAATATCAAGGTGTATATAATGTAAATAGGCATTCTACCAGACAATATGGCAACATGGATAAATATGTAAATAGATATTTGAAAGGCTTGGCCCGACAGAACTAATCCCGAAAAGGGGAGTCGGTAAACCAAGTTGAAATAAAATCTTTAAAAAAAAAAGCCTATTGTGCATTATTAGTTGTCCCGACCCAGTTATTACCACTTGGTCACGTCCCCATAGACCTGTTCTACTAACCATACGGGTGAAATAGTCAAAACATGTACAATTCGTCTTCACAAATCCTCTCAAATAACCCACATTTTAGACAAAAATGAGGTTCAAAATTCAGTTCAACATAACCAAGCAGACTGTTTGAATCAAGGCAATACTAAATATACCCAGATATACCTAGTGTTGATGATTTATCAGTCTAATTCACCAGAATTGACTTAATGTGTGGATCGGCCATTTATACATTATCTGAAGGTCTGACCCATATGGCCTACACTCTGGCTGTTCGTCTATATCTGTCAGTTTCCACAGAAGTCACTATACATAGTCTCCAGAAGCCAGAACAAGACAAGGAAACCTTATTCTTACTGGAAATACAGTGAATGGTAGTAACGATGCTGATGGTCGTACACCTGAAACCCATTGGAATTACTCTGGATAATATGCACAGGATGCATGCCTGGATTTAACTGTATCTGAGATGTAATACAATTGGTAACTGATATTGAAAGTGGATACATATGGGTCAGGTTTTCAGAAAATGTACAATTCGCCTTCACCAATCCTCTCAAATAACCCATATTTAAGACAAAAGTGAGCTTCAAAATGCAGTTTAACATAACAGAACTGATACTTTGAATCAATGTGATACCAAATATGGGTCAGATCGTCAGAAAATGTATAATTGGCAGCTCTATCCATTTAGGAAAGTTTCCTAAATTAGCCTGAAAAATGGAGAATACTGGGTATATCTGAGTATATTTGGGGTCACATTGATTTATAGTATCAGTTCTGTTATGTTAAACTACATTTTGAAGCTAATTTCTTCTTAAATGTGGGTTATTTGAGAGAATTAGTGAAGGCGAATTGTACATTTTCTGAAAATCTGACCCATATACTCAGATATACCAGGTTAATCATTTTTCAGCCTAATTTAGCAGAATTTCCTAAATGTGTAGAGCTGCCAATTGTACATTTTCTGAAAATCTGACCCATATATGCATACTATATGAATTCTAATATGGGACTTGCATGTATGTGATGTGTAACAGGAAAATGAGTCACATGTCGCAAAATTGATATTAATTTTGTTAAGGTGTTTTATTCACAGGATGTCTTTGGGGGAATGGTTTCATTTTTTGCGTGCTTAACGCTGTTTTCAGCATGAATTACATTACGGCTGCCAATTGTACATTTTCTGAAAATCTGACCCATATATGTATGGATGAAGCCGTCAGAAAAGTACAATCGGCAGCTCCACACATTTAGGAAATTCTGCTTTGTTAGGCTAGGAAATGGTACATAATAAATGCATCTTCACATATCTGATACTTTGTTGATTAAAAGAACGGGCTGGTTTATGTTGAACTGTATTTTCAAACTAATTTCTGTCTTAAATGGGGGCCATTTGAGAGGATTGGTGAAAGCGAATTGTACATTTTCTGCCGACTTCACCCATATGGGTCAGATTTTCAGAAAATGTACAATTGGCAGCTCTACACATTTAGTCAATTTTGCTAAATTAGGCTGCAATTTGGTCAATATTAGGTTAATTCTAGTATATTTGGCATTGTATTGATTTTAGAAATCAGTTTGGTTAGGTTGAGCTGTATTTTAAACCTGATTTTTGTCTTAAATTTGGGTTATTTGAGAAGTTTGGCGAAGTTAAATTGTACATTTTCCGAAAATCTGACCCATATACTATAATTATATTATCATATACAGAGAGAGATCTTAATTTGGTATGTAATTGTTCATTTCCAGATACAACAATCCTAAAGCAGTGGTGTCAAGTCAATTGGTTTTAATTCCGGCAGAATCACAGACAAATCAAGGATTAATTGCATTACGGAGGTATCAGTGGCTAACGCAGATAAGATACCACAAAGGAGGCACTGTTCTATGTATCTCGCCTATCTAGAGATTACACTGTGACTTGGAATCTACTTCAGAATCAAATAAACAGATTTGCTCTGTTTTTCTGTGCATGGATTTACAGCAGAGTTTTCATTCCTGGACCGCCCTTTTATCCAGAAATATCGGATTTAAGGACAACTAGGGCTATTCCCTTCACCAAACCTTTCATAACGGACCCCCGATTATATGGATACCTCGTTAGTATGAACATTGGCCTTTAGACCCAAGTGTGGCTGTAAAATAAGTCTTTAATGTACTTTATCATTAGCGAGAATACGACACTGAATTGATACAGAATCAGATAGACAGACTTGTAAAAAGGACCCTCTTGTTTGGTAATGGTTTGAGTTGTCTCAATTGGTTCCAACCGACTGGGTGTTCCTTATAATTGATAGCCTCAATGCATAGCTATACGGGAAGAGAAGAATCGATTAATGGGGGAAAAATGATGGGTGATATTGGGTTGATCTCCTACGCTAATTATCCCATACTCATAGAGTTAGACTCTATGCGGTGTCACAATGGTCGAAATTGGACCCGATTGCAATGTTAATTGTGACTGGATATGAGTTTTGTTATTACCTCGTGTGGATTTAGTAGTGCAGAAATGACTGTAGTCACACCTGAATACGGGGGATCGTATCAACTATAACCCAGTCTAGGTCCAAAGTTGAGGGAGTCCCTTCAAACGAAGGGAAGGCTTCTCGCCTCAAAACGCAAAGTGCCATTATAATTCCATTAGGACCGCAAAAAGTAATTATATTCCCATTAAAACGCTGAGTTCTAGGCAGGGATACCGATTAGCGAAGTAGGCTGGCATACCAGTCTTATCTGATCTGAGGGTTTGGACCTAGAGTGAACCTGGTTGTCTGGCCTTGAATCCTCGCTCTGGGGGCGGCAAGGGATAATTTGTCTCTCAACTAATAAACATCACAGCAAGATGATGGAAATGTCTAAAACACAGCCAACAGCGTCACAGGCCGGAAGTGACGTCATAATGAATTATGCCACGTGGTGAGGGAGGAGATATATATACTAAATTCTCAGTAATTAGTTACACATAACTTCATTATACACGCACAGTTAATTTTTAGCTGGGGCTCAAAAGTTCTCTAAAAATGTAAGGAAATGTATAAAAAGCAAAAACTAATGATTAGATTTGAGGCAGTCATTTGGAAGGAAGCTAATAACAAGGTTACTATTATATAATATCAATCAACCGAGTTGTTATTACAGCCTATCACTAGTAATAACTTTTACAAAAAATAGCACATGTGTCTTTGTTATTAACACCTCCCACGGAACAAGGTATTCTGACCCAGAAGTAAACAAGCGCTGCGCAGTGACATATGCGCCAACTGCCCTGTTATGCTAACCACATTAGGCAAACAGAAGCACAAGCGTCTGGATTAGGATTTAACTTGCTTAGGCTATCTAGAGCTCAGGATTTAAGGACCGAGGATATCGGAGAGGACAAAGACATGTAGCTATTTCCTTACCTGATTGAATTAAGCCTTTGAAAGATGTACATTGAGAGTGCGGCCTGAGGCCATTTTCACCCTGTTTCATCGGGCCTTTCCCCTACTCTATCTAATTTAGTGCAAAATATATTTACATTTATCTGTTAAAAATTCATTGGAAATGTCGCTAGTGTTCCTCCTTTGGGATTGATCATTTGTGAGATCGAATTCGTCATGTGTGTGACAGACATAGCGATTTGTGTTTTATATAAATAATTCAAAATCTTCGGATTACAGAGAAGATTTAATTTAGTGCAAAGAAAGGAAACCAAGCTGTAGGAAGATTTACGAGTATAAGAGTTAAGCACTTGCCCGCTAGCAAAACAGGAAGTAGTTTTCTAGGAAGACAAAATAAAACTAGCTTGGAATCTTATCAACCAACACTTACCCAATTTTGATTGGCTGAGGCAAATATCGGAGTACGCATGCGTCAGCTTCAAGAGTTCCAACTAAAGGTGAGAGAAGTGGAAAGAGATCTTTCAGACAACTCTCTCTTTCCCTTCCCGACATTGCAATGCTTCGCGACAACCCAACCTTTCCACTGCATTAACCTTTGATCTGTGTGACCTTGAGCTTTGACCTTGAAGTAGCGCTCGTATAAGGAGCAGACGACAATTATGGTATCGGAGTGGATTACTTGCCTAGACAAACGGTACGTGCAAATATATTTCATTCACAGAGCCTCAACACCTAATGGTATTTCCCTGTTCTAGACTACAAAATAAAAAATGTTTTATTCATTTCAGAGCCTTCTCACCAGTATTATTGCCTGTGTTTTCTTAACGTGAGAATTGTGTGTAAAGAGAACAGACTGTTATGTATTATATTATCACTTAGCACGCAGTCTGATATCTTCAGGTTTTATTAATGTTGTTGGTCGGGGAACGTCAACTAGACCTCAGAAATCTCCAAATATAAATTTAATGGGTTTTATTGCGGATGAAACTTTGAATGTTTCGTCGTGTTGTCTTCGGATGTGTTACATTTCAGATGTTTACAGGGTATATAGATTGATGGAGGTCTATCAATAACAAAGCACTTCTTTCACAGATGTAAAGTTAGTCGTCCTCTTCGTTACTCTGAGTTAGTTTCGTTTTCATATGTAGATAGGCTTAGATCAGCACATTATTTTCGTAATTATGGCTAAGAGCTCAAAATAGATAAAAAAAAAAACCAACATTAATTGAGGTATAAAATCAGTTTTAGTTTGTTTAATTATTAACATTGAGTGTTTTGGGGCTTAACAGATTAAGCCAGATTATTATCTAATATTCATGTTATTAATCTTTATTTTGGCAATGGAAATAGGCTAATGTATCTTTTGCCAATAGAGGATTTGCATAGCCGCCATTTTGAACCTTGATTCGCATTGAATTATGGGACTAATGGTACAGTATAAAATCTATAGAAATCATGTCATGTTCAGCATGGACTGTTTATCAATGGTCTAATATCAATATTCATGTGTTATACATGTTTCAATAACATAAGCCTCTATTGTTCCCATCATGCATTTGGTTTTCATAGAACATTCATAAAAGCTGTGATATTCGTGAAAACATTCTTGCAATTTTGTATAGAAATGTTCACAAATATTCGTGTGTCAGATTTCATCAGAATCCATCCCATGATGCACTGTACCAGACATGCGCAGTGGCACATGCAAGTCCCCTATTGACAGGTCTACCATTGTTCGTTGGTCATAATACCAGACATTTCAGTTCAATTTGTTTGAAATTAGTTCGTTCAGGAATCGCTTTATTACGAATCGGTATATATATGGATCGGTCATATCCAGTTATCCTAGTATTCTTTGCGTCAAGAAAAATTATATTTATATTTTAACACATCTTTCCCAATCACCCTGATCTCTCTTAAGATCTATAACCTATAATGGGTGTTTTGCTTCTTCAAAGCATTATATATATGACTTATTTCTAGTTAGAATAGAATATAATAGAATAGAATGGAATAGTTTTTTATTTGTCAAAAACGATACAATATATGTTGACAAACAGGTCGACAGGCTTCTGGGAGAGTCCGATTGTCCTTCCTGTGGTTAGAAATATAGAATTACATCCCTTGGTTTTATATGATTTACAAGTTTCAAAATTTGAATCCCTAGATGGTGATTACGATAGTTTGAGATACAATATTTTTTAATATGATTTACAATTGACGTGAAAGCTGCGTATTCGGCTGGTAAACACAGATATACATTTCATGTTTACGCTAGGTTTCCCTTAATTGCGATGTTCAAATGTAAAATAATAGTTTCCGTACCATGGTCGGTTGTCCCGATATATCCCCCACATAAATGTCTGTATTCTAGAATTTAAAAAACTCTGGGATCCCTGGAGCCTGTTGTTATACCTCTATGAACCAATAGGGACAGATCATCAGAAAATGTACAATTGGCAGCTGTACACTTTTGATCAATTATGCAAAATTAGGCTGCAATTTGGTCAATACTAGGTACATTCAAGTATATTTGACATTGCATTGATTCTAGCAATCTCTTTGGTTAGGTTGAACTGTATTTTGAACTTGATTTTCGTCTGAAATTTGGGTTATTTGAGAGGATTGGTGAAGTTGAATTGTACATTTTCTGAAGATCTGACCCAACATATCAGTAACACTAACATGTTATTCCCGAGATTTTCACAACATATGTGATACATTTCATCATGAGAAAGCAAATAGATAATTACTACTCATAATTTAATTATTTTCGCCGAATGTTCGCTTATAATCAAATCACATATTATATGGAGTGTTGGTATTTAATATGTCGCTTCAAAGACTGGCTTTTATCTTGTATAAGAAGTAGAAAACAATTATTTCCGTCGTAATGCTTTCGGCACATACACTTCCGGTTGCGTAGCTAAGAAGTACGCAACATGACGTGAAGTTACTGGCTACTTTCATTGGTGTTAATAAATTTCTACAGAGATCTCGGAAGTGACGTATTACAGTAGTTTATACCATTTCTGAATGAGGCAAATAAGGAGCCTTAATGAAATGAAAGGTGAGGAGTTGAACAAATATTGTGTAAAAATTGATGCGTGTTATCGATAGGCAAAGTACATGGTTCAGATCTTCAGAAAATGTACAATTCACCATTAACAATCCTCTAAAATAACCCACATTTAAGACACAAAATGAGCTTTAAAATGCAGTTTAACATAACAGAACTGATACTTTAAATCAATGTGATACAAAATATATTCGGATATACCTGGTATTCATCACTTTCCAGTCTAATTCAGCAGAAGTTCCTAAATGTGTAGAGCTGTCAATTGCACATTTTCTGAAAATATGACCCACTTGTATGAAATTGTTTTTGTTTTTTTGCAAACCGTTTTATTCAAGATAATGTGCCATCTGGGCTCTTACAATGTTGAACACTTCATGCAATATGGCGCTCTATAGAATAAACAAGGAGAAACATGTCTTTAGACTCGTGTAGCTGTATACGGGTAAGATTTTCAGAAAATATACAATTGGCAGATCAACATATTATGTAAATTCTGCTAAATTAAACTGAATAATCATCAACTTATGGGTATATTTGGTATTGCCTTGATTCAAACAGTCTGTTTGGTAATGTTGAACCGTATTTTGAACCTGATTTTTGTTTTAAATTTTGGTTATTTGAGAGAATTGGCGAAGGTTAATTGTACATTTTCTGAAACTCTGTCCCATACTTCAAGGAAAACACAGTCTAAAATATGGTTAGTGATAAAAAAAAAAATTCTTCATAAGTATATCTCGTTCCCTGATTTATCAGGTATGAACAGGTGAAACTCATGGAAGTTATATCACAAATCATCTGGAATACGTCTACATCTGCCTGGGAGAAATGTTTCTGATATTCTGATTTTTAATTGATTGCAGCTGATAATGCAGTGTTGTGATATCAATGTGTTTACAATAACTCTGGCCTCCCACGCCACCCTCGGGCAAATGCTTCATATACATAATAGTGCTTTTATATGCCAACTCAGCAGAATTTTAATTAAATTACATTGCAGAATGACTACAGGCTAGCTAGCCTGATGAATTACACATATTAGGAAATGTAACTAACAGGATTGTTGTGTCCCAGAGTCGTTATCTGTATGATATATATGTAATATTACAGACTTTTCCTCTTTTCTTTTGCACATAACCATATACATTGCCAAAATACATTATTAAGACTCCTTTTCCTATTACCACGAGGAACAAATAGTTTATTGTTCATTTCTGAGATCTTTTCTCCCATTATAGTCTCTATACTATTACCACTGCCCTATTAACTATGACCTGTGTCATCTGCAGTTATGACACCTCGCAGTTGCTTTTTTTTAAATATGACAGTTAGGATTGCTTCCTTTTCACTTCTGTTCTAATCATCATGGGAAGACTTGTGCACTTTCATTATTATTACTATCTAAAAAATATTAATAATTATATACAAATAAATGCAATTTATCCACACACAACCACTATTTCTTGGGCATTACCTGCAAAACAATTATTAAACTAATTATTCTTTTACAGAAATGAAATGTATCATATAATAACCAACTTCACTTTGGTCAGATTTCTGGTCTATGAGAATAGCCCAAGGGAGTCAGTGCTAGTCTACTGGCCAGTGTTCAGACATCACATAGTAGTATATGAAAATGAGCAACTGACTCTGGCGTAAGAAAGATGGCTATGTGGATATCTCTGTGAGAAAAAGAAAATTACAAATCCAAGAAAGTATCTCTTCGGATATTAAGATATCCATAAGTCATGTTGATTATGTGTTGGAATATCTTAGAAAAGGAAAATGATATTTGAAAAAGAAAAATGTTGGATATGATGGATATTTACTATGACACATTTTTATCCTGACAGTTTGGGGACAAAACAGGGATTATGGAGCGATTTAAACTACATAGGGTTATTTTCTGGAGCTAACTGATGTGTTACAAAGCGCAAAAATTGGATTTTGGGATATCATCATATGTGATCCGTTTTAGGAAAATGAGTCATAAGTCGCAAAATATGGATTTTGAGATGTCACCATATTTGAAAAGAGGAGATCAAGCCGATTCTAATGATACTAAACACTAGGACATCTAATATGTATTTCTATATTTTAAATTTGATAATTTCATTTTAAAAATAAAGTTTGCAATGTTTCTGAATGGGTAATTACCAGTAAAGTAACTAAATATACTCAATACGATGGCCTTCAAAATGCGATGGTATATTTAATACAATTTATCTGACTAATAGTGCTAAAACCCCCAAATATCAGAACATTTCAATAAAGACATCTTGTGATAAAAACACTTTGAGAAATATCAATTTTGCGACTTGAGACTCATTTTCCTGAAACACAGGGTGCTTAACCCTGCTTGCAGCATGAATACATATCCCAAATTTCAAGACAGTGTATTAAATATATCTATGCATTTCGTAGGTCATCTTATAGAGTATGGTTTAGCTACTTTATTAGTAATTGTCCATCCAACAATATCGCAAACTTTATTTTTTCAAAATTAAAAGTATCAAACTTAAAATATAGAAATATCTATAAGATTTCCTACTGTTAACTATCATTAGAACCGGCTTGATCTCATCTTTTCAAATATGATTATGTCTCAAATTCCTTTTTTTTTTGCGACTTGTGACTTATTTTCCTTAAACATATCACATTTAGGAGAGGTATTCAAATTACATAGAGCAATAGATACCCCAAGAATGAGAACATATCGACAAAGAGATCTTGTAAATAAATCACTTTGAAAAATATCGATTTCGTGACTTGCGGCTTATTTCCCTGGATCACATCCCATTATTGAGATGTGTTACAGAAACAATAGCCTTTTTGAATTGATATTTCTCAGTGTTTTATTCACAAGATCTCCTTGAAACAATGTTCTCAGTTTTGTGTCTATTTGCCCTCCTAGTCGTACTAATAAACTTTGAGAATGGGTCAGATCTTCAGAAAAAGTACAATTAGCAGTTTTACAAATAACACATCGCAAGTAAAATATTAAACATATGGTTACAAAAATATGCTGTATATATAATGGGTGAAATCGCCAGAAAATGTACATTTCATCTTCACCGATCCTATCAAATAACATACATTTAAGACAGAAATGACTCTCGAATTCAGTATTGACCAAATTTCAGTCTAATTTAGCAAAATTTATTAAATGTGTAGAGGTGCCAATTTACTTTTCTGAAAATCTGACCCGCATGCAACACGGATGTTTTTAACCGTTGTCTTTTAAAAATGACTACAAGGGTGAAATTGCGAGAAAATGTACAATTTGCCTTCACCAATCATTTCAAATAACCCAAATAAAAGACAGAAGTCAGGTTCAAAATTCAGCTCAACATAACCTAACAGATAGTTTGAATCAAGGCAATACTAAATATACTCAGATATAGCTAGTATTGACCATTTTCCGGTCGAATCTAGCAGAATTTCATAAATGTGTTAATCTGCTAATTGTACATTTTCTGAAAATCTGACCTACAAACACATGTGGTTGGTGGTGATCGTTCTGTAGGTGGAGTGGAGTGGCTAGGTGGGAAGGTTTACCGGCCATTGATTTGGCTAGAAGCTAAAAAAGAGATCGCCCAATGTGGGGCTCGAACCCACGACCCCGAGATTAAGAGTCTCGTGCTCTACCGACTGAGCTAACCGGGCACTTGCTAATGCATTAAAACCTTCAATACTCTACATTACATAATCATATGAAGGCTACATATCAGTACTGATCGCATACACACAAACTGTATAGCCTACTTCTAACCTACTACAGATAACATGCATTTCATTATACGGGTCAGATTTTCAGAAAATGTACAATATTGGCAGCTGTATATTCTGCTAAATAATGCTGCAATCTGGTCAATACTAGGTAAATTCGAGTATATTCGGCATTGCATTGGTTCTAGCAATCTGTTTGGTTAGGTTGAACTGAATTTTGAACTTTATTTTCGTCGGAAACATGGGTTATTTGAGGGAGTTGGTGAAAGTGAATTGTACATTTTCTGGTGACTTCACCCATACTTAAGGCATCAAGCTGTATATCCCAGTGAATAACAATAATCTCTCGTTGGAAGGGGTGGGCCTCATCTATGAAAAGTATAGGTCTACCAGGTCTCTAATAAATAAATAAGGTATACAAATTGCATAAAGTGTGTAAGAATGGATTCCCAAAGAACCTATGATAAATAAGAATAAAAGAATATAGCGTATAAAAAATGGATTTTGAGATACGATCATATTTGACAAGGTGAGATGAAGCAGATTCCAATGAAGTCGCAAACTCCCAAGACTGTGCATTAAATATATTCATGCATTTCGAAGGTCATCTTATAGAGTATATTTAGCTACAGGTACTTTACTAGTAAATGTATACCCAGAAATATTGCAAACGTTTTTCAAAATTCAAAATGGCAAAATTAAAATATAGAAGTACTTATTAGATGTCCCACTGTTTACTATCATTGGAATCGGCTTGATCTCATCTTTTTCAATATAATAATATCTCAAAATCCATTTTTCTGTGACTTGTGACTCATTTTCCTGTAACACATCACAAATAATTACCTGAACATATGCAGTGCTGACTGTGTCGAGTGATGCATGACTCAGTATTTTTAACATAAACCCAGGTGCAGCTAATTGTTTCCTACCGGAAACCATCTCTAGCTGCTCAATGCGCATGGTCATGAATGACGTGTATGAACTCCAATATATTCTATATTTGGTTCAGATTTTCAACAAATGTACAATTGGTAGCTCTACACATTAAGGAAATTCTCCTAAATTAGGCTGAAAAATTATGAATACTGGGTATATCTGAGTATATTTGGTATCGCATTGATTTAAAGTATCAGTTCTGTTATGTTAAACTGCATTTTGAAGCTCATTTTAGTCTTAAGTGTGGGTTATTTGAGAGGATTGGTGAAGACTAATTATTGTACATTTTCTGAAAACTGACCCATTTATCGCCAATAATGAGGTTGTCATTAACACCAGAGCTATTTCTGTTATTATGAGATGCAACATCTATCAACGCCTCCAACCCTTTCTAAAATAAGCCCATATTAAATATGGAGTCTCAGCTACGCATGCGCAAACCAGACTTCCTTGATTCGTTTTGCACCAACATCAACTGCGTCAGACTTTCAGAAAATGTACAATTGGCAGCTATACATATTCAGCAAATTATGCTAAATTATGCTTCAATTTGGTCAATTCTAGGTGAATTCGAGTATCTAAATTCGGTATTGCATTGATTCTAGCAATCTGTTTGGTTAGATTGAACTGTATTTTGAACTTTAATTTGGTCTGAAATGTGGGTTATTTGAGAGGATTGGTGAAGGTGAATTGTACATTTTCTGAAAATCTGACCCAAATAGCTGTGTCATTTACATGTTGCCATAAAACAAGACTTCATTTTTCCCTTCACCAGACATGCGCGGTAGCAAATTTGAATCTTTTGTGATTCTCTTGTTCTGTGAAGAGTAAGAAGTTATGTTCCTACAAAGACTTTTGTACCCTACATACATATGGAAGTAACCGTATACAGATCACGTCTCACATACAGGAAGCTTCTCTCACATTCCTTTCACAGATGTATGACAATAGTTTGATGTCAGTAATGTCAGAAACAATTGAATGAGTCAGTTTGTCAGAAGATTGCCAATTGGCAGCTCTTCACATTTAGTGAACTCTGATAAATAATTGATAAAAATGTCCACCCAGAAATAAAGCAAACATTTCTTTTCAAGAATGAAAATATCGAGGTAAAAATATCAAAATATCCTATGTTTACTATCGTTGTCATCGGCTTGATCCTATCTTGTCAAATATGATGCTATCCCAAAATTCATATTTTTGCCACATGTGACTTATTTTCCTAAAAAACTTCACAAACAAGCACAGAAAAACATGTTTGAATTTAGGGCTGAACAAACGAGAGATAAGGAAAAGGCGAGGTTCACCGCCGGTATATTATACAAAAACTGCCCCTAAAGTCCGGTCTTTTCTCCTGACCGATTCAACTTAAAATTTAGAGTATCATGAGATTATCATGTGGGTCAAATCTTCAGAAAATGTACAATTCATCTTCGCCAATCTTCTCAAATAACCCAAATTTCAGACGAAATTAAAGTTTAAAATACAGCTCAACCTAACCAAACAGATTGCTAGAATCAATGCAATGCCCAATATACTCGAATATACCTAATATTGGCCAAATTGCAGCCTAATTTAGCAGAATTTACTAAATGTGTACAGCTGTCAATTGTACATTATGTGAAATTCTGACCTATGTACCATGAAGATGTGCTCAATGAAATTTCTTTAAAAAAATCAAAAAAAAATCTAGTGAATCCTTGTCCTAGAACTTTTCTATTTTGCGAATTGTGATTCATTTTCCTGGAAGACATCACATTTTTTAAGTCAGATTTGTCAACAGCTCTAGCTTGCTCCTCAGACTGTTAGTATAAGAAGTTTGTGTTACACATAATGGATTGTGGCTTAAATTAATGAAGGAATGTTACGGCCACAACCCTGGATCAAGACACAATGCATACACTATAGTGTTGTTTACAAAAAGTAACGCTAATGAAGCCCAGAATAATTAATTAGGGACCCACACTATGTGTCATAATTAATGAGCTTGGTATCACACCTGTCATACCTGCCACTGTGGCATATGAGGGTCAGATCATTAGAAAATTTACAATCGGCAGCTCTACAGATTTAGTAAAACTCTGTTAAATTAGGATGAAATATGAAAAACACTAGGTATATTTGAGTTTATTTTATTTTGCATTGATTCAGAAACTCTGGTTGGTTATGTTGAATTGTATTTTAAATCTCATTTTATCTTAAATTTGAGTTATTGGAGAGGATTGGTGAAGGCCAATTGTACGTTTCTGAAGATCTGACCCGTGATGTCTCTTCTATTGGGCATCTGGGTTTCACTCGGCGATGGGTTGACTGTGGAAACCTAATACAAAATATTGTTGGTGAATACACTATTTTTAATAAGGATAACTTCTTCATATACAATTAAAACTGCATTCTGAGCTATCACGGCAACCAGAATCTTACAAAATGTACTCATATTAGGGCTTATAAGACTGAATTTATCAATATTATGCTGCTGTTATGTGTTTATACGAGACAAGAAGTTGAATTGACCAATAGGAAAAGGCCACCTGTGAGCGATAATAAGTGAAGCAATATATAGCATCTAAAAAAAATATCAATTCGGACTTTTCTGAAGCCCTGTAGTAAAATCCAGATGGTTTTTGGCCTTGCTTAGTTAGGGTATTTCCAAAGGGCCTAGTCCACCAAGCCGATTCTCATGTGATTCTCACAGAATTTAGTGTAAAAGAGTCTTCTGCGGCGCAAAATCCCATGAGAATCATCTTAGTGGACTAGAATAAAAATCAGCATTCTGTGTAGCAAATTCCCTAATTCATTCCATCTAATAACTACTTCTATATTTCTTTAAGTATGAAAACAAAAGTTAGTGATAATTCATGAAAGTCAATCACTAACGCATAGAGCCATTTACAACACAGCGTTGAAATTTGGTATTCACACCACTACAACAACTAAACTGTCATAAAATGAAAACATTCCTAACGTGAGATCCTGTAAGATGTCATTTGAGAAATATCCTGTAAGACATGATAAGTGTGTTGATACAGAAGTGCTACTTGTATTGCAGCATTATATATATTATACAAGTCGTCTACATGGGTCAGATTTTCAGAAAATGTACAATTCGCCTTCACCAGTCCTCTCAAATAACCCACATTTAAGAGAAAAATAAACTTCAAAATGTAGTTTAACATAACAGAACTGATACTTTAAATCAATGTGATACCAGATATACTCAGATATACCCGGTATTCATCATTTTTCAGCCTAATTCATCAGAATTTCCTAAATGTGTAGAGCTGCAAATTGTACATTTTCTGAAAATCTGACCCACATATGCAACTGTGAGCAACTCATTGCTTCAGTGTAGACTAATGGATTAGTTGACGAGCTTCTCCCCTTGCATAACAAAGCATTCCATTATTTATCTACCTTTCCTTGCAAAGCTTAAGGGTCAGGCCTTCAGAAAATGTACAATTCGCCTTCACCAATCCTCTCAAATAACCCAAATTTCAGACGAAAATACAGTTCAGAATACAGTTTAACCTAACCAAACAGATTGCTAGAATCAATGCAAAGCCGTATTGACCAAATTGCAGCTTAATTTAGCAGAATTTACTAAATGTGTACAGCTGCCAATTGTACATGTTCTAAAGGTCTGACCCTTGAGCAGCTGATAACTATGATACCGTAATAATTCTTTGTTTAGTAGGCTCTCTCTTGACTCACTAGTGTAATACAGTAGCAATTTCCATCACATGCTACGAGAGGGGCTGATCACCCTAAGAATGAACACATTCTCAGTAAGTGAGCACAAATCCCTTTAAAAAATATCAATTTTGCGACTTGTGACTCATTTTCCTGAAACACATATCATTAGCATTAGCGAAAATAGATGAAGGCTGTAACCGGAAGCTGCTGATATCCATGTGATTGCAAGACGTCACACACAGCGGAAATATGGTCACATGACCTTGTGAAGGATGCCGGGAACGGCTGACATCCTGCTAATCGTGACGACGGAAATTCAATTGTACATTTTGATTGGATATGAACCACTCAAACCTTGACTATTAGATCCATGTCCATGACAATCTGATTTATTATATATATACTGGTCGTGGTACTAGAGAGTTGCTACACTGCTGAAACTTTGCTCTCAGTGGAGTTCTATATGGGTCAGACTTTCAAAAAATGTACAATTGGCAGCTCTACACATTTAGTGAATTCTGCTAAGTGCCTTCTGAACCTGACTGGATTGGGAGTCCCTGCCTGTGTCCAGAAGTATCAAAACCGCTAGGTGGCCCTTCGGGATGATTTATTTTTGTGCCAATGTACTACCGTATACCCTTATTGTTTTGGTTGCCAACGAACTCCCCTCCACCCAGCCCCCGACCCAGCCGTCCCCTTCCCACCCCCCAAGCTACCCCACCCCCACCCCCACCCCAACCCCACCCGTGGGGTAGCTATCCATTTCGAATATATCCCATTTGCCGGTTACGTTTATTAGCGTAAACGTGACTTCCGGGAACGGGTGCAGTAAGCACAGTGGTTCCCTTAGGGCTCCAACATGGTGGCGCAAACGTGCCAACGCATCCCCATAGGATTAGTATAGAAATATCGAAAATCTATTTTACAGCCTAATAACCCTTATTTCAGACGAAAATAAAGTTCAAAATACAGTTCAACCTAGCCAAACCGATTGTTGAATTAATGCAATGCCGAATATACTCGAATTTACCTAGTAATGACCAAATTACTGCCTAATTTAGCCTAATTTACTAAATGTGTACAGCTGCCAATTGTACATTTTCTTAAAAACTGACCCAAATAGGTGTGTTTCAGATTTCAGATTCACCCCCCCCCCCCCTCCCCCCTTACCTAGGAAATATTCTCCCCTAGCTAAAACATTTTTTTACCTTACTGATCATTTTTTACCATATCTTTTTCAAACAAATTCTAGTTTTCAGCCAAATAAATCGGAAACACACCTATTAGTTTTTTTGCCTTATGCATTTAATATCGCATCCCATTTGAGAGGTGCGCTAAGTGGGTGGGAAGCGATAAAAATAACTTATCATAATGTATGATACAAATTCGAATTGGTTTTTCTTTTAGATTTTAGATAGAAGATGACGATTCAAAACCAAAAAAGAAACGTTTATTTTTCAATACTCTTTTATTCAATATTCTTTCATACTAGGGGCGTATTTTACAACTCTTAAAGATCAGTGATGTTAGATTTAAGGCCAGTAAAGAAGATTTAAAACAAAAATTACCAAGTTTCATTCTCTCATTTTATAGCGTCGAAATCCGAGAGGGTGTCCTGTAAATCCTCATTCATTCATTAAAATTCGTAAAAATCTTTAAATGTATTTTGAACCTCATTAATTTGATGTCCTAAATATGAGTTATTTTGAGAATTGGTGAAGGCCTCACCAATCCTCTCAAATAACTCCAATTTACGAAGGAACGTGGTTCAAGATATAATTCAACATAACTAAACAGCTAGACTGTTTAAGTCAAAGCAATACTAAATATACTCAGATTTACCTATAGTGTTGACGACTGTTTAATATAGCTCGGTATATCTGAGTGTATTTGCAAATACACTCAGATATACCGATTTTCCACCCAAATTGAGCAGAATTTACTAAATGTGTTGATCTGCTAATTGCACCTTTTCTGAAAATCTGCCCCATCATTGGCCAGTGTTTATGCGATGAGGCATCGCCTATCTCTATTGATATAAAGGATGCATAATCCACCGTTGATACCCACTAATGAGCCTAAGTGGAAGTCAATACCACCTCCACCTCTCCCGCCGCATATTGAATAACAGTTATACAATATATCATACACAGCGCCGCCTACTGGAGAGATGGCTAATTCATTATTATCACTGTACGTATTGAACGGTGGCTATAGATGGGTATTATATAGTGGGGACAATTGAGCAATTCATTAGCATGGATGTATAAGCTCACAATGTATGAGGATTAGATGGCCAGAATTGAATATAGTGTTACATAATTGAATCAGTCTCAGTCTCTTGTTGTTCACATGTGTATCGTGATCTGGATGCACACAATCCATGTATGGAGGTGGTTCAAAGTGTGTGCCATTCATATCTTTAAGCTGCATTCTCAGCGATTACGACAAAACAAATCTCATATAACTCATAATATGAGTAAATTTGAGATTATTATGACTTATAGGACTGGATTCATCAATATTCTGCTGCTGTTATATGTTTATACAAGGGTTACGCATATTATGACTTATAGGACTGGATTTATCAATATTCTGCTGCTGTTATTTTGTGTTAAATTAGTCAATTCATATACCATAACATCTCATCTTATTATTCATTGTTGTATAACTATAATTTATTTTTCCACTGTTGTTAGTTTTCGAAACAAAGTTAAGCCAATCAAGTCTATGGGCACTCTTTGGAAGACCTAGCTAATTGTGATGTGTTTCAGGAAAAAGAGTCATGAGTCGCAAAATATGGATTTTGAGGTATCACCATATATGAAAAGAGGAGATCAGGCTGATTCCAATGATAGTAAACACTTGGACACCTAATATGTATTTCTATATTTTAAGTTTGATATTTCTATGTTTGAAAAACAAGTTTGCAATGTTTTTGTATGGGTAATTACCAGTAAAGTAACTAAATATACTCCATTCGAAGGCCTTCAGAACGCAAGAATATATTTAATACAATGTCCCGAAATTTCTTACATGGATTTATATGACTATGAATACTAAACCCAATAAAAATCAAAACATTCCAATAAAGAGATCTTGTGAATAAATCACTTTGAAAAATATCAAATTTGCGACTTATGACTCATTTTCCTGAATCACATCACAATTCAGAATTGTAAAAGCTTTTGTATTAACTAGACATCGAATTACCCATGTGCAGCACGATCAGCCTATTAAAGAATACTTGAATTGAATTGAATTGAATTGAAGTTATATGTTTATAATACAAGAGTTACTCATACTATGACATATGGGACTGAATTTATCTATATTCTACTGCTGTTATATACAAGAGTTAATTATATTATGACTTGTAGGACTGAATTTATCAATATTCTGCTGCTGTTATATGTTTATACAAGAGTTACTTATATTATGACTTGTAGCACTGGATGTATCAATATTCTGCTGCTGGTATAAGGTTATACAAGGATTTGAAGTCTAATCACCGAGAGAAACCAGCCACCGGTGAGCGATAATAAGTGAAATCATTGCATGAAAGGATTTGGGTGGTTCCTCCAAATAGAAATGAGAATGTTTTAGAGAAGCCCTATGCCAACAATAACAAATCCTCCTTTGGTTAAATGACTTTTAGATATTCTGGAAAAGAATGGAAGATAATGTAGAAAATGTTCAATTTTTGACGGCTTTAACTGAGAGTTAAGCCTGGGTTCCACTGCCACGCTTCTTCTCCCACTACTACTCCCGTTTCTTTGTTCCCGCTACTTTAGAAGTAATGGGAAATAGCCGGAAGATGCCGTTTCAAATCAAACATTTTGAATTGAAGCGGCTACCTCCCACTACTCGTGGAGACCACCCTTTTACACTTTCACTTAACTTCAAGGCGGTGCTACCTTAGCTGCAATAGGCAATGCACTTTGCAATAGGCCTTCTTGATATACCGGTTGTTGAAAAGGCATATCTCAAAACCTATTGGTAAAGTTGCCACACCTACGCTTTAGACCTTCCCGAATAATCATGAAAGCATGGTGACGTCCACTATACTTACCTTATCACCAACACATATGTGATGTGTTTCAGGAAAATGAGTCATAAGTCACAAAAAATAGATTTTTACATATCATTATATTTGAAAAGATGAGATTAAGCTGATTCCAATGATAGTAAAGAGTCTATTAATCTAATAAGTATTTCTAGATTTTAAGTTTGATATTTTCCTTTTGAATAAAAAAAGTTTCCAATATTTCTGGGGCTCATTTAACAGTAAAATAAATAAATGTAGTTCATATGAGGACATTTAAAAATGCACTACCAGCTATGCATGCGCAAATCTGCGCAATTTTTCCTTTTGCCACATACACCAAGTATATGATAAACTCAAACATCTCCCTGAATATCTAAGAATTCCGAATCCATTAAAAGCATGTAAATAACAAAAGAAGTGGTGCATTATTCAATCGGTGCGCACCAAATGAACGTCCATTGGATCGTCTCTCAGCCAGATATTTCAGAGGGATTCCTCCCTTGTTAGCATACGTCATATATTGGAAATGAGGGCGCACTATATGCTAATGATCTCAGTTGAATTTTAAGGGCCAATTGTCAGAACATAGTCATTTATACATGTCTATAATTATGTCCCTACTGGTGATTCATTGCTCATTGAAGCACAAACCTGATGGGCCTGTTTGTTTGTTTCTAAATAATATTATCCTCCAATTCAATTTAACAATAAAGAAGTGTGTGAGTCATGTATTCTTACAGTTCAAGTGTAGTCAATTTCAGAGTGAGACAGGGATGGGATATTAAGGATGATCGCGGGTATTTCTCAGTTACCAAAAACGGCGGAGATTTTACGACATTGACCATGTTCATATTTATTTATTTTTTTATCATTTCTTAGGTTAGTGATGTTCAGTTATTAAAAAGAAACACTTCTCAAGATTGAACAGATTAGTATATGGTTTTTTTCTTGTTTGTTATTCTTTTACGACACCGTAAGCCACCTTGTTTACATTGAGATTCTAAGCTATTCTACTGATATGTCAAGTTCGGGGGCCTGCAGCTCCTAAAGTAATCTGGGAACCACCAATTTTCTTGTTATTTTCAGAAAACATATTCCTTAAACTATGATATACTAAAGAATCAGCCAACTGTATTTACAATTTATGGTTTAAAATGGATGAAACGTTTCAAAAACACTCTTTTCTCCATAGACGGCCATGTTAAATTAATTAAATAACTTTTTATTTTCAAACGGAAATAGCTAAAAATCTAGTTTGGGAACCCCCCTTAAAAAAATTATATTTGAAATCAGCATGATTTGGAGTACAAACTGTGAAAAAATCAGGCTGATCTATTTACTTTGGGAAATACCCGCGATCATCCTTAATGAGATGAGGGTGGGGGTCGGGGGATGGGGAAAGGAGAGGCATTAGTAATGTATTAGTAGCAAAAGAGGTGGGAGTAATTAACTATTCAAAAATGTAAATAATAATAACCTGGTAGGATTGGTCAGGACTGACATCTATCAAGTTCAAAAAGGTGTAGCTTTACTAAGTATTCATATAATATAAGTATGGGTTTGTATTTTGTATTTAAATATTTTTATTTAGCCAAGCGTCATGTGATACACAATATTCTCAGTCAAAGCTAATGGAAAAAAAGAAAAAAAGAAAGAAATTACCAGTACAGTTATACAAATCGAGCAGGTCAACAAAAGTGTATTACTGAGATTTACAATCAGAAATAAAGAAAAAAGAAAAACAAATTATCTTAAAAACCTACAAAGAAGTTAAGATCAAGTGCAGAATGAGGAGCATCGTCATACTACATCAGAAATAGACATACGGGCGTCAACATACTCATTATCAAGACAATCCATGAAAAGAAAGATTTATCAGTATAATAATAGTTACAACGTTCCATAATCACCCATGTGAGGGTAAACGCACCAACTAGCAAGGCACAAATGAAAAGCACAAATCACAAATCAAAAACAACCAAGTACAAGCACAGTGAGACCAGAATTACAAGTCGGGACAATTCCCCAGGCCAAGAAGAGCACCAGGAAGAGCCCAAACCCCATTAAGATTATGTTCATCGTCGTTAAACAGTTTTTGCAGCAACCCAATCAGACAAATTTTTAATTCATCACGGTCATTCTGAACTTTTATTCGAGGGGGTAGGGTATTCCAAATGATTTTCACCTTTCCAAATAGGCTCCTCCTTATACTCTCCTTGGCCCAGTCATCCACCTCAACACGAGCAGGATCTCTTAATATGTAGGGTCCCCTTATCTCTGTCAACAAACTTTTAGACACAAAGAATAAATTCATGAACCTCCCCAACCTTCTATAACACAGGGGCAGTTTCAATACTATGATGGATTATTCTTTCATTGTTCTCTCATAAACATGCGGCCATAAGGTATGTATCAGTGAGAGTGAGAAATTTCCTAATATATAGGACCATATACCTCGAAGCAATCCCACTCACTGATCAGGCAGTTGTTGTCAGGTGGGAGGGTAGTTGGGTGGGAGGGACATTGGGTCTACTTAATAATAACTAACAATTGAAGTTTCAATAACAACAAACAGTTGGAGTAGGAGGATCTATCCTAAACAAAGACCCTGCACACACGCATTCATGTGACTAGGGGTTCCCCACTACCCCTCCTGTCTTGAATGGGCATTTACAGGCCAGTCATGCAGTGGTATGCAGAGCAAAAACTGATACCGAATTTGCTACTTTTAATCAGTTTTTCTTCATTTAAATTGTTTCTCCAGGACATATGATAGCTTTAGAGTGTTTATCTCAAGGATAGTCATTTCATTTCAGGATCTTCCACAGCTGGTAATGCATCTTTAAAACGAAAGGATATATTGCGTAGGTTGTCTTGAAATTTGATACATCGATTGACATAACTACAAGTGACACACTCTCCAAAAATCAGAAGATTCCAATAATGTGATCTTGTGAAAAAAAACGCTTTGAAAAATATCAATTTTGCGACTTATGACTCATTTTCCTGAAACACATCCCATATACACATGTATTGTTATTCACCCATATTTGAAACTTATAGAGACTGATCTCATTGGTATCAACACTCAATGATGTCCTTCAGGCAAATAGGGGACTTGCATAGCCGCCATTTTGAATCTTGATTCGCATGGAATTATGAGAATAATGGTACAGTATAACATCTATAGTGGTCCTGGGTAAGACCATAAAGTGCCTTTCTGTCTCTTTTTCTCTGTTTCTCTCTCCCTTCTTCTCTCTCTATTTCCTGGGTATGAACATAAACTGCCTCTTTCCCAGCTCTCCCGCCCTTGATATAACCATATTAAAGGTGTTGATACAAGCGTTGGTAAAGCAACCAATCTCACTCACCTATAAAATCTATAGAAAACATGCCATGTTCAGCATGGACTATTTATCAATGCTCTAATGTCAATATCAATGTGTTATACCTGTTTTCCATAGCACAAGCCTCCACCTTTCCCATCATGCATTTGGTTTTCATAGATCATTCATACAAGCTGTGATATTTGTGAAAACACTTTTGCAATTTTCGATAGAAATGTTGCTAAATATTTGTATGTCAGATTTCATCAGATTCCATCCCAGGATGCACTGTAACAGGCATGCGCAGTGGCACATGCAAATCCCATATTGGCTGACTATGGGGCAGGCAAAGATTGATTAGTCGCCATTATTTAGTTACTCACAGAGATGGGAGTAATTATCCTTTACTTACGCTGTTCTATTTTTATAGGACTCACTTTTATAGCTTTCCTCTGACATTAATAGGATAGTAATGTGACCACTTACATTCTAATTATATTCTAATGAAACTTTACTTGAAGCCTTCGATATAATATTCTTAAATACTCGGTCCTTAAGGGTGAGATATAAATGAAGGCTCAATATAAAAGGATGAAAAGGGTGTTTAATAACTATTTATTATATGCGCATTCTATATGAGAGGTGCTATATGTGGGGGTGCTATAAAATATTCATATAGGACGCGTCCTATATGAACTACCTCGTCACCAATTCGGCCACTTTTATGCACTTTTAATAGTTTTATGCACCGAGTTTTATGCCCATATAATAAATAGAGAATGGAACTCGCCTGCAATAATCGAAAAATTTATTGGACTTGATTCGTCCACATAAGCACTCTGCCTACGGCATCGTGCTTATGTGGACGAATCTCGTCCAATAAATCTTCAATTATTGCCGGCTCGTCCCATTCTCTCTATATATGTGATGTGTTCCTGGAAAGTGAGTCACAAGTCGCAAAACTGATATTTTACGAGGTGATTTATTCACAAGATCTCTTTGTTAGAATATTCTCATTTTTGGAATGCTTGACGCAGTGTGAGTAGATGTGCTAAATTCCAAGACAGGATATATATTTAGCTACTTTACTAGTAATTATCCAGCCAGAAATATTTTTCAAATATGCAAAATGTATGGGTGGACGTTTACTAGTAAAGTAGCTAAATATAATAATAATGGTTCTTTATTTGTGATAGATGTGAGATGGACAATAAAGTAGTGAACTTCTCGCATTTGAGTTCTTCCGGTTTGGGCCTCCAAAGTATGTATAAAATGACCTTAGATGACCATATGTATATGGATCAGATCATAGGAAAATGTACAATTGCCAGCTCTACACTTTTAGTTAATTCTTCTAATTTAGGTTGAAAAGTGATAAATACAAGGTCAATGTGAGTAAACATGGTATGGCTTAGATTCAAATAATCTGTTTGGCTATGTTAAACTGTATTTTGGACCTCATTCTCTCTTGAATTTGGGATATTTGTGAGGATTGGTGAAGTTGAATTGTACATTTTCTGACAATCTGACCCATAAGATGAACATGAAAATGCAAGGATATAATTTTATTTATTACACTGTCTTGTATTTGGTAAATTTAGTCATGCTACGGTCAGCATTAATAATAGTACCCTTAAAATGACAACATTCCCACAAAGACATATATATATATATAGTTTTATTTCAAAGTACATGTACATCGAAATCGGAGTACAATATCTTCAACTGGCAGATCTTCCAATTGATCCTCATAGCGTACTCGGACTTTGAAATATGGTATCTAGCTACAATGTAAACAATTTTGTAAATGAGGTACACAGTGAGGATTTTGCCTCTTCCCGCTCTTCCCAATCAGTTCCATTCTGATTGGGTTTACATTATTTACACGAGTGATCGTGGCAGCTCCGCTTTATATACGGTCTGGTCTAAAGACCATTATTCACATCATGTGAATGATGTGAAGAATCATTATTCACATCATGTGAATAAAACACATTAGTCCAGCTGGTAATTAAGCAACACAATCATTTTGGCTCAATTGTTCATTTTATAATAAAAGCATGAAATCTTTTTTTTTTTTTTTTTTTTAAAGGTTTTATTCAACATAGACTGCCATCGTGGCTCTTACAATTCTAAATGACATCTGTTTTTTTGTATTTTCTTAAGTTTCTTTCACACGATTAACAATATTAGAATTATTACACTCATCCAATCGACATGGGTATGAAATAAAAGCATGAAATTTGATACATAGGAAGTTAATTATCTGTGAATAAATATCAGAGGCAGATCCCACTGATCCGGTCCGAAAATCCAAGATAGCTGCCATTTTTGTATATTTTTGTTGTTTGCTTTTGGCATCATAATTCGACATCACTTGGAGATACAAACTAAATGTCATCAAGCGTTTGTAGAGCATAGGATTACATTTTATTGATATCAATAATTATGTGATGTTCCAAGAAAATGAGTCATAAGTCGCAAAATTGATATTTTTCAAAGTGTCTTTTTCATAAGATTTCTTTATTGAAATGTTCTGATCTTTAAGGAGTGTAGCACTCATAGTCTGATGAATCCATGTAACAAATTTCGGAACATTGTATTAATTATATCCTTACGTTTTGAAGGCATTCGTATGGAGTATATTTAGTTACTTTACTGGTAATTATCCACCCAGAAACATTGCAAACTTTTTTTTTCAAAAATAAATATATCAAACTTAAGATATAGAAATACATATTAGGTGTCCCAGTGTTTACTATCATTGGAATCAGCATGATCTCCTCTTTTCAAATATGGTGGTATCTCAAAATCGATATTTTCCGACTTATGACTCATTTTCCTAAAACGGATCACATATGATCCTTTTACTCCTATTATCTGATTTGTTATCAATTGCCAAAAGATAACTAAAAATTACACTTTCGGCCAGGTAGAAATATCAATTTTGCGACTTGTGGTTCATTTCCTGTGACACATCACAATATGATGACTCATTTTCTGTGCCACTTCATATATCTAGATGGATCGTGGCCCCGTGCGAAAACCAATTTCGCTGAAAATAAACACAAGCATACTTCTGCCACCCATGCCTCTATTATGGAGAACCTATGTATCCCCAAACCCCATCTAACTCACTTTTCTCCCTTAATACGACCTTAGCTTCTCTAATTCTTTCACCAATCAAAAGGGAATAACATTAAAAGCTAAATGTGGGAGTTTAAAAGAAAACCAAGCCACAGATGTGAAGATATTATTGAAATTAAAAAATAAAATGACTCAAAAATTAAACAAATATTAAAAGGCTGTCTGCTCTGGGGCTTGAACTCACAATGTCTTGCTTGGAAGTCTAAAGATTTAACCACTTGGCTATAGGGGAACATCGAGAGGCACATGCATATAAACAGTTACACTGATTCGTCATATTTTTTTTTTATTTAATTTGAAAGGCCATTTACATTAAATTAAGAATCAAGATATATAAGAAAAGACGCAAGTGAGCCCTACCCGGGTGTCTTCGTGTGTCTTTTAGGTTTACTTTAATCCCAGATTCTCCTTGTGGGGATTGAGGAGAATGGGGAAATAAAATATGTATGAAGTTACCTGTGTTTGCCACAGGTGATTCAATGATTCAAATTAATCATGAAAATATATCTTGCACCTGCAAATTATTTCTATGATATGCGAATGCAGGACTTCTAGGTCTGCACGCTTCCTGGACATGATTGATACTGACAGGGTAACCTGGACCTATAGATGCACATGGGTCAGATTTTCAGAAAATTCACAATTGGCAGCTCTACACATTTAGTAAATTCTGCTAAATAAGAATGAAAAATGATGAATACTAGGTATATCTGAGTATATTTGGTATCGCATTGATTAAAAGCATCAGTTCTGTTATGTTAAACTGCATTTTGAAGCTTATTTTCGTCTTAAATGTGGGGTATTTGAGAGGATTGGTGAAAGTGAATTGTACATTTTCTGAAAATCTGACCTACATGCTCGTCATGCAGGGAACTACATGGCTTCATAGTTCATACTAGGTAATTACTGATATATATATATAACAACTTTTATTCAGTAATCAAATAATGATACAAAATGGGATGTTCCCTCTACTACGTAGATTTTCCAGGACAACCTCAAAACAAGGAGGTATAAAGTAGGTACAATAACAGAATACAGGGTTACATCATCAAACTTTATAATATAATTACATGAAAAATTGACTGGATGTATTATTTGTGATGTGTTCTAGGAAAATGAGTCATAAGTCGCAAAATTGATATTTTTCAAAGTGTTTTTTTCACAAGAACACATTAATGGAATGATCTGATTTTGAGAGAGTTTATCACTTAGACTTATATCAATTGGTGTATTAAATTTCAGGACAATCTATATAATATATCTATTAGTTTTAAAGGTCCTCATATGGACTACATTTAGTTACTTTGCTGTTTACCGACCTCCAGAAATATTGGAAACTTCTTTTTTTCAAAAACGAAAATATCAAACTTAAAATCTAGAAATACTTATTAGATTAATAGACTCTTTACTATCATTGGAATCAGCTTGATCTCATCTTTTCAAATATAATGATATCTAAAAATCTATTTTTTGCGACTTATGACTCATTTTCCTGAAACACATCTCATTTGATGTCGTTAGATATTACCTAGTATGCTCAACCATATTGAAATATACATTTAGATTTCGTAACCATTTGTATGGTCCATTATTATATCTAGTTTTAACACATTTAGAGATAATACAGTAATAGAGATATCACACTATTTTCGAAACACTAGGCAAACAAGAAATAGTTAATAGTGATCAGTTTACATTTATATATTTATTTCCGGTTCATGTAGAAGATTGCGTTTCCAAGGGAAACGAAGATTGATGTCAGTTAAATATAAAATTCAAGAGGGAGGTATAGTAGGAGGGAGTGGAAGGGGAGACAGAACACGTGAAATCCTTATCCCATATATGACTGGTCAGTCCATGTAATTTGTTGGTCCCTTTAACATTTTGCATATGAGGCATTTATTTCTCAGCTTGCCACTTTAATTCACACATGGTCTACCCTTTAATTCACACCTAAACGCCATCCCCTCCCCCTCCCAGCCATTACCAGCATGATTCTGATCCCATCTACTGATATCGGAATCAACAGATTCTTCACACCAATATCCAGGATGGGAGGAGCCAAGATGCTATCAATGATTGACAGATCTCACCCCAATTCAATTAGATTGATGATAACATCAATCTAACAAATAATAGTGTTTCCGATTTAACCCCCCCCCACTCCCCCCCCCCCCCCCCCACTCCCCACCCCCACAGACTACATAGACAAATGTGATGTGTTTTAGGAAAATGAGTCATAAGTCGCAAAATTGATATTTTTCAAAGTGTTTTTTTCACAAGATCACATTAATGGAATGATCTGATTTTGAGAGACTCTTTACTATCATTGGAATCAGCTTGATCTCATCTTTTCAAATATAATGATATCTAAAAATCTATTTTTTGCGACTTATGACTCATTTTCCTGAAACACATCACAAATGTACCACCCCTAATATGGTTTTTCTTACCTTCCCTAAATTTGTTAAGGATCTTTTGACTAAAAAGCTAATTAAAGCAGGAAAACAAGTCTTCCAAACTGTAACTGATAAACCATTTTAATTAAGGAAAATAATTAATACTTAATGAGCCCCCTTATTTTTTGATCTTTTAAATGAAATTTCATTTCTTGGTACTAAGTATGTTATCCCACAATTGAAACCCTCCCAAATAACACGAATTTAATACAGAAATGAGACTCAAAACACAATTGAACACAACCAAACACATCCTTTAAATCAACCCAATACCGAATATACTCAGATATAGCTAGTATTTATCATTTTTCAGTCGAATTAAGCAGAATTTACTAAACGTGTAGAGCTGGCGATTTTTAGAAAATTTACAATTGGCAGCTGTACACATTTAGTAAATTAACTAAAACTATTAACTAACTGCTAAATTAAGCTGCAAAAGCTGCAAAAGCTGCAAATCTATACTAGGTAAATTCGAGTATATCTTGCATTGCATTGATTCTAGCAATCGGTTTGGTCAGGTTGAACTGTATTTTGAACTTTATTTTAATTTGGGTTATTTGAGAGGATTGTTGAAGTTGAAATGTAAATTTCCTCAATATCTGACCCATTTATGCATGTGTTCTTCCTCGTGAGTAGAGAATCACTCACGTTTACCCTCACGTCTCGTCTACCTGTGAAAACACTTCTGAATATCATTATTATTAATTATCATTATTATTATTAAGGTGCACTCTCCGCTAACGTGAGTAAAAGATAAATATACTTTTCTACATTTTCTTCCATTCTTTTCCGACCAATCTAAAAGTAATTTGACCAAAATTATATATGGTCTAATTACTAATCAAGCTTTTTTTAAAACATTTTTTGGGGGTTATTTCTGTCGGGCCAAGATGATGTGGAGATATATTACAAGAATGTTTCTCTGTGCATCGTGGAGACATGATGATTTTTGTTGAAAACATTTTTAAATTTTTTTAAATATTTTTGTTAGCCATATTACATTACAAAAACATTATTTCATCTTCATTTTCAAATACGCATAACAGACAGAGCTGTTATTTTTCATGCGTTGCCTTAAGGTTTAAATAAATACCATATCTAACATTGAATATGTGATTATGATTTTTCCATTACCATCTACAATTATATAACTCCAGAAAAAAAACATTTGACTGATCTAGGCACCACAATTGTTTACCTTTACCATCGATCTTATCCTATGTGATAATTACCTATATGATTATGTTTGATTGACATTCGGCTATCATTAAACATCATTAATAAACAAATGCAAATGTAGAATAGGTAGCAAACAATGTGTTCAGCACCACCTCGTCCACTAATGCAAACATATGTGATGTGTTAGAGTAACCTCATTTATTACACCCCTGTGCTGTAGTTGCCTATACCTTCAGCATTGTATGCCACAATAGGGGATTTGCATGTCTCACTGCGCATGCCTACTGCAGTGTATGCTGGGATGAATTCTGTTGAAATCTGACATACAAATATTTGGCAACATTTTTATCGAAAATTGCAAGAATGTTTTCAATAATTTCATAGCTTGTGTAAATGATCTATGAAAACCAAATGCATGATGGGAAAGATGGGGCCCTGTGTCATGGAAACGTGTATAACACATGTATATTGGCATTAAAGCATTGATAAATATTCCATGCTGAACATGGCATGTTTTCTTTAGATTTTAGAGTGTACCATTAGTCCCATAATTCCATGCAAATCCAGATTCAAAATGGCGACTATGCAAATCCCCTATTGGTCAAGGTGGTGCATGACATGTAAATTATGTCACCCTTGGCGCATACAATAAGTAGGTCCACCCAAAACTGAAATTAATTCTTTTATTTCTATTCATTTATACTTTTTATGTATTAATGGGGTGTAATAAATATGGAACAAAGCTCGGGTGAACTCGGGAGCGCGGAAGATCTCGGGCTAACGCCCTCTAACTTCCCATACTCCCTTGGTCACTAACAAGTGTACAGACGTCCCCCTTGCTATGTTCCATCTATATATGGGTCAGATTTTCAGAAAATGTACAATTCGCATTCACCAGTTCTGTCAAACAACCCACATTTAAGACAAAAATGAGCTTTAAAATGCAGAACTGATACTTCAAATCAAGGTGATACCAAATATACTTAGATACCTGGCATTCATCATTTTTCAGCCAAATTTAGCAGAATTTCCTAAATGTGTAGATCTGCCAATTGTACATTTTCTGAAAATCTGACCCATATGCATAGATATATTGAAAACACAGTCTTAAAATTGTGCACATGTATTCATGCTACTAGCAGCTCTAAGCATCCCCGAAAAATGCCAACATTCCAGCAAGGAGATCTGTTAGATCATATTTTGCATTTATTGCCAGGAGTTTAATTTTTGTAGTTATTCCATTTGAGGCCAACCACATTTAAATAATCAGGATAAACAGAAAAAAGACGTAATACCCTACTCAGGTGTTCTCATGCTTTGCCTGTTAATATCTCTTATATGGGTCAGATTTTCAGAAAATGTACAATTCGCCTTCACCAATCCTCTCAAATAACCCACATTTAAGACGAAAATGAGCTTCAAAATGCAGTTTAACATAACAGAACGGATACTTTAAATCAATGTGATACCAAATATACTCAGATATACCCGGTATTCATCATTTTTCCGCCTAATTTAGGAGAATTTCCTAAATGTGTACAGCTGCCAATTGTACATTTTCTGAAAATCTGACCCACATGGCTCAGATTACCTAGAAATGTACAATTGTTCACTCGACATATTTAGTAATTCATTTCTCAATTAGGCTGAAAAATGGTAAATACCAGGTATATTCAAGTATATTTTGTATTACATTGGTTCAGAAATTCTGTTTGGTTCTGTTGAACTATATTTTGAGGAGAGATTTATTCTTAAATTTGGGTTATTTGTCATGAGTTGGTAAAAGTGAATTGTAAATTTTCTGACAAATTCATCCATATATATATGTATATATATATATATATATATATATACAGACGATGCAGGTCAATGTTTAAGATTTCATTACTTTAGTCAATACAACTCCAATATAGGACCCCCAGCCTTGCCCCCAATTAAGCAGCGACGAGTTCCCTCGTTGAGCCTTCCAGGTTTTTTCCTGCCAGAGAGACCATGTGCTCCGTTTCCGTTTTGACCTTTTTAAGACCTGGCATTTCTGACAAGCTTCCGGTGAGGAACTCGTGACATGCGCAGACGTGGACTGCCTGTTCACATGGCGCTGAGAGGGAGCAACAGTCTGAGGGTTTATGTGGGTCAGATTTTCAAAAAATGTACAATTCAGCTTCGCCAATCTTCTCAAATAACTCATATTTCAGACGAAAATAAAGTTCAAAATACAGTTCAACCTAGCAAAACCGATTGCGAGAATCAATGCCATGCCAAATATTTACCTAGTAATGACAAATTGCAGCCTTATCTAGAGGATTTTACTAAATGTGTACAGCTGCCAATTGTACATTTTCTAAAAATCTGACCCATGTATAGCAACTAAGCCTTACAAATTATGAATTGTCCCTTATGTTATTTGCGATGTGTTACAGGGAAAATCGGAAAATTAACTTTCAAAGAGTTTTATTCACCGGATCTCTTTGTAGGAATGTTTTCCTAGGTGTCCAGTCCTAGAGGTCGTATGAATAGGCCTACGTGTACCAAATGTGATTTGTTTCATGAAAATGAGTCATAAGTCGCAAAAAATAGATTTTGAGATACCATTATATTTGGAAAGAGGAGATCAAGCAGATTCCAATGATAGTAAACAGTCTAATAATCTAATAAGTATTTCTAGATTTTAAGTTTCATATTTTCGTTTTTGAAAAAAAAGTTTCCAATATTTCTTGGGGTCAATAAACAGTAAACTAACTAAATGTAGTCCACATGAGGACCTTTAAAACTAAAGAATATATTACATAGATTGTCTGAAATTCGATACATCGATTGATATAGCTATAAGTGCTATACCCTCCAAAAATTAGAACATTCAAATAATATGATCTTGTGAAAAAAACACTTTGAAAAATATCAATTTTGCGACTTATGACTCATTTTCCTGTAACACATCACAAATTTCAAGACAGTTTATAAAGGATATGATCATCCTATGGAGTATATTTAGCTATTTTATAGTAATTGTCCACCTAGAAATATTGCAAACTTTTTTTAAAAGATAAAATATCAAACTCGAAACATAGAAGTACTTTTTAGCTTCCCTAATATTTACCATCATTAGAATCAGCTTGATCGCATCTTTTCAAATATAATAATACATAGTAAACATTAAACAATAAATATCAAGGGCATCTAAGTAGTGTTTCTATATTTCATGTTTGATATACCTATGTTTTTTTAAAAAGTTGGAAAATCACCCGTAACGTAACTAAACATACTACATAGGATCAGCTCCTAAACGCAAGGACATATTTAATACACTGGCTTGAGATTTGGTACATGTATTTATATGACTTAAAATGCTAGACCCTCTAATAATCGGAACACTCCAACAAAGCTTTCTCATGAATAAATCACTTTGGAAAATATTCTTTTTGCGACTTGTGACTCATTTACTCGACACACATCACATTTGACCAATATTTGGGCCTGGTTGTTTTTGCTACAGGGTTTGATAATGTATAAGGGTCAGATCGGCAGAAAATGTACAATCTTCAGAACTACACATTTAGTAAATTCGGCTATACTAAATTAGATTTGGTCAATACTAGGTAAATTCGAGTATATTCGGCATTGCATTGATTCTAGCAATCTGTTTGATTAGGTTGAACTGTATTTTACACTTTATTTTCGTCTAAAATTTGGGTTATTTGAGAAGATTGGTAAAGGTGAATTGTACATTTTCTTAAAATCTTACCCATATTCCGGAGACCTGAGAATACAGCTTTAACCCGAATCAAACGTGAGCTAAAACATTGAAACGAGAAACTTCTAATTGCGCTGCACAACTCACATGGAGTTTTAATCACACTATCTTCTTTGTTCAAGCTTTGAATTAAAGTAGAAAACGAGGATCGTTATTTAAGATGAGTGAGAAATCCACTCTTAATCTTCCATATTCAGAGGAAGGGGCTGCCGGGGAGTCGGCATAACGACCGTTAATATCAGCCAATGGTTGGGCGATGTTCATTTGCTGCGGAGCTGAATTTCCGGTAGTGCCTCGCAGGATGACACATGCTTTTCCTGCTTTTCATTGCTGCGGTACTTATCTATCTCTCAGTGCGATTAAAACGTGAAGAGTAAAGAGAATAGGTCATTGCTTCTGAGGTACTTTATATGTGATGTGTTTCAGGAAAATGAGTCATAAGTCGCAAAAAATAGATTTTGAGATACCATTATATTTGAAAAGATGAGATCAAGCCGATTCCAATGATAGTAAGCAGTCTAATAATCTCATAAGTATTTCTAGATTTTAAGTTTGATATTTTCGTTTCTGAAAAAAAAAGTTTTCAATATTTCTTTAGGTGAATAAACAGTAAAGTAACTAAATTTAGTCCATATGAGGACCTTTAAAACTAAAGGATATACTACATAGATTATCTTGAAATTTGATACATCGATTGATATAGGTATAAGTGATGAACTCTGAAAGAATCAGACCAGTCCAATAATGTGATCTTGTGAAAAAAACACTTTGAAAAATATCGATTTTGCGACTTATGACTCATTTTCCTGAAACACTTATGTGGTCGTTTTGTTGAACTGTCTGTTATATTAAAATGTGATGTGTTCCAGGGAAATGAGTCACAAATCGCAAAAAAATGGATTTTGATATATCATCATATTTGAAAAGATGAGGTCAAGCTGATTACAATAATGGTAAAGATTAGGACATTTAATAAGTGGGTCAGATTTTCAGAAAATGTACAATTGACAGCTGTACATATTTAGTAAATTCTGCTCAATATAGGCTGAAGTTTTGTCAATACTAGGTAAATTCGGGTATATTCGGCATTGAATTGATTCTAACAATCTGTTTGTTTGGGTTGAACTGTATTTTGAACTTTATTTTCGTCTAAAATGTGGGTTATTTGAGAAGAGTGGCGAAGTTGAATTGTACATTTCTGAAAATCTGACCCAAGTACTTCTACATTTTAAATTAGATATTTGTATTCTTGAAAAAGAAGTTTGTGATATTTCTTGATGGACCATTACTAGTAAAATAGCAAAATATCCTCCATAGGATGACCTTCGAAGTGTAAGGATATATTTAATACTCAGTCTTCAAATTTGGTAAATACAGTCATACGACCCTAAACGGTTCATACCCCAAGATGAGACGATTCCTACAAAGAAATATCGTGAATGTATCACTTTTTTCGATTTGTGACTCATTTCCTAGAACACACATCACATTTGACCAATATTTGGGCCTGGTTGTTTTTGCTACAGGGTTTGATAATGTATAAGGGTCAGATCGTCAGAAAATGTACAATCTTTAGAACTACACATTTAGTTCATTTAGCGAAATTAGGCTGCAATTTGGCCAATACTAGGTAAATTCGAGTATATTCAGCATTGCATTGATTCTAGCAATCTGTTTGATTAGGTTGAACTGTATTTTGCACTTTTATTTCGTCTGAAATTTGGGTTATTTAAGAAGATTGGTGAAGGTGAATTGTATATTTTCTAAAAATCTGACCCATATTCCGGAGACCTGAGAATACAGCTTTAACCCGAATCAAACGTGAGCTAAAACATTGAAACGAGAAACTTCTAATTGCGCTGCACAACTCACATGGAGTTTTAATCTCACTATCTTCTTTGTTCAAGCTTTGAATTAAAGTAGAAAACGAGGATCGTTATCTATGATGAGTGAGAAATCCACTCTTAATCTTCCATATTCAGAGGAAGGGGCTGCCGGGGAGTCGGCATAACGACCGTTAATATCAGCCAATGGTTGGGCGATGTTCATTTGCTGCGGAGCTGAATTTCCGGTAGTGCCTCGCAGGATGACACATGCTTTTCCTGCTTTTCATTGCTGCGGTACTTATCTATCTCTCAGTGCGATTAAAACGTGAAGAGTAAAGAGAATAGGTCATTGCTTCTGAGGTACTTTATATGTGATGTGTTTCAGGAAAATGAGTCATAAGTCGCAAAAAATAGATTTTGAGATACCATTATATTTGAAAAGATGAGATCAAGCCGATTCCAATGATAGTAAGCAGTCTAATAATCTCATAAGTATTTCTAGATTTTAAGTTTGATATTTTCGTTTCTGAAAAAAAAAGTTTTCAATATTTCTTTAGGTGAATAAACAGTAAAGTAACTAAATTTAGTCCATATGAGGACCTTTAAAACTAAAGGATATACTACATAGATTATCTTGAAATTTGATACATCGATTGATATAGGTATAAGTGATGAACTCTGAAAGAATCAGACCAGTCCAATAATGTGATCTTGTGAAAAAAACACTTTGAAAAATATCGATTTTGCGACTTATGACTCATTTTCCTGAAACACTTATGTGGTCGTTTTGTTGAACTGTCTGTTATATTAAAATGTGATGTGTTCCAGGGAAATGAGTCACAAATCGCAAAAAAATGGATTTTGATATATCATCATATTTGAAAAGATGAGGTCAAGCTGATTACAATAATGGTAAAGATTAGGACATTTAATAAGTGGGTCAGATTTTCAGAAAATGTATAATTGACAGCTGTACATATTTATATTTAAAAATCCTTTACCCAGTTATGGGAATTTTTTTTTACATATTTAGTAAATTCTGCTAAATCAGGCTGCAGTTTGGTCAATACTAAGTAAATTCTACAGCACTTCTACATTTTAAATTAGATATTTGTATTCTTGAAAAAGAAGTTTGTGATATTTCTTGATGGACCATTACTAGTAAAATAGCAAAATATACTCCATAGGATTTTTTTTATTTATTTATTCAGTTTAAGGCCAATACAATATTTAAGTTTGACCTTCGAAATGTAAGGATATATTTAATACTCAGTCTTCAAATTTGGTAAATACAGTCATACGACCCTAAACGGTTCATACCCCAAGATGAGACGATTCCTACAAAGAAATATCGTGAATGTATCACTTTTTTCGATTTGTGACTCATTTCCCTGGAACACATCACAAACTATCGTTAGCATTAAACACTTTAGGAGGTCCTTTGTGACTACAGCTCCATGAATATGGACGAAAGTTCTGGACCACCTGAGGACCATTGGCAATCCCCCGGTCTAAAACCCTGCCCACACGGAGCCGATTTGCCTCCCGATTGCCCCCCGATTTAGTTCTCCTGATGAATCCTATGATCTCATTTCAAATCCTGGTTTATGTTTGTGAAATAACATAAACCAGGATTGGAAATGAAATCATAGGATTCATCGGAAGACCCAAATCAGGGGGCAATCGGGAGGCAAATCTGCTGTGTGTGGGCAGGGTTTAAAACATCTTCATTCATAGCCTATATCTTATAAACAATCCTGAAATTTGTTATATGTTCATATGAGTGAATTCGCTAGATACCCCAAAAACATTCCAACAAATAGATCTTGTGCATGAATAAATGACTAACGACTAATAATAATAGAAATATCAATTTTGCGACTTGTGACTCATTTTCCTGGAAAACTACTACTTTTGTACAGCAACCAAATGTGATCCGTAGTAGGAAAATGAGTCATAAGTCGCAAAATATGGATTTTGAGATATCGCCATGTTTAAAAAGAGGAGATCAAGCTGATTCCAATGATAGTAAACACTAGTACACCTAAGAAGTATTTCTATATTTTAAGTTTGATATCTGTATTTTTTAAGGTTTCCCCCGCCGAAGGCGGTACGAGCGCCGAAGGCGCTCGTACTGGGAAACCTTATATAGGTTCCACTTTTCTGCCTGCGTCATGCCTGCTGTAACGACGTCCGCGTGCTGTCTATAAATAGAATCACAACACAAGCACAATTCAGTCTATTGCCACCTGAATTTCCGACACATCGCGGTGATTTTACGCTCCAGCAAATTGATAAAAAAAACGCTATTTCTACTCGAAATACATTGCCAAGATGTTGAAATTCAGAAAGAGCATGCTTTTCTACTAATAGGCCTAGATAATCTTACCAAATTTGGTCATTAAATGAGGAAGATAGGACAGAAACTGAACTGTTATTTTAGATAGCCTTCCCGACGGCCTAAGTAAGCAGAAAGATCGCCAAAGTGAGTCAGGTTGTAAGAAAATGTACAATTCGCCTGCACCATTCCTCTCAGATTTGAGGAAGAAATGAGATTCAAAATACAGTTTTACATAACCAAGCAGATTCGTTTAATCAATGTTACACTATATATACTGTAGTATAGCTAGTATTTTTCATTTTTCAGAGTAAATTAGCAAGATCGATTTACCAAATGTGTAGAGCCGACGATTGTACATTTCTGACAACCTGAACCTAATGGGTTGTGACAGGCACATCGCGGGGAAATTATGCTCCGGCGAAGTAATAAAAATCGCTATTTCTACTCGAAATACATTGCCAAGATGTTGAAATTCAGAAAGAGCATGCTTTTCTACCCCTATGTATTTAATTTTATCAACATCTCTATTCAAATAAGGAAGATAATATTGGTGGAACTTAGGGAAGTTTATAGGGAAAGTATAGGTCTATCGATGCAGATGCCGGCAACGACGCAATAATAATTATACTTGTGACGCCTTCTAATTTCCACAACGTTAGTAACGCGCCATGGCAACGCGAGTCCTGGACAACGCATAGGCCTAATATCCATTTTCCCGCGTCGCGTGGCGTATCAAAGGTGGAGGGGTGGTGGTGGGGTGGGGGGTCATTTTTTGTTTAGGCATATAGTAGAAACGGAATAGTCGGGGAAACCTTTTTCTCCTTGGTCACAACCAAATTCTTGTTTAGAATTAAAGTTTGCAATGTTTTTGGATGGGTAATTAACAGTAACGTAACTAAATATAGTCCATACAAAGGCCTTCAAAACGCAGAGATGTATTTAATACAATGTTGCTAAACTTGTTACATGGATTCATATGGCTATAAGTGCTAACCCTCTAAACATCAGAACATTTCAATAAAGAGATCTTGTAGAAAAAAAACTTTGAAAAGTATCAATTTTGCGGCTTGTGACTCATTTTATTGGAACACGTCATAAATGAATACAGTTTGACCTGGAAGACCTGTGTTTTTTCACAGAAGTTTTGCATAGTTAAGTTCTATTTCACCCTTTTCCCAGGAATATGTGATGTGTTTCAGGAAAATGAGTCATAAGTCGCAAAATTGATGTTTCCACAGCAAAGGGGCTCCATTCAACTTGTCCATAATAAGATCTATAATTTCTTGATGGCCATCTGCTTTCCCGGTACGGGACTTGAGGTAGTGGAACTTATCCTCATAGCGGGGCATTATTGGAGGATTTTTCCAATAATTACCCAGAACCTCATCCTCATCATCCGATTCAGGGTTCACAAGAACTCCATCACCCTGCTTCGGAACAATGTTCGCCATGTTAGTAGGGCTTAACTCCACCTCCAACTTATCCTTCAATCGCCAGCGCGCCTGATGGCGAACTGGGTTCGCACTATCTGAAGTCTTCTTGGGGGTGTTTTTCCAAGCCGGCTTAGCCAAAGCCCGTCTCACATCCTCCACAGAGTTAAGTCCAGGGCCGCCTGAGTGGGAAGCGCGTGACTGGTCACTATACTCAGTAGAAGAGCCGCGAGAGCTAGTACTCCCGTCCCTACTGCCACTCTCCTTGACCACAGTCTTGCTCTTCTCCCGCCCTCTCTTAACTTCCAACTTTGGTTTTCCCTTGGGGGAATTAAATTCTTTTTTCAACCTCGTCTTACCGCCATCAGGTTTTGCTTTGTCATCTTGTTTTCCTGACTTGGCATTACCCGACGCAGACGTAGTCTTAGCCTTTCCAACATCCGAACTCTCGTCCTTCTTTACAGTCTGTTTGTCTGATTTCTCAGACTCAGGGGCAACTACTGGTTCAGGACCAGCTTTATTCGAAGTCTTCCTCTTAGGCCTGGAAGCAGCAGCGCCTTTGGAAGGCAACTGCTCTTCCCCCTCACTCTCGTCCGACTCCACGATCTTGGCAGACTTGACAGGCTTAGACTTCCTTCGCCTAGTCTTTTGAAGCTGCCATTCTGCTGCATCTTGACGATCTTGCGCCTTCTGCAGCTCCATCCTCTTTTTCTCAACTCTCTCATAGTCAGCCTCAATCTCTGCGGTCATCTCCTGATACCAGTCTTCCTTCAGGGAATGTTCCTCAGTGCGGGTCTCAGCGCGGGTCTCAGAAGTCACAGCCGCCGCGTCCGCGGCTGTGGACTCCTGTTCACCACCTGTACAAGGTCTATCTTCGGGTACCTTCTCCACCCCAGCCGTTGACGAGTCAACTTCCATGGCCGTCGCCTCCTCCCTATCAGACATCCTGACTTGATCACTCAAACCAGAGTATCCAAGCCAGGTTACAAGTTCTCTTGAAACACCTAGTCAACCAACCGAACAACAATCTGGGAATACAATGCTTTATCGGGGGGATAAACCAAGCAATCTAGATCACATACAACTGGCAGTGAAAACACGTCTGGCGTGTCCACTAACCGAGCGTACTCTGCAGACCTACGCTCTCGCCAGCTCCCGTGACCTAGTCCCGCGACGCCCCATCCAATCAGAGGTCTTTCTTCCGTCTAAATATAGCATCGCCACCCTGTCGCCGAGTGGTACACACTAGAGTGCACGTGCCACGAGTAGTGTTGTCCCTGCCTGCCCCGCTACCTAGCAGGCATACACACACACCATCCAGGCACCTGGGCTCCCGAGCAGAACCCAATACACTACCAATAATAGCATAAAATATCATCAGAAAACACAACTAAGCAGTTTCTCCCTACTTTCCGTGGGGTGTATTGCTTCGGCCCAGTCACATATCCCAGTAGGTGTAAGGACAATGAGAGGCTACATGCCCTACCAGTCAGTCAATTTTCCAAGTCAATTTCAATGTCAAAACCACGTATAGTAAGCTTGAAACTGTTGTTATTATTTCACACAAAAATCACACCAGAGAGGAATAAATCCCCTCACCATGTTTGATGTGAGATATCATTCTACCAGTACTTCTCGTTGTGTCATTTTTTGTTTTCCTCTGCACCTCATACAACTGATTCACTCACTCGTAGCCAAGTCGATCAGGGGCTTGCCTATGACGCTTAGGCCTGTCTTCCAAATACCCTGATCTTAACAGATTACCCATAGTCTTAGCTAATGGTGAGCCCTCTTCCTCTTCCTCGTCACCAGAATCACTAGAACTCTCAGATTCCACAGCCGCTTCGCCCTCACCCACTCCCGCGGCCACACCCGATGGTGGGTCTGCCACAGCAGATGGTTTCTTAGGTGGGCGGCCGCGCTTCTTCACGTGTCTCACAATCTTATCTGCAGGAAGCACTGTCGGAGCGTGCCGGCCGGGTATGACACGTCCCTGAGGATTAATCCTCAAGTAGTCTTTCCCCGCTACCTGCTGCTTTTGATATTCAGGAGCTCTATGCAAGTTTACCGCCTGGACGGGAGTACCGTCTGCATCAAAAGCCAATTTGAGTAAATCTCCATTCCATCTGAGAATCCCTTCTTCGGTTCTGAGTTCATAGGTAGAGCCTTGCACGCGCCTTACAACTTCAAAAGGACCATCCCATTTGGGACCATATTTCTTTTGAGCCATAGGCGTCGCATATCTCCAAACTACATCTCCAGTTCTAAATACTTTTGGTCGGGCCCGTCTATCGAAATACCTCTTCTGGTATACAGCCGAATGCCCCAGGCGTTCTCTGACAAACTTATGCCCTCTTAACAACAAGGACCTGATCTCCTCCACAAACACACTGCGGCAGGGAAAATCAACATCTCCTGTCAGAGTACCATAAATAATGTCAGCTGGAACGGTTAATTCGGTGGCAAATACTACCAGATTAGGAGTACACATAGTGCTTTTATGCACAGCGCCCCTATATGCGTGCGCAATACAAGGCACCAACAAATCCCAATTCAGATCTTCAAACTGTGTCATGCAGGAGAGCTGCTCTACAAGGACTCGATTCCAACGCTCTACCTGTCCATTTGCCTGAGGTCTATAGGGTAGAGACATCAATTGCTCGATATCCAACAGAAGCAACAATTCCTTCAACAGTGCTGAACGAAATTCAGGCGCCCCATCTGTCTGGAGAGAGACTGGTGGACCATATCTCAATATCCATTCAGTAAACAAAGCCATCGCACAGGTAGCGGCTGTGTGATCAGGAAGCGGATAAGCTTCAGCCCACTTAGAAAAATAGTCTGTGACAACCATCACACAGCTATTTCCTCTAGGGGTTCTCCTAAATGGACCAATAATATCCAAAGCAATGCGGCTCCAGCGCACACCATGGATTTCTTTCTTCAACGGGGTTATACCTTTACCACCTCTGCTCTTACAAGAAGCGCAAACTTCACAGCCGCGCACCCAGTCGGCGATATCTCTCTTCATCCAGGGCCAAACAAACTTTTGTCTCGCCGCCTGATAAGTTTTAAACTCGCCAAAGTGAGCTGCAAGCTTACTCCCATGCAAAGTACGGAATAACTCTCTTCTCAGAGACAAAGGTACCAATACGCGTGTATATACAACTCCGTTGTCGCTTTCCCAATCTAAGCAAAGCAATTCTTTATCCACCTTTAGAAATTCTATTCTATTCATATAGTAACAGAGCTCTCCCCCCTCAGCCAACAAAGCTTTATTGTCTGGCTTCGGAGTCAAACCCTGTACTATAGACTTAATCCTTGCCAAAACATCATCTTCCTCCTGCGCTACCTTCAATCTATCACCCGCCAATGACGAGAAGATATGATAATTGACAGTCATTGTGGCTACCACTGCATCATGCGCGCCACAGTCTAAGCAATCGTCACGAGGACATCTTCTTACTGGCAGTCTTGAAAGCGCATCCGCATTTATGTGTTTGCGGCCTGGCCGATGAACAATTTGATCCTCACGCAACCCATAATGCTGCAAGGTGGTTAACCATCTTGCAAGCATACCCGACGGATCACGGAAATTCATCAGCCACCGAAGTGAAGCATGGTCAGTTCTCAGTTTAAAATCTTGCTGGCCAATGATATAGTGTTGAAACTTAGATAAATAAGTTAAAACAGCTAACAGTTCTCTTTTCGTGGCACAATAATTCTGCTGTGCTTTGGACAATGAATTACTGGCGTAACTCAAAACCACTTCCCTAGCATTCTGAATCTGAGATAGGACGCCAGACATTCCATACCCACTAGCGTCCGTATCCAAGATGATAGTTCCAGTCGGCTGTGGGTAACCTAGCACAGGCGGTGATGTTAACAAGTCTTTCAAATCCGAAAAAGCCTCATGACAGTTCTCATCGAACGTCACCCGCCGATTATTTTTCAATTCTGCTCCGGACACCAATGCTTGAATAGGAGCCGCAACTTCAGAAAAGTTAGGCATGAATTCTCTATAATAAGAGGCAAACCCCAGAAACTGTCGGACTTGCTTAATAGTAGTCGGCACTGGCCACGAATGAACCTTTTCCAACTTACCCGGATCAGCGCGAACCCCCTCCTGAGAGACTATTCTACCCAGATACTTGACATTAAGTTTGAAGAATTCGCATTTCTTTGGTTTCAATTTCAAGCCATAATCAGCTAGTCGTTGGAAGACTTTTTCTGCATTAGACAATGCTTCATCAAAGCTGGAGCCAAAGATGATTACATCATCCAAATATACTAAACAGCATTTCCATCTTAAACCAGCCAACATTTGTTCCATCATTCGTTCAAATGTGGCCGGCGCATTACATAGACCAAAGCTCATCACCTTGAATTGGAACAGCCCCATAGTCGAGACGAAAGCAGTTTTTTCTTTACTTGCTTCATCCATGGCAATATGCCAATAGCCGCTCTCCAAATCCAATGTAATGAACCATAGGTTACCACCCAATGCTTCAATACTTTCATCTATCCTTGGTAGCGGGAAAGAATCTTTCTTAGTCACCGCATTCACTGGACGAATTTGCTTTTGCTTTTCAGCAGCCTCACGACGTGCTCGAGGCAGGCGCCTATACACACTTTTAATCGGTACAGCATCCCCTGTATCGACCACATGACGCACTTTATTAGTGTGTCCCAGCGTTTCACCTGGCAACCTGAAGCAATGCTTATATTGTGTCAACAGGTGTCTAAGTCTGACTATATCTTCCGTCTTAGACAAATCAGACCCTTTCACCAACTTTTCCAGTGGACATTCTGCAGCCGGAGGCATTGGAACCTCAGGCTCCAGTAATTCCACATCAACAATAGGGGAGTCACCATTCATGAGATCCCCCCCTCCAGCAGTCTGAAGTTCCATCAGTACAGGAGAGCTGGTAGGATTGTATACAGACAGCGTGCAATTATAACGGTCGCCAGCAACCAATAAACTCCCTGCAACATAGCATCCCAACCCTGCTCCATCTGGTTCAAAAAGCATGTCTTCATTGGGGGACATTGGACCAAAGCCGCTGCAAATGGCAGAAAAAGCATCTATAAAAACACTCTCACAGCCGCTCCGCGTCACCGGTCCACTTTGCAATGCCCGACACATGATCGACTGTTCACCTGCCTCGAGGGTGAATAAACCAGACCAATCAGAGTTACATTTATGGAGATAGATAAAATCCATCCCTATGATTCCAGCCTCCGCACCAACCAAACCACTTACCACCAGGCAATTGAGAGCATACCACGCGCCTCCCAACCCCAGCGCCAGACGCACACACCCATGTGTCTTTAGATCATGTCCAGTTCCTGCATAGCACGTCACCCCACATGGCATGAGAGAAGGCCTGACTGAGAGTTCATCATACACGCGCTTCTTTATTAGCGTGCATTGGGCTCCCCAGTCAATCAAGAATTGTCCAGTTACATTCACTAAAGTCACATCCGCATACATGCGCTCAGCCACAAGCGGGCGATTGCGGTCTGAGACACAAATCTCAAAATCGCACAAGTCACACACCATAACCTTACTCACCACCCTAGCATCTTCTCCCCATGATACTTTTAGAATCTGCCCGGGTGAGCATACATACTCAGGATTTCCTTCATTCACCACCATCACTGAGCATGTGGCGCGCCCAATTGCGCCACTGCCGCTGCTCTCGTGCACTTCACCTCCAAGATCACCTTCTCCACGGGCGTCCCCAGGCTGATCTAGGGGCACAAGAACATCGGATCCAATTGGTTTACAAGTCCGATTTATCGACAATGCGGTGTGTATGCTGTTTGTCGCGATCTCCTGTTCACCGCCTAAGAAGATCCGACCTTGTTTAACAGCAGAGCCAACTGTTCTTTAATTGCCGCAGCCTGAGCTGTAAAGTCATCAAAAGACTTAACATGTGTTTTTTGTTTAGCACAATCTGCCCACATGTGTCCTTCTTGCTGACAATAGTAGCATTTTCGAGGCATACCAGGTCTTCTCCTATAATTTCCTTCAGAAGAAACCTTTCTACCCCCCTCACCAGACTCGGGCGGTGGTGGTGGTGGTAAAGCCTCTAGTTGCGGTTTTGGCCTTTTCTGCCACGCCCGAAAAGCTTGAAACTCTGCCATTTCGTTATCATCCCACTCCCGTTCTGATTTGGTCACAGTAGTTACCGTTGACACACCCGCCCCGCTTTTAATCGAGTGTAAATGCGAAGACGTGTGTGAAACTCCACTGGTTCCAAATACATCCCTATATCTAGTAGCGGCTGCCGCAGCCGAAACTATATCGGTCGGCTCCTGCATTGCAACATATTGCGACATGCCTTTATCCACCAGCCCATCAAGAAATGTTTTTACCGCCATATCATGCAACGTGCCATCCCATTCACCGAAAGCATGTACTGCCTTCAAACTTAAGTTCTGGCTGAAAGCAGCCGGACTCTGCCCAGGATCTTGCCTGCATTCGAAAAATTCCCGCTTTCGCGTCTTATCAGACTTTTCAGCCTGATAGTCATATTCGAGCATCTGTAGCAGCTGATCGACTGAAAAATCATCCGGCTCCAGCATCATAGCTTGCGGCAGCTGTTTACCTACTCCGGTTAGCAGTTGTATTTTATAAGTCTCGTCATCCCAATTATTTGAACGTGCTATCATTACTGTGCGTCTTTGATAGTCACGCCAATCCTCTCGACCATCCCATTCAGGGAAGTTCACAGTTCTAGGGTTGCGAATTGGCTTAGTTGGTTTAAACTTAGGCATGCCAAATGCAGGTCCCTTGCCTTCAGGCAAGTAACCCGTGGCTGGATCTATTGACCGCCTAACTCCACTCATATTGGCCGGCAATGATCGCCTAACCGCGCCCATAATCCCATAACCGACTGGACTAGGACTAGAAGTGCGCAAACCACGCGCAGCTTCTAAAGCACTCCTCCTGTCACCTTTAAACGCCCGCCCGCCAGTTGGTGCGTCCGGCATGACTGACGTATAATGTGGTGGAAATGGTGCTACATTATCTGGACTTCCTCTCTTTTGATCAAAGTCAGGTAAATCATTCATGATTCGGGTGTATGATTCATTAGTTATACCACCCGGATTTTCATGAATAGGAGTGCTAACCTTCTCCACTTCGTCAGCAAAAGCAATACCCCTAGGTCTGTGCTGTGGGACTTGAAAGTCAAAGCGGCTATTCAATTCTTCCAAATTCATTCTCATACGCTCATTATTCTTACGTTCCCAAGCGCGCTTAGCCTCCAGTGAAGTCAATTTCTCACTTTGATCTTTCACTACAGATCTTAAACGAGCTTCTTCTTTCTTAGCTAAAGTCAACTCCGATTCAGTATAAGCCGCTTTCTCCAGGGCCTCCTTCCCCTTCCTTGCAGACTCCAATACTGAATCATTCATCAAATTCAAAGTACTCATTTGCGTAGAGATGAGTTTATCCATTCTAACATAGGTCATGCGCCTATTCCTAGTACGGTCCTGAGTCCATTCGGATTGTAACTGACCAATATCCGCATGAATCACTGGAGTCATGGGAGGCAGTTTACCATGCAAAAACTCATCCTCGTCCGAGCCAATATCTACAATCTCTGGTGCCTTCTTCAAAGCACTACGAGGAAGCTTTGACAACTTCCTCCTCATGGTCACTTTCAAGTCGGGCGGTTGTACATGTTCATCGCCGCTACTCGAATTAGCTTCTATGCTCGCTTTCACCCGCACGTTAGCATTAACATGAGGTTCCAGCGAGCGATTCAAATTCAGTTTAGACTGGGCCAACTGATTTTCCAAGTCCTGAATAGTCTGATTCGTTTGCTGCAGAAATTCATCCACAGCCATCAGGTCATCCGGCGCTCCAGTGGAGAGCCGGACATCTCTCCCCTTGTCACCCATTGGCACTCCCCGTTAGAGGCTACCGACAGCTGACACAGGTCTCACCCTAGCGAGCAAAAATCCAAGAATGGTCACGGCACCAAATTGTAATGTCCGATCGACAGCCTTAAGCGACTATGGGAACTTAATCTATCTAATCAAGAACAACGACAACGACAGGATCTAATGGACCTCGCCAGCACTCAACGTTTATATTCTTCTATCCACACCCGGGTTGCCAAATATCACAGCTTGTGACGACAACAACCGACATACATAAAGGAAGCAGTACATGACAATGACATGTAAATACAAAAGGGTGTATAATATGTAAGTGTGAGACATACATAAGATAAGTACAACATACAGCAATAAAAAGTTTGAAAATACAGATACATTACACAGCACGACCTCTGTTGGTGACTAAAACCATAACCACGACCCGCGCGGCCAGCACCAATACACATCTTACAAAACCAAGGGTCTCCAAGCGACAGCCGCTTGAGACGCGCGCGGGCGCGGCTCTGGTTCAGCAAAGCTAATCCATAGCCGCGCACCACAGTGTTTTTTTTCACAAGATCACATTATTGGAATGATCTAATTTTTTAAGGGTTGATACCTCATGGTTACATCAATCGATGTATCAAATTTCAGGACAATCTATGTAATATGTCCATTCGTTTTAAAGGTCCTCATATGGACTACATATAGTTACTTTACTGTTTATTGACCCCCAGAAATATTGCAAACTTTTCTTTTCAAAAATAAAAATATCCAACTTAAAATCTGGAAATACTTATTAGATTATTAGACTGTTTACTATCATTGGAATCGTCTTGATCCCATCTTTACAAATATAATGATATCTCAAAATGTATTTTTTGCGACTTATGACTCATTTTCCCGGAACACATCACATATTAAGATTAAGAAAGCCTGGGTCGCCCTCCTTCATCCTCCTCTGGCGTTTCCTGTACTCTTTATTTACTTTTTATTTATGTATATTTTGTCTTTACTGTACTACACATTTATTTGCGTATAGGTGGGCAAGAGGCTATAAGCCTCAAAACCAAAAGCAGGTGTGTAAGTCCTGGTCCAAAAACTGTAAAAACTGCAAGGGCACTTAGCCCTCCAAAAGTGGAGTGAAATTTTGTACACTGTACAAGAGTCGTAATATTTTGTTTTATTTTTTCTATAAACGTGTAGTTAGAAATGTAGTTACAGAAGGTTTGTTCGGAAGAGCTGTCTGGGACAGAGAACAAAAACCGATTTCCATGTAGAAAACTTTTATCACTGTCTGTATAACAAAATGGAAATAAAGTTTCTTATATATATATATATAATAACGGTGAGATAAAACGGAAATTAAACCTATACATACATACATACATACACTCCATTCCAAACATATCTACTTCAAGATGAAAGGCCATTGCCTATTCTTATTCCATCAAACTACTTTAAAAGTCCTCTGTTCCGTGTGGTTTCATCAGCATCCGCTTGGGGGCATTGCTAGTATAATTGCCATGGTAACCGTTCTGGGAATATTTCTCTGCGATGACGGCAACCGGAAATTGTGATGATTATCAAATCAATTTTACCTGGAATTATGTCTGCGGCCCCATTTCACCTTAGCGTTATGAATAGAATAATAGAGCTTGTTTTCTTTATTTTGTTTTTTTATTCATTTGATGGGCTTGAATAAAATAAAGGGGGACAAAATGAGGCCTATGATATATTCAGGCAATTATACAAGAAAATGCTGTATTCTTTAAGAATGTATTCATGGTTGCCATAAGTAGGGTCTCCAGTGTCTGCGGTATACAATGGTGTTGTGCTGGTTCTGTAGGTGGAGAAGAGTTAATAATAATAATAATATATTTTTATTTCCATATCACATTTACAACCATTGTCATACCATGTAGAATTAAAACAGAGAAACCTATGGAAAGAGGAATAATCTCTGTGACAGTCACAGCTCTTCCGAACGCTAGTAGCAAAATAATACAAGACTTTATCTTTCCCATCATGCATTTGGACAATAGCTAACCATAAGCACAGATACAAGCGATTCACTGGAATCAAATCTTTATTTCATTGTTGGTACCAATAAAGTGTGTTTGCATATCCCTGTCCATTTTGCCACGCAATATCAAATGTCGCTTTGCCATTTTTTTACAAGCTGCTATTATCGCTCAGGCCAGCAGCGCGCCAGCAACAGTTGCACAAGTGTTGCTATAGATTAGCCAGCGTTCCTATGGCGTATACCACCAGTTAATTAAGTGCTTATTAGCCCATCTACTGGAGGAGGGCAGGTTGTTTTTACCTGTGTAAATGACACCTGGAGCAAAGGTGTGAGCGACGCCAGAGGCTGAGAAAAACAAGGCTAGTGTGAGAAGGAGCTACTTGCATAGTGTCATGGGTATAGAGCAATTTAACACTAACAACAGCTCCAGGGGCAGAGCCTCAGCATATGGGTCAGATTGTCAGAACATGTACAATTCGACCTCACCAAACCTTTCAAATAACCCCAATTTTAGACGAAAATAAAGTTCAAAATGCAGTTCAACCTAACCAAACAGATTGCTAGAATCAATGCAATGCCGAATATATACTTGAATTTACTAAGTATTGACCAAATTGCAGCCTAATTTAGCAGAATTGACTAAATGTGTACAGCTGCCAATTGTACATTTTCTGGAAATCTGACCCATGTGTGATGTGTTATAGCAAAATGGGTCATAAGTTGCAAAATTCCTATTTTTTAAAAAGAGGTATTCAAAGGATGCCTTTCTGGGAATATGTTCATTGTTCGTGTGCGTAACGCTGCTTGTAGCATGGATACATTTACCAACTTTCAAGAAAGTTAAATAAATATATCCATGTATTTCTAAAGTCATCCTATAGACCATATTAAGCTACTTTACTAGAAAATGTCCATCCAGAAATATTGCAAACTTGTTTTTCAAAAATTAAAATATCAAACTTAAAATATAGACATACTTCTTGGGTGTACTTCATGTTTACTATCATTGGAATCGGCTTGATCTCATCTTTTGAAATCTGATATCTCAAAATCCATTTTTTGCTACTTGTGACTTATTTTCCTGAAAGACATCCCATATGGGAGGTGTCCCAGGTAAATTAGTCGAAAAAAATGATAATTTTCAAATGTTTTTCCACAAGAAGCCTTGATCAGAGAGATTTCATTTGTTTGTGGTGTTTGGCGATGCTAGTAGCATGAATACATGTGTATGTCTCAAATCTCATAACTTTGTATTGAAAGTAATTATGCATATATATGGCCAAATAATATTTTAATCCAGTTTCAAAAAGCCTATTATGAGATATATAGTTCCTGCATTGCAACTAAATGTGTCCGTTTTGAAGCTGTCTATTAGGGGATTTGCATAACCGCCATTTTGAAACTTATTTCGCATGGAAATATGGGACTAATGTTACAGTCTAAAATGTATAGAAAACATGCCATGTTTAGCATGGGATATGTACCAATGATCTAATGTTAATATCCATGTGTTAAATGTTATCATACCAGAAGTCCCCATCTTTCCCATCATGCATTTATTTTTCATAGATGATTTATACAAGCTATGATATTCGAGAAAACATTCTTGCAATTTTCGATAAAAAATTCACATTTCAACAGAATTCATCTCAGGATGCACTGTAACAGACATGCGCAGTGACACATGCAAATCCCCTATTGGGTCTAGTGTCACCAAAGGGACATGATGCAGTTAAAGTAACTATTCTAAGATATTATTTGTCTCATTTTATATTGATCTTATTGCATAATACAAATTACATTTCAACCAGGTAATTGGAAGTTCTGGTCCAAAGCCACTTCTAAGAAGACGAGAATGGGATTGTCCCATAACAGCCAATCAGTGAAGAGAATCCCAGTCACGTGTCAAACAAAAAGTCGTCTGACTTTTTACCGAAGTTCCTTTCAAAGGCAATTAGCCAATCACAGGCCTCGTTCCTTGTCCTACTTAGGCCTCACAAATTAAAGCAATTAACCAATCAAAAGCTTTGTCACAATGTAGCTCTTATAATTTGGCTATTAATCGTGGACAATCATTTTCTCCTCTCCTTGAGGTTTGAATCGAGAAAAAGTAGTAGGTTATGATGCCCAATATTGACGAACTAGTGGTTATTATCATGGTTATTAAATGGGTCAGATTTTCAGAAAATATACAATTGACAGCTCTACACATTTAGGAAATTCTGCTAAAATAGACTGAAAAATGAAGAATACTGGGTATATCTAAGTATATTTGGTATCGCATTGATTTAAAGTATCAGTTCTGTTACGTTAAACTGAATTTTATAGCTCATTTTTGCATTAAATGTGGATTATATAAGAGAATTGGTGAAGGCGAATTGTACATTTTCTAAAGATCTGACCCAAATATGTTATTTTGAGAGCTAAAACCTTCAAAAGGAATAGATGTGAACAATTACTTTGTATTATATGTTATTCGAAGTGCTGATCAGTGCTCTTCCTGACAAATGTATTCTTTATAACTGATCAAAATAAGTTGTATCCAAGTAACATGATTGTTAGAGTCAATCACTCCACATCTGGGTCAGATTTTCAGAAACTGTACAATTCATCTTCATCAATTCTCTCAAATAACCCAAATTTCAGACGAAAATAAAGTTTAAGATACAGCTCAACCTAACCAAACAGATTGCTAGAATCAATGCAATGCCGAATATTCTCGAATTTACCTGGGGTTGGCAAACTTGCAGCCTAAGTTAGCAGAATTTACTAAATGTGTACAGCTGCCAATTGTACATTATCTGAAAATCTGACCCATCTAGTCTCACCTTTCATGGTCTGTTAACTGTTAACTCATCCTTCATCACATTACATTCTATTTTATACTTGTTGTAACCATAATTATTTCTACAAAATCACTGTTGTTATCGATGAAACAATTGTAAAGCAAATCAAACTTCCAGGTACTCTTTGGAAGTCCTGGTTTCAGGGATTTATTCTGTAACCAGACATCGAGCCACCTCTGTAATCAACATCTACAAATAAAGCATCTTTCAATTGAATTGAATTGAATCTTAACCCTTTGGTCTTTTAGAATATCTTAGGATCTCATATGTGTAACATACTGTAGAATTCGGAGAGTGGATAGGAGTGGGGTGGGGTGGGCTGTCCCCCAAAATATCTAAACTGTTTATTCCCTAACCTTAGAGGCTAATTCGTCCATGACAACTATAGTCTGTTTGAAAACTAGATGACACGTGATTCCTTAGTCCCTTTAAGGGGAGGGAAAAGTGGGGGATTTTTTACTTTAAACCTTTGCCCCCTGAATCGCCGTTTGCAACTGACCATGGCCGTTTGCGACCGACCATGGCCAAATATCCAGCTGTATTGTATTGCACTGCCTCTGTTCCATGTGCAGCAGCTGTTGTTTTGCTTAGATGGAAGGAAGAGCTGATTATATTGGCCCCGTTTCTCCACGGTTGATATCAATGAGTGGTTCGCTGGGTAAAGGGTTGACAGGTCCTTGTCATAAATAGAAGTAAAAAATATCCCACTTTTCCCTCCCCTTAAAGGGCCTTAGGAATCATGTGTCAAGTACTTTTCGGACAGACTATAGTGAGTGTTCGAGGTGCGCCACTGCACTGGTCTGTTGAAAGGAAGCACAAAACTCCCATAGGCTTAGCATTGCACAACAACTTGAAGACTTGAAGCAAAAACAACAGAAAAAAAACTTGTCAAATGTCAAATGACTGAAAAGTCCTGAACAAAAAGTAGAAAATCTTAAGTTTTTTACTGACGTTATCTGAGAATGAAGTTTACCACTTACAAATTGGCAATATCAGGCTGCTATGAAAACACGGTAAAGGACCTAGTCCACCAAGCTGATTCTTATGCGATTTTGGCCGCAAAGGACTCTTCTGCACTACATTCTGTGCGAATCGCATGAGAATCAGCTCATAGTGGACTAGGCCCTTAATACTATGTTTGTAAATTGTGGCATTAACATATGGGTCAAATTTTCAGAAAATATACAATTGGCAGATCAACATATTTTGTAAATTCTGCTAAATTGGACTGAAAAATCATCAACACTAGGTATATATGAGCGTATTTTGTATTGCAGTCTGTTTGGTTATGTTGAACAGTATTTTGAACCTGGTTTTTGTCTTAAATTTGGGTTTTTTGAGACAATTGGTGAAGGTGAATTGTACATTTTCTGAAAATCTGACCCATATGGCTTCAAACCGTGAGGGAATGCCAGTGCATCCGCTGATGTATGAAGTAAGATTGTGTCCTAGGGGACTAATTGGGTACTAATTTGATTTAGGTTGTTTTGACTAAGTACGTTTAACATGACCTCAATTTCTGACTTGATTGTTCGAAATAGGTTGTAATTTGCCCTATGGGCACTGAGTGCAATGGAGTGCAATGGAGTGCAATGGCGACTGCAATACGAGTGCAATGGAGTGCAATGGAGTGCAATGCAATGCCAGTGCAATAGAATTACACTCCTATTGCAGTCAAGTCTCTAGTTGAGTGCAATAGGAGTGTAATTCTATTGCACTGGCATTGCAGTATCTTATTCCTTTGCTATATTACATTCTACAACAATCATCAAGTTACATTTATTATTTAGATAACTAAAGGATCTTTTCCCATTAAATTATTGCCGATTTTTTTCATACAAGAATTTCGACTGCAATGCCAGTGTATTTCTATTGCGCTACCATTGCGCAATGGCCATTGCATATCTATTGCAGTAATGTAGTAACCATTTATTGTCTAAATCGTTAGAATTTGTGTTTTTGAAGGATATATGACCCAAAAAAGGCAAAATTTTCGTCAGAAATTGGGAAAAATCTAAATTTTCGCCGTCCATATAGGATTTGCATTGAAATTCATATGACAACTCTAAAAACACTAAATATTGAAATAATTTTAAAATCTTTTCGTCCATATGGTGGGAAAAGTCCCCTAGACTACATGACCAGTAGAGGAAATTTTCGATCAAAATGCAACTTTAAAATCATGGGCGATTTTTTTGTATACAAGATTTCCGACTGCAATGTCAGTGTATTTCTATTGCGCTACCATTGCGCAATGGTCATTGCATATCTATTGCGGTAATGTAGTGACCATTAAATTTTATGGTCTAAATCGTTGGAATTTGTGATTTTTTTACCACAGCTACTGAACTTTTTACTAGCAGACAGACACACATAGTTAACTGAATAACCTGAGAAGTATTATCTCCGTTTTATACAAGGCTATCTAAAACCCTACAAACCATAATCAGTTGATGTGTAGCCTACTATAACATAATTCTCCAACAATTATCTTCTGAGTTTCACAGTCAAAATACCACCTTTAGACACAGTCAGTATAGAGTTATAGTACCAGCTTCTTTTCCACAGGGTTGCGCGACCACAGGTGTGAGTATGTGTGAATGTGTAGTGGCAAGCCACGCGACCAAACATTTCCTTATTTAGAACTTGTGTGAATACACATAGCCCTCTACTATATGTAGCGTCAACACATATATGTTTATTCCACCACCCAGTCAGCCAATACATGGAAGTTTTTCCGCAAAATCAGTCATATTTGCCCAGTGCTTTCTTGTCCGTGCATCAGAACCCACACTAAACCTGCAGTCAAATTAAATCCTGCGTAGCGTATAGCTTGTTTGAGTTTCTATTCTAAGCTAATTCCTCAACACAATGTCATAGGTGACAGCTAAAAAACCTAGCTTTCCCTGGGGCGGAAAGGTAGCTTCTTCATATAGAATATAACTCCCCCCACCCTAAGGTGTGCTAACAATATTGAACGGGTCCAAATTAAAAATGAATGAAATGTATGAAATAAATGAAGAAAGAAATATAGACTGCAATAAGATATAATTTTGCAATAAGAATGGAATTTATTTTAATTATGATTTTCAAATCATCCAGCCAAGTTCATATTTACAAATAAACAGACAAATAAACAGTATCATTTGCTATCAATTATTGAAGAAGTCTCCTAAAATCAAATAAAAACAATTTAGCCTAGGTCCATCTCTGTTTTTGCCTTCATTCCGTGCCCATATGTAGTTATATGTAGGCCTATCTAGCATTAAGTAAAACTGAATTCAGTCGGATACCAAGCTATTACTTTTTCTAAATTACTAATTATCATGAAATATACCAGTCTAGGTCCTCTGAAACGTTGATAGAGGTCCTCTGTCAACGTTTCATGAGAAGTGCCCATTTACGGCTAATGCAATGCTAATGCAATGCTAATGTGACATGCTGAAATGCTTAGAAATTCAAAAATAATCAAACGCACATAAAATAATTTCCTCTCAGCGGATTCTTGTGGATTTTGGATATGTTATTCTACACAGGATTACGCTTCATTTGACATCAGGACTGTCCTAATCCCATTTTTTATGGTCGGTACAGGAAAAAAATATAAAAAAGTAATAAAAAAATAATAAAAAAAAAACCCATTCAAACTCACATAAAAAAAAATCAGCATAACAGATCTTTGCGAATTTTGGATATGTTATGCTACTCGGTATTCCGCTTCATTTGACACCAAGACCGGCATTCTCCAATTTTTTTCAGGATAGCGGCGCCGAAAAATTTCAAATAGGCCTACTGAAATAACTACTTTAAAACATTTAAACGCATATGATAAATTTTCCCCAAAGCGGATTTTTGCGGATTTTGGATATGTTATTCTACACAGAATTACGCTTCATTTGACATCAAAATTGTCTTTATACCATTTTTTTCCGAGTAGGACCTATTTTTTACCTTCAGGGACTGGCCGAATGTCTTTGCAGCGCCCTCTGGCACTTTAGCTTGGCAACAGTCCAGCCTGCTTGGGGGCGCCACTGTGGGGCAGAAGTAGCTGGGCAAGCCGCAGCCATTTTGTTTGTTTTTCCAATCGTCAGACAATCATTTCAGCAAACTCGCCGAATCCTGCATGTTGAAATCCACCATATATTCATCCACGGACACCAGTGAATAACATGTGTAAGTAAGCCTATTCTTATTTATTAATAACATAGATGTAGTAACCTATTAGAAACCTAGCAAGAATGCATGGCTGAGCGATAATATAGGTGCGCTATTTAGTTCAATGGCCGGCAATGGTCATGCATGGTTTATTTGCTGTTTGCCTTTTACAGTATGCACCAATATGAGGGACACAACTCAGCTCAAAATTATCGTAGAAACTCTGTTCAAAGCTTGTTGTGTTCGTCTCAGTAAGCTGAAGAGAATGAGATAGGTGCCGACTTCACACAGGGAAATTATATTGGTAATTAATGACGCGCATCGGTGTAGCCTGGCAGTGGGTTAACTCGCTCAGCATTATTACCATTAATACAAATTCTTTACTTAAGTTAATATTAGACCTAGGTCGAGTCAGCACAGCATATGGGGTTCAAACACCAGTAAAATTGGACTTTAAAAAGTCTATTGATTTTAGAATAATTTTATGATCCCTTCCATCACAGACTAGTACAAGTAGGCATACATATTGGTTAATCTTACAATAGGTCAGGGGCGTCACTAGCTTTTTCCAGTGCCGGTACCTCAGTAGTATGAGTTATAGTACTTTAGTGTGTAGGTTGTGAGATTTCTGTATCGCCAGTGTGAGAGGGGGGTCTCCCCTCTTGTTGTGGGGGGTGCGGTATGGGGGTTTGTATTTTTGGGTGTGCAATCATGAAAAATGTGTGTGGGAGAGGGAGACAGAGAAATCACAGAGACAGAGGGGGTGGGGGAGAGCCTGTGATAAGAGATTAGACAGAGACAGAGGTAAATCAATATTTTAGACATTTGTTTCTTTTCTGGACTATTTGTACATGAAATAAACCAATACTTTCATACTTTTATATGATTTATATTTCGGGAAAACACTATCAATAGTGTATACATCAATTAGTGATAAAGATGACAGCCGTAGGCCCTATTTAAGAATGAAAAAAGAAATCTGCACTTTTTTGAGTTTAGCTCTAGGCTCTAATTTTCACCCAGTGGTTATCGCAATATTTGCAGTCATATTTTAGCAGTTTGTTTATAAAGTTATATCAGATTTCTCTCATAGCGGGAGATTTCCATACCATATTATCGAATTAAATATCATATATATATATGTATGAAATAAAATATCATATATATGTCAGCATATCTCTTAATTGCTTCAAGCTGTGTGTGTAAGGGAGGGTGGAAGGGGGAGGGGGCATTGAGAGAGGGAACAGAACTGCATTCAAACCAGGATTTTTTTTGTCACAACTCTTTAAATGGTGCATTTGAGATGAAATAGTTTACAGAATTAAGCTCTAAACCTTTTGAAAACCTCAATTACCTATCTAAGTTATAGTCTGTCATGATAAAATTCGAAGACTTTCTAGACCTGTGATACAGTTTTTCAAGGAATTCAAAGGCCCTGTAATGAATAATAATCCCAGAGATGCAAGTCTTCAGTACATGTATACAGTACTGAAATCTAGAATCTCCCCCCTTTTTTATACCGTAGTGGCCCGGGACATGTTTAAAAGCATATCTCAAATACAGAGCATGGACAATAAAAGCCTCTTTCAAATATAAGCTGGGTCCGTCTGGTCTTTCTATGTCTAATAACAAATGAAGTCAAGTAGGTCACTTTCCCTTTTGAATGTTCATTTAATGTAGGATGAGTATGGTTGGTTCTTGTTAATTGTTATCAGGTCATGTATATAATATATATATAGTCTTATTGTCTATCACCCTTGAAACTGAAAATGCACCACAAAAATAATAAAAGCCTATCTCGAATAGAAGCCTGTCTCAATTACAAGCTGGGGCAAAAGGGACCTTGAAGAATTAATAGCCTGGGCTTACGAATGGGCCCCTACAGTAAATAAATTTCGTCATATTTTAAAAAATTCTTATTCATCAAAATTGTCCTTAAATGATTTCAGAATATCAATGATGTCAGGGTTCTAACCAGTATTTGTTCTCAAATCAGCCTCAACCTCAGCCTCAGTCTCAAGTCAAAGCCCAAGGTTTTGTCTTTTTTGCATTCGTTAAGGGCAAGAAAATTACAGTTACATCAATACTGAATAAAACGCCATATCCACCATGGATGTGTTTCAGGGTGCCACATTTAAAATACGAGATAAATATAATTCAACCTAATACAAGAACCCTAAAAAATTTCGACAGTATAAGGGTATAGCAAGATTAATACTCCAATACCAGAATTTGACCGAGACTAATCAGACTGTCCCGCACTCATGACATTTGAAAGTGATCCTAACAATATATTCAGTTTACCAACATTATGCAGAATCAAAGGCAGGGTTATACTCAACAACAGAGAATATCAGCAAATATCAGCAAAATTAGACAGAGAGTCATCATACAGTATTACAATAAGATCGAAACCGTACAACTAGGTCAATAAGATTCGTCTTTACATTGAAATTTACTCTTTATTCATAGCCCAGTCCTTTACCTTCCTAACAAAGGTCGGTCTGTCCTCCTCCAGTTTGTGATACCGGCCCTTTCTCTTGCCCAGCTGGAGAAATACATTATTAGCCCGCAGTAATATGCATAATGTGGGAGCCTAACATTGATACTATTTATTGCTGTGAGGCTTAAAATTACATGTGTTACATTACAGTTTTCAATATGGTAAATTGTCATAATATTATCCATTATTTCTGTATGTAGGATTGATGTATATCGTTTATGTTTCAGACTAACATGCAAGACTTGGACGAAAGAACACATGTAACATACTTTCCCCCATGAAGACTGGCTATATAACAGAACCATTGAATTAAAAGGTAAACATATAATTATATGGAGTGTGATTGATGTAAATTTTGTCCTCTATGTAAGCTTCTTATTATTGGAACATTTCTATTAACTTGTCAGTAATTAACAATAATCATATATTATTTTATGTATTTATTGGTATCACAAAATCTTGATCTCAAAACAAGGTAATGAAGATGTAATTTATAAGAAATGTCAGCTCCATAATTCAGTAACATAAAATTATATAGGGCTACTCATGTTGGATATTCAAAATTTAAACTAAAATAAGTTAGCTTGTAACATTAACCAAAGGATGGGCTCAATTTGACTCAACCCCAACGTTATAATGAAGTTAGGATGCAAACAATGAGTTATCTATTCTTGTGGAACCCGACATCTGATGACATGGTGCTTTACTGTGATGGGAGAAAGTTAAAAATTCTAACTATTTGCAGGTTCGAATGCATAGTACTAGCTGGAGACTCGCCAAGGTAACCATGGTTTCACTGCCAGGGGCCATTACCCATGAAGATCAATTGACAGGTATGTTTATTGGTGACTATTAATATTAAAGTACAAAATAATGAATGTCGCCCATATTTTTTCTTTTTAAGATTTTATTTTCACTGGGAGTTACACTTCCTGAAGGGGCAGGATGATTCTAGTGTCCACAGCCGTTTATTATATCAGTAGAACATTTACAGATGAAAGGAAGATTAATTAACCAGTAGTGAGAAGGATTCATAGATAGATTATCTATTATCTATTATAAGTATGCAGGAATAGCCACTGATGGGAGTGTGACCTACAATAAATGAAAAGCATAATATTGTTATCATTCTATATATATAAGGGTTCATGTAGGTAGGTACATAGATAATCAGAAAACAAAGAGTGACATACAAGAGAGACACAAGTGGGGTCAATCATTACCATGAAGGTCTAATGACATATGACATATAGATTCAAAAGAATGTAAGGATTGAATATACATGTGCTGATGGTACTCTTTACTAATGCCACCCTCAGAAAGTTAAGATTTCATTGAAGTTCCGGATGAATGTAATTGACCATACCAATATGTAACTTAGAATCAAGCCTGTGTTAATATCTGATTAACTTTATTTAAATTACATCCCAAGATTGACAATTGCGATTACTGTATTGTTCCCGCTGGTCATTAAAAGTCATTAAATTCAGATTTTCATTTTTAATGATCATTAAAAGTCATGATAGTACACACTATGTAATGCAATGCAATAACATTGTACCATGTTTAATATTGAATTATGCTACAATTATAAAGGTTCGCACAGACAGTTACAAATAGACATGCATGTCTTTTGGGTTTTTTTTTTAATTTATGAAAAGGTAATAAGTTATGCCTGCAATGCAGACCACACATTCTTCTATTATGTAATGCTAAAAATGGACAGGACTCCCACCATCCCCCACCCCAACCCCGCACCACCTCTCCCTCACAGTCCAGTCTCCATGTGCCTCACTTTATCTCTCTCCTCTCTCCCCTTCCCCTTCTTCCTGTCCCTCCTTCTCCCTCACCCTCTCCTCTGTAGATGTTAGTCTTAGACATCCAGGCCTTTTCCCTCCCCATATTCGCAACATTCCCTTAATCCCCCTTCTTTCATATATCCACTGTCTTTCACTCGATTTTCATCATTCCCTCATCTCTCTTTCTTTATTACTTCTTCCTCATCGCATTTGGGTGGATGAAAAACCCAACTGGGGGATGTTGGATAACCAGGTAAAATAAATATATTCTTCGTCCCCCCCCCCCCCCACCCCAAGGTTTCCTAACGGGTTTCTGATTTATTACAAGCACAGGGTAGATAATGTCAAGTATTCAAGTGATAACTTTGTCCTGTGTTAATGGTGTTTAATTCATGCCCTGTCTTATTTATAGGATGCGTTCTCGAGCTGCTGGAAACAAATCAACTAATCATGGAGGAGCTGCAGGCAGTCAAGCACACTTATTTTGGAATGGTCAGAGTTTGATCGGTGATGGCAATATACACAGGAATATACTCATGTGAACCTACTTGACATGGACATTTTAGAAACTGGACAATCAGCCTTAAATCATGAGGAAGTATGACAACTATTTTATCAGAATGACCTGCTACTTAATAACACCGCCCAATGGTACAGGATCCCAACTATACCTCCACAGGATCAGACAGCACCAATACATCATGTAGGGAGCTGTACAGTGGTCGTCTCATCCATGTGCAGAATGCACCTAATCAAGGCCTCAACCCATGATGACCAACACCTAAATATGTGAAACTTAAATCAAGAGGACCAAACATATGACAATTATCTGGAGAAATGGGGTATGATATGGATCCCAGACAACTACAACGTTCAAAAAACATTATAGAAGTAAATATATCTTAAAGAAGAAAATCGTACCATAGACTGGCAATTCAAGAAATTAACTCTGAACCATGCATTATTATAACACTATCCTCATCTAGGAATCTCCTCCCATCATATAGACTAAAAGATATTCGAACAATTCCAATATTTAGTTCGCTTCAAAATTAGTAATTATTTAGGATTTGTTCAGGAAGAAGGTCTAACGGTGACCATTTTGTTAGAAAATGTCTATATTCCAAGAACAAGTATTGGATCTTTGGTAATTAGATTTGTACGTAATAATGAAGTCACCGAATTTAATGTTATCTTTATTAGTTTTTAAATGATAGGAGAGTTATTGTAGTAAGGCAATTCACTAAAACATTGATGAGATTGACATCTGGTTTTCTGTTCTATTCTTGATAGATAAAGGTAAGACTACACATAGAAGTAGTAGTATTTTTTCTCCCTAACTTAAGAGGAGGATTTGTTTAAATCATTATATACTTAAATACTGGAGGGTACCTGTCTTTTTAGCTGCCAGTTTTATAATTGAGTCGCTACAAAATGTAATAATGTGAAGATATTTTATAAAAATGTAAAGATACTCTAGTAGAAGAGCTTCTAATAGAAACAAAGTTGTAACCTTGTCCTGCTCCGCAGAATTGTGTCAAATTAATAAATATTAGATAATCTCGTATTGCATGATTAGAAAGAATATATCTTTAGGAATTCACATAAATGTAAATTTAAATTCTAACTACACATTGATTTTTGAATATGAGTAATTCTCCCAAACAGGCAGCATTTGTATTCAGGAGGCCATTTTTTAGGGAATCTCTACAATCGTTGGTGTACATATAGCAGGGAATATCAGCTTAATGCAAGTGAAGTTTGGGAAGGCTGGGAGCAATATTTCGATTCCTACACCTATGATCTAAACACCCATATTTTCCCTATTATTTAGCCTTATTTCGGGCTCATTAAACCCGATTAATCTAATGATTTAGTGCTAGAATGAGATATATTATTCACAAATTCGTCTAGCAAAATTAAATGAAAAGTCAAAGCTAGAGAATGGATGTTGGCTGGTAAACGAGGCATGTAACTTTTATTTTTTTATCAAAATGTGCATCTTTCGTCCATACATACTAAATACAATATAATATTAATGTTTTGTCTTGGAGTATTTCATTATTTTGAAACTAATAGATGACTTAACGTTACACAAATATTCTAAAATGATATTATATAATATGAGCATATTCCTGTTCATATGGACTCAAAATTTAATGAAAACTTCCTGTATTTATTGAATGTCATCGATTTACCCATACAAACTATTGGGACAAGAATTTTGATTTTTAGCTAGTATTTGTCTGTCAGGACAACTAAGCGTTTTTAAAATATGTTTGGCTGTTTAATATTCTCAATGGAGAATTATCATTCTGCCTATGACACAGTAGGTTCCTTGTAGCAACGACTGGAATATTTTAAATTTCAGGCTTTATTTATGTTCAATATTGGTATGATAGACAAGGTTAAGGGTTTTGTTAAGGGTTTTTCTTTTACCAAAGTTATGGTGTTTATATGACTCCCATTTGAAAAAGCAAGGTTTATAAATGAAATAGAAAAAAAATCAGATCTTCCAGTGTTAATGTATAGGCGATGTCATTCGAGATAACTGACTACACCTCTTCTATATTTAAAATATCGTTTTTGTGTGAAAATAAGAATTTTGAAAATCTGGTTGTATTTTGTATTTCATATTTGTGTATTGGTTTAACAGACTAACAGGGAACAAATGGAAGTGTTATATCACTGCGTGTTAACCCACTGAAAGACCTGGAACCCACTTTCAGATGCGGGTCTCCTTTTGTTACACCTTTAATGTACATAGCTGGTGCTGATATCAAGCAATATTACCTGCAGAGGGAATAACCTCTCTTTTACATTGATCTGATATGCAAATAAATGAGTAAACTGTATATAATGTAACCATTGTCTTGTCTTCTCTTGCTTAAATTACGCCGATAATAACTCCTCTCTTTTTCATACAGCATGGTACAGTACAGTACAGTAATTGCAATATAATATTGGATATAAACAAACCATAATTAAGGCTAATATTTTCCGTTTTCACCCTGCCGCCCCCCATGCGAAATTCACCGTCCCCGTCCCCCCCTGAATCCTGGCCCACGACCCTCCCGCTGTGCTAAAAATAGATTTCTGAGTGCAAAAAAAGCCCATTCTATTGCAGTCACATTGCGTTTTCATTGCGCAATGGCTATTGCGGTCACATAGCGCAATAAGTGGTTACACCCATTGCGGTCACATTGCACAATCATTGCGCTATGTGAACGCAATAGTGAGTGCAATGATTGCACTCAAATGCCCATAGGGTGATTATATTGATTGTTTTTTCTGTGTCACGTTGCATGGGTCTCTTCTGTTTAAAGCTGCATTCTCAGCTATTACAACAGAACACATTATACATATTAGACATATGTGATGTGTTTCAGGAAAATGAGTCATAAGTCGCACAATTGATATTTTTCAAAGTGTGTTTTTCACAAGATCACATATTGGTATTTTCTGATTTTTGGAGAGTTTGTCACTTATAGTTATGTCAATCGATGTATCAAATTCAGGACAATCTATGTAATATATCCTTTGGTTTTAAAGGTCCTCATATGGACTACATTTAGTTACTTCACTGTTTAGTGACCCCCAGAAATATTGGAAATTTGTTTTTTCAAAAACGAAAATATCAAATTTCAAATCTAGAAATACTTATTATTTAATTTGACTTTACTATCATTGGAATCGGCTTGATCTCATCTTTTCAAATATAATGGAATCTCAAAATCTATTTTTTGCGACTTATGACTCATTTTCCTGAAACGCATCACATATGCCAGGGACGTTCCACTATCTTCAAGAAATCCACAAAAGAAAACAAGTCTTTCTTATGACCAGTGTCTCTTTGAGTCAATATATGGAATGTACCTAGGGTTCAGTCTGTCAAATGGTTATGCATCAAGGTTCTGGCGGGAGACCAAGGGGCGGAGCGCAGCGTAGCCCCAAGGTCTCCCTCCACAACCGAGATGCATAACCCTTTGACAGACTGAACCCGTGGTACATTCTATATTCATTACACCCCAAAAATAAATAAAATGAATGAATAAACCGAAATAATAAACTTTTCATTTTGAAGCTTAATATTTATTATTTCAAGAGAAATTAGGGCGCATTAATACACAATTTGGCTTCCAGTGATCAGACTTGGCTGCCGGACCTACTTGTTTGTATGCGCCAAGGGTGGCATAATTTACATGTTATGCACCACCTTGACCAATTGTGGCATACAATGCTAAAGGTATAGGCAACTACAGCACAGGGGTGTAATAATGGTGATTACTCCATTTGTATGGAAAGTCGGACGTAAAAAGGTGGGCGTAAAAGAAACGGGTGTAAATTATATTTCAAACCCTTATTAAACCCTTATTTTCTGGGAAATCGCTCATGAATGAAATCCGCAGCAATCCCTCCAGTAGTTTCAGAGGAGATGAGGAGAATTACACTTTTCTCTTTCACAATTAATATTATAGATAATAATAAAGAAAAAAAAATACATATTATTCCACTAACAGAAACTCACTAAGGCATCACAACAAAATCTGTTATTCTCAGTAAGAGCACTACAAGGTATATCAATTAAACATTTTGTCAAACTGTGATTCTGCAAATAATACAAAAGATTCACCGATGGGTTCAGGAGGGACAATAAATCATGCATGCTGCATGAATAGGGGATTTGCATGGCCGCCATCTTGAAACTTGATTCGCATGGAATTATGGGACTAATGGTAGAGTGTAAAATCTATAGAAATCATGTCATGTTCAGCATAAGATATTTATCAATGTTCTAATGTCAATATCCACGTGTTATAAATGTTTTCATGACACAATTCTCCATCTTTCCCATCATGCATTTGGTTTTCATAGATCATTTATTTGATATTGTTGAAAACATTCTTGCAAGTTTGAAAATATTTGTATTTGTGAACAGAATCCATCCCAGCATGCACTGTAACAGACATGCGCAGTGGCACATGCAACTCCCCTATTGTATAATAAGGACACACATTCAGCTAATAAAACAATGGATGCAACTTAAGGTGGCCCTGCCTGGTTCACTAGGTGATGCATGTATTGCATGCAGCTAGTTGCCACAAGAACCATATCACTGAATATGTTCATGCCCTCCTTGCAGTGGTGCATTGGTACCATCAGGTCGCTAGTGTTTCAATGTCAGTTTGGGCCATAAGTCTGTTTTGTTTATCACATGTGATCGCAAAATTGATCTCTTCGTTTGAATGTTTGCATTTTTGCTTACCTACTACTTTAAGTATAAAATGAATACATGTACCAGATCTCAAGACTGTATTTGATATTTCCATGCATTTCTAGGATCATCCCACAAAGTATATTTAGTGACTTTACTTGTGATTCTCCACCCAGAAATGCTGCACAAATTTGTTTGGGTTAAAGACAACATATCAACCTTAAAATATAGAAATATTTATAAGCTGTCCTAATGTTCCTAATCATTAGCATCTGCTTCATCTCATCTTTTTAGATAAAACATGCAATATTTCAAAATCGACTTTAAATGCAACTTGTGACTGATTTTCCTATAACACAGCACAAATATGAGTATAAGCCTATATGGGTCCCACACAGCTCTTCCACTAGGGCTTGGCTGTAACCTGCAACAAGCACATGTGGGTCCTACACAGCACTTCCACTAGGGCTTGGCTGTAACCTGCAACAAGCACATGTGGATCCCACACAGCTCTTCCACTCTAGGGCTTGGCTGTAACCTGCAACAAGCCCATGTGGGTCCCACATAACTCTACCACTAGGGCTTGGCTGTAACCTGCAACAAGCCCATGTGGATCCCACACAGCTCTTCCCCCAGGACTTGGCTGAAATCTGTAACAAGTTGAAGAAACAAGGCTTTGATGTTCGGATCCAATGACTGCAAAGTAAATTGCTTTGATGAGGGTTTTTCACCTGGTTAATCAATCTCAATGAGATGTCTCCTGTCTGCCTACCTGGGCCCTATTAAAGTCTAAATAACCTCTAGCCTGAGACTCTTTAACACAAGAAGTGAGTGAGTGAGGTTAGTTGCTGTATGCCCTTATCAACACATTTGATATGGTTATATCAAGGGCGGGAGAGCTGAGAGGGAGTGAGTGAGTGAAATTGGTTACTTTATGCCCTTATCAACACATTTAATATGGTTATATCAAGGGTGGGAGAGCCATATGAAGTAAGCATAGCAACGCGGGAGTAAATATATAGAACCTAAATTTGAATGTGGTACTCGGGACACTATTGCACTGTCCTCGATGTTTTGTTTTTTTGTAACCCACTCGCCTATCGGCTTGTGGGCCATGAAAAAACAAACATCTTGGACAGTGCAATAGTGTCCCTTGTACCACATTCTCATCAGCTTCTATCTATAAGTACAAGACTTGAAAGTACCATGTTATATGGATATTAGAGGCTTGTGCCTCTGTTTTAAAGCTCATTACATTGGTGCCATGACCAGGATGATGTGTGTACATGGGTCAAAGGGTCAATAATGTATAATTGGAAAATTCTGCTAAATTGCTAATCTGCTAAAAGAAAGTGAGTCACAAGTTGCAAGAAAATCATATTTTTCAAAGTGTTGCTTTTCACAAGATTTCAGTATAAAATGTTCAGATTTGTAGAAGGTTTAGCACTTTTAGACATATCAATCTATGTATCAAAGTTCAGGACATTGTATTAAATATATCCTTGCGTTTTGTTTGCCTTCATATGGAGTATATTTAGCTACTTGACATTTGCTTCAATTTTAGGTGTATCGACCTCAAAATACTGTATGAAGTCATTATATATTATTTATAATTATAATAACATGCCTAGCTAGCAGCATATTGTTATGACCCATCTTACTAAAATAACACCATATATAGAGAGAATGGGACAAGCCTGTAATAATCGAAAATTTATTGGACGAGATTCGTCCACATAAGCACGATGCCGTAGGCAGAGTGCTTATGTGGACAAATCAAGTCCAATGAATTTTCGATTATTGCCGGCGAGTTCCATTCTATATTCATTATATGTGCATAAAATTTGATCATATGTCATCAGATATCACAGAAAAAATTTAATTAAAATTTTAAGGATTTAATGCTCCATGTAAAGGTATGGTTTTTATTATCTATTTCTATAATCATAGTACCTGAATCAAGGGTGGATTACCGATCACGGGGATTTGTTTACATGCTTCGCGGAAAGCCAAAGCTCCGCGAAGCATATCAACAGAGCTATTTTTAGACAACTACATTTTTATAGAACGAAATATAGCCTTGAAAATGTCAACTAAATCAAACCTACTTAGTCCTATCATAATCTTATTTTTCTTTTAGCTTTCCCATTTGCTTTAAAAATGCAATCCTTTTTTTACGGCATTGACTTAATGGTGGACTTTGTCGTTATGTTTTGTAAATCAGTTTGAATCCAGTGGGGCATGAAGTCCTCCCACCTGACAGGAGATGAAACAAGTAAACTAACAAATAATATATATATAATTTGGGGGTGTGACTGGGTTGAGACAGTGAAAGTCACGTTGTGAGTTCATACCCAGCCATGGTTGCTGTTTCACCCTTCCAGGTGTGAAAGTCCACTGGTGACGTGATCTAGGCATGGTTAGAAATATAAAGTAATGATATGATTCGGTGTTACTCCTCCACAAAAAGATATATGACTCATTCTCACGAAATGGCTGTAGTGCAGACCATAAATGGTCAATATTCATGGTCACTTCAGTCTGAGAATTTGGCAAGATTGAAACTAGTATTTAGGTAGTATCATAAAAGGTGTTGCCATAAAAATGTGATGATTAGTCTCTGTACTCTAGTCAGAATTCCGTCAAATAACTATGATCTTCTTATTTAATATTGATATTTTTTATCACTAGAATATGACCAAATAGCAGCTTTTTAATCCTGAGCATGATTTTTTACTCAGACAAGAATCCATTCCCTCTTTACGTGGCAAAATGTGATGTGTTTCAGGAAAATGAGTCATAAGTCGCAAAATGACATTTTGAGCTACTATTATATTTGAAAAGATGAGATCAAGCTGATTCCAATGATAGTAAACAGTCTAATAATGTCATAAGTATCACTAGATTTTAAGTTTGATATTTTCGTTTTTGAAAAAAAAGTTTCCAATATTTCTGGGTGTGAATAAACAGTAAAATAACTAAATGTAGCCCATATGAGGGCCTTTAAAACTAAAGGATATATTACATAGATTGTCCTGAAATTTGATACATCGATTCATATAGGTATAAGTAATGGATTCCCCCAAGATCAGAACATTCCAATAATGTGATCTTGTGAAAAAATCACTTTGAAAAATATCAATTTTGCGACTTATGACTCATTTTCTTGAAACACATCACAAATGTGTGGTATTTCAGAATTTGGTGAAAGGGTTTCTAAATTACCTGGCCCATATTCTCCCATTCAAGTCAATGGCACAGGCAATTACTAACTGACTAATGTAAAGAGGCAGCTCATTAGGTAATTAGTGAAAGCTGACTGGGAGCATTCCTTGGTACAGATGTATGCTTGTTTACTGGGGAGCATTTTTTTTAGTGTAATGAGGTTTAATTAGTGGAGCGGTGGATTAGTGCTTATTACAACTGTCCCTGTGACCTTGACCCTGGAGGAGTATGGCGGTCACGTGGTCCTACACAGCTCCTCCAATAGGGGATTTGCAAAGCCGCCATTTTAAATCTTGATTCGCATGGAATTATGGGACTTATGATACAGTATAAAATGTATAGAAAACATGCCATGTTCAGCATGGAATAGTTTGGGGTGATCTAATGTCCAAATCCATATGTAATTCATGTTTCCATGACACAAGTCCCCATCTTTCCCATCATGCATTTGGTTTTTATAGATCATTTACACAATCTATGATATTGGTGAAAACATTTTCGATAAAAATATTGCCAAACATTTGTATGTCATCCCATGATATCAAACCTAATATACAGAAATACTTATCATTAGAATCTGCTTCATTTCATCCTTTCAAATATGATGGTATCACAAAATCTGATTTTTTTTCGGATGTGATTTTCCTGTAACCCATCACATATGGTTTCAATGGTTCACTGAAATGATGTGTTGACGTCATGCCGTTTGGTAATGACACACTCTTTGGCCAAAAGAGAGTGTTAAAGGATTTCCATTTTCTGATATAGTACACCAGGCCAAAGGACATTTGGTAAAAGGTCTGTGTATCCAGGCATGTTAATTAATTCTGTTATATGGAAGGTTGTACAATGGAGATGTTCATATTTCTCCTCACGATTCTGTTCTAATAATAACTGGTGAGGTGCTCAGACTGATGGGATCGGGTTCAACAGCTGAGGTGCGTGGGGGAAAGATTCTTGACATCAATTTTAAAGGTACATTCTCAGCTATTATGACAAACAAATCTTATCAAATTTTCTCATAATATGACTGACTCATAGGACTGAATTCATTAATATTCTGCTGCTGTGATATGTTTATACAAGAGTTACTCATATTATGACTTATAGGACTGGATTTATCAATATTCTGCTGCTGTTATATGTTTATACAAGAGTTACTCATATTATGACTTATAGGACTGGATTTATCAATATTCTGCTGCTGTTATATGTTTATACAAGTTACTCATATTATGACTTATAGGACTGGATCTATCAATATTCTGCTGCTGTGATATGTTTATACAAGAGTTACTCATATTATGACTTATAAGACTGGATTTATCAATATTCTGCTGCTGTGATATGTTTATACAAGAATTTTAAGTGTAATCACTGAGAGAAAAATGCCGCCGGAGAGCGATAACAAATAAAGTCACCTTAGGAAGGTATTCGGGCGAGTCCTCCAAATACAAAACGAGGCGGTTTTAACAGTCCTGTACCAATAACAACTGAACAAATTCTTTCAAAAGTTTGGTAAAATTACCTTTAGATGGCTTGGAAAGGATCGAACAAAAAGTAGAAAATGTTCAGTTTTTGACCGATTTACGTGAGACTGCAGCTTTAAAATTGACTGGATCGTGCCCCTAATATACTTGACTCTGAAATTTTGAACAATTAAGGTTGAAGGGAAAAACTTTGTATGAATGAATTAGACCACAAGGATAAGTAATGAACCTGTAAAGACTGGTTGGTAAAGAGAATTTATTACGTCCTCAAGAAAAACTTGCCTTAATATGACTCAAGTTTTATTAGTAATTATTGTTATTTAATTTTAGTCCGTAACTGGTTCTATGAGTAGTACTTTTACATTTTGTTTGAAGTAGAATGGAGACGGAATGAAGTCTTTGTAGTCTTGATATTAATAGTTAGTATGTGGAATGGGCACCGCATGAAAACTTTCCAGGGGGATATTGTGTCTTTTTATAACAATGTTTGAATATGTTTATTCGCCTGAAATGAAATTAAAAACAAAAAACAAAAATCATGAGGCACAATTTCCCAACATAAAGAGATTCATGGTATGTGGGAATTTCAGGTGATTTTCAATGGGCCGGGAAGGGCCCAACCAATGGTTGGACTTTGTTGGAATAGAACCTTCCAGAATTCTCACAACCAATATCACGATTTGATAGAGAACAATAATTCATGTTTATCTTTTGTTACCATTACTCAAACCATAAAGTTTGGAAAACATCACACATGAAAAATACTTACCCTAATTTAGGGGATATGCGTGTATCACTTTGCATGTTTCAGTTTAGGTCTGACATACACATATTTAACGACATTTTTATCACAAAAATTATGTCAACGCCCCATTATTTTGGTTTAACAGATAGTCACAGCAGTGTAATAATCTAATTTCAATATAATTTTGCTGCTAAGGTTATCAGTAGTTTCGGTAAACTTTTGAAATTAATTGATATTGAATATGGGTAAGGTACTGTTTTAGGAAAATGTGAAATTGGCAGCTGTACACATTTAGTAAATTCTGCTAAATTAGGCTGTAATTTGGTCAATACTAGGTAAATTCGAGTATATTCGGCATTGCATTGATTCTAGCAATCTGTTTGGTAGAAAATATCAAACTTAATATCTAGAAATACTTATTAGATTATTAGACTGTTTACTATCATTAGAATCTGCTTGATGTCCTCTTTCCAAATATAATGGTATCTCAAAATGTATTTCTTGCGACTTATGACTCATTTTCATGAAACACATCACAATTATGTTTTTCTGGGAATTTTCCTACGACTTTTCCTTCCCACCAAGCACAGGTAATAAGGTAGGAATTTACTACAGAATTCCCCTCCTTGAACCACTCAATATCCCCTGCCTACCTCAAACAACAGTCTTCAAGGTAGATGGTAAATGACCCACACCTGTACAGCGAGGAATATTCGTACGAGCTGGGAATTTTATGTAGGAATGAATGTAGGGAGGGAAAAATTCCTACAAAAAAGATTCCTTGCTTAGAATTGAGAAATATATATATGTTCAAACTTAAATTCAAAATCCTTATTGCTGACAGAGCAAAAATCATTTACATTCATATCTCATCTGATATTTACAGTTAAAGCTGCGATCCCAGCTGTTACAATAACAACAAATCTATTTACTTTCCTGAAAATACGTTTTGCTACTGAGGCAAAAGTTTGCACTTATATTTTGGTGACCCATTGAAATCCTTTAATTCGCTTTAGAAAAATGACCGGACAAAACCCTTGGAGATTGTAGTAAAATTATTTCAGAATAGTGTTGAAAAAAGAAGGAAACATTAAGAAATCTTAAGTTTTTTTTGTTATCAAATTAACTAAATAAATTGATAATTAATAATTAATGATTAATTCAGATGCCGGATTGAATTATGAAACTCGAGCCACAAAACTTTTAATTGTCTGGGAAGAAAGTTGATAAACTCCATTTTTGCTGGAAGATTAATTAGACACCTCTAGAACTTAATTGGAAACGGGATACAGCATATCTATTTCATCTGAAAGTGTTCTCAAATTGTGAGAAACAGGGGAAAACTGAGTGGTGGGAGGACTCATAATGTCCACATTGTGCATTATTGGTTCGAGTGTTTTCCATTTGTATTATTAACTTTTTTTGTTTTTTTTGTTTTTTTTTCTGTATTAATACTGGGCTGTGTTAGTAACTTTGTCCATATATACTTTTCTTCATATCTTTCTACTTTTGTGCTGGGGATGTTAGAATCAACCCGGAAACCCTCTGAGAAATGATTACCCAGCCTAAATAAAATCTTTAAAAAAAAAACCCAGAACCAGTTTAGTAGTGTTGATCCCCCCTACCCACCCCCCACCCACACCCACCCACACCCCACCCACACACACTCACACACCCCCACACCCCGAGTCTTCCACTTCATTATATGGGTCAGATTTTCAGAAAATGTACAATTGGCAGCTCTACATATTTAGGAAATTATCCTAAATTGGGCTGAAAAATGATGAATACCGGGTATATCTGAGTAAATTTAGTATCGCATTGATTTAAAGTATCAGTTCTGTTATGTTGAACAGCATTTTGAAGCTCATTTTCGTCTTAAATGTGGGTTATTAGAGAGGATTGGTGAAGGCGAATTGTATATTTTCTGACAATCTGACCCATATGGTTCTGATCAATTTCCTGTTAATGACACCCCCGGAAATTGTTGAACTGTTTGAGGAGTTTAATGGACATCATTCCCGAGGTTTTGTCCAAAGATAAAAAGTAAATTTGTTGTTATTATAGTGGAGAAGGATGTAATCTCTATGATAGATTAATATGGGTGGGAGTAATTATAGTATCCCTCAGTGTCCCTCACCTTCCTTTTGTTGCTCAGAAAAAGACTTTCTTTCTTGCTAATCTATTTGTCCTTGTTTAAGTCCTACTCTAGGGAAGATCGCTAAGGAAATATGAAGTAAGGATTTATTGAGCAATTAGTCTCTGGAGGTATTCATTGCTAGCAGAGATCGTGGGTGGTAACGAGTACAATTTCTTATCTTTTATACATGACTAGTTAAGTACCCGTCCTCTGGACGGTCCCCTTCTCTCCCACACATCCCCCTCTCCCTCTTTTCACTCCCCCTCTTCTGTCTCTCATACCTTTTACCCCTCCTCTCCCCTCTCCAATTCCCCTACCCTCTTCTTCACTCTCAATCTCCTGCTAGGGAATCCCACGTTGCCTTGAATGGTGTGACATAGAAGCATGACCAAAATCTCTTCTAGTTACCAACAGGGGTTTTCCCAGGCTATAAATAGAGTGTGGATATCCTGATTAAAAAGGGCTTCAAAATCACATTTTCACTCCAGATACCTTCACAAACCACATAATTATAAAGTCCTGCAGATAGAGCTGACAGAACTGTACAGGGCAGAAAGACACCTGGGGAGATCTCAGATTCCCAGAACACGCCTGACAAAAATACCCTTCATGACTTCCTCAATGAAAGTGACACCTTACCACAGAAAAAATAAATAAAAATAATATAATTTTCCACTCTCTTTTTCATATAGATTTATATTAGAAGTTGATATCAAATCGAGCGATTGAGTGCTGCTGAGTGATAATATGTGAAACCATTACAGCTGAGCATTTCGGCGGCCCACCAAAATATAGATGTGGACTTTTATGAAGCCCTGCAGGAAAGAGAACCGGTATAAATCCCCTACAGTTTCAGATATGGGTCAGATTGTCAGAAAATGTACAATTCACCTTCACCAATTCTCTCAAATAACCCAAATTTCAGACAAAAATCGGGTTCAAAATACAGTTCAACCTTACCTAACAGACTGTTTGAATCAAGGCAATACCAAATATACTCAGATATACCTGAAGATTTTTCAGTCCAATTTAGCAGAATTTACAAAATATTTTGATCTGCCAATTGTACATTTTCTGAAAATCTGACCCATAAATGACTTTCAGGTGGGTAGGAACAGTATGATTGACGTTACCTGAGAATGCAGCTGTTAACTAGAACTGTGGTTAATAGGTTAGGAAATGGATTTATGGCCAATAGGGGATTTTCATTAGCCACTGCGCATGTCTGTTACAGTGCATTCTGGGATAGATTCAGTTCAGGTCTGACATGTAAATATTTAGCAACATTTTTATCGAAAATTGCAAGGATCTTTTCACCAATATCACAGCTTGTGATTTTTAGTAAAAGATGTATACAATTGGTAAATGATGTATAAAAGCCAAATGCATGATACGAAAGATGAAGTCTTGTTTCATGAAAACATGTAAAACACATGGATATACACAATGACATCACTGTTACCTATGGACAATTACATGTGATCACTGTTAATGATACAATGCTGAACATAACATTATTTTCTATTGGTTTCCCACTGACACAGAACTCTCATAATTCTATAAAAATCAAGATTTAAGATTTTCTTATTTTAATAAATTTTATTGCGAAACATTTTTAGGCTAACCTTATAATCTCATGTTACACAATTCAAAAGACATTTAATCAATCAATTTGACCATTGTAGGTTCTACTTATATATTTTTATCATTTAAAGAGATTAATTTATAAGTCTTATACAATTGTATATGGGTCAGGTCGCCTAGAAATGTACAATTGCTTTCAGAATGGCAATTTTAAAAAGTTGGTAAATTAATAAATCATCTGATCTTAATACATAGAGTACATGTTGAATTTCAAGTGTATACAAATTACACTAAGATATTCTCAGTGGTTCCGGTTTTTTGGTGGGCTGAATTAAAAGGTTAATGAGGTTTTTCAGCTTTAATTGAAAATAGACCCTCTCTACACATGTGGTGATAAAAGGCAAAATAACACCAGTAGAATTACACCGATATGTCTCAAAGTCCATTTTATTACTCAGTAAGATATCCGATAAAGTTTATGGTCCTAGACACAACACTTATGCTTATATTTCACATTTCAATTTTGGTCATGATTTAAAAAAGATTTTTTAAAAATAAATAAATTAAAAGTTTTCACTATGTGTATAATATAGCACTGTAGGCTTTAATACATTCGCATTCTCTGCTCTAATACATTACCGTAGATTCTAGGGTGTTTTTTTCTCACATGATGACTGCTATGCAAATCCCCTATAATTATTGAACTTAGAATGCAACTGCTTTAATATAAGGAGCATTAGAAGTCTTGACCTTAACAACCATCATGCAACCATCATGCTCTAAGCACTTACTGTGCTGTACAGATGTGGGTCAGATTTTCAGAAAATGTACAATTCACCTTCACCAATCCTCTTAAATAATCCAAATTTCAGACAGAAATAAAGTTCAAAATACAGTTCAACCTAACCAAACACATTACTAGAAACAATGCAATGCCGAATATACTCGAATTTATCTAGTATTGACCAAATTACAGCCTAATTAATCTGAATTTACTCAATTTGTACAGCTGCCAATTGTACATTTTCTGAAAATCTGACCCATATAGATTTCCCAGGGGCCATCCAAGCTTCGTCTCTGCACCAACCTGGGATTGAGTTATTCAAAGCTTACATTCCACATTAAATGTGATGTGTTCCAGGGAAATGAGTCATAAGTCGCAAAATTGATATTTTTCAAAGTCTTTTATCCACAAGATATATTTGTGGGAGTGTTTCCATGTTTGGGTAGCTTAACGCTTGTTGTAGCTTGAATACATGTATCAAATTTCAGGACAGTCTGATAAATATATCCATGTATTTCTAAGGTAATTTTATACAGCATATTTAGCCAGGGATATTTCAAACCATTTTTCACAAATAAAAATACCAAACTTAAAATATAGACATATTTATTTAGATGTCCTACTGTTTACTATCATTGGAATCGGCTTGATCTCATCTTTTCAAATATGATAATATCTCAAAATCTATTTTTTGCAACTTGTGACTCATTTCCCTGGAACACATCATATTTACGGACTACTTACTGACAGCGGAAGGGTTTGTGATAAAGATAGACCTCTCAGCCTTCTCCGTGTATTCCTGAGCCTCCCTAAGTCGCACTACTTTCTGCATTTTTAATGAGAGTCTAATATTCAGAGCGCAATCTCCGGGGCGACACGAGGATTTAAAGGTCATTTAGAGGTCGCGTCACCATGAGGAAAAGGTCTTAGTTACCCGGATGGCAGAGATTTGGATGTTTATTTCATTCTGGATGTTTGTCTGTTTATTTGAGAGTTTGTTTTGAATCTGGAAGTTACATTCTGTTGTATAATATAATATTCTCAGGACAACTTTGTACATTTCCGATTTACAAAATTACTATAGTTACCCATCTGACAATCTGACCCATGTGCACTTAGTGCACAGATGTACTTATGTAACATGTCCTGTCTGTCAGTGCTTCTCTAGTCACGTGACATCCTCCTGCCACCCACGCTATGTTATCACTAGAATTATAGTGCAGGAGAAATAGAGTCCCACTTAGGACAAATGTATCCATTAGGGGCACTGACTTCCCTCAGTGTTTGACTATACGGGTCGGATTTTCAGAAAATGTACAATTGGCAGGTCTACACATTTCGGATATTTTCTTAACTTTAGGCTGAAAAATGATGATTACCGGGTATATCTGAGTAAATTTGGTATAGCATTGATTTAAAGTATCAATTCTGTTATTTTAAACTGCATTTTGAAGCTCATTTTTGTCTTAAATGTGGGTTATTTGAGAGCATTGGTGAAGGCTAATTGCACATTTTCCGACAATCTGACCCATATATATAGAGAGAATTCTCTTTCTTAAGGTTAGGTTAGAATGAAGAAAGTAGATAGTAAATAGTGGAAGATGAGTGAAATTGAAATTGAGTTTCACAAATTTAGCACTTCTTGGCAAAGCTAAAAGCTTAAAGAAGAAAATGTCTCTTACAAATTACGATTAAGGTGTTGTGCTAATTTATCCATGTTGTTTGTTGTCCTGAAAGTGACCATGAACCCGTTTATTGACCCTTTAAGAAATAGTAGGGTTTGCAATGTAGCAAAATTAACTCCCGTGGGAATTCAATGCTGAAATTGATTTTATTGCATAAATATTTCCGTCAGGGTCCAAGGGTTTAGGAAATCATGGGTGCCATTTTTTTTTCAAAATTTTACATGCCACCAGGGGGCGCTTTGCACCCATTTTTTCACATTTTGCACCCTTGACATATTCATTATTTGAAATACAGATTTGTGTATATTAGATTGATTAAAGTACATAAGACCTTTTCAAATCTGTATCATATGATGCAATACCATAATTAGGTGATTTTCTATGATTTTTCAAATATTTATCATTTTTGTGAAATACATGTTTAATTGGCATAAACCCCCAAACAGCCACTTCTAACTCAAAAGCACTGCATCTGACAACTAAGTCAATATTAAATGTCTTGTAAAGTGTAAAAGGAGCTATCATTTGGTATAATTTGACAGTCAGTCAATGAAAAACTCTAATTTTTATCAATTTCTTTTTAAAAAATCTAGATTCACTACTAGCACTTATAGTCAGGCAGCTTAAGGCCAGATTTGAGATGGGTGTGGATGTTTGGAATAAAATCACCAAATTTGGTCCATATATGCTATTCATTTCCTTAGCTTTCAATTATTAACAGAAGCATTTTTAAAATAAATACATTATGGCTGCCAACTTGGAATTTGAATTTTAAAAGGCTAAATAAATGTTTGTGTCAAATAGGGGATTTGCAAAGCCGCCATTTTGAGTCTTGATTCGCATGGAATTGTGGGACTAATGGTACTGTATAAAATTTATAGAAACTTGCTATGTTCAGCATGGGATATTTATCAATGCTCATATTAATATCCATGCACTATATTCCCATAACACAAACCACCATATTTCCCATCATGCATTTGGTTTTCATAGATCATTTATTAAATCTAAGGTATTGCTGAAAACATTCTTGCAATTTTCGATATAAATTTTGCCCAAAATTTGTATATCAGATTTCATCAGAATCCATCCCAGCATGCACGATCACAGACATGCGCAGTGACACATGCAACTCCCCTATTGGGATACTGTTGAGACAGAATATGTGAAAATGAGTCATAAGTCGCAAAATTGATATTTTTCAAAGTGTTCTTTTCATAAGATGTCTTTATTGAAATGTTCTGATTTTTAGGGAGTGTAGCACTCATAGTCTGATGAATCCATGTAACAAATTTCGGAACATTGTATTAACTATATCCTTGCATTTTGAAGGCATTCATATGGAGTATATTTAGTTACTTTACTGGTAATTATCCACCCAAAAACATTGCAAACCTTTTTTTTTTCAAAAATAAAAATATCAAACTTAAAATATAGAAATACGTATTAGGTGTCCCAGTGTTTACTATCATTGGAATCAGTTTGATCTCCTCTTTTCAAATATGGTGATATCTCAAAATCCATATTCTGCGATTATGACTCATTTTCCTAAAACGGATCACATATGTTAGTTGTCTCTTGGGTATTTTTCTGGTGATGAAGAAATAAAGGAAGAGTTCGTCGGCTCCACCGAAAACGAAGATTCTTTTTAGATTCATTATGAAGATTTTCCTTTTTGATTCATTTCAAGGCCAAGACATTTAAATATACCAAAATGTAGAAACTGTAGAAAATTCTTTATTGAAACAAAATAGAAAATACAAGAATAGCAATACAAAATAATGTATTTTGGGAAGTGCATTATTGGGTTTCTCAGTTCTTCCCCGTTCAGTTGCCAATCTGTGGATTCTTCAAATGAATAGAGCCTAGATCAACAACAGCAAAAAGACCTCAAGTAGTGGACAAATAATAGGGTTTTTTTACATTTCTTTATTCAGGTAAGACAACTTTGGCATATGCCAAGAGTCTCATGAACATGGCTAGGGTTGCCCCTATCTCGCACCAGGCCCTGAGGGTGGACTTACGGTTTATTATCTTTGTCTGTAAAGTCATGTCATGAACAGAACAACTTAATTAGTGAATGGATAAGTAAATAGTAAAGAGATATAGGGTCAGATTTAACCTAACCAAAGTTCAACCGTTCAAAGTTCAACCTAACCAAACAGATTGCTAGAATCAATGCAATGCCGAGTATACTCGAATTTACCTAGTATTGACCAAATTGCAGCCTAATTTAGCAGAATTTACTAAATGTGTACAGCTACCAATTGTACATTTTCTGAAAATCTTACCCATATATAACAGCAGAATATTGATAATTCAAGTAAATTCTGTTACATTGTGTTAGTCATGATAACTGAGAGTGCAGCTTGAACTGGGGGCGCAGCTTGAACTGGGGGCGCAGCTTGAACTGGGGGCGCAGCTTGAACTGGGGGCGCAGCTTGAACTGGGGGCGCAGCTTGAACTGGGGGTGCAGCTTGAACTGGGGGCGCAGCTTGAACTGGGGGCGCAGCTTGAACTGGGGGTGCAGCTTTAACTGGGGGCGCAGCTTGAACTGGGGGCGCAGCTTGAACTGGGGGCGCAGCTTGAACTGGGGGTGCAGCTTGAACTGGGGGCGCAGCTTGAACTGGGGGTGCAGCTTGAACTGAGGGCGCAGCTTGAACTGGGGGTGCAGCTTTAACTGAGAATGCAGCTTGAACTGGGGGCGCAGCTTTAACTGAGAGCGCAGCTTTAACTGAGAATGCAGCTTTAACTGAGAGCGCAGCTTTAACTGAGAGCGCAGCTTTAACTGAGAATGCAGCTTTAACTGGGGGCGCAGCTTTAACTGAGAATGCAGCTTTAACTGAGAATGCAGCCTAATTAAGACCTGTGTTAGTTTAAATCGTGCTTATATAACTACAGACACATGTCACAGTACAACCAGACATGTGTCACTTCATTCTGTCACCAGCTCGTTTGTGGTTAATTTGTAGAAATTACCAGTACTAGTTTCCATAGCAACAGAGTTGTGCCTGTCATTATATTGAAAGGAAGGGGATATTAGAGTTTGACACAATGAGGCTATCTATACATTTGCCTACAGTATTGTCATGTTGGTAAAGCCGTAAGAAAATATACAATTGCCTTCACCAATTCTTTTCAAATAATCCCGATTTAAGGAAAAGATGTGACAAAAAAAACCCAGTTCAAATTAACCGAACAGATTTCATGGATCAACACATTTCATGAGACTATAACTGAGAATAATGTCTTTGAGACATGAATGCCATGAATATCTGAGTATATTTGGTATTGCCTTGATTCAATATAACACTTCTGTTATGTTGAACTGTATTTTGTGCCTTATACTGATCTAAAATTTGGATTATTTGAAATGATTGCAGAAAGTGAATTGTACATGTTCTGAAAGTTTGTACTATAGTCACAGGTCAGTGCACATCTGTATATGGGTCAGATTTTCAGAAAATGTACAATTCGCCTTCACCAATCCTATCAGAAAACCCAAATTTAAGCCAAAAATCAGGTTCAAAATAAAGTTCATCATAATTCAACATACTGCTTGAATCAAAGCAATACTAACTATAATCAGATATACCTAGTATTGACGATTTTTCGGTCTAATCTAGCAGAATTTACTAAAGGTGTAGAGCTGCTAATTGTACATTTTCTAAAGATCTGACCCATATACAACCTCCAACGACCTCATGCTTTTGAACCCAGTGCTTTAGACAGCTCAACCACTACTAATTAACCTTCGTTTAAATTATAATTGATAGCGTGCTAATAGGGGACTTGCATAGCCGCCATTTTGAATCTTGATTCGCATGGATTTATGGGACTAATAATACAGTGTAAAATCGATGGAAAATCGATGGTTTTGTTCAGCAGAGAATATTAATTCACCATATGTTTAACAAGATTCCATGAAACAAGACTTCATCGTTCCCATCATGCATTGGTGTTTTATAAGTCATTTACACAAACAATGACATTGGTGAAAGGATCAGTGCAATCTTTGATAAAAAATGTTGCAAGATATTTGTATGTCAGATTTGAAATGAAAGATCATATCTTGCGATGGGCCGACATATTTGGGTCAGATTTTCAGAAAATGTACAATTCAACTTTGCTAATCTTCTCAAATAACCCAAGTTTCAGACGAAAATAAAGTTCAAAATACAGTTCACCCTAGCCAAACAGATTGCTAAAATCAATGCAATGCCGAATATACTCGAATTGACCTAGTATTGACAAGATTGCAGCCTGATTTTGCAGAATTTACTAAATGTGTACAGCTGCCAATTGTACATTTCCTGAAAATCTGACCCATATAAACTGAAAGCTATTGAACGAATCATGTAAACAAAGTATTTAGACAAGCTACATGTATGTGTCTAATAATCTAACAAGTATTTCTAGATTCTAAGTTTGATGTTTTCGTTTTTGAAAAAAAAGTTTCCAATATTTCTTGGGGTCAATAAACAGTAATGTAACTAAATGTAGTCCATATGAGGACCTTTAAAACGAAAGGATATATTACATAGATTGTTCTTACATTTTATACATCGATTGATATAGCTATAAGTGATCAACCCACCAAAAATTAGATCGTTCCAATAATGAGATCTTGTCAAAAAAACACTTTAGAAAATATCAATTTTGCGACTTATGTCTCATTTTTCTGAAACACATCACAAATTATAACCCTCTATATCAGGGGATGTAGCTCAGCGGTAGAGCGCTCGCTTTGCATGTGAGAGGCCCCGGGTTCAATCCCCGGCATCTCCAGATACTTTTGAACAATCAACAATAGGAGATTTGCATGTGCATTTTCATTTGTGGGATGGATTCTGTTGAAATCCCACATACATATATATATTTGGTAACATTTTTATCGAAAATTGCAACAATGTTTTCCGCTATATCATTTGATGAAAACCAAATGCATGAATGACTTGAATGCATGAATGTGTCGTGGAAACATGTATGATACATGGATATCTAGTCATCCCTCTGTAGCTAGGCATGCATGGGAAGACCAGGTCTTGGCCTGACATGCACAACCTATATTGTGTAAACTAGTCACGAAATAAAAGAATTTTATTATTATTATTATTATCTAAATATGTAGAGCTGCCGAATGTACACTCCGACGACTCGGCCCATATACTCAAATAATCCACCACACATAACTGAACCGATTTTCTGAATAAAAAAAAATACAAAATTAACTCAGCTATACCCAGTATTTATCAATTTAGCCTAATGTACTAAATGTAACGAGTGATGAGTAAGATTGGTTGCTTTACGCCCTTACCAACACATTGAAGGTTATATCAAGGGTTGGAGAGCTGAGAGGGAGGCAGTTTATGATCATACCCAGGAAATAGAGTTAGAGAAGAGGAGAGAGAGACAGAGAAAAAGAACATAAAGACACTTTATGGTCTTACCCAGGAAATAGAGATAGAGAAGAAGGGAGAGAGATACAGAGAAAAAATACAGAAAGGCAGTTTATGGTCATACCCAGGACCAGCTAAATGTGACGAGCTGTCGATTGTACATTTTCTAACGACCTGAGTCACATGTATATAGGTCAGATTTTCAGAAAATGTACAATTGGCAGCTCTACACATTTAGTAAATTCTGCTAAATTAGGCTCCAATTTGGACAATACTGGGTAAATTCGAGTATATTCGGCATTGCATTGATTCTAGCAATCTGTTTGGTTAGGTTGAACTGAATTTAGAACCCGATTTATGTGTTAAATTTGGGTTATTTGAGTGAATTACTGAAAACGAATTGTACATCTTCTGGCGATCTCACCCATATATTGTATAAAATGAAGCCTTCAAGCACTATTACACAGAGAGTCGGGATCTATTTTATAATCGATGTAATCTAAACTCGGCAGGATTCTTTTCCTTTAGTATTCTAAAAAGACTTCTTACACCTGGAGGGAAAGGCTCTTGTTCACGTGGGAAATTCATAAACAAGAGAAACCAGTAAAGAGTACATATGTGGGTCCATTCAGAAGAAAGATATTAGGCCACAAAAATAGCTGTTTCCGATTTACCCCCCCCCCCTACCTAGAAAAACCTTCCCCTACCTAAAAGTTGGTTGACCATACCTGATTTCACTTTTACCATATCTTACTTTTTTTGGATTTTTGGTCAAAAAAATATAATAAAAACCGGAAAACAGGTTTTCCTGACCCGGAACTGTCAATAAGACCATTTCCCATGTTTAAAACAACTATTGTTGTAAAAGAGACATTTTTTTTCAGTTCCTGGGAGGTGGTTTCCTAGAAAATCCCCCTACCTAGTTTTCAGCCAGCTAAATCGGAAACACACCTATTATTTTTTTTGCCTAATGTAGCGATGTCTAGGCCTAGGTCTAGACATGTTTGCTTTTTGGAAAAAAACTTTGCACTATTTCTTGGGGGCAATAACCAGCAAAGTAAATGAATGTACTCTATAAGATTACCATAGAAATACATGTACACTGTGTTGAGTTTTGGTACATGTGTTCATGCTACAGACAGCGTTAAGCACCCCAAAAATAAAAACATCCACTCAAAGACATCTTGTGAATAAAACACTTTGAAAAATAGAAATTGTGTGACTTATGGCTCATTTTCCTGAAACACATCACATATGGGTCAGATTTTCAGAAAATGTACAATTGGCAGCTGTACACATTTAGTAAATTCAGCTTAATTAGGCTGTAATTTGGTCAATACTAGGTAAATTCGAGTATATTTCGCATTGCATTGATTCTAGTAATGTGTTTGGTTAGGTTGAACTGCATTTTGAACTGCATTTTTGTCTGAAATTTGGATTATTTGAGAGGATTGGTGAAGGTGAATTGTACATTTTCTGAAAATCTGACCCACATACATCTGCCAAGAGCCTTACCAGTCCAGTGTATCATGTGTGTGGGATACATCACACCTTCTTCTGGTTGGCTATGGTATAGTATAATCTAAATTAACTTTGGTGGGAGCCGAAGAGAAAGCCTGTTCTTTTGATAATTAACCCCATGGTCCTGGTATGGTTTGACGCCACCCCCACGTCCCCGTCGCATGCCCAACCGCCTATGTGAGAAGTTTAATGATAAGATAAGTGGTTTTTCAACCAAACCTCACCAAACCTCACCAAACCTCACCAAACCTCACCAAACCTCACCAAACCTCACCAAACCTCACCAAACCTCACCAAACCTCACCAAACCTCACCAAACCTCACCAAACCTCACCAAACTTGGGGTCGAGGGAAGGAGTGAATGTGATGATCCAGCTGTTGTTTTTATCCAGAGGTGGCATATTAATCAGGAGTAATGGCATTCCTTCTTCCACACATCAGCATCAAAGACATATTCGCATGGGCTCTAGTATAGCTGTCAGGTGGCCTGTCCGCAGGGATGGCACGATATACATGAGTATAACATTACTTTATTTACATGGGAACTCAGAGACAATGTTCACTGTTGAATATTCGGGCGTCTCATACCAATATTTATTCATTCATTCCTACTTTTTCATGTTTAAACAATATCCTCCTCAGCGGCAGTGAAATACCTATTCAAATACTGTAAGTTTCTGTGATCGTGGACTACAGTGGAACCTCTCTGTTGAGACCACCCTTGGGACTGACTGATTTGTGGTCTCATAGCGAGGTGGTCTCTTTAGAGGGGCTAATCAAATAAGAGCAATTTGGGACTGAGAGAAACTGGTCTTAATAGAGGGGTGGTCTCAGGTCACATAAATATATGTATCAAATTTCAAGACTGTGTATTTTTGCGACTTGTGACTCATTGTCCTGAAACACATCACATATAGGCACTTTACTATTGCTGTATTTACAGTGCTCACCCGCAGGATACAGCATGTCATAGTGCTGTCCCATGCCTCTCAAGTGATCACCTTAATGCTGCACTCTCAGTAATTTGATGTGTTACAGGAAAATGAGTCACAAGTCACACAAAAAGGATTGGGGGATATCATCATATTTGATAAAAAGAGATCAAACCGATTCTAATGATGGTTAACGTTAGGACAGCTAAAAAGTATTTCACTTTTTTCAATTTTCAATTCAATGTTTTTATTTTTTAAATGAAAATATTGCAATATTTCTGGTGCACAATTACTAGAAAAGTAGCTAAATATACTCAATAGGATGATTTGAGAAACACAAGGATATATATGTGATGGGTTTCAGGAAAATGCGTCATAAGTTGCAAAATTGATATTTTTCAAAGTGTTATTTTCACAAGATCACATTATTGGAATGTTTTGATTTTTGGGGAGTTTATCACGTAAAGCCATATCAATCGATGTATCAAATTCCAGGACAATCTATGTAATATATCCTTTAGTTTTAAAGGTCCTCATATGGACTAAATTTAGTTACTTTACTGTTTATTCACCGCCAGAAATATTGGGAACTTTTTTTTCAAAAACGAAAATATCAAACTTAAAATCTAGAAATACTTATGACATTATAAGACTGTTTACTATTATTGGAATCAGCTTGATCTCATCTTTTCAAATATAATGATATCTCAAAATCTATTTTTTGCGACTTATGACTCATTTTCCTTAAACACATCACATATTAAATAAACTGTCTTGAAGTTTGGCACATGTACATGTATTCATACGACATCAGGGACTAGACACTAAACTGAATACATCAAAGTTCTGCTGTTATGTCTATACGATATACAAATTTGAATTCAAATATTCTGAGAGAAAATGGCCGCCGGTGAGCGATAATTAGTAAAGCCATCTAAAAACTGTTGGTGGGTCTCAGAAATATAAACATAAATATGGATTTTTATGAAGCCTTATGAATCTTCTTAAGTTTTGGCCAATAGGGGAATTGCATGTCTCACTGCGCATGTCTATGGCAATGCATGCTGGGATAGACTCAGTTCAAATTAATCTGACATTTAGCAATCAGTTTATGGAAAATTGCAAGAACGTTTTCAACAATATCATGACGTGTATAAATGATCTGTATAAACCAAATGCATGATGGGAAAGATGATGTTGTGTGTCATAGAAATATCTTAAACACATGGATATTGATATTGGACCACTGATAAATATTCCAAGCTAAAGATAGCATGTTTTCTATAGATTGTATACTGTTCCATTGCTCCCATAATTCCATGCGAATCAAGATTCAAAATGGCGACTATGCAAATCCGGGTTGGATGGGTTGGGAAAGAAGGGGTAAAAAAGGAAGAAAATCTGTATTTTGTTTCCAATGGCACCTGCTAAAATAGCCGCCATATAAAGCTATGTGACGATGTATATATATATATGGGTCAGATTTTCAGAAAATGTACAATTGGCAGCTGTACACATTTAGTAAATTCTGCTGAATTCTGCTGCAATTTGGTCAATACTAGCTAAATTCAAGTATATTTGGCATTGCATTGATTCTAGCAATCTGTTTGGCTAGGTTGAATTGTATTTTGAACCTTATTTTCATCTGAAATTTGAGTTATTTGAGAAAATTGCCGAAGTTAAATTGTACATTTTCTGACAATCTGACCCGTAAATTATTATGATAGCTTCGTTATAGAACTTTGAACGTCGATCAACCAACCAAGTTGGGGCAGAAGGATTACATGCAGATGGAAAAATTGAAATTCGAATGCATTCACAATTAAAAACTGATAAAAAATCTATTCCAGAATTGTTTCCTTCATGTGAAAAACTATCCAGTGACCACCATACTCTTTCTCTCCGCCTAATTTAGGATTGATTACCCCGCTTTGGCTAAACAATGGCCACAAATTGATGAATTAAAGTTCTTTTCAGTTCAGAATGTGAGTTCTGATTGCTCAGGGCCTTCTGAAAGGGAGCCATAATGGTTTTCAAGATGATGGATTTGAAGCGTAAAAAATAGTGTATATAGTGTATTTGATTACTCCTTGGTTAACAGATGGAGTTATTTTGGAGTTTCATTATGGTAGTTTATTAGTATATGGGTCGGATTTTAAGAAAATGTATAATTCACCTTCACCAATCCTCTCAGAAAACCCTAATTTAAGACAAAATTCAGATTCAAAATAAAGTTCAACATAACATACTGTTTGAATCAAGGCCATACTAAATATACTGAGATAAACCTAGTGTTGACGATTTGTCGGTCTAATCTAGCAGAATTTACTAAATGTGTAGAGCTGCCAATTGTATATTTTCTGAAAATTTGACCCATATGTGTGCATTGTGTGGTTCTAACTTATTATTTCTTTGGGAATGTTGAAATATAATACTTTTTTATTTTATCGGAGAATCAATTTTTTTTCGGAAACTGCCCAATCAATTGGCAGTTCTGCATTGTTTTGTGCAGTAGGAGACAAAACAGGCTATAAACCTATTGAACTGTCTATTGAACTTCAACTGAGTTTAGATGAAACTAACATATTACTGACATTTGGGTTTCTTCTGTTTCCAAAGACAAGCTCATCTCTAAAATGTCTATGATATAGGTTTTGCACGTATTGTATGTGTTTTTAACCATTCCAGTGATTCTTCTGGACCTTGCATTATATACTGTTACAAGCACAATAGTTCCCACTTCTGGCATTTTAAGTGTATAAGTGGGTCACGCATATGTGATGTGTTTCAGGAAAATGAGTCATAAGTCGCCAAAAATAGATTTTGAGATACCATTATATTTTAAAAGATGAGATCAAGCCTATTCCAATGATAGTATACAGTCAAATGATCTAATAAGTATTTCTATATTATAAGTTTGATATTTTAATTTTTGAAAAAAAAGTTTCCAATATTTCTGGTGGTTAATAAACAGTTAGGTAACTAAATGTTGTCCATATGAGGACCTTTGAAACGAAAGGACATATTACATTGATTGTCCTGAAATTTGATACATCGATTGATATAGCTATAAGTGATAAACTCCCCAAAAAATAGAACATTCCAATGATGTGATCTTGTGAACAAAACACTTTGAAAAATATTAATTTTGCGACTTATGACTCATTTTCCTGGAACACATCACATATTGTTTTATTCATTATATCACAACTTAGCTTAGCTTACTGTGATAATTTGTGATGTGCGAAAATGAGTCACAAGTCGAAAAATATAGATTTTGAGTTATCATCCGATTTGAAAAGATGAGCTCACAACGATTCCAGTGATAGTTAACCGTAGGATATCTTATATGTATTTCTATATTTCCATATTTTAAGTTTTATATTTTTATTTTTGAAAAATATGTTTGGAATATTTCTAGTGGACAATTACATAACATAGCTAAATATATTCTATAGGTGGATCATAGAAATACATGAGAATATTTAATACACTGTCTTAAAACTTGGTACATGAGTTCATAAATCGTCCAGTGTTAGACATACCAAAATGAGATAACAACAAAGAGATCCTTTGAATTTATCACTTTGAAAAATATCAATTTTGTGAATTGTGACTCATTTTCCTATAACACATCACATTTCTGCAGACTGATCTGCCTCGCGGAGACACAAATGGGTCAGATTTTCAGAAAATGTACAATTTGCAGCTGTACACATTTAGTAAATTCAGCTTAATTAGGCTGTAATCTGGTCAATACTAGGTAAATTCGAGTATATGTGGTATTGAATTGATTCTAGTAATGTGTTTGGTTAGGTTGAACTTTATTTTGAACTTTATTTTGGTCTGAAATTTGGGTTATTTGAGGGATTGGTGAAAGTGAATTGTACATTTTCTGAAAATCTGACCCTTATAATTGTTTTGTTTTTAAAGATGTTTATTCAACAGAGTGAAATTATGCAGTTACACACTATTCTCATTCGAGGCTGATGGTTAGGAAAAATGTTAACCTACAGCAGAGTGAAATTATCATTCGAGGCTGATGGTTAGGAAAAATGTTAACATATAGCAGAGTGAAATTATCATTTGAGGCTTATGGTTAGGAAAAATGTTAACGCATAGCAGAGTGAAATTATGCAGTTACACACTATTCCCATTCGAGGGTGATGGTTAGGAAAAATGTTAACATATAGGTTCATTACATCAAAGAAAAATTGCGAAAAAGAAGTTATATATCATTTAGGCCAATAAAGGCCAATAAATTATACAAATGAAAACACACCAAAAAACCACCACCCGGGCAGCATCCTTTTTCTACAGTCCGGAGAGATTCAAAGTACTTTTTCATAGGCATATACAAAGATGTTCGGGGCGTCTGTAAACATACAATCCAGGCATAACATTAACCTTCACCAATCCTCCGAAATTAATGACAAAAATCAGGTTCAAATTACAGTTTAACCCAGCTGAATTTTTTAACAAAAATGAGAAATACCGTGACTATTCCTTCATATGTAATCGGTTAGGATATACAGGTTATAGTCATATACACCGTTTTTTTTATAAATTTATACTCATAAGGTTTCTTTGGTAGTTCTTATGCAACATATTAGATATCCACATTTTGTGTATCTTTATAATAGAAAGATACCATTATACTCTCTAAGCCTGAGACAATACATGAACATTACATGAACAGAGTTTATTTCTCTGTTTCTGGGATCTATTGAATAATATAATATTCTGAATCATGTTATACCAAATTTACTCAGAATGATATATATATATTATCATTTTTATATATAGTATCCCGCCTAACTTAGGCAAACAAAAATAGGTGTGTTTCCGATCGACCCCCGCCCCCCTACCTAGAAAAACCTTCCCCTACCTAAGAATCTTTTTACCATACCTGATTTGTTTTCACCATATCTAAATATTTTTGGATCTTTTGACAAAAGAAGCTCATAAAAGCAGGAAAACAGGTTTTCCTAACCCGGAACTGTCAAAAAGCACATTTCCCATGTTCAAAACAACTATTGTTATAAAATAGACATTTTTTTCAGTTCCTGGGAGGAGGTTTTATAAAAAAATATTATTTTGGCCTTAGCAGAATTCGCTAGATATATGGGTCAGATTTTCAGTAAATGTACAATTGGCAGCTCTACACATTTAGGAAATTCTCCTAAATTAGGCTGAAAAATGAAGAATACCAGGTATATCTGAGTATAGTTGGTATCGCATTGATTTGAAGTATCAGTTCTGTTATGTTAAACAACGTTTTGAAGCTCATTTTTGTCTTAAATGTGGGTTATTTGAGAAAATTGTTGTAGGCGAATTGTACATTTTCTGAAAGTCTGACCCTTATTGCTTCCCATCCTACTTTCTGACCTGCCTTGCTGTTTGTGCTATTGGTAATAACTAGAAGCCCCCCGTGTATCACGAGTAGATGTTCAACTGCATTTTGAAGCACATTTTTGTCTTAAATGTGGGTTATTTGAGAGGATTGGTGAGGGCGAATTGTGCATTTTCTGAAAATCTGACCCATATAACGCTGCTGATAGTACATTCTCTGAAGTCATGGCCCATGCAGGAGGAGGATCAGTGTAGGTGTTGTAGCCTGATAGAGTAACTCAGTGGCTAAAGGTCAGGTGTTGAGTTACTCAGGCTATAAATAGATGAGGTGTCTGGTGACGGGTGCTGGTGAATGTATGGCAGGATCTATTGGGGATCTGTTTACACGTTATGGAGATGAATTATACCATCGAGCATATACGCGTCAGGTCGTACAATACGTGTGGGTCAAGGGGTGAGAAAGTGTACAATTGGCAGCGCTACACATTCAGTATATTTTGCACAGTTATGCTGATAAATGTTCAGGGATGTTCTGTAATGTGTAGCACCTGCCTTTTGTAAGGGCGGGAATGTAGTAGGGTCATATTTTCAGAAAAATGTACAATTGGCAGCTTCACACATTTAGGAACTTCTGCTAAATTAGACTGAAAAATGATGAATACCAGGTATATCCCCTATGGGCATTTGAGTGCAATCATTGCACTCACTATTGCGTTCACATAGCGCAATGATTGTGCAATGTGACCGCAATGGGTGTAACCACTTATTGCGCTATGTGACCGCAATAGCCATTGCGCAATGAAAACGCTATGTGACTGCAATAGAAGTTGCCATTTTTGCACTCAGAAATTTTTAGCATGGGAGCGTTGTGGGCCAGGCTTCAGGGGGGACAGGGGCAGTCAATTTCGCGGGGGGGGGGACGGGGATGGTCAATTTTGCGGGGGTGAAAACGGAAAATATTAGCTTTAACTATGTTTTTTTATATCCAATATTATATTGCAATTACTGTACTGTACTGTACCATGCTGTATGAAAAAGATGAGTTATTTTCGGCGTAATTGAAGTAAGAGAAGACAAGACAATATTTACATTGTATACAGTTTACCTATTTATTATTTATTTCAAGTCTAGTCACATATATGATATAACACTTCCATTTGTTTCCTGTTAATCTGTTGAACCAATACACAAATTCATCTAAGATACAGAATACAACAATATTTTCAAAATTCATATTTTCCACAAAAATGATATCTTAAATAACAAAAGAGGCATGGTCAGTATATAATGGTTATATGGTCAGTATATAATGATAAATCAAGGGTCGGCCCTAAATACCTAACAGTACGTTACACAGGCCTAATCAGAATGACCCAAGTGGTTTTGTAATGTTGCCAAACAATTTTAATATCAGGATTTATCTCAGCGATATGGGCCTGATAATGGAATTGAAATAAGAATAGTTTGCATTAACTTGTATTGTATATGGTATTTATAAAAACAATATGACTCTGAACAATTGATGCAAAATCGAATACAAATTTAAAGAGATACACAATCTATTCTGTTCGCACTGATCTTTGTAGAATCAATAAATGGTAGGATTAAATACAAGTTCAAATACAGCAACTATGTTCTTGGGGAAAGTCAAATGTTGATATTGCCAGTACACGATGGTTTGAAGCTAATAGTATGCTATGCTGTTCAGACAAAACTTCGTTGTAACTTATCACTCCATTCTATGATGGAACAGTCGTGGGGGATCCCTGTTCCTAGATGCTTTTCTCTATTAAAGTTGATACTCTGGAAGAGAAAATGAATAAAATGAATATAAATGGTACTATTATAGAGTCAGGATCGTATTTAGCTACTATAAAGTAGAAGAAAGAAACTAGAAGTAGAAGAAGGAAACTACAAGTAGAAGGAAACTACAAGTAGAAGGAAACTAGAAGAAGCTACAAAAATGAAATCACATACGGAATTTGTTCATAAATATGATACATATAGAAGCATTTTACTACACATTCGAGGAACAGCAACAAGCTAGAACAATAAGAAGATTGAATACAAGAGCTGAGTTTAATGGCCACGCAGGGGTGGCATAAGGTGAGAGCCTACGTCGGCGACCAGCATCCTCAAATGACAGCGCCGGCAAGGTCTAGCTACTGGACCCGCCCTAAACATGAATAACGGCCGGAGAAAGACCAACAAGGCACAGTGAATATAGAGCCTGACACTGGCCTTCTCAGATTACTTCTTTATCTAAAGTTTTAAATTATGGGGATTTCTTGAATGTATGTCCAACGTCTGCTCATTTCTATTTCTCATGTGTACATAAAATATATGTATTTACTCCAGTTACTGCATATATGAAGGCTTATCTCTCTCAATTCCGGAACGATTCCCTCATGCCATATGGAGTAATTGTGGCTGGGAAAATCCCATCTCAGTCATGTGCCATGGCCCACAAATGGGTGCCGACTCACACCTCTGATAAATAATAAGTGGGTGTGTGAATGACTGTGAGGAGATATGAAGACTTGTCATCATTTCTCGACAGTTGACCTTGGAATTAATATATATAACGTTGCAACAGGGGATGAAATAATTGCCACCGAAACGACCAATATTTCATTCTTTAGCGTCCCTTAGAGCGCTACCCAAACGGGAGACCGCCTGGCCGACGAGTGAGGTTCACGGCGTTTAGTCACACAGGGCACCGGCAAGGTTTCAGGGTAGTCAAAGAAAGCTGTCGCCAGTAGATGAGTCTATTATAACCTAAATTACAAAATGTACATTACTAAGCAAAACAGATTGCTGATGGCCCTGGCTGACCATCTATATCATGGAACGTTTCCCTAAATCAAGATTCGCATTATGCACCAATTCAATGCTGATGAATATACAGAATGAGTAAGCCATATAAGTAGCCTACACGTTATGCGTATAATACTAATGTAGTTTGGAGCCATTACACGGTTACATATAATCATCTACGGGAGAATTTATGAATGCATTAGCCATCCACTTCATTCTGTTTAAGTAAAATAGTATTCTTAAATATGATTCTACATGTCTATCCTCAAGATATACCGTACACACTGTTGCTATACAATATGCAGAAATGAGATTAAATGGCCAAAACTTACCTTTGAAAAGGGGGTAAACAGCGTTGTTTGTTTGAAAATCTATGAAGCAGAACACCTCTTGTGTAGTCACATGTGTTCACGTGTCCCGCTCCAACGTTACCTGTCTCGCCCTAGCCTCAGCCTTCCCCCATTCATTTGTTTTAGCGAGTGGCGAGAAAGCTGTGAAGCATGACCAACTTGCGAACCACCTACACCTCATATTTTCCTCTATACTAACAATCTAAAAAGCACAATACATTACATGGACACACTTGTTATTCCCTTATCATGATTACAACTTCACAGTCTAATATAACTATAACTAAACTTCCTCTGGATCACCACATCAAATAAACTGTTAAACTCAAGTGAATAATCTATGGCTTAAGAGTTTACATTAGAACACCTATCATAATTATATAATTTTCAAGTGCACATTTACTACCCGCACATACTATGTGTATCTGCATTATTTTAGGGATTACATACTTTAATCAACATAAATGCACAGGTGTATTTCACGACGCAGAGCGCGGCCGACGTTCGAACATAAATAACTACAACTAGATCAAGAAGAAGAGCTTTACCTCGAGTACCAAACGATTTGGCATAATGTAACGATTCCAATGAAGTTTATTGCATGAAAATCAAAGCATAATTCATACATTAAACATACATGTTGTCTAATAACGTCTTGTGTGAAAGGTTGCGTGCGGCAATGGTGGGACCGGGAAGGGTTGGGGTGGGCACGGTGACACAAATCAGTACCAGGGGCGTGAAGCGTGATAAGCTAAGGAGTCGCGGGAAGGACAGTGCGCAACGCCGAGGTGCGGCAGGGGTGGTACCCATATGGCTTCTTACAATATAAATTAAAACAAATATATAAATTTATATTGATATTCTCATAGGATGATGACCCCCCCCCCCCCAACCCATAAGTCATATATCTCTATATGGAGCCATTATCCTCTATCATATACATAAACATGTACATGCCTCATTCAGCGGGGCAGAATAAACGTTAACAGGCTATTGTAATAGGATATCTGACTCTCTCATCACTTTCTATATTAGTATTTGTTCTGGAAGAAGTGGAAGGCCTATTCCAGCCTGATTCTGTCTACATATCTGTCTGATATAGTAATATTTCTATGTGCCAACGATTGCCTCTCTGAATACACTATCCAGCAATCTCATACATTTAAGTTTTAACACTTGGCAATGCCCCATTTCGCGCAACCATCCTCATGGGTATGTGGCATCATTTTAACACGTTTGAAAGCAAAGGTGAAACTTAAACAGAGGTTATTGTGTATTCAGAAATCGCCACCATTGTTACAAGATCAGTCTTAATATTTACAACAATTGTTAAGAAGCAATAATCGGGTAGTAATGTATTTTGATCGAAACTGACATCTGATGTCTAATCCTTTTACGTAAATTACTCTTAGACTTTACCGATTTTAAAAATTCTTTCACTGGATATGTAGTCTAGGGGACTTTTCCCACCATATGGACGAAAACATTTAAAAATTAGTCAGTATTTAGTGTTTTTAGAGTTGTCGTATATGGATTTCAATGCAAATAATTTAGATTTTTTTAAATTTTCGACGAAAATTTTGGCTGTTTTACGGAGCAAGGGAGATCATATATCTTTCAAAATCGCAAATTCCAACAATTTAGACAATAAATGGTCACTACATTACTGCAATAGATATGCAATGGCCATTGCGCAATGGTAGCGCAATAGAAATACACTGGCATTGCAGTCGGAATTCTTGTATAAAAAAAATCGGCAATAATTTAATGGGAAAAGATCCTTTAGTGATCTAAATAATAAATGTAACTTGATGATTGTTGTAGAATGTAATATAGCAAAGGAATAAGATACTGCAATGCCAGTGCAATAGAATTACACTCCTATTGCACTCAACTAGAGACTTGACTGCAATAGGAGTGTAATTCTATTGCACTGGCATTGCATTGCACTCCATTGCACTCCTATTGCAGTCGCCATTGCACTCCATTGCACTCCATTGCACTCAGTGCCCATAGGGTCTGAGTATATTTGGTATCCCATTGATTTAAAGTATCTCCGTCCCCTCTTTTTCATTCTCCCACTCCTCTGCATGCAGTTGGTTCCCCTGGAAGTGATGTAGTACCTTGTGGGAAATGACGTAGTATCTCAGGGGCTTTCCCAGGCTATAAATTGAGTGTGGAGATCCCAATTTAAAAAAGGCTTCAAAATCACATTTTCACCCCAGATACTTTCACAAACCATGTATAATGTCCTCCAGACAGAGTAAACTGACCTGTAGAGACCAGAAAAACAGCTGGGGAGATCACAAATTCCGAGAACATGCCTGACTAAAGAATCTTTCTTGAGCTTTATATATTAGATGTACCAAATATCAAGATTGGATATCTGCTAGGTTTCAGCGTTTCTCGGGTGACCCTAAAGAAGTATATTTAACTATGTTACTAGTAATTGTCCATCCAGAAATATTGGTAACTATTCTTTCAAACATAAAAATATATGAAGGTATGTGTTAGATATCTTACTGTTTACCATCATTAGAATCTGCTTGATCTCATCTTTTCAAATATGATGATATCTCATGATTCAATTTTTGGCAACTTGTGACTCATTTTCCGGTAACACGTCACATTTAGTAAGGATTGATTTGTGGTGTGTTTCAGGAAAATGAGTCATAAGTCGCAAAATTTATATTTTTAAAACTCATTTAGTCACAAGATTTCCTTTTTGGAATGTTTTCATTTTTGGAGTATCTAGTCATATAGGTCTTATGAATACATGGACCGAATTTCAGGATAGTGTATAAAATATACTGATGCATTTCTAAGATCATCCTATGGATACATTTACCTACTTTACCAGTAATTGTTCACCCAACAATATTGAAAACTTTTTTTTTCAGAGATAAAAATATTAAACTTGAAATATAGAAATACTTATTTAATGCCCTTGATGTTTACTATCATTGGAATCACCTTGATCTCCTCTTTTTAAATATAATGATATCTCAAAATCTGTTTTTTGCGACTTATGACTGATTTTCCTGAAACACATCACATTTGGCCTATTGATTTGGTTAGAACCTGAATTTAAACCAAGTAAAAGTAACTATATAGATGGGAGGTGGTAAAATTTGGACTTCCAGGTCTAGGTTCAAACCCTGAGATCTACTTTGCTAATTGGTTTGCTGGCTTAAGACTAGGCGTTCTAATGGAATTGTAATTACATGTTGCGGTCTTAATGCGGTTTTAATTAAATTGTAATGGCACTTTGCGATTTGAGGCGAGAGGCCTTCCCTCCGTTTGAAGGGACTGTCCGTGGGCCTAATACATCTGCTATTCTCACTCATCATCCCATCTCATCATTATTCTATAACAAAAAGAAGACAAGATAATTACATTTTCCATCTTTTTAAAACTCTCTGCCGAGGCATAGAAGTGATTTAACCTCGGAAAAGGTTGTAAATAAGGCCCAGGGTCGTCAGGGGGGACATTGCCACGAAATCCAAAAACCTGTCTATGCTATTCCTCGTAAGCTTTGTCATCCACCTATTGTGGAATACATGGGCCCATAATTAGGATACATGACGGAGCTATATATTCGTCTTCCATGGAAAAAACATTCATTTCTCCGAACAAGTCTCAGGTTAAAACACGGCCATTTGGGGCGAGCAGTGTTTTTGTCAGGGAGTGTGGGGATTCTACATGGGAAAATACCTTTTTTCAAGATTTCTGAGAAGCCTGCCTAACGGGGGCCCGTTGCATAAGACACCCACATTTGAAGCTGCACTCTCAGTTAACATCGTTCAAAAACATTTTATACTTTTTGTTCCATTCTTTTCCAACCCATCTAAAAGTCATTTGGCCAAAACTTTGAAGGACTCTTTCGTAATTGTTTTTGCTAAACAGCTTCTAAAACGTCCTCATTTGTACTTGGGGGACCCGTCCGAATTCTTTCTTGCAATGACTTCACTTATCATCGCTCACTGGCGGCAATTTTCTCTTGGTGATAAGACTTCAAATTCTTGTATAGACATATACTACCAGCAGAATATTGATGAAACCAGCCGTATAAGTTATTACATGAGTAACACTTGTATAAACATATATAATAGCAGCAGAATATTGATAAATCCAGTCCTATAAGTCATGATAATGAGTACCTCTTCTATAAACATATAACAGCAGCAGAATATTGATCAAAATAGAATGTAGCTCTGATATTTCCCTTTTCTTAGCGAAGCTGCCAGTAAGGAACTTTTGGTGAAGGAATCTGCTAGGTCTTTCCTTTGAATAGTAATTCTCTTTAACCAAGGAAAAATAGCTTAGAATGAAGATTTCAAGTAGGGATTACTTTTCTGCAACAGACCCCCAACTTCCCCCAAGGATAATCGCAAAAGAAATCTTGTTTGTAAGATTTCATGTCAACTGGATAGTTCTATACATTGCCCCTTGGTGGGTATCTTTTCAGATGCCTCAGCCACTTAGCAAACCAAATAATTAATGGACATATGTAATGTGTTACAGGAAAATGAGTCACTTAAGTGGAAAAATATGATATTTTTCTGTCGGATCTCGCTGTCGGGGGACAGTAATTAATATGATTAATTAGTCTGCTGGGGGAAGTCTTCCCGATAAGCACTGAGTACTGTTTATATCTCTTGGTATTTTACGGATTCTCCTAGCCTTAGCTGATTAGGTAACGTCTGGTAACAAGAACAACGTCTGGTAACTAGAAGGAAAGCTGAGACTTTTTTGAAGAGATTGTTTAATCCAGGGAATACAAATTTCATATATCGGTCAGATTTTCAGAAAATGTACAATTCACCTTCACCAATCCTCTCAATTAATCCGCATTTAAGACAAAAATGAGCTTCAAAATGTAGTTTAACATAACAGAACTGATACTTTAAATCAATGCGATACCAAATATACTGAGATATACCCGGTATTCATCATTTTTCAGCCTAATTTGGCAGTATTTCCTAAATGTGTAGAGCTGCCAATTGTACATTTTCTGAAAATCTGACCCACATAAGACCTCAAGGCAATGTCTCTCAAGATTATCCATAGAAAAGAAAAAAAGGTGTGTTTCCGATTTATCTAGCCGAAAACTAGGTAGGAGGGTGGTATTTTGTTTCTTTTGTTTTCTAGGGAACCACCATCTAGGAACTGGAAAAAATCTGTTTCATGACAGTTGTTGTTTCAAGAATAAGAAATGTACACTTAAAAGTTTTCTGGTTAGGAAGACTTATTTTTCTGCTTATTTTTAGCTTATTTATAAAAAGAAATCATTTAAACAAAATTAGGTAAGTTCCAAAAAGCTCTTAGGTTGGGTTAGTTTGTCTAGGTATGGTGTTGGTGGGGGGGGGGGGAGGAGGATCGAGGTAAATTGGAAACACACCTATTTTTTTGCCTAATAATAAAGCATGTACAATGTATGATAAGCATACAGGCTATAACTCCAACTCAAACCCATACTGACTGACGGTCACTTACAGACTGCCCTCAGCTCTACCGCCCTTGATATAACCTTCAATGTGTTGATAAGGGCGTATAAAGCAACCAATCTCACTCACTCACTCACTCACAGACTGCTCTATCCCTCTTCTAGGTTGGGGTTAAATACAAAACTACACACAAAGAAGATCATATATTCTAAATATATACATGTTTTATGTATAATTTTGATATACCAGGCAAGAATAAAGTTTAAATTGACTGCTTCCCAGTGAGTCAGTATTCCAGGAAGAACGGCCAGTTTCTCTAATAATACACACCAACACACACACGAAACGGAAATAACATGTATGAGAGAACATAATAGATTTGACTTCCTGGTAGACTTGAAGTAGTGTTATGGCATTTACGTTCTCGCAACTAACCTTTTAGTTGGAGAAAATGAGTCTTGTGTCCTTAGTAAAATAAAAAGTAAAACAAAAGGTGAGGGCTCAATGGTATCGCTTACCAAAGTTCTCACTAAGTAGACAAGATAGACTTTAATCAATTAGATTAGGGATTCCTTGGAAGAGCTAAGGCCGCGGTGGAAAGGGACACCCATTTCCAGAATCATTATTATTATTATCATTATTTTGTAATTGTTATGTTATATCTGGAAATAAACACTATACAATACAAGATCTCGTGCCCTGCATCATGAAAACGTATAGCTATGAGAACGGAAAATGTACAATTAGCCTTCACCAGTCCTCTCAAATAAACCAAATTTAAGACAGAAATGAGGTTCAAAATACAGTTCAACGTAATCAATTTTTCAATAATCAACTTTTAATCAATACAATACCAAATATATATATCATATGTCTTCCATAAAATATCATATTTCTTTTTCTTAAGGAATCTAACAATCATGGTACTCTTAAAGGATATAAGAAAATCAAAGCAAGACAGGTTTTCTCCATTAAGAACTAATAAACTAATTAATAGTAATCCACGGAAAAAATGGTGGATTCTACTATGTGATGGCTCGGAGGTGAACTTCAAAAATGAGCTTGTATGTAATTTCAAAGACAAAAAGATTAACATCATGTCTACAAATGCCAAAGAGTTATATATAGCCTTGAAAGAAGTCATTATTGGTAAAGAGGAGCGAAACATTATATGGGTTGAAAAGTTTGCCAATAAAGGTATCGATATATCTGGGGTTGAACCCACAGAGTGGTATATGTTGCCGTACCTGTGCACCAGAAATGTAAGAGTCCAGACCTTCCAGTATAGAGTTATCAATCGGCTCACCGTGTGTAATCTCAAGCTAGAGAAATATGGTTTTAAAAACACTATTATCTGTGATTATTGTGAAGAAGTCGACGATGTTTTCCATTTTTTTATTGATTGTGAACGTGTGAACAATTTATGGCACACCTTAATCAATTGGGCCAGCCGCAACAGATGGTTAGACTGCGAAATACTCGATGACATTAATGCCGCACATTTGATCTTGGGCATTCCGTCCAACGATGTAAAACATAGAAGGTTAAACTTTATATTCCTAAAGGCCAAATTCTATATTTACAGAACGAGATTATTCCATGAGAATAAAGTGTGCTTTTTCGAATTTCTACGAGAAATCAAGATAGCCATTAGAGCGCTCAAAGATTGCACTAAATTTGGACCGGTGAACGAAAAGGAATATAAACTATGGGAGGGATTTTATGAGGAATTGTAAACCTTGCCCATGTTGGTATATAGTACGATAGAGTAGAACTGACGTACAAAAGGATAAAACATGTGTAGTGATGATAGTTATGTGATCCTTTCCTTTTCTTTTATTTTTTGATAAAATGTACCCCAAAGGGAGATTGTCTAGTTTAAAATTAAATTGCGTAAAATGAAGTCATAACAGGAGCTAGGTGTGTACACAATTCCAATGATGATAAGAAGCCGTACAAATATCCAAAAACACTGTAGTAAGGTAACGGATTTTATTAGATGTTAAAGTATAGCAAGCAAAGTAAAATCTTCGAACCTCATTTCAGAAGAAGGTACAAAACGAAAAAGTATACGCACATACAAGAAATTTGATATAAGAGCGATGTAACACATTGTCAAGCTCTTTAAATGTTGCCTCTGTCTGATTTTTGAATAAAGACCCGGTGTTGGGAAAAAAAAAAAAAGTAATCCACGGAAATCGAGGGGCACAGAGTGGGGAAAACTTTAGTATTTCTTCCCAATAATAAAATCTTTCTTGTTATACTACTGCAATTTCACCTCTCGTAACCCTTACATAAGCAAAATAAACAAGCGCTGTTTGTTCAAAGGAATGAAAATAGGACAAATTAAGAAAAAATTCACTGAAATGATGCGTTGACGTCATAACCGTTTGGTAATGACACTCTTTGGCCAAAATAGGATTCCGTTTTCTGATATGATACATGATGAGGCCGAAGAACATCTCTGAGTGTAGCCACCCATGTTAATTAATTCTGTTATATATGGAAGGACAAAATAAGGTTGTACAATGGAGATGTTCATATTTCTCCTCACGATTCTGTTCTAATAATAACTGGTGAGGTGCTCAGACTGATGGCATCAGGTTCAACACTTGAGGTGCATGGGGGGGGGGGAAGATTGTTGACATCAATTCTAAATTAACTTTTGAATTGTACACTATTGTGGTGAGATTTGATTCTGATTTTAAATTTTGTTTATTCACGACAACAGAAGTACATTTCAGCGAAAAGCATTGATATTCTCAGAAGTTACCTGATTGCATAAGGCAAGGCACTAAATTAATTCAATAATACACAGAAAGAACAAGTTATAAGTTTATTAAGTTAATCAATCATTTAATGAACTATTTTTCTGTTTAACTTTATAATCAGTTTAAGTTAATGTATATATTGTGCATTTCTAAAGGAAACGAATTCTACGGTCAACTATTTGTGTGCAATGGCTAGATTATGAATATCAGATGTACTGTAATCTGAAATGCCTTGAATGTCTGTATTAGAAGAACACAGGAGTGGAAGTAAAATTCACTTTATTAACAACTAGGAAAGTTGCACGCTCCCAGTTTACAAAGGCAGTTGGATAAACATGAAAGTACAATGCAAGGGAATTAGACATAAGACATCAAACAACATATTGTAATCTAATAATACACAATTGTCTTTTAGTCTTTGCAATTCCGAGCTTGTTTGTCTCCAAGACTTGAAACCCAGAAATCCCAAAGGGTGTAGTAGGTGTAGATCACTCAGATTCAGTCATGGGTGGTCCTCTCTAAATGGGTTCCTCTCAAAACCTATACAGTGGCCTTGGGTGGCAACTTGTTAATCAAACCAAGATAGCCAATAGAATACAACAAATGTCAACCAATAGGATGTCACACTGGCCTTCAGGGATTTACTGCAGAGATGGCAGAAGGTTGTCAATCAAGCAGTCCTTGCATAAGTGCAAAGTTAGTAGTGTTGGCGTGAATTACATCACACAGAGATGGGCATCCAGATATCCTCTCAGATAAGTGTCCACACTCCTCACACCAATCCTCAACCAACACCTCAAAATGTATCACATGAACTTGCTACTCAGGATGATTGACAGAATGGTACCCAATTCACTAACATTCACAAATTTTATTTTTAACAAAATACCGTAGAATGTAAAAATTATATAAGGTATTAATCACTTCAATACATACAGACCTCGATTATGTTATACCGTCAGGTGGCAGAGAGACAAGGCGATGGTGTGACACCAACCCTTGTATGACTAAATTCAAAAATACAGACATTGGTTTTGGAAATGATAATTATAAAGATACCCGCATATTTTAATAAATCACCGTTTCTCTAGCTTAACTAGGGAGAAAATACAATTATTAGTTATTCTTTGTAGGTTGTTTTGTCCCCAATCTGAAAGGATATAAACGTGAAATAGGAAAAATAAAAAATATCCAAGACTTTTTTTGGATTATCCATCCTCCCTAGGCAGGCCCTATACTCCGCAACCAGTGTCTACATACTAGCCCCTGCCCCAATTGGCACTGAATCGGTGGGACTAGGTCAACGTGTCCCAAATAGCGCCAGCCAATCAGTGAGCTCCCCCTTCGATTTTGAGAGGGGCCTATATTTAGCTGTGGTCAATTGTCAAGACCCTGTCCGACCCTCCTTCAATAGGGGAATTTACATGTACCACTGCACACATCTGGGCAAGATGGAGATTTGAGCGTTGGAAACAGTTAAAACCAGTGGATATTAAAGTTAGAGCATCAATAAATATCCTGTGATGAACTTGATATATTTTTATATGGAATTTACACTGTACCATAATTCCATTTGAGTCAAGATTCAAGTAGGTGGGCATGCAAGTCCCCTATCCCAACAAGTTAAAGAGGGCAGGCCATATGGTCAGACACACAGCAGGGGGTGATTAGTACAATCTCGCCCTGCTTTGGGTAGCTGACCACATGCTGACACACTCCCACCGATACCCAGGCTACTGTGGCAGGGCCTAGTATGGAGTAACTCATTGCGGAATACAGGGCCTGCCTAGGGAGGATGGGATTATCCAACAGGTATAGCTATAGTGACCAGACTGGTCAGTGTGATCACTCATGCATGCAGCTGGTGGACAGCAGTGTTTAGTGACTGTCTTGGGTGTGTTATGGGTATCCCTCATATCTTGTCCCTCATCCCTCAACTCTCGTCCCTCATATCTTATTTTAAAATAAGTTTATTTAAAGTTTATTTAAAAAACACCTACACCCAGGAATTCGACCAATATTTAAGAGAAGATAATATCTAGTATTTGGATTTATCATTCTTAAAATTGGAAAACTTTATAACCTGTACAAGAGTATAAATACTGAACTGTAATATTGTATATTGTGGGAGGGGGATATAGGCGTGTAAGACCTATGTACATGACTGAGACATCGGTAAAACTCGGTTCATCCGAGGGGAAGGGAAAGGGGATAAATGTATTTTAATGTTCATTGTTCTTTTACCACGATATTTTCCTCAAATTAACAGATTTTGTTCCTCTCCAGTACAAGAGAGTCTATTAACGATGGACCAGTATAGGTCCTTACTCTGTTTGAAGTTAATATATGATATGAGAGAAGAAGTGTTGGTACCAATTTATGTGATATTTCATTCTATATTCAGATCTTAAACCACACCGGTAGCAATTAGTCAATGTTGTAAGCGTCTTCCTAGTCAAAGGGGACGTTATCAGAATAATGTCAAATCGTATATCTAGGAAATTTCACTTTTTTGGTCTCAAATAACAATTTAAGATGTATGTCGACACAAAGGACCCATGGGCCAATGAACATCTATTTTCACCAACCTGAGAAAGATAGATCATCATGTCAACATATCATCCAAGAAGATAAATTCCAACATCACCCAAAATTGAAAAATTAAAAACAATGAACTTTCGCGGACACTCATAAGTAATGGGAAACCATTATTCTAGAACAATGATGGACATCGACGAAATATATAGAATTATAGCTAAATCACTACATGGACCTTCGCTTGACATTTAATATTAATACTCTCCGCTAAGATCACATCACTTTGTTAAGGTTATAGTATTATCATGATGTTAGTACCTAAGGTTTATTTATCTTATTACATTTCATTTCCAAGGGCCACCATGGAAGATCACTGCTGTGAGGCTCCGCCCTATTCTTGATTGTACCGTCTTAATTGCATGTGAAGATTGTGAATAAAAGTTTATATATATATATATCTCTCTATCGTCCCTCATCCCTCACCTCTTGTCCCTCATATCTTGTCCCTCATCCCTCACCTCTCGTCCCTCAGATCTCACCTCACGTCCCTCATCCCTCATCCCTCATTTCTTGTCCCTCATTCCTCACCTCTCGTCCCTCTGATCTCGCCTCTCGTCCCTTATATCTCGTCCCTCACCTCTCATCCCTCACCTCTCATCCCTCACCTCTTGTCCCTCATATCTCATCTCTCGTCCCTCATCTCTCATCTCGTGTCCCTTATCTCTTGTCTCTCATCCCTCATCTCTCTGCTTTCGTCCCTCATCTCTCATCCCTCATCTCGCGCCTTTCCCCATAATATTATTTGGTATTTTGACATTTCAAATGTTATGGAAAGTTTAAATAAGTTAGATTAAGGACTTATATTAGTGATATGTTACTGCTATTTCATTTGATTAATTTTGAATATGATACAACTAGAAATAGGACGTAGCATGATGTACATTTATATGTAGAGTCTAAATTCCCAAGGATCCCCAAAATGCAAACATTCCTAGAAAGATTTCTTACAAATAATAACCCTTTGAAAAATATCATCTTTGCGACTTTAGACTCACTTTTCTGAAACACATCATATGGGTCAGATCTTTTAGAAAATGTACAATTAGCAGCTGTACATATTTAGCTAGTTCTGCAAAATGAAGCTGTAATTTGGTCAATACTAGGTAAATTTAAGTATATTCAGCATTGCAGTGATTCTAGCAATATGTTTGGTTAGGTTAAACTGTACTTTGAACTTAATTTTCGTCTGAAATTTGGGTTATTTGAGAGAATTGGTGAAGGCGAATTGTACATTTTTTGAAAATCTGACCCACATAGTATATGACATGCGCATTTAGGTAGTCACAAGTACTCAGGTAATCTCCCGAGAATCTCAACTAGTTCTGATAACCTCCAGGCCACGGCGCCACTCGTCTCTCCGACCTGTAATAACTCGACGTCATGAGAGCGGACAGATTTGTCTAAGTCTCATGCAGTCTCGCGAGCTCTTGTGAAGCACTGCGAGAAGAGAAGACCCATGTGAGTGACAGGAAGTCGGTTAAGAGTAGAAGTGGACTTGACTTTGCACTATAATCAGGTCTCACTGCCTCACCCCCAATTAACAATGGACTCGTCTTTGTTGCTGTTCATATGGGTCGGGGCGTCAGGAAATGTACATTCGGCAGTTCTACATATTTAGTAAATTCTGCTTAAACAGGCCGATATGTGACAAATGTGATGTGTTTCAGGAAAATAAGTCATAACTCGCAAAAAATAGATTTTGAGATACCATTATATTTGAAAAGAGGAGATCAAGCCGATTCCAATGATAGTAAACAGTCTAATAATCTAATAAGTATTTCTAGATTTTAAGTTTGATATTTTCGTTTTTGAAAAAAAAAAAATGTTTCCAATATTTCTGGGGGTCAATAAACAGTAAAGTAATTAAATGTAGTCCATATGAGGACCTTTAAAACTAAAGGATATATTACATAGATTGCCCTGAAATTTGATACATTGATTGATATATGTATAAGTGATGAACCCTCGAAAATTCAGAACATTTCAATAATGTGATTTTGTGAAAAAAAACACTTTGAAAAATATCAATTTTGCGACTTATGACTCATTTTCATAAAACACATCACAAATAGTAGGCTTATGTACTGATACCTTATACAACGTTCACTTTGATTATACTACTCACAATCTTGTATAAGTAAAAGCTTTATAATTTACCTATACAAGGGTTAGATTTTCAGAAAATGCACAATCGGCAGATCTACACATTAATAAATTCTGCTAAATTAGACTGAAAAATGGTCAATACTAGATATATCTGAGTACATTTGACATTGCCTTAATTCAAGCAATCTGGTAGGTCATTTTACCCTCATTTTTGTCTTAAATTTGGGTTATTTGAGAAGATTTGTGAAGGTGAATTGTACATCATCTGACGATTTCACCCACATGATTGTGTTACTTACCTTGAGTACTCACGCTACCTAGAAGTAGGACCTCTTGCTTAAATCTATTTCTACTATGTACTTCTCTTATATCTGTTTTTACTACACCATTGTTCTTGTAAATGTCATATTAACTAGACTCCTTGTGTCATCGTCCGATACCAAATGTTGTTCTTTCTCCTCTTCAACATATGGGCCAGATTGTCAGAAAATGTACAAGTGGCAGCTGTACACATTTAGTAAATGTTGCTAAATTAGGCTGCAATTTGGTCAATACTGGGTAAATCCGAGTATATTTGGCATTGTATTGATTCTAGCAATCGGTTTGGTTAAGTTGAATTGTATTTTGAACTGTATTTTGGTGTGAAATTCGGGTTATTTGAGAAGATTGGCGAAGTTGAATTGTACATTTTCTGAAAATCTGACCCATATACCAAGGGTCATTACATATTGATGCCATGACCAGTATATATTTGGTATGGCTTTTACTTAAAGCAACATCTTCTGCTATATTAAACTGTATTTCCAACCTCATTAATGCCTTAAGTTTGTATTTGTATTATTTGAGAGCCATGGTGAAGTTGAATTGTACATTTCTGATGGCCAGACCAAATGTCCCTATGCTTCAACAAGTGTGTGTGTTTATTGGGGGTGGGGACATATTCATATTAAAGATTTCAGGTAACATTGATCAAAAACTCTTCTTCCGTTCTATTCCAACCCATATAAAAGTCATTTGACCAAAACTATGGAGGATGTTGTATATTTCTCTTGCCAGAGGCCTTGATAAAAGACACATTGATATTTTTGAGTCCCACCAAGCTGCTTTCCTATGATGGCTTCACTTATTATCGCTCACCAGTGGCTGTTTCGATTTCAAATTATAAACATATAACAGCAGCAGAATATTGATAAATTCAGTCCTATAAGTCATAATATGTGTAACTCTTGTATAAACATATAACAGCAGCAGAATATTGATCAATACAGTCCCATAAGTCATAATATGTGTAACTCTTGTATAAACATATAACAGCAGCAGAATATTGATAAATCCAGTCCTATAAGTCATAATATGAGTAACTCTTGTATAAACATATAACAGCAGCAGAATATTGATCAATACAGTCCTATAAGTCATAATATGAGTAACTCTTGTATAAACATATAACAGCAGCAGAATATTGATAAATCCAGTCCTATAAGTCATAATATGAGTAACTCTTGTATAAACATATAACAGCAGCAGAATATTGATCAATACAGTCCTATAAGTCATAATATGAGTAACTCTTGTATAAACATATAACAGCAGCAGAATATTGATTATTTCAGTCCTATAAGTCATAATATGAGTAACTCTTGTATAAACATATACCAGCAGCAGAATAGTGATAAATCCAGTCCTATAAGTCAATATGAGTAACTCTTGTATAAACATATAACAGCAGCAGAATATTGATCAATACAGTCCTATCATGATATGAAAAAAATGAAAAGATTATATTTGTTATAATAGCTGAGAACGCTGCTTTAAAAGGACTTCAAGGTCATGCATCTCCTATTGATACGCGCCAAAAGTAATTTCGGGTTAATTCATCCTCGACTTTCTCATTCATATGAAATCTACCATTAAGATTAAGATTAAGATTAAGATACTTTTATTTTCGAATTTTTCGCTATCAGAGAACATGACTCCGGCTAAGGGAGGTTTTCAAGTTTTCTGTCTTTTACAATCATAGTTAACAGTGAACAATTCCACAGTCGTCATAGACGAAAGTAATACACTGTCTTTTACATTGATTTTTACTATTACTCTCTATAGGTTAGATATCTAGCGCACTAAACTTATTAAGTAAATGAGTCTCAGACATAGTTACTCTGGTTTTGTTAATACACTGATTACATTTAAGGAAATACATTATACTTTATTCAATGAAATACTGGTCTGACCATATAAGGGTTTTTTTGGCCACCAACTTAAATATTATTGGGTCTTCTAATCTGTGAGTCATGGTCTGGAGGGCGTTCCAAGTGTAAGGAATTCTATGTAATATTGATTTTCGAAGTTGTTCATTTTTTGGAATAATCTGTTTTAATGGTTTTCTGCCTTGTGCGAAATTTCTTGTATTTGAAATTTACCATTGGATTATATTCTTCTGGGCTAATATACAAGTCAACTGCCCCCGCTACGATGACATAGCAATAGCTTTGAGCTGAGAATTAATCTGTGAGCCCAACATTCACCTAAATCGGCATAGAATTTATACTGGCGCAATGTTCGTTCACATCTGGTTCTCAGTTATCATAATGGCTCTTGTTCCTTGTCTGGGAAGCGTTTATTTAAGAGCCTTTAGAGATTTAACAAGCAATCACGGTGTACACATACAAAATGAAAGACCGCCTACACAACATTTGTGATGTGTTTCAGGAAAATGAGTCATAAGTCGCAAAAATGATATTTTTGAAGTGCTTATTTGACAAGATCACTTTTTTGGAATGTTCTGATTTTTGGGGAGTTTATTACTTATAGGTATATCAATCGATGTATCAAATTTCAGGACAATCTATGTAATATATTCTTTCGTTTTAAAGGTCCTCGTATGGAGTATATTTAGTTACTTAACTGTTTATTGACCCCCAGAAATATTGGAAACTTTTTTTCAAAAAAGAAAATATCAAACTTAAAATCTAGAAATACTTGTTAGATTATTAGACTGTTTACCATCATTGGAATCGGCTTGATCTCATCTGTTCAAATATGATGATATCTCAAAATCCATTTTTTGTGACTTATGACTCATTTTCCTGAAACACATAACATTTACGGTATTTCAGGAGAGCATTCTTCATTATTATAGCCTTGTTTAATGAATCACAATGGAAGAAAACACCGTTCATTGTATTTATTACATACGAATGTAGGAGTTGGAGAGATAAGTGTGGGGTAGAGGTAGAACAAGAGGGAGAGGAGAGAGACAGAGAGAGAGAGAGGTAGAAAGAGGCAAGGGAGAGAGGAGAGAAAGGATTGGAGAGGTCTGAGATACAGATGAAGGAGAGAGAAAGAAAGAGAGAGAGGTAGAAAGAGGCACAGGAGAGAGGTACAGAGACAGGAGAGTGTTAGGGAGGTGAGAAATAGCAAGAAAGAGAGAGGGGAGAGAGAGAGGGAGAAAGGGGGCACATAGGAGAGCGAGAAATACCGATAGAGATAGAAGAAGCGAGGCAGAAGAGAGAAAGAGATTAAAAAAAGGGAATGAGATGTAGAGAGGAGAGATAAAGGAGAGAATGAGATGAAGAGAGGAGAGATAGAGAAGAACGAGGGATATAAAAGAGGAAGTATGGGCGGGAGAAGGGGTGGGGGGAGCAAACAGAGACAGAGTGTGAGAGAAAGTGCAGTGGGACAGGCACTGCTTTCTCATCCTCCAAGAAATAGCGCCAACTACTTCAAGCTTACATCCTATTTCATTTATCATAAAAACTCTTTCGAAGTTGAGACCACACCACAGTGGAAGCGATTCATCCTTTTTAAAAGTCAACCGGCGGCGTTTGACAGAAATAGAGCTGTTTTGACGTTTGGTCCAGGCCAGTCCCATGAAGGCCCATAATCAGCACCTAATTAAAGGCTGAGTCAAAAAGTGACAGGGAAATTAAGTGATGATCGTTAAGGCCAAGAATGAACCTGGTTAAAAAGTGGGAGAAGGCTATACTAAGAGATATGCATGGACATGAGTAGTGTTGTAGGATTAATGACCAAAATTGAGGGGCTGCTGGTGCACTGTTTGGTGCATAATCCCGAGACGAAGCACCTGGCCTGAAATGGAGGATATTAATCCTCTTAGTCTCTGTCTAAGGTGGTTATAGCCCCAAGACCGTTCAATTAAGGCAGTGACTATTGCAGATTTAAGGTCCTAGTCCACTAAGACGATGCTCATGAATCTTAGTGGAAAAAGGTCCTCTGCAGCGCAAAGTTGCATTAAGGCTCTTGAGGCCTTACATTGACAAATCAACATGGCCTTTTCTTAGATGGACAAATTGAGATGGGCATCCAGCGACAATTGACAACAACACTTTCTTAGCCTGACAAATCAACATCAGAGCTTAATGGTAGCTAATAGTCCTTAGCGACATAAAACGTCCATAGGCTATTACAAAAATTTAAGTGACAAACGACAAGAGAATTTTCTTAGTCACAAATGACACCTGCTGTTTCTTGGAAGGGACAGGAGAAATCAAGACCATCCCCCCCACCCCCATCAAGAGCCCTTGCATTAGAATCGGCTTAGTGGACTATGGCCTTTCAACACATGTATACTTAACCGATTATATGGACAGGAGGCTGTTCAGTGGAGAAGCGAGTAAGATTGTCTAGAAGAATGGAATCGATCCCCAAACCTTTAAAGTAATCTGGATGACCGCTCCTCTTTTATGGTTCTAATTAATGGCGGAATATCTTTATAAATCAGAGGACAAGCACCAAAGGCCAGAAGGGACGTAATCAGTAGACTTTACTTCTCATTGGTTACCGCTCGTAGTTACGGTGTTGCAGTTACCACATTGCACTCACCCTTTCAACACTGCATTCATTCACTTGATGCAGTGTGGGACCTACTCGGGACAGTCCACTACCCGCTTTACTGACTTAGGACCGTCACCACCAATTTAAGGTTAGGTTTGGGTTTGTTTTAGTATTGATTTTTGTTAAGTAACATTTGACAGCACATATCCCCGCCTACCCAAGTCTGAGTCTGAGTCTAGTCTATATCTAGATTGAGTGACATCAACACCCGAATAGGGTCCCGCGCTTTGATGTTAGGGGATTCCCTGCAACCTGCAACCTGAAGGCATGGTTCAAGGGAATGGAGCGAGTCGAGGGGTCCGCAAGGAAAAGTAACAGACAGTGATCAGTGGGGAATGAGCCGTCTACCTGCAACCTCAGAACTGAAAGCGCGCTGCAATGTGGCACCTACACACCTTGCCTAAATATATGTATACCCAGTTCAACGTAATTGGCGGTCATTAGAGAGATTTTACACCGCTCACCTATCAGTCAATGTAAGCGTATCCTTATTACTTTAGGGATGTATGAGCGATGCGTAGGGAACTGTAAAAATAAGTTCATGCAAACAGCTGCCTATGGTAGCTCAGAGCCCCGTATACAATCATTACAATACCGTTTGATCCACAACACCATAATATGAAATTGCTTTTAAATAAACATTACAGCATATTATGCTGTAATGTTTATTTAAAAGCAATTAAGATCAAGGATAATGATACATGCTCATTTTGTGATGAGAGGGATGATCTATGCCACTTCTTCGTTACATGTCAACGAACCAGCGAATTCTGGACTAAGTTATGTGAAGAATTTAGCCGTAATGAAGTACTAAGACCTGTGATAGTAGGAGGTATTAACAAGTGTGATATACTGCTTGGTTTCTTAAAAAAGAAAAAGTATAGCTGGTTCTTAAATTGGATTGTGTTAATGACAAAGAATTATATTCATAGACAGAAGTTGTTTTATGAGAATGACATCGTCTTCAGATCCTTTCTCAACGAGATCAAAATAAGGTATCGCTCCTTAAGGTACAATGCAGTGTTTGATCTAAAAAGTAACAAGTGGGTGAAAAGAGTAGACAAATACGTGGGTCAAATGTACAAATTATAATAATAATTTCACAAAGTTGCGTGGATGTATAGTTATAAGGTAAAATTATGGGGTGTATTGAAAGTATTTTTAATTGTCCTCTTACGAGAAGTGTATTTTGTATGTTAATGTGAGCAAGTTTTGTTAGATGCTCTGATGGAGTTAAAAGTTAAATTTAAAGAAGTGGAGGGAAAGAAAAACCCGAAAATCCAAAAGAAAACCCATAAAAATAGGGTCAACGTAATCAAATGTCTTAGCATTGTATGAGCCCAGACGGCAGGTATGTTGGAATAAAACCCTTTAAAAGCAAGAAAAAAAAGTTCATGCAAACAGCCCCGCACGCAACTTTTTTCGGTTTTCTGTTACTTAGATTTGTCCTGGTGTTAATCGATGCCTGGTATTGTAATAATTTGTATGATACACCTGGGAAAAATAATAGTACAACCGCCCCACAATCGATGATATGTTGGTAATGATTCAGCATCTTTATCTATAACATTTATTAGTATTTCTTTCATCGTAGTGTAATAATTTGTCCTATCTGTACCAACTAAAACCGCTGTAAATCAATATCAAGCCCTACTGAGAATATCGACTCTGACGAAATGTATGTTTCCTGAATAAAAAAACCCATTAAATCTAAATCATGTCGGATTCCTTGGTGACGTCAGCGTCCCTGTGCGTCAGAGCCAGACGCCATTGTGAAAGAGCCAGAAATAGTCGACGAGGATAGAGGGGAAAAGATCAACTGAAATAAGGACAGCTTGGTAGATATTGCAACTCGTTATTACCCTGAACTATGCCATGAACTGGACATTAAAACTACTTATTAATACCTGTCAGTACGTCATATGTGATGTGTTCCAGGAAAATCAGTCACAAGTCACAGAATTTATATTTTTCAAAGTGTTTTATTTATAAGATATCTTTGTTGGAATGTTCTGATTTCTGGCGGGTTGAGCACTTATAGTCATCTGAATCTATGTACCAAATCTCAGGACATTGGATTAGATATATCCTTGCGTTTTGAAGGCCTTCTTATGGAGTGTATTTAGTTACTTTATTGGTTATTACCCATCCAGTCGGGCGTTTCATAATCCAGACCAGCGCGCGCTATTGGACTTAACCACAGTATTCCGTTTCATAATGCTTCAAAGCAACGACAAATTTGTACACAATGCTCGTTAATGAACAACTATTGTGGTTAATCAGCGCAACGCAAAAATCGTTGCGTTAATATATCGCGGAATTTTTCATTTACTTATTATTAATATAATCGTTGCAAGGGTGTCATCTGAAATGTTACTAATATTTACTTTAGTCATTTAGCTCAGTACCAGGAAAAAAATAGCCATGTATCTGCAAATTTAGTAAATTTTTGGGCGGAAATAAATCTCTCTACATTAATGGGATTTCCAGTCCAATAACACAGGGTAGTGAAAATGAATATGGAGCTTTCTACGTCGACGACGTTGCGTTGCCATATATTTGGGCGCATTTAAGATGCGTCCCCAAAGTACCGTATTTCCTTGATTAAGTTGTATGTGAGAGCATCACATCTGAACTATTACTTGATATATTTATTCTGCCTTCTTTGGAAAAACGCCATGCCTTGAATGAACGGTGGGCCTTGAATAAATGCCAGGGTAGGCCTACAAGTCCCTTGACTTAATTATTGTCTAAATGATGGGATTGAAAACTAACCTATATATTGGATATTGGACATTGAAAGTTATCCTTGCATTTTCCCTTTTAAAGAGATGTATAGAGATGTAAAGAGATATAATAGAATATATTAGAAAAGAAACGCTTTAAACAGCTTGTAATTGTATATACAATCTTGCCAAGAGTAAATGTGATGTGTTCCGGGAAAATGAGTCATAAGTCGCAAAAAATACATTTTGAGATATCATTATATTTGTAAAGATGGGATCAAGACGATTCCAATGATAGTAAACAGTCTAATAATCTAATAAGTATTTCCAGATTTTAAGTTGGATATTTTTATTTTTGAAAAGAAAAGTTTGCAATATTTCTGGGGGTCAATAAACAGTAAAGTAACTATATGTAGTCCATATGAGGACCTTTAAAACGAATGGACATATTACATAGATTGTCCTGAAATTTGATACATCGATTGATGTAACCATGAGTTATCAACCCTTCAAAAATTAGATCATTCCAATAATGTGATATTGTGAAAAAAAACACTTTAAAAAACATCAATTTTGCGACTTATGACTCATTTTCCTGAAACACATAACAAATGTGATTCAACTTGTCTTGTCAAACTTATGCCAGCCCCCCCCCCCCCCCCCCGCCCCACCACCACCCCCATTAAAGGCCCTTCCTTGGGACCCAGCGCATTTTCAGTGAAATGCGGTAACAATACGTCTGTATGTCTCTTAATTGTAGTGAAGGTAGAGATGCTATGCTAATTTGGTTCCCACACTATAGGTAGATGGCGTGTTGTTGAATTCTTCTAGCGCTCGCTGGCTAAAATTAACGGGCGCTAAAATCTGTTGTTAGCTTGACAAACGACACCTTGATTAACGCATGGTTAACGCAGGCTTTATGATACGGGATTAACGAACGCGCTCTTTTGGTCGTTACCAGACCATCGCTGCGTTCCGTTGTTTAACGAGCGCTGCGTTAAAACACTCATTAGAAACACTCATTAGGTGTCCTAGTGTTTACTATCATTGGAATCGGCTCGATGTCCTCTTTGCAAATATCATGGTATCTCAAAATCCATATTTTGCGACTTACAACTTATTATCCTAAAACGGATCACATAATATATATTACTACTTCATAAAGTCTGTACCTGTTGCTGCGAAGTTTATCTCGTGATCCGTCTGAATTATAAAATAGGCCTAATTAAATACTAGAATTTGTGACGTCACAGTAGGCGTGTCGCCACTCGCATGGTAGCTCTAGAGCTGTGAGTAGGTCTCTCGTATTGAAAGATATTAAATACTAGAATTATAATCGAATATATTCATATTATTAATCCGCTGCAATGGCTGTCTGTTATAAATGATATTCAATAATATATAAAATATTAGAAAATGATTCATTTGGTTTCTGATATTGACCCTGGGTCTTATTTTGGACTTTGTTAAATAGTGTTAGGTCTAGATAGACACAGCGGTGGGCGGAAGACCATGGTTATTCTGTATTGGATTGTCATCTGTGAGCCCATATCTCAATGTAAATGCCATTTGTTTATTGAACTTCACTGTACAATGTACTTGTTTTTGTTCATAACTAAACTGTCTTATTGCAGAAGATGTGCTGTATAAAAATACTAAATAAAAAATAAAAAAATTAATTCAATGTATTCTTTTATTGCTCAATATACACCGACTGACCATAGTAATGGTCCTAGATTGTGTTAGCAGTAATAGGGAAGTTACATAGCCGCCATTTTGTTTGTTTTAAGATTTTTATTCAGCCAAACATTATGCAAAGAAGTACGCTATTCTCAGAAAAGCTGATTTAAATCAGATAGAAAAATATTAGAAAATGATTCATAGAAAATATCTCTCAACATAAGCAGGATATTGTAGACACGAAATTATACAAATCATGATAATAAAAAAGGTTGGATCTTTATTCGCATGGAATTATGAGACTAAAGGCTAAAATTGATAAAAAAAATCACGTAATATTCAGCATGGGATATTTATCAGTGCTCTAATGACAATATCCATATGCTATACATGTTACCATAACACAATCATGAAGAGGCTTTCCGTGTGAATGCATGAGAGAAACACCACTGTAAACTTATACATTAATGCCTTCGTAAAAAAAAACACGTCTATAGTGTGATCGGTAAAAAAAAACCCTGTTCGGCACTATCAATCATTTGGAATTCAGATGGCCTCCTTAGAAATATTTCTTAGTAAAGAGCCTCAAGGAATTCTAGAAAATATAAATTTGTCTTAATTTTTTTATTCGAATCTTAGGGCCTAACTGTCTGCAGCAATAGGAAAAAGTAGTTTTGGGGGTCGATTTATGGATTTCCTTTGTATTGTAGCGTTAATGTCGACCTATTTGTGATGTGTTTCAGGAAAATGAGTCATAAGTCGCATAATTGATATTTTTCAAAGTGTTTTTTTCACAAGATCTCATTATTGGAATGTTCTAAATTTTGGTGGGTTATAGCTATATCAATTAATTGATGTATCAAATTTAAGAACAATCTATGTAATATATCCTTTCGTTTTGAAGGTCTTCATATGGACTACATTTAGTTACTTTACTGTTTATTGACCCCCAGAAATATTGGAAACATTTTTTTCAAAAACGAAAATATCAAACTAAAAATCTAGAAATATTCATTTGATTATTAGACTGTTTACTATCATTGGAATCAGGTTTATCTCATCTTTTCAAATATGGTGATATCTCAAAATCCATTTTTTGCGACTTATGACTCATTTTCCTATTTGTTCTATCCTATACATGTGTTCACGCTATATCATACGTTATATATCAGGATTATTATTGAGGTGTCAGTTGTAGATATACATTAAATCAAAGTTTTTGTTAACCAAAGTGGGACTAATAGAAATGACATCTGCCCGCTTTCTTTTTTATTGATCGTTCAGTATTGATGGGCGACACCTAGTGAATAACTCCATAAACTTGCAGCTCCCTCTGGCAGCCTAATTACCACGGCGCTGCCACGCCACCTTGTGGTATATTATAATAAACTCATGTTCAAATACCCTTAGCTTTTACATTGAACAGCTGACGGTGCATCCAATCTAGCTAGGGATCTAGCCTCAATCTCTTTCAACATCACTTGATTTACCAGATTAACACAAGTTAACACTTTCATGAATCTGCCTTGTGGTTTTACTTCCCGAACATTAATATAGATGGCGTATCAGTTTTATAAATACTGGGTATAATTTAATACAGGGTCTCCGCACTTATGAACTAAAGGAATTCAAGGCTTATTCAGGCCTATTTTAGTGATTTTCAAGACCGAAATCAATAATTTGTTATAACCTCAATGACGGGACCTATGGGGTTGTATTTGTTGTTTTTCATAGGCCAATGACGTTTTACACCCCGTTTTGATATTAATAACAGTTTTTCAGCTTTAAATAAATTTCTGAGTCATTTACTGAAAGGTGGGAAAGTGTATAGCAAGAAACAGTATCTTCGAACATTTCAAGGCCATTTTTTTCTTCTCCAAATTCAAGGCTTTTCTAGGCGGGAGCCTGTAATATTATTTATATTACATTGATTCAGGAAACCTTGTTTGTATTGTATAACTTGGATCTGAAAGCATTATTTTACCTGTTGTCATGATATTAATTACCAACTGTACCTACAGGTGGCAGCACATATGTATTAATTTTAGTTGTGTATGAACTTTTACTCACGCTACTAAAAAGACAAAAAAACACAGAAAGAATGCCTGTAACTATAATATTGGTGTTTGTTTTATTGTGTTCAATAAATGGCAATGGTTCAGCTTCTCGCACAAGACACAAATCTGCATAAACACAAGCATGTAATAACGATTCACCCATCTCATCTCGACACAAGAAATGATATGCAATAGTCGGGAACCCTTACATTACATTATTTCGTTAAAACATCTCATTTCATACTCCATCCATCTCTCATTTTTCGTTTCTTTAAATGTTTAAATATTAGACAAAAACGGCTTACAACAAGTTATTTATGTATTATAATGGCACGAGGTTTATATAAAACTTAAAGATTGTACTGATGGATTATTGATATTGTATATACACTGCACCCCTCGAAATGCTGAAATATAATCAGGGTGCTAAAGAACATCACATCTGAGGTGAGGGCATCAAAACAATAATACAAAGCCTGAATAAAATTTCTGTTTAAGAAAAAAATAAACCAAGACAAATACATGAATATTATTTAGTCACCGCTTGAACAGCTACAAAATAATGAACACCTGCAATGCACACTTTTTCATGATAACAAGTTACTACGTCTAATTAAAACTCACTATGTGTAAATTACCCAAGAAAGAATCTTACGTCGACTTTTACCATCAACACATATAAATAATACACACATTGAAAACTTTATTCCAATGGCATCCATATGGGTCAGATTTTCAGAAAATGTACAATTCACCTTCGCCAATCTTCTCAAATGACCCTAATTTCAGACGAAAATAAAGTTCAAAATACAGTTCAACCTAACCAAACAGATTGCTAGAATCAATGCAATACACAATATTCTCGAATTTACCTAGTATTGACCAAATTGCAGCTTTATTCAGCAGAATTTACTAAATGTGTACAGCTGCCAATTGTACATTTTCTGAAAATCTGACCCATATACACCATACGCACTCATTCAAACCTGTGAACAATTGTGTTACAGTGCAATATATAGACGGTACAGCTTACACAGATACTGAACAATGTGAACAAACACTTCTGTCCTAAAAACTACAAAATCTCGATAATAATACTGACAAGTGCTTAACGCACTGTGTGAATATAACAATAGTGTCCATCCATATGTACAGATGAACTCAAACGTAATAATATAATGCTAACTACATCGACAAGGAGTACACAGAAAATTAACACTACCAACATAAGTCAGACAGATAGGATACACACAATTCTGAGCGCGATCACATCCAAACATGGTGAGCTCAACACATAGAAAAGTACATATCTAAGGCAATAGGGGATTTGCATGTCTCACTGCGCATGTCTATTACAGTGCATGCTGGGATGGATTCGGTCCAAATCTGACATATACATATATTTAGCTACCGGTACATTTTCAATGAAAAATGCAAAGATCTTTTCATCAATATCATAGCTTGTGTAAATGATCTATAAATTAAATCATTAAATAAGCATCCTGATGAAGGTCGAATGTAAGACCGAAACGTAGATCGCCCCAACACATTAATCCTCCTTCAAATACACACATCTGTGTCCCTTCGTGTTTTGAGTTGTCTCAATCACTTAGAATTTTAAATCATTAAATAACCAAATGCATGATGGAAAAGATGAAATTGTTTTCATGGAAACATGTAAAACCATGGCTATTTACATAGGAGATCACTGTTAACAGTCCATGCTGAACATAACATGTTTCCTATAGCCTCCTATAGCTGACATAAAACCCTCATAATTCCGAGATTCAAGATGGTGGACATGCACATCCCCTATTGAGCAACATGGTTCAAACGATAGAAACTACAGGGGCTACATGATACAAATGCTACATGTATAGTCACACACATAATAAGTCAATGAGCCTTAAGGCCCTTGTCCACTAAGCCGATTCTCACGGAATTTAATGATGTTCTCTGCGGCGAAAGATCACATGAGAATCAGCTTAGTGGACTAGGGCTTTTAAGTACAAGGCACTGGAGTATATGGGTAAGATCGTCAGAAAATGTACACTCAGCAGCTCTTCGCATTTAGTAAATTCTGCTAAATTAGGCTGCATATTCATAAATACTGGTTATATCTGAGTATATTAGGTATTGTTTTTTTTAATATTAGGTATTGTGTTGGGTTCTAATATCTGTTTGGCATTGTAGAACTCAATTTTAAACCTAATTTATGTCTTAAATTTAGGAGATTTGAGAGGATCGGTGAAGGCGTATTGTACATTTGTTGACGACTTTACCCACATATCAAAGGCAAATGAGCACAGTTATTCATACAATAAAGATAAAGAAAAGTACAAATCTGATACTTTGTCCGGGTCAGACACCTATGTCAATCATGTAAGTTGATGACTTGTTTTTTAACATAATGTTTAATCATAAAGATTATTTCATTATACACTAAAATTTTCTGATTGAATCTCCTGAAAATATCGATATGGTCACGAATTTGAGTGCAAATAAAATTATTTAAAATAAAGAGGAAAAAAGTCATGTACGCCACTTCTGTCCTACGATAGACAGGCCTTGATGTTACAAATTATACATTAAATATCATTGACCTTAAATGAATAGAATAAATGCTATCAAAGCATGGTACAGTCACACCCAGACATTGCACACTGTAGCTTATGTAGAAGGCCAGGGATGCAAGTCGGGTAAGGTAAACTAATCTGAACATTTTCCAAGGTCCAGGGGGAGGTAGATAAAGGCGCACATGTCATATAAGGACCATGTGTGTATGTACAACAGTGCGGCCTAACTAACAGTGGGTATCTGGGTCAGTCCAAGGGCCACCTGCTGCACCCTTCCCGGAGGTCTTGAGCGAAGGACCTCGGGTATTTCCGTGACCTCCATAGACTCAATGCTAAAGACTAAGGAAATATCGGGAATCTCACTTCAGTTATGATCTGAGGCCGCCTCTCCCCTGACAGGGATAGGCGGCTCCGTTAGCTCCAGGCTCCGTGAGAACACTTAGATAGAGGTCTCTACACATCACTCCCCTAATATTGTCTGTCAAATGGAATTTTGAGAAAATTTTGGTATTTAGGAGTCGATTTAGTGTATTGTATGGGGCATTTGCTGACTTTTCCATATATCTGAATTCAGTTGATAATCTGAGAACTTGCATCCCTGAGAAGGCCCTTGAGTATAGAACAAAGGCCAACGAGCAGCAACCCTGACTATAGACACGTTACTGCCTGCCACAAAAACATTAAATGCAAGTCCATTTAAAAACGTCAGTACAAACCAGCGCATGACAGTTGTGTAGTAATAGGGAGATTTAGCAACCACAACGCTAACACTAACACTAACCTAACGTATCTTTTATGAGGACTACGTCATCACTAGGTGTGCTATTTTTAGCGTGCCTACCTGAGATACGGACGTCAATTACGCTAAGAGGTGTGTCAATACGTTCCCAACGTATGTCTATTTCAAGCTAAAATGATGGTCAATTGTGATTTCATTTTTATGTACAAATAGGCAGGAGGTGTTTTCCCTTGTATTCAGGTGTAACACACTACTACACGTCATGAAATTCTGTGATTTTTTGCCCTCTGAAAACACCTCTCCACCTCTAAAACTGATTGAATTCTGCCATTACGTACGGCCCAACCTATCGTGAGAAACTAGCGTTTGCATTAGCGTTGTGCTGTGCTTGCTAAATCTCCCTAATATACAAACCCTTGTGACACACTGACACAGCCCAGGCTTTTTATGTTTATTTCATGTTATATATTATAAGGAAATAACCTTCCAGGAAATGAAAAAAAATGTCTATTTCATAAAAAAAACTGTGCCTATTAACGGTAGAAAGTAGTACGGTAGGAAGACTTATTTTCTGCGTTTATTAGCTTTTTTGGGGGGGAAACAAAATAAATTCAGGCAAGGTCAATTTTCGTATAGGTGGGGGAGGTTTTTCTAGGTAGGGCGGGGGGGGGGGGGGAGATAAATCGGAAAAACATCTATTTATTTTTTTTGCCTAACATAACAAACTACATCCCCATAGACATACAAATGCGAAGGAGCAATCCTGGTGAAATTGACGTTCTTTTTTATATAAAATACCAATCAGTATCACACTTTATGGAGAATATCTTTGCCGTAAGGGAGTTAGCTGATGGCATAGTCTCAATGGCAGACACAAGATGAGCCAGACCCAGTAGATCTATAATGCATCAATACGCAACATATGGAACATATGGCACATTAGGTTACAATTATGAAAATCGTGACCAGGATGACAGGGTGGAATAAGTGTTTTTGCTAGCAGCTCTTGACACAATTCTACCACAATTGGATTGCTTTACAGATTGGGCCAATAGCAAATAATGGGAGTGTTTTCGATTATCTAGCTGAAAACTAGTTAGGGGGAGTGGGGGGGGGGGGGGGGACTAACTTTTTGTTTTTGTAAGAAACCACCTTCCAGGAACTGAAGAAAATGTCTATTTCGTAATAACAGCTGATTTAAACAAGAGAAATGTGGCTTTTAGGGTTTCGGGTTAGGAAAACTTGTTTTCCTGCTTTTTAGGGTAAACAAATATTTTAAGTGGGGGAGGTATGTCGAGGTAGGGCGGTGGGAGGAGAGTAAATCAGAAACACACCTATTTTTTTTTTTTTTTTTTACTTTTTACTTTTTACCCCTTATAGCAGGTCACAACAGGGGCTTTAATTATTTTTGCAGGAGGAGGTTGTAGGGGTATCACTGTGTCAAGCACCTTTTCAGGGGCCAGATACGTTATGTGGAACTTGGGTCGACTGTAGTAAACATTGTCGGTAGACACCGTCGGTTTGTACCACCCTGTCACCACCCAATTCACGTCCGCTTCCTTGTAGGCTGCCAGAGTTGTTTTAACATGTTCCCGCAACGCATCCACATCAGGTTTAGGAGAATAGTATTGTGGCTGCAAGACAAAATAAAAAAGAAGTGCATTAATATGATATATCAACTATAGTTTGCCCATTTCGTGAATGCTAATTTACTTGGTAGCTTGTGGAACCAGTTACCAACCCTTGTCTGAGTTATACCTGGTCTTCAATCTTTCAAAAGGTGGAGCAAACACAATCTACTTGTCACTAGAAGATTGTATTGACAAATTGATAAAAAAAAAAACCCTACATTTGTAACCCTACTGGCTCGTATAGAGTTGTAATTCTATATGTATATTATCCCTATTACTTCTTCATCTACCATCTCATCCCTTCCATCAATCATCCAACATATGTGATGTGTTTCAGGATAATGAGTCATAAGTCGCGTAAATTGGATTTTGAGATATCACCATATTTGAAAAGATGAGACCAAGCTGATTCCAATGAATGTAAACATTAAGGACATATAAGAAGTACTTTTGTCTTTTTAGTCATATATTTTTATTTTTGAAAAAAAAAAGTTTGCAATATTTCTAGGTGGATATTACCAGTAAAGTAGCTAAACATACTCAATAGGATGATCTAAATAACGCACTGATATAATCAATAAACAGTCTTGAATTTTGGTTCATGTATTCATACAATCACAATGACTAGATACCCCAAAAATGAAAATATTCCAACAAAGAGATCTTGTAAGTAAACGACTTTGAAAAACACTAATTCTGCGACTTGTGACTCATTTTCCTGGAACACATCACATATATGAATTAATATAATATAACTTGTTATGAGAACATCTGTGTTTTTCAGAATAAATTGAATAAAAGAAATACAGGCATAAATCCACAAGCAGTGCATATCTTCATAAAGCCAATAAGTTTTAGGATTTATGGTAAGCTCCTTTACATACTAGACAAAAGTAAATGAGATATGGTGACAAATGACAACACTCGCATACAAAAATAGTGTTTATGTCACATGTTACAACAACTAGCTCTTTACAGGGACAATAAATTTAGTGCATTCTAAGTTTATCATAGGGATTATATGATTATGAATCTAAAACTGTAGTAACACATAACCATCCCAAATCTATCTTAAAATGAAGTACCGCCTTCAGTACAATGGTCCGCAATAGGTTCTTTTATTAAATAAAAACGTACCTGTAGTATAGAAATATCCCTAGTACCTATTACAACCTAGATAGAAGCATTTGATTTTGAAACGTCCGAAATAGGCTCAATTCAATATTCATGACTGCCACCATTTTGGGGAATATTATGATTTTTCTCTGGCCAATCTGGCCATGAATACCATGTAGAGATTCAGATCTAATGAGGACATGCCTATTTCTGCTATATGACCATGCAATAAACAAGGCTTGAGGGGCGTTGTGTACATTTCAGAAGTTTCTGACGTCACACAGGACCTTCAATGCCCTCTTGTGTGAAACTGACCTATTTACCTTTAGCTTCCTCAGTTTGTGCCTGTAAGTTACTATAAGTCTGTCATAAAGACATCTTAAAATTTGAGATTTTGATGTTGTACTCATGGATCTGTGACGTTTTCTATCCCAAAAGTAACCATTTAGTGACCCTTTAAGAAAGTGGTACTGCAAGTAGGGGATTTGCATGTGCCACTGCGCATGTATGTTACAGTGCATCCTGGGATGGATTTTGTTGCAATCTGGCATACAAATATTTGGCAACATTTTTATCGAAAATTGCAAGAACATTTTCACCAACATCATAACTTCTATACATGATCTATGTTAACCGAATTCACGATGGGAAAAATTGAGGCTTTCGTTATGAAAACACATAGACATTGATATATAACACATAGACATTGACAACTATCCCAAGCTGAACATGGCATGATTTTTATAATATAATACCATTACTCCCATAATACCATGGATGCGATTCAGGATTCAAAATGGCGGCCATGCAAATCTCCTATTCGGACGTTTTACTCACCCCCAGAAATGCCGGGTCGATGAAGAATCTGGCGAGTCGGCGGGAGGTTACATGAACGTCCTGCACGTCAAGTGTCGGACTGGAGACGAAAGCACACATGCTGGCCCTCAGCTCACTGCTGTCTTTCAAGGCATAGCAGGACTTCTCAGTATCATGGCTGCCATCACAAGCATCTGCGCCACAGTTGTAGACAATGTCCACACGCGATAACTCAAGGTCAGCCACCTTACCGCCAAATGTATATACGTTCTCATCTGCCGCACATTCTGGCAGATACCGATAGGGCTGCAAAGGAGTGACAACACCAGTTGTGAAGGGTAGTAACGGAGCTCTTGTGGTGATAACGGGTTTCTTGAACAGGTCCACCTTTCTGTATGTGGGCTCAAATACCACGACTGTGGCCCCTAACCAGGTGGCACCCTTTGCCTGCATGAGGTTGCGGGTTGTTGTAGTTGTTGTGGATTTTAGGTAGAACAAACACCCAGTGTTCATTTCCCTAAACAAAAACAGACAACATATAAAATACGAATAAACTGAAATTGCTAGTGACTTTTGCAACATTGCTTACCATACACAGGTTTCAAACAGTAGGGCACTACATTTTTTTATTTTCTAAACAAGAAATGTTGGTTGTGACCAAGAAAAACAATGGTTTCCTCCCCCCCCCAAAACTAATTCCACAGTTTCCACTAACCTCCAACTCCAACACACACATGGGGGGAAAAGTGTTGTCAAGTATGACTATAGCGTGTTACTAATGTTGTGTAAATTAGAAGATGCCATGACGACTGGTACAATATTGTGTCCTGGCCAGCATATTGGGTATTGACAAAAAAATATCCGCATCTAGCCTACCCACCGATAGGACTAACAAGGAGGCATGGGACCTACGACCATCAAAATAGTCACAGGGGCGGAGCTTAGGTGGCAAATGTGTATGATACCGTAGTGGCCCGTTCATAAGCCCAGGTTTTAGTGGATTTTATTTTTTCATGACCCCTACACCCCCGTTCTGTATTTGAGATAGGCTTATAAAAGGGCCACTATGGTATATACAGCTGGACTCTATCAGTATGATATGGTGTAAACATCTGAAACTAGATCTGAGAGGGCAATTTGTAGTTGTGGGACAGGGGGGGGGGGGAGGGTTAAAGGCCATCATTAGGCTGTTTTAGCGCTCCAAACCTATCGCCCTGACGCTAACCTATCCCTATGTGTTAGGGATGCGTTGTAACTTAACGCCGCCCACAACTAAAAGAGTTTTAGCGCTAGGCCCGTCGCACACACAATGAACGCATCTTTCCTCTGCCTTCATTCACAAAAACATATATGTTGAAACGCTTTTTAAACAAAGATGATGCATATGTTTACCCTTTTCACATTGTGATAATTGATAGCAATAATTTTTATGTGTAGCATCGGGCCTCAACCCCAGGACGTCCCGTCAGCCAGTCCCGTCGGCCTGACGTTCTCATAGCGAGTGTGGTATTGCCCATGACAATCATGTGTTTGGGGCTGAATAAACAGGCTTTTGGCCTTTATTTCACACTGAAGGCAAAAAAACTTATTTGCGCATGCATCCAGATTATTTTAGTTCACCAAAGTTATATAAAATGTTGCTGAGAATGATGCGTAGGTCGCCGACGTAGAAATGTGCTCTGATAGGGTCCCGACCTACGCATCTAGCTCATTACCTAAGCAGCTGCACATGACGTGATGACGTATTACGCACAGAAGATAGGGTTAGGTTAGTGTCGGCGGGATAGGTAGGGTTGCTAAAACAGTCTATTATAGGAGGAGTACCTATTTGCACCTAGCGGGGGCACAGGAGGAGGACTGGTTGGGGCAGAGATGTGGTGTTGGTGGAGAGAAACCTGCACTCACATAAGGGGAAATCCCCTAGGTGGTGGATGAGGGAAGCTAGAAGAGGGGAGGAGTGCCTCCACCACAACCACCACCCACCACCATCTCCTCCTCTCCACTCCCAGAACTTGCAGGCACATTAATGAACATTGAATTCATAACACCTGGCCCAGTCATTCCCTACTACACTGGGAGGAGAGGGGCAGGTGGTGTGGGGGAGGGGCGTGGAGGTTGAGGGAGGGAGAGGGAGAGGAGAGAGAGGGAGGGAGAGAGAGAGGGGGACGATCAGAGTGTCTTTAAAATTGTTTAGGCAGTTCAGATAACAGCTGAGGGAGATTATTCCAGGATGAGCTGGAGTTGACTGTGGTTAAATAATTGACAAGAGGCACATGTTTCAAATCAGAGATGAACAGAATGACAAGGGGCAGTTATGCCCCAACACCATTTGGAGGTGCACCAGGAGCAGACCCCCATGCATGCCTTCCTTAGGAAACTGAAATATGTTTGCAAACAGGTGTTCAAAGGAGACTTAGATGATATAATTCCTGTTGATATAATTGCGACCATAAGTGACTTTGTTATCAGCTGACAGCTTTGGAATGTGAGGATGGTGTAATGGGGTGAATTTGACACCCTCCCCCCTCACCACCCATCCCCTCCCCAGTCGTCAATTCTGGTCCATCCCAGTGTTAAGTTATAAGGAGAGGGTAGGGCTAGGGGTCTAGTGGGAGAGACTGAGGGGGGGGGGGGGGGGGGGGGGGGGGGGAGAGTGTCAGAAGAGTGGGAGAGATTTTCACCTTACATTAAATTGTATTTCACCACTTGGTATTAGCTGTATAATACACAAATATAGAGGAGGCTGAAAGTAGATGAACTTTCAAATTACACAACTTTCCTTGTATTTGATGTACAAATTCCGTTTCAAGGTTGATTTAATTCTCACACTGTAAGCAGTACAGTTGTTCTAGGACTGTAAATATATATCCCATCTAAAAGAAGTTCTGAAAAAGGATATGCCCAGTGTGCCTCACATCTGGTCGGAATTAAGTTGAACCATCCCCTCCCCAGCCCAGCCAGCCCGCCACTATCTATACTAGGAGTTATCAGCCAACCAATTACACGCTAATTACCCCCTGATAGATAGGAGTTTGGGGAGAGAGAGAGAGAGAGAGAGAGAGAGAAAAAGAGAGGGGGGGGGGGGGTGTCAACAGACAGACAGACACAGTGGTGGGGGCAGGGATGAGGGCAAATGGGGCTTGTGGGAGGGGGTGGGGGGTCACAGGAAATGGTCTCGTTGGTGTGAGTGACAATGCTCTCTGCTCTCTGCTGCTCACACATGTCAACACGATATCTACTCTTATGCCACATTATCCCACTTTAAGGCCGTTTGGGTTGAAATTTCAGATTGATTATTGTGTATAGTTTCACTGGCTGGATGCATGGGAGTAGATTATAAATATCCGAGTGCATTTATACATCTCAGATCTCTGTGTGCATTTATACATCTCCAAGTGTCTCCGAGTGCAATTGTACATCTAGCTAGATCTCCGAATCCCCTGTGAGCTGTTTACTGGAGTTCATTATAAGACTCTTCTGCAGATTGAATTATATAGGTGCCTATTGACCACCTTGACGTTGTTCCTTATCTTGGGGTGGTGTTGGATATCAAGGGGTGGGCAGGGGTAGATGTGGTTTTGTGTTATTTGTTACAAACCCCCCTCTGAGGGGAGGGCGGAGGGAGATGAATGGGCATGAAGGCAAAGTTGTTTTGTTTTGCTCCTCCACAGCCGCCAGTCAGTCAAGCAGTCCTCAAGCAGAGGATTAACGGGGTTAACTTGACACCCTCCCAACTCGACACCCTCCACCCTCGCCAGCCACCACCGCTGCAACAGGCAGAGGATTGACACCCTCCACCCTTGCCGCTCCCAGTGCAGATTAAGAGCCGCTGGGAGGCCACATATGTTGGGGGTATCTACCGCAACCTTTGGCCGTCACTCCGGGCATGTCTTGGGCATCTTCCCCTGTCCCCGCCTGCTCTGCATGACGGCCGACAGTTTACAGAGAGTGGAGGTCGTTTTTGTTTTTGTTCACAATTTTCTATGATGATAATATTGAATGTGGGTGTTCAGCTGCTGGATGCACATCCTCAAAATGGTCTTGAATATAATTTAGTGAACCTACTAGGTGTAAGGTCTTTTTGCCTAATTAATTCAGTCCAAATCTTTCTCTCCCATGTTTTCTGTGTTTTGTGAACTGGATGGATACTTATCCAATCTATTGTTTTCCTGGGCCATGCTTGACTACCAGTGACAACACAATAGGAGTAGCCTGAGTTTGGGAATGGCTATGGGCCCAGGGACGCCAGCGCAATGCACCATGGTAGATTTTAGCAGGAAGGGAGGCCAGTTCTAGGGTTTGTTTACTTCCGCCCCATAGCTCTCAGTAGGGGCTTGGAATACTTGTCTTTTAATTTTGATTTAACTGAATTAATATTGCTTGTATCACCACCAAACTAAAGGATATTGAACAGGAAAAGATGCATTTTAATTGTGCTGTCACTGAATGTTATGCCTGCTCCAAAATTCTTGTATATTTTATACTGGATTAGTGAGGGGATGGTACCTGCTTCCCATCCATACATGTCTGAGTTAGAAGGCAGGCTTCCCTATCATCTTCCTCTAATTCTAAAGGACTGTAAAACTTGGATCCACTATTTACCAGATCAACTAAAGCTCTGCCTTCTTGTAGGCTAGTTATACCATGTTTTTTTAAGAGTTTGCTTAATTTAGGAACTGTCATCTTTGATGGATCCATTGTACACAAACCATGCATTAACACCACGGCATATGCACTCACTGAAGCCCGGGTAAAGTCCAGTGACCCAGCCCGACCTTATGGGGTGCCTGATTCTTCCCGTGCGTGGTGACTGGCCCACGCCCTGGGAGAGCAACTGACACCAGCTTCCGTGGCCATGTGGCCTCCCTTCCTGCTCCTAATCACTACACAAACACCCTTGCCGAGCCCATATTCCGTAACTCGGGACACCCGTATTAAAGTGCATCATTTTCCTCTTTAATATCCTTTAGTTTGGTGGTGATCTAAGTTATATTACTTCACTTAATTCGAAAATTAAAAGATATGTACTCCCAGCCCCTACTGAGAGCTATGGGGCGGAAGTAAACAAACCATGGAAGTGGCCTACCTGCCTGCTAAAATCTCCCATTGCCTGTTACATATGTAACCACCTATCTAATGATCCTTTGAGAGTATTCCCTGTATATAGATATGTGAATATCAGTCTATGTATATAAAATGATCGAGAATTGACAAAGTAATTCAATTTGTATTGATAATACTCTTTTCTCTCTCTCACCATATTGTATTCTTAAAAGTTAATTAACTTTATCCAATATTTAAACGAGGACTGCCAACAAGGCGTTGGTTGACTTGTTGGTAGATTGTTTCCTTGTTTTATTTGTTCAAACAGCCATCGTAAACCTCCCACTACTGGGGAGCACCTGATTCACTGATATGGCACCAGCCAATAAAGGTATAACAAACAAACAAAACCATGGTCTGGCAAAACCTCCCTAGCACTTGACCATAACTGGAGAAAGAATGCGCTGTTTCCAGATTAGTTCCAAATTCAAACATTAATTAGGCGGCAGCTAGAACAAATAGTGGTATTCGGGTCTATGAGAAAGCATAACATTGGTTTTTATTGGTTTTTATACTAACATGCCTGTGAAGGGTCTAACAACCCTATTCGGTCGACCATATCAGCTGCCGTCATATCATTCTATCACACTATCAGTTTAGTATAGCATCACTCTATCAGTTTAGTAAAAAGAACAAATATCAAGTGCAGTCCTATACGTCCATGGATCATGATGTATGTTTAATCATCCCCAGCATTACTTAGATACTTTCAGTCTTCAAGACCTTTAAAAATTCCAAATTATTTTCAGTACAAAATATTTATGAGTATTCATGAGAGATGTATATTATTAGTACATGTATAAAAAAATGTTGGTCAAAAATAAAGTTTGTCGTAAAAATGTTGGTTGAAAAAAATGTTGGTCGGAAAAAAATGTTAGTTCAAAAAAAGTGAGAAGGGGGAAGGGAGAAGAGAGCATGACTGGGGAAGAGGAGGGGAAGAGGAGGGGAAGGATGAAGAAGGGGGAGGGTAGTCGAAAAAGAAGTTGGTCGAAAAAAAAGCAATGCTGTTTAGCCATATTTAAAATTAAACCACTGTAAGAACTTAGCCTCAGTGAAGTCCATACAGCTGTCCAGCATTAAAACTGCCTATATAGAGGTGTGTTTTGATCTTAATTTGGACCCAGATACTAAATTTCTCTGATATATTCTCAACAAACAACATATAGACATTTCCACTAAGGATATGATTATATATCAAGTCTCAGTGGCAACGAAAAATATGTTTGATAGCATAAGATATAGAGAAAGAGGCAAAAGTTTTACCCTGGTAAGGTCTGAGGTTAGTTTAGGCAGTACTTAAGATACCAAAGATCAGTAACAGCATGATTATGGCTTATTGAAAATTGAAATTAACATCCATTGTGGAGATTCAGTGAGTCAGTATTGAAGCATATTGTATTATTATTTTTTTGCATAAAATGGTATGATTAAGGTTAAATATTTTCAGTGAAACGTTAGGCTACTTCTATACTGAATACTAGAAGATTGGCAACTCATAAAGAAGAACTGTTTAACTTTAATGTAACAATGTTAGCCTAATTGTTTGAATATTTGGCCTTAATTGAAATAAAAATAGTAACACTCCATGCTGAATAACACCATATTTAACAGCAGGTATAAATATATCTAGTGGCATGTTTAAATGATCAATGGTTGAAATTTTCAAAAGAGGGATTTAGGGAGATGGAGAGAGATTATTGCTTATGTAAGGTATAAGTTGGATGTTAGTTATCTACCTTTGTCTCCTGAATAAGGAGATTTTTTTAGAAGGGATCTATCTTTTTCCACAAGTTTGATCTGTTATTTTGATGATTTTCTTTATGTTTCTTAAGGATGATCGCGGGTATGTCTCAGTTGCCAAAAACGGCAGGGATTTTACGACATTGACCATGTTGATATTTTTTTATTTTTTTTTATCATTTCTTTGAATAGTGATGTTCAGTAGTTAAAAAGAAACACTTCTGACTTTTGAACAGATTAGTATATGTTTTTTTTCTTGTTTGTTATTGTTTTACAACACCGTAAGCCACCTTGTTTACTTGAAATTCAAAGCTAGTCCAGCTCTCACTCACTGCACTGTCAAGTTCGGGGGCCTCCAGCTCCTAAAGTAATCTGGGGACCACCCGTTTTCTTGTTATTTTCAGAAAGTATATCCCTTAAACTATGATATAATAAAAAATTAGCCAACTCTAATTACAATGTATGGTTTAAAATGGATAAAACGTTTCAAAAACGCCCTTTTCTCCATAGACGGCCATATTAAATTAATTAAATAACTTTTTATTTTCAAACGGAAATAGCAAAAAATCTAGTCTGGGGACCCCCCTTAAAAAAATTATATTTGAAATCAGCATGATTTGGAGTACAAAGTGTGAAAAAATCAGGCTGATCTATTTACTTTGGGAAATACCCGCGGTCATCCTTAAAACCAGCCACCCTAGTCAGGGTAGGGGGTATTGGTGTGTCCATACCACCCATAACAATAGTCCAAACACTTCAAATCCAATGAAAAATGCCATATTTGGGGCAAAACATGGTACATTTCTATGTAAAAGTATAGGGCTGTGTTGACGTCTGTGTCTGAGGTTGCACTTGTAAACATGCAGTGTGCGCAAAACAACCCCATGTGCGCCACATCTGTTTATGGTTTCAAGCGCGCTGACTGGCTATCGGTTATGTAAGGTAGGTGGACCTTGATGCTCGTGGAGAGGTTAATTACAGACCTATCAACTCTCAACTACTGATTACTTCTATCACATGTTAACAAGGGTGCTCTGGCCATCTCATTAACACCTTTGTTACAGGAAGAAAGAGTTGTTCTTTCTCAATTTCTACTTATTTTGATGTTGATTATTATGTAGGCCTACATCTATGGCGTTTTTCACCGTATTTCTACCTATTCGCTCAGTCAACGTAATTTTAACCTCAACTGTCATTGTTCAAATTTGTCAAACTTTAGTAGGTCTATCAGTAGGCCTTAGGTTTTCCTCATACTTTCCTTATTTAAAGACAAGTGTTTATAAAATTACATATTTTGGAGTAGGAAATCATGCCCTTACTTAATTTCAACATCTTGGCAATGTATTTTGAATAGAGAAATAGAGTAAATCCCCATGATGTGTATGCGAGTGCATAGAAATGCAGGTGGCAGGTGGTATTTTCATATTTATACCCAGAGCGCTGACGTTTCTAAATAGAGCAGGCAAAATTGGAACCTATAGGGTTTCCTAGTACGAACGCCAAAGGCGTTCATACAGCCTTTAGCAGGGGAAACCTTAAAAATTTATTTCATTTGCATTCAATGATGTGACAATGACATCTTCATGAGATACAATCAAAAAATATACGTAATGAAATATATTATTTAACATCATGTTTAAACAACAATTCACACATTAGATAGTCTAATCATGATCAATCTCCGACTGGACAAGTCTTCCCAAATATGCTAATATGTATGTCCAGTATGAAAAGCTGATACATATTGTCCCACAAATATAACAAACAAAGGTCACATTTCCTTACCTAAGGAGAAATAGCCTGTCATAGGCCAGATCTAATCGTCGGTTCCCAGCTTTCTTTATCTTGACAATTTGGGCAAGGATATAGGTGTAATCGCGACTGCGCTCAGTCATTATGTCTCTCAGTCTCAGCATTGTCGTCCCTGGCCCCGTCATGTATGCCCGTGCCTCGCTAAAATTACCAGCACACACCAGCTTCCGTACCTTGGAGGCCATGGTGATTAACTACAAAGAGATGGGATGATATATACAAATAAGTAGCTATTATTCAGGCAGGGCTGATTTATTGTACCAACTACTGCATATATATTCAAATTATCACATTTATGTTCTGTTCATCTTATTACACTACACAATATGAGTATCATAGAAGAATCACTTGTAATCAGTTTACTTGACATTAATCTTGTTTACATATGAACGTTATTTTGAATTTTAGGGTCAATATTTCTCATCAGAATATGATGTAAGGATAATTTCTAGACAATTTAGATACAATATTACTTATTATTATTGGTTATGCAATTATGAGGTAAATTGCCTTTTGGTGTGCAACGTGACCTCTCAGCAAAAAGGACACAGTGTTATATTTCATTTTTTTTTATTCAGTGTTATATCTAAGCCCGAAAATGGCTTCATCTGGTACTTGCTTCCTCCAGATGATAGAAACTATCCTTACATCCCACACTCAAACAAGGGTTAGATTCAATTCAAGACACCTGTCTCAATTTAAAAATATGCCATCAAATATGAATGATATTATATCCGGACGTAACCATGGACACCAATATTGGCGTCCATGTTACGATCAACTGTATCTCAAAAAAGTTAAAATTTCTGAACTTAGAGCTAAACTTAACCCAAATACCCAGTCGCCAGTGTATCAAATCGACAGACTTCAAATAAGATTAAAAAATACTTTGAGGCACTCTTTTACTTGACTTATAGACCCATAACATACTTGGCTAAGCAGGGATTCAGACTAACGCTTGCCCGAGGTGGTTTAGCCTTCAGAACAATATTTCACCATTTACTTGTGTGATTGAAATCACCACTAACTACTGTCATTCGGGGGTAATTTGCGGGCGGGTAATTTCTGTATGGGTGGGTAGATCTCAGCATTTACCCGCCAAGTTGGCGGGTGAAGAAAAAAAGTTAATTTCACACACTCAATGGGCGCACTAATTTCATCTATGCAGGTACAACTATTTGCTTCATTAAATCAGAATTAGTCAATTCAGTTGATTTTCATCAATAATCACCTTTATATTTTATACCTTCACAGCCATAATTTGTATGGCAACCATTGACTTAACTTAATATATTAATGGTAATGATGCATAACTAATATCATAATCTCTATCAATAATCTTAAGTTCATATTAATATTTATGGACCATGTTCTTCCATATCACTTATCTTAACGAATACAAATATAGCCATAATTATACCATATAAATTAGTCTAAAAATGAATATCAAGCTGTCTACATACATTGCAATCCTAAAAGGGACCCTGCTACTAATACTAATAGTACTTAAAACATTGGAGAGAGAACCAAATAGGTTTGATTCTCGGCTGGCTATTTATAGCCCACATCTGGCACTCATCATGGTCATTGCGTCCCCTCGCGCTGGACCCGGTACAAACAACCAGCTCATTCCTTAGTGTTCCTGTATGATACCTTGGAAAAGTTGACATAAAAAGCGTTTAAAAGCTGAAAAAAATCCTCAAGCCAAGGATAGAGGAATACTTGCTGCCCACCAGAAAAAGGCCAAATTACACAATTTGTTTGAATAAACAATTCATGTAGGTACACAATGACCAAAGCTGGACAATTCCAAGTTGTTGCACTAGTTGAGTGTGATCGAATCCCTGCATATTTAAAGCAGGGTGTCTTATGAAAAAGAAGAAATCTGGTTAAATGATGCTATACATTGGAGCAGATGTAGTAATGTTGAGGGTTTTTCCCCATAGTCAGCTGATATATTTTTCATATTGAGCTAAGCATGAGGGATTTATCCTTGCATTGTATACATATATGGACTTCAGATACATCTCATCCTCCAGAATTAGTCTTGGGAAACAGTAAAACTTAATATCAAACATGTAATACCTGGTATTATATTGGGAATCACCACTGTAGTCCCCTGTAGCTCCCTATGCACACCCCTTATTAGGCCTAATCAGTGTTCCTGTTTAAGTTACTCCTCCAAAATGTGTCAAAAAAGGGCTCAAAGTGACTGAAATTAAGCTATGTTATAGGGGTAATACCATGTAATCGATTGTGTGTCAACTTATGTGATCATCCTGGTAAAATTATGAATTATTGGGAAAAAAAGCACCTCGGGTACACCTCACTCCATAGACTTCAATGTTAAAAGCAACAGGGTACAGTGACTCTTGTACCGGGGCGCGTGTGACCCCCTGCCTGCCGTTTATGGCATGGCTATAAATGGTGACGGTGGAACGGGACTATTGGTTGCATCTTGAAATAGCAGCTCCTAGTTTCCTGTTATATAAGGGTAGTTAATAGCAAATGACCAAAGAGTCACGACCCATGCTGTAGAGTGAATTTTCTCCCATCATTCATGGATTTCTGGGGGAGGAATAAATCGGAAACACAAACATTTTTTGTTTTGGCCCTATCTGCGCGAAAACGAGCATGCATGCATTCCAGGAAGTGCTGGGAACTGACTCCGATTTCTCCTGGCCCCGCTCCTGGCTCTTTCATTCTACCTCTAGGCCTATCTCTTCCACCCCTTGCGCGGAAGTTACGTAACACTGACCTAAATCTGACCAGTGGTGCGTGAATCATGCACTGCTACAACCATCGCCACCTCTTGTCCCAAATATGCCAGGTCATTCTCGCGCGAAACTATACCTACACCTCTTTCCTGTAATTACCCGTAATTACCGTGTTAAACTTGAATTAAAATGCCTCATACATAGTTGCCTACCTTTATTGCATACCCAGCTATACCTAGATAACCGTGTCTATCTCTATTTTAGATTAACATGGGGACTTTTACTCATTATGCCAATTTATGGTAAGGCGAGTACTCGGGGGGTACTCGGTGCCCGCGGTTTTGCCGTTCTCAGAATGTATAACTCCTATGGCTATGACCTAATACATTTTATCGCGAACATGTCTGGCAATTGTACAACACTTAACGTTTAGAAACATTATCCTCCTAAAAGCTAATGGTATACAAAAGCAGAAACGCCATTTAAATAAGAGTGTATAGCTATGCTATGAGTCGGACTCCGTCCCGTAGCCTACACCATGGCATGGACCATGGGCATGGCGTGAACACATGGTCTGACCAAAACATTGCGCTTCGAGTTAGGAAATCGCCGTTAGAAGTTTCAGTTTACACGGTGACAACTGGTTGACAGTGGCACTATCTACTTCATCCATACTCGAGACACTTTATCATATATAGAATTAAAGGCAGTAAAAACTTACAGAGTTTTAGTAGTTTTCTGAGGAGAGATGAGTTGACCCCGCCGTTTGTTGTGCTGCTACCACTTTGCTAGATGGAAATGGGGCCTCAGGCCCTCAGACGGGCGGCAAGCCGCGCTACTTTGTGCTCCGGTGTGCGGTAGTGAAGGGGCCTGCGTACCGCCGCGCACAACGATTTAGTTCCGTCATATAGAACAGTCAGCCGAGTATATATACTCGCTTTACAACATTAAAACTCAATTCTCCCAAAACCCATTACATTTTAAATTCCAAGTTACTCTACAAAGCTAAAGGAATACTAGTAATACGCACTACAGTACGTTTGACTTCGAAAGAGCCGTTGCAACGGGTCCCTATAACAACTTTTACCATTTTCGCTACTTCCTGGCTAGCTAGGCCTCATGTTTACATCATTTTCAACTGCAAGTCCAAAACTAGTTTGACTGAATCGTATGGAATTTCTCACTGACAACCATTAATTCCTGAAGAGGTAAGTGACTTATACTCACATTATTCTGTTTGAATGAAATAACTCGGGGAAATTACTTTAGATATGTCATAATCTTGCTAATAATGCAAGGCTATTATGCCTCCCAACTCGGGAGAAGTTCTAGTTCATAGTACATGTAGTTGGAAATGACACTGTGACTGTGTCAGAGGGGGCCGATTGGTCTGCGGGGGGAGGTGGGGGTTGGGGGATTGTGTGGGGGTGGGAATGCGGGAGTGGGAGGGGGCGGGGGGGGGGGGGGGGACGGGGCGGCGGGGGGGGGGGCGGAAGCATTGTTAACGACACCTTTATAAATGAAAGAATAATTTTAGATGCCTGAAAAGGCTGTTTAACATGGATTTTATTATTGAATTTGAATGTAATACACAGGGACACTTAGAAAATATATTACTTCTGCCGAAGAAACATGGTTCCTACACATGCACACATGTTTATTATTATGAAAAATACAATATTATGTAACCACTAATTTAAACTGATCCACAGATCAAAAATATCATTTTGGAATATTTGTGTCGCATGTTACGACATGTATTAGTCTACAAAATAATGAAATAGCCTAAGAGAAAACATCAATATTATATTGCATTTAGTATTGGGGGGAGGGAAGATGTATGTGTAGGTAGGTGTATTAGCCTATCACATTTATAAACTCTTTTATTTCCTAAAATAAAATTCCTTGAATTGATGTTGGAATGTTTTATGTCACGTTACAACATGTAAATCAAGTCCCATATTTAGAATAAAATAATTTTTTTTCACAATTTCGCCTATTTTGATAATTGTTTAGATTGTTATCTAGACCCCAACATGTGAGGAAAGTCATTTTTGCATAGGAAATAGATATAAATATATCGATTTATGTTGTCTGAGAAATAGCATAGACCAATATCATTTCTATTCTATATTTTAATACTTTAATGGGTTATGAGATAAAATGGTAATTAATGATATGTTTATTTTACCAATGGTACGAACTACAATATGTAATTTCATCCATAAAGATGCTAAAGAATGAGCCTAACCCAGTTGTTGAAATAATAAATTGTCATCTCTTCATTTAATAGAATTCTTAGGATCGGGTAAAAAAGGAAAAACCAATATGGCTGTTGTTTGTATAATTTTATATGTAGCCAGGGGCGCATTAGGGGAATATAAGCTTGTGTGGCTTGTGTGGTTTGTCACCTTGTGTGGCCTGTGTGGTTTCGCACCTTGTGGGGCTTGTGTGACTTGTGTGGCCATGATTGTCCATCATGTTTAGAACATGATCTAGATGTAAATTCAGGGCTTTTCATGTAGTTCCTTGGATACATACAAAAATACCTCATATAAATAAGGTAGGAGAGTGGTCATAATAATTCACAATTAATCAATTAATTTGGGGAGTTCTGTTGTAAGCAGCAACAGGAACACATCTCTATTATATTGGCTTAGGCCCCACTCTTCATGGGAATATCCAGGACTACTGTAGGAATCAGCCCTCATTGTTCATATTTTATTATTTGACTTTGAGAAATACACTTCTCCATACTTCTACAAAATCGTTGGACTTTTGTGAGTGCTTTGACTTTACCACCTTCTTTATTAATAATGCCTCGACATAGGCACTGCCATATTAATAATTCTACACGGACATTATTAGGTAATCATATTTAATAATATATCATTTAACCCTTGCCATCAGCATGGAAGATCCAGAGTTAAGCAGCCCTCCTGTTTTTCTTTATCACAGTGCTAAGCCTCTGAGGGCATGAAGGAGATGCAAGTGGCGAAGGGGGATGTGGGAGTTGGGTGGGGGGAGTGGAGGGGGGGGGGTAAAGAGAGTGGTGGTGGGGGGGGGGGGGTAAGTGGTGCGGAAGATAGTGAAGGGTTGTGGCATTGAGGGCGTGCCAGAGTGGAGAAGGGAGATACAAAGGCAAGAGTTGTCTGTCTGTTGTCAAGAGTGGGGGCAGGAGGGGGGCAGGAGTGAGAGTGCGGAAGTGTGGGAGTGGGTACATCTCTCAGCAATTTCTGTACATATACTTTACACAGTGATAACATAATAATGTATGACGGTGTATATGTGTCCTCTAAAAGTAAAATAAGGTAATAAACCTATTTGAAAGGGCTGAAGTAGCCCAAAATGTTCGACCCATTAGATATTGCCATACTGATTCTATATGATTAAGCTGAAAATGTTTCAAGAGAGTTCATGACTACTGTACTGATAATAAGTACTATAGTATACATACTGATAATATGCTGATGATAAGTCTGATCTGAATAAGAAGACCCAAATTTAATTTAAAATATTGTGTATAGGTCAGGCTTCCTGCAGTCATTAATCAGAACTCTATCTTTTCCATTTTTTGGTATTCTTCATCTGGAATTCATCCATTCCCATGTAAAGTTCAATAGCTATTTGTAATTTCTCTATTGATGTGTCCCTGTACTCTCTGCCTAAGGCATCGAAGGTTATTATTTAAAGTGTAAATTTATTGTCTGTCTCAGTCAAAATAGCTTTCCTTCCAGCTTTTCTTATTCTTTCATTTCAACAAGTAAAATATTCTTTGTAACAAGTAGGCCCAAATTATTTATCGTAGCTCTTGTTAACATAACTGGTGGGGGCGGCGGGGGGGCTGGTCCTCAACCCCATAAATGTTTGCTGAGGGTCCTCAACACCACTTTAAATGTTGGAACTGCTATAAAGTCAGCACTAATACTTCAATCTGAACATTTCTTGTGTCATTAGTTTATTTTTGTACATGGCACACCGGCTAAACAAGAAATAAGTTAACAATAATATAATGATCGACTCTGGGCGAAAAACCCCTGTGCTGTTAACTTACTTCATTGACATACCCCGGTACCTCTAAAGGCAAAACAAAATGTATGTCAACTTTTGATTCTCAGTTTAGCTTGAAGAAAAAAAGTTGCATGTGGGGTATGCTTAGTGTTTCCTTTCCAATGACCTTTATGCGGCAATAATGAGGCAAAGAACCAAAGATAAGGAATTTTCTTTTTGAACAATATGAAGCTTTGTCAATGGGCATTATCCTCCATGCCAAAAATATTAAGTGAATGATTCTCATTTCGTAATGTTACCGTTCCATCACAGTTAACATTGCCACTACAAAAAATAATTTTTTATGAGGACAATATAATAAAATGTAAATAATATCAATTTTGTTCTTCCCCAATCTTGGTCCATATATTTGTATCACCGAATGTTCTATCATTTAAGAGGTGATTAAGTCTACTTTATGATTCAATGGTGGAAAAAGATTATGCACATGGAGTTCCATATACAAATGCTTGTTTGTCCCCACCGATTAAATCTTATAAATACAAGTTACTCCCTATGTGAGTTACTTTTATATTTGTACAGATGCTTCTGAATGGGCATACTTTCTCAGTGCATGGTCCTGGGTATGACCACAAAGTGTCTTTCTTTCTTTTTTCTGTCTCTCTCTCTCCCTACTTCTCTATCGCTATTTCCTCGATATGATCATAAACTGCCACCCGCTCAATTCTCCTGCCCTTGATATAACCATATAAAATGTGTTGATAATGGCAATATAATAGCCAATCTCACTCCCTCACATACTCTTTGTCAGTGCAAGTGCTTGTAACTTAATTGTCTACAAATGCAAATTAGAACAGGATTTTCATTACTGTTTTAATTTCAGTTATGTCACACCCTTCAAATTACCTGCGCCATCCTCCTGATGAGCTACCTTCTGATTTTACATCTGAGGCAATTGGTGAATATTCCTTCCTTCTATGATATATGCAAATCTTATTTGAACTCCATATTATTGTCACTGCCAGGTAACAAAAACAATGACTAATATGCTACTAGATTCCAGACCCCCACCTCTATAATGGATAGTATGTAGTTTTGATTCACTTCCTCTCTTCCTCTCCTTCCTCTCCCTCTCTTATTCTTTTTCACATTTTTATTTTTTCACTCCTACCTTTATTATTTTCCACCCGGATGACATTGTATTATCCAAGTAAAGCCCAGCTGCTGTAAGTGGGTTGAAGCATGTGCAATGTCCCAAATGGAATATAATTGAAATAGCTTCAAAATCACTTCCTTGAAACAATTATTGAAACCCCGATAACCTCAGCTCTGCCTCAATCTAGAAATAATTAGTGCAGATACTTTGAAGCTAACTTTTGAAATTAATACATTTCACAGAAACACATCACACTGTTCACCCTGGGGATCTGGACGCAGCTCTCAGACGCTGGATGGATTCTTGGCAGGAGGAGGAAAGAACAAATGACCTTATCACATCCAGGCTGAAGCAAAACTGCCTAACACATGGCCTTGTATTCTGCAGCAAAACACCTGAAGATGGGAACTTCTTATTTCATGTAATTGCAGACCAGTTGAAATGGCTCTCCTTACCACGTTTTACAGCTGCTGAATTGTGGCAAAAGATTGTAACCCAGCTGCGCCACGAGACCATCTTGAATGTAAGTTCCAAGTGCCTTTACTTTAATTAAATGCTTGATTCTACTACAACATAGATAAAGGCTCCACTCCTAATTTGGATATATATTCTACTTGTACTGACCTCCATGCCTTTGAATGCAGCTCTCTATTATTTTAGCTGGTAAAAGACAAATATCCAACTTGTGGTATCCTTAGGCCACCACACTATGGTGGCCCCTAGGCCCCACTCTGTACTAAGACATATATCCAACATATGGTGTCCTTAGGCCACCACACCATGGTGGCCCCTAGGCCCCACTCTGTACTTAGACATGTATCCAACATGTGGTGTCCTTAGGCCTCCACGCCATGGTGGCCCTAGGCCCCACTCTGTACTAAGACATATATCCAACATATGGTGTCCTTAGGCCACCACACCATGGTGGCCCTAGGCCCCACTCTGTACTTAGACATGTATCCAACATGTGGTGTCCTTAGGCCTCCACGCCATGGTGGCCCTAGGCCCCACTTTGAACTTAGACATATATCCAATATAATGGTGTCCTAAGGCCACCATGCCACGGTGGCCCTAGGCCCCACTCTGTACTTAGACATGTACCCAACATTATCGCATACGGAAGGACTAAGAGTGAAAACTTGGCTGTTTTGGGTATATTTTATTTTGTAAAATATGAGTTGGTAAAAGTTTTATTTGAATTTGTAAAATTGAAATGATGATGAAGAAGATAAAATGATAAATAAATTTGGTGTTAAAATATATATAACCCCTATTGGGCGAGATGATAATTGAGATAGGAAGAGATGATGATTGGATGGGTGGGTGGGCGATTTCATTGAAAGTTATGAGGTGAGTGAGGTAAGGGAGCAGGCGAGGTATGTTTATATATGGTAGAGTGGGCAGGTAAGTTGAATGATTGTTAGTATGTGGAGTATATGGTGTGTGTGTCCCCCTTGCGACAATGAAGCGGCCTAACACCTTTAGTGTGATGCCAGCCACAATTGGTGTCCTAAGGCCACAACACCATGGTGGCCCCTAGGCCCCACTCTGTACTTAGACATGTATCCAACATGTGGTGTCCTTAGGCCTCCACGCCATGGTGGCCCTAGGCCCCACTCTGTACTAAGACATATATCCAACATATGGTGTCCTTAGGCCACCACACCATGGTGGCCCTAGGCCCCACTCTGTACTTAGACATGTATCCAACATGTGGTGTCCTTAGGCCTCCACGCCATGGTGGCCCTAGGCCCCACTTTGAACTTAGACATATATCCAATATAATGGTGTCCTAAGGCCACCATGCCACGGTGGCCCTAGGCCCCACTCTGTACTTAGACATGTACCCAACATTATCGCATACGGAAGGACTAAGAGTGAAAACTTGGCTGTTTTGGGTATATTTTATTTTGTAAAATATGAGTTGGTAAAAGTTTTATTTGAATTTGTAAAATTGAAATGATGATGAAGAAGATAAAATGATAAATAAATTTGGTGTTAAAATATATATAACCCCTATTGGGCGAGATGATAATTGAGATAGGAAGAGATGATGATTGGATGGGTGGGTGGGCGATTTCATTGAAAGTTATGAGGTGAGTGAGGTAAGGGAGCAGGCGAGGTATGTTTATATATGGTAGAGTGGGCAGGTAAGTTGAATGATTGTTAGTATGTGGAGTATATGGTGTGTGTGTCCCCCTTGCGACAATGAAGCGGCCTAACACCTTTAGTGTGATGCCAGCCACAATTGGTGTCCTAAGGCCACAACACCATGGTGGCCCTAGGCCCCACTCTCTATATTAACATATCCAACATAATGGTGTCCTAAGGCCACCACACCATGGTGGCCTCAGGCCCCACTCTGTACTTAGACATATATACAACATTTGGGGTCCTTAGGCCACCACACCATGGTGGCCCTATATATGCCCCACTCTGTACTTAGACATAATATATACAATGTGTGGTGTCCTTAGGCCACCATACCATGGTGGCCCTAGGCCCCACTGTGTACTTAAACATATATCCAACATGTGGTGTCCTTAGGCCACCACACCATGGTGGCCCTAGGCCCCACTCTGTACTTAGACATAATATATACAATGTGTGGTGTCCTTAGGCCACCATACCATGGTGGCCCTAGGCCCCACTGTGTACTTAAACATATATCCAACATGTGGTGTCCTTAGGCCACCACACCATGGTGGCCCTAGGCCCCACTCTGTACTTAGACATATATCCAACATTTGGTGTCCTTAGGCCACCACACCATGGTGGCCCCAGGCCCCACTCTGTACTTAGACATATATACAATGTGTGGTGTCCTTAGGCCACCACACCATGGTGGCCCTAGGCCCCACTCTGTACTTAGACATATATACAATGTGTGGTGTCCTTAGGCCACCACACCATGGTGGCCCTAGCCCCCACTCTGTACTTAGACATATATCCAACATATGGTGTCCTTAGGCCACCACACCATGGTGGCCTCAGGCCCCACTCTGTACTTAGACATATATACAACATTTGGTGTCCTTAGGCCACCACACCATGGTGGCCCTATATATGCCCCACTCTGTACTTAGACATAATATATACAATGTGTGGTGTCCTTAGGCCACCATACCATGGTGGCCCTAGGCCCCACTGTGTACTTAAACATATATCCAACATGTGGTGTCCTTAGGCCACCACACCATGGTGGCCCTAGGCCCCACTGTGTACTTAAACATATATCCAACATATGGTGTCCTTAGGCCACCACACCATGGTGGCCCTAGCCCCCACTCTGTACTTAGACATATATCCAACATATGGTGTCCTTAGGCCACCACACCATGGTGGCCCTAGGCCCCACTCTATACTTAAACATATATCCAACATTTGGTGTCCTTAGGCCACCACACCATGGTGGCCCCACTCTGTACTTAGACATATATACAACATAAGGTGTCCTTAGGCCACCACGCCATGGTGGCCCCAGGCCCCACTCAGTACTTACACATATATACAATGTGTGGTGTCCTTAGGCCACCACACCATGGTGGCCCTAGGCCCCACTCTCTACTTAGACATATATACAACATGTGGTGTCCTTAGGCCACCACACTATGGTGGCCCTAGGCCCCACTCTGTACTTGGGTGCGATCGTCAGAAAATGTACAATTGACCTTCACCAATCCTCTCAAATTATCTAAATTACAGACGAAAATAAAGTTCAAAATTCAGTTCATCATAACCAAACAGATTACTGGAATCAATGCAACGCAAAATATACTCAAATTTACCTACTTTTGACTTAATTTCAGCCTAATTTAGCAGAACTTAATGAATGTATACAGCTGCCAATTGTAGATTTTCTGAAAATTTGACCCACTTAGACATATATATAATACAACATGTGGTGTCCTTAGGCCACCACGCCATGGTGGCCCCAGGCCCCACTCTGTACTTAAACATATATCCAACATTTGGTGTCCTTAGGCCACCATGATGGGTGGCCCCAGGCCCCACTCTGTACTTAGACATATACAACATTTGGTGTCCTTAGGCCACCACAAGATGGTGGCCCCAGGCCCCACTCAGTACTTAGACATATATACAACATTTGGTGTCCTTAGGCCACCACACATTGTATATATATGTCTAAGTACAGAGTGGGGCCTAGGGCCACCATGGTGTGGTGGCCTAAGGACACCACATGTTGGATACATGTCTAAGTACAGAGTAGGGCCTAGGGCCACCATGGTGTGGTGGCCTAAGGACACCACACATTGTATATATGTCTAAGTACAGAGTGGGGCCTAGGGCCACCATCTTGTGGTGGCCTAAGGACACCACATGTTGTATATATGTCTAAGTACAGAGTGGGGCCTGTGGCCACCATGGTGTGTTGGCCTAAGGACACCATTATGTTGGATATATGTCTAAGTAGAGAGTGGGGCCTAGGTGGTGGCCTTAGGACACCAAATGTTGGATACATGTCTAAGTACAGAGTGGGGCCTAGGGCCACCATGGCATGGTGGCCTTAGGACACCATATGTTTAATACATGTCTAAGTATAGAGTGGGGCCTGGGGCCACCATGATGTGGTGGCCTAAGGACACCAAATGTTGTATGTTTAAGTACAGAGTGGGGCCTAGGGCCACCATGTTGTGGTGGCCTAAGGACACCACATATTGTATATATGTCTATGTACAGAGTGGGGCCTGTGGCCACCATGGTGTGGTGGCCTAAGGACACCATTATGTTGGATATATGTCTAAGTAGAGAGTGGGGCCTAGGGCCACCATGGTGTGGTGGCCTAAGGACATCACACATTGTATATATTATGTCTAAGTACAGAGTGGGGCCTAGGGCCACCACACCGTGGTGGCCTTAGGACACCAAATGTTGAATACATGTCTAAGTACAGAGTGGGGCCTGGGGCCACCATGATGTGGTGGCCTAAGGACACCAAATGTTGTATGTTTAAGTACAGAGTGGGGCCTAGGGCCACCATGGTGTGGTGGCCTTAGGACACCAAATGTTGGATACATGTCTAAGTACAGAGTGGGGCCTAGGGCCACCATGGCATGGTGGCCTTAGGACACCATATGTTTAATACATGTCTAAGTATAGAGTGGGGCCTGGGGCCACCATGATGTGGTGGCCTAAGGACACCAAATGTTGTATGTTTAAGTACAGAGTGGGGCCTAGGGCCACCATGTTGTGGTGGCCTAAGGACACCACATGTTGTATATATGTCTATGTACAGAGAGGGGCCTGTGGCCACCATGGTGTGGTGGCCTAAGGACACCATTATGTTGGATATATGTCTAAGTAGAGAGTGGGGCCTAGGGCCACCATGGTGTGGTGGCCTAAGGACACCACACATTGTATATATTATGTCTAAGTACAGAGTGGGGCCTAGGGCAACCATGGTCTGGTGGCCTAAGGACCCCAAATGTTGTATATATGTCTAAGTACTGAGTGGGGCCTAGGGCCACCATGGTCTGGTGGCCTAAGGGTACAGAGGGTACAAGGGTACAGAGGGTACTTAATTTAATTGTCTCATTCATTGTCATTTCAAACAACAAATGTACAACTACTATGTGTTTTGTGGCATATTTTTTGATGTTTTCTATATTTCTCCATCACTCCGTTCACACATGCTAAGAAAATAAATTGTACATAATTTCTACGCTGAGTAAATTTATTTCTAAATCTTCTGAAAAAAAATGATAAATACTTTTATAGATATTGAAATCCCCAATTGTTAGAAATGATATGCTTCAATAATTAAGGTATACACTCAAGGTAGGCAAAAGTCAAATAGACCTTTCCTAACCAGTGGTTGAAATAAGGGTAAAATAGGTTGCCACACAGGGCAAGTTACTGACAAAATTAAGGTTGTCCTGAGAAATGCCACAATTTTGTTTAGAGTCTTCTAGTGGTCCATAAAGCGAACTGTGTGGCTCAAGAAAAGCCAGGTTTACAAGCTCATACACTCATTCACTTTTGCTAAGTTCCTACAATTTGGCCGATATGTTTCACCTTTCATTTTTACGCTTGATATTTTGTATATCGTTGATATGACTTTAATTTGCATGTATGACCCAATTGCACACATATGAGTGATTTTGTTTACAGTAAGATATTTTTCCCTTTACCTAAAAGCAACTTCTGCGAATCAAAAATCTGTATTTTGGGAATCACACAAGCCCAATGTTGTGTCTCGCTGGTACATGCATTACATTGGACATGATACCAGATGAAATGTTTTGATAATCAGTTAACTGAGAATCATTTTCTTAATAGGTGGACGTCAGAAAACCGCAATGAGCAACATAGAATGGGTGGAAAAGTTTATAGAGAATTAAACAGAGGTCCATTTAAGATATAAACACATTTGCATATTCAATCCTCCAAAATCCAAATGCAATATAATATTAATGATTAGTTTAGGGACATTTGAATCCTTGGAAGCTAATATATGTCGTAACGGCGACACACTTATTCCAAAATAATATTTTCCAATTCTAGATTAGTTCAAGTATATGATTACATGAATATTGCGTTTTTTAATAATAATGAACGTATGTGCATGTGTAGAAACCATTTTTGTCAACAGTAGTAATAGATTTTCTAAATGCGCCTGTACTTTATATTCAAATCCCATAATTATTATTTATTTTCTAGCCTGAAATAGCAGTTTTATCCCAATAGTGGCGAAGATTTTGGCATAAGAACTGTGAAAGTATGGTTCCCACAGCCTAATTTTGGCCAAGTAATTCAAATAAAATGGTTATAATCATGTGTGACTATTACTATCCTAAATACGGGTTGTAGATACCCTAGGCTGGAAAACCAAATGCTCCCCGATTGGGAGAATTACTCAGGTATTCCTCAGGCCTGTTCCTATGCTTGTGTCCCATACAGCTGGGGCGGTTTACTCTCACCCTTTGAAGTGGTGACTCCTGTACCCCACTCTATGTATGTTCCATAGGATCTAAACAAGGGCCATTTAGAGCGGTTAATTACAGTTTTTATGAGCTGCGTGGTCCAATAGTACATTGTACCAGAATCCACTATACTGTTAGAATCATGATCAATTATGTCCTAATTTAGTTGGGCATGCATAACCAGCTCACACACATACAGACAGGCTTATTGTTCTCTTCTTAAATACTACTGAATTATTTTCTTTCCAGATCCTACCAAGCTCAAAGACTAAGGGGTACATAACGGTGACTGTTCTGGGATTCTGCTGTTGAAGGTGAACAGTATACCTCACTACCTTCTGCAACTTCTGGCTACATCTCTTCTTTTAGAATTTTTTTTAGAATTATTGATGCTGCAGCTACAACTCTTTAACGATATGTTAACTTAATTCTAAGAATGGTATTTCTGCAAGAAAAAGTAAGAAAATCGCTTATTGAAATATTAGTTATTAAAAGGGGATGTTTACATATATATATTAATAATGCCCTACTAGGAAGCCCAAGTCCGACATTTGGCTTAAGGTACTTTCATACCACTACAATATCATCCCCATCTTCAATAATAAACCATTTCATTGGTAAGGAAATAAGTCTATCCAGTATGAATGACATTTTGAGAGAGAAAAATTGTAAAATATGAAATCAGAAATTTGTTTTCATTTACAGGATCTGCTTCTATATTGACTCAACAAGGAATCCGGTAATGATGCCATGCTTCACCATGATTTCTTCATCTACCAGCAGTATGGGGCATTCATTTTGAGGGGCCACCGACTCAATGATAGCAAGATATTGTAATTCACTAATAATTTTACTTCTTGATGATGTCATTATATGGTCAATTCCCACAAAAGGGTTACAGAAGAGGGCAAAACATGTTTTTGCTTTAGAATTTTAGCCATGTTATCAATCACATTATCCCAAAATTCATAACAACCTGGGAATGCTTATCTGTCAGACGTATGGACACAGTGCCACCAACCATACCCACTAATTATTGTTCTAAAACATCTAAATCCATGCGATTTTGATATTAGCTTTGTTCTCTTTCATATTACTTCATGATATATCAATATCAAGGCATGTTCATGTTAATACCCAAATATGATCCACTAATCTCTGAGAATAAACAAGGTATGAAGGTCTATGTGTTAGTATGATGAATTTGTAATGATCTATTAAGTAGGGTATGGTGAAGAGAACTATGTCAAGAATAGTCTTTAAATGATTGAATAAGTTGGAAAGATGACTTGATGTGTTTGTATTTTAGCTATCAAAAGTGTATGTCACTGTATAACAGTAATAATAGTGATAAACTGTGTTAACTGCATCTGGCTGACTGATTTTATTTTGTAATCACAGGTTTATCTGAAGTCATTCAATTAAATAACATTTTACTTTTATTGAGTTATTATTTGAAGAGATAGAATTTGATAAAAATATTAGGTTGAATTGGAAGAGTTATTGAGAAAATTAATATTCTTGAGTAAATTCCACCAAAGTATTGTGACATCATAGCACAAAGTCTAATTATCTTATTGCTTAACATAGAGAATAGTGCTTATATCTTATGTGACCGAGGTATATTATCAATATTTCAGATGTTTATTGCAAATAATTAATAGTTATTCAAGGTGTTTTGTTTGTAACATATTGTGTTCATCTTTGGTGGACAAAATGGTGTAATGACTTATATGGAAACACATTGTCATGTTGTCAGATCAAAGCCATTTCTTAATTTCATAATTGATCTAACTATTTCATACCTTATTTACGCATGCTCACTGGAATTTGCTTTCATATCAATGTTGACACTTTGGGGTCCACTTTGTTACGCATGTATATTTGGTCAAATAATAAATAAATAAATAACACAATAGGATTGTATAGGAATTTTTAAAATGCCAGGTAAAAAAATGTGTTGGTGTCCCACAAAACTAAACACAAAACATCTTTCATAATTCATATCCCTTAAATCATATGAAATTGATTATTAGCCCTGAGTAAATGGACAACAAAATAAAGAATACAATCAATCAATCAATCTGGTCCACAGTGACTTTTTAGTCTATATTATACCTTTTACCTGTGCATTTTATGTTTAACAACAAGTCTAGCTGTTGTTGCTAGAGTAACGGCAACCTGGGTTTACCTTATTCTGCTTATTGTGATCAATGTACTTATTCTTATAGTAATCACTGTGTTACTCTTACATTGACTTGTGTTATGTTTACCGAAACTTGCATGTTGACCTAGATACCTGTGGTTGAGGGAACCCTAGCTGGCTAGGGTGCCCGAGATCCTCGGACTAGGTAGGATTGTGTGAAGCTGATGCTAGCAAATTCTTATGGAATAAAACCCTTTGCGAACAGGTAAAGACGCCTTTGTTCCATTTGTTTTAAACATCGATACACGGTTAAGGGATACAAACTGACAAGATCACTACAGTTCTATGAATACTACTCTATGAATACTGTTTATATTTTTTTAGTTGTTAGAGCTTTGTTGTGTGCGTATTGTTACTATTTTTATTTAATGGACTCCCTGGATGATCTGCCCAGCAGAGGGATTGACCATGGCTGATACAGATTGTTAAATTTAAATGAAATCATTATATAAAGTTGTTTACAATGTGACTGGATATAAAATGAATACAAAAAATGAGTAAACTATATAATGTAACGATTGTCTTGTCTTCTCTTACTTCAATTCCGCCGACACTAAATCCTCTTTTCACGCACACAGCATAGTACAGTACAGTACAGTAATTACTGTGAAAAATCTTAATGAACTATCTTAACCCATTCAGGCCGCATATTGCCTTAAAGCATTCCCATGCCTGTGGCCACGTATTGCCTTAAAGCAACTCCCATGTGTAGGACGCGTAATGCGATAAAGCACTCCGTGGGAAAGGGCGCGTATTGCCAAAAAGCATCATAATAACAACGTTATTTAGTGGTGGCAACATAACAGGCCGTCCTTAAGTTACATGATGTTATTAGAATGTGCCTCATCCGGAGAAAAGTGGACGCGGTGGAGCATCGTCCTCATGTGATGTGTATATTTCCCACAGACGTCAGCAAATGAATGTTCTTTTCCCACGCCTGGTTGTCAAGCAAAACGCAACATTGGCAGCGCTGTCCTGAATGGGTTAAAGCTAATAATATTTCCGTTATCACTCCCACTGCTCATCCCCCCCCCCCTACCCTAGATTTCCACCGACACAGTATCTTCCCCGCTGACCCCACTAAATTTTGGCCCTGCTAAAAGTGGCCCAGAAAGTATTTCCATGCTATTATGAAGTCTTTGATATTGATTTAGACGCGATCAAAAAGGGGTGGTAAAAATTGGTAAATAAAAAGACATTTTCATTTTAAAATGGATACCTTGAACTTGATTAAAATACATACTAAATCAACCCTAAAAGTATCAGTCGAACTTAAAATTATAGATTCGACCTATGTTTCATTACTAAAGTTCCTACACACGGGCTTAAAATTATAGTCCCATCTTATACTATATTACATATATCAAAAAATTGTTTACCAACTTAAACTTAAACCCTAGAACTCAAACAACACCACTTTATTCAATTCCATATTTCATCATATTCTAACACATTTAAGACACATTATGTGTCGCAGTGCCTAACACATTTAAGACACATTATGTGTTGTGGTGCCTAACACATTTCCCATATAAAAGTAGCCTCCCGTCTTCAACCATCATTGTCCCTGAAGAAGCCCCCCCCTATAGGGCGAAATATTGGACCAAATAAAATGACTTATCGAAGATGACGACTTGAGTGATATTTTTCCCCACTGATTCATTTTAAAAAGATGATACATATCTATAGGCCTAATTTCAGAGTGGTATAATGTCAGCCAGGCCTATTTTATTGGTGCGTCATAACCTTTATCTATCTACTAACAATATCCACAAATATAACATTCTCCCAAGCTTAGTTATACTGAGTGAATTAGAACAAAATTTGAATGGGGTTTCTATGACTATTTGGAGCTGAGATGTGTTCTGTCAGGAAATATAATCCACCCAACCTCCCCCCAATCACTCACCCGCAATTGCTCACCCACTGATCACTCACCCTCGATCTCACCCCTGACCCCCAACCGATTTAAACCCCCCACTCTCCACAGATCTCAACCCCCGCCGATCTCAAGCCCCCCATGGATCTCATCCCCCCACCGATTTCGATTCCCCCCCCTGCCGATCTCAGCCCCCCGCCAATCTCAATTTACCCCCCACCAATCTCAACCCCCCCCCCCCGCCCCACCCCCTCAGATTTACCCCCCCTGCTGATCTCACCCATGCTCTCATCCCCCCCACTGATTCCCTCCGCCGATCTCCCCCGCTGCTGATCTCCCCCCTCCCCGCTGATCTCAGCCCCCATGCACTGATTCTCCCCGCCGATCTCTCACCCGCCAATCTCACCCACCCACTGGATTCCCCCCCCCCACACCAATCTCAGCCCCCCCCCCCACCAATCTCAGCCCCCCCCCCCGCCAATCTCAGCCCCCCCGCCAATCTCAGCCAGCGCCCCCACCGATCTCAGCCCCCCGCCGATCTCAGCGCCCCCCCGCCGATCTCAGCGCCCCCCCGCCGATCTCAGCCCCCCCGCCGATCTCAGCGCGCCCCCGCCGATCTCAGCCCCCCCGCCGATCTCATCCCCCCCCGCCGATCTCATTCCCCCCGCCGATCTCAGCCCCCCCCGCCGATCTCAGCGGCCCTGTAATGATAAGTACGTGTGAACCCCGCCCGCCGATCTCAGCCCCCCCCCCCCCCCCGCCGATCTCAGCGCCCCCCCCCCCCCCCCGCCCTCCGATCTCAGCCCCCCTCCGCCGATCTCAGCCCCCCCCTCCGCCGATCTCATCCCCTCCCCCCCCCCCACCTCCCCCGCCGATCACCCCACCGCCCCCGTTCTGTCTTACACACTAACACCTCAGTCTCAGAGGCCCAGATACACAACGTTTAGTTTCGTATTTTTGTTGATGACAAAAGATTGGATATTCTGTGGACTTAAATCAATATCTATAGCATTTTAAAGTTATCCACACCTTTTTTATTAATTTCTAAAGAACAAATAGGAATCATGCTACTATATACGTAGTGATGGATGCGCCTTGCTGCTAGCTCTGTTTAGTGATTTTTGTATTCATGCGCGCTGTTGGCGGTGGGGCCTGAGGCCCCATTTTCATCTAGCAAAGTGGTAGCAGCGTTTGTTGTCCTCGCTTGCTGCCGTCTGCCGTGAACAAGAAACTGCCCCCGCCACCTGCAGGCAAATACGTGAAATACTGCAGTGGTCCGTTTGTAAGCGGGGACCCGTTTAAAAGCCTCTCTCGAATACAGGCCGGGGGTGTAGGGGTCATAAAAGAAACACAATCTTTTAAAATCTAATATTTGATTAAAAGCTTATCTCAATTGCAAGCCGGGGATAAAGTGGGGTCGAAAGAAATACAATCCCAGGCTTATGAACGGACCACTACGGTAGGCCTACAGGCTGCCACCTACAGACTGTGCTGCGAATCAATGCTTCCCGCCAGGGAACTGGATAGTCAAAGGAAGGAAAGGCACTATTCCCATAGCTTCCCATGCAATGCTTGTGCGATGTACAGTGGCACCGCATTTATTTATAAAGAAATTAAGTAACGCTTGGCTTATACTCGTAATTAAATAGGCAAAGATTGCATGTAGCATACAGAACACTGCATACAGAACAGCTGTAGCTACATGACTGTGATTCCTATCCGCTTTGGGGTTCCTACAATAGCAGCCTGAGGCTAATCAAAATTAGTTAATTAATGTCTTATACATTCTCTTCCCATCAGTCCTCATGGGTGCATGCATCAGGGGTATGTATACAGCATTGATACCTCTTTCCCCTGCGCTCTTTTCTCACTCTCCTCTTTTGCATTCTCTCCCCTTCTCTCCCCCGCCCCCCCCCCCCCCTCTCTCCCTCTCTCCCCCTCTCTCCCTCTCTCTCCCCCTGTCTAGCTCGGTCTCTCCCTCTGTCTCCCCCTCTCTCCCCCTCTCTCTCTCCCCCTCTCTCTCTCCCCTCTCTCTCTCCCCCTCTCCCCCTCTCTCTCCCCTCTCTGTCTCCCCCCTCGCTGTCTCCCCCTCTCTCCCCCTCTCTCTCCCCCTCTCTCTCCCCCCCTCTCCCTCTCTCTCTCCTCCCCCTCTCTTCTCTCTTTCCCCCTCGCTCTCACTCACTCTTCTCTCTCTCAACCTCTCTCTCTCCCTTGAATCGTTCTCTCCCTCTTTCTCCGTCTCTCCGTCTCCACTTTCTCTCCCTATATCAGTCTAGCTCAGTCTCCCTACATCGCATTCTCTCGCTATCCTTTTCTCCCCTTTCTCTTTATCCCTTCCTCCCCCGGCTTCATCCACTTTAATTCTCTCCCACCTCTCTCCCCCTCTTCCCTGCTCCCCCCCCCCCCCCCCCCCCACCTTCTCTGACACATACACACATGTATAAGGAAGTTCTGGTGTATTGATACAAAACTGACAAACACGAGTGCTTACTACTCGTACGTAGCCTACCAAAGAGATTATATTTACGCTCTTTGCGTGTACACACACACACAGATAAGGCGGGAAACCTAATTACCCAGCAGACGACAGCGCAGTGTTTACCGTGTCACGGGAATGTTCCCCCCACTAAACACTTGTATCAATGTGAGTCCACCATCCCACATAAGTCACATAGTGGCAGGATAAACCTCCTGTGTTTTGTGTATCCAGGATTACAACCAAGGAATTTTCACTCTAAAGGTAGCTATATTTCTTTGCAATATTTCAATATTTAAATGAGATTTATTAGTGCAAAACATGTAAATAATGGGTAAATTGCTTGAGAATTGTTTTAAAAAATACGATCATAGTATTTCTGAAAGCCACCATATTTTGATTATGTATAAAGGCCTATATTTTTAATGGATTGGTGCTGACAAAATATTATTAGGTAGGGTGCCAACGTAATGCCAATGTAATGAATAATTGTTCTATTGGAACTGGAAAGATGGTCTCATAGGGTACGATTGGGAGCTTGACACATCACAAATACTATACTTTTCCCTAATCTTCCATGAGTGGGATGATACATTATCCCCACACATTGCCATCCTCGATAAATTAATTAACACACGGAGAGTTTTATTAGTTTTCCATTCAATATGTCTGAATAAGTTTAAAAAAATTAACTAGCTGAAACATGTTGTAATCTTCAATGCTTTCAGTTGACCCCCCACCCCCACCCTAGAGTTGTCATCCTCCCTGACCCTTGATATTTAGTCTAGTTTCTACAATATTACTACGATAGCTAGACCCTAAACAGCACTACACGAAAAAATATGATGTGTCATAGAAAAATTAGTTTGTTTTACTATAAGCTCTCATATATGTATGATGTTTTCAGCTTACATTCTATCTCTTACAACATAATTACCCTGATATACAACATAATTTACACTCATCAATTTAAGAGGGAATCGTATGTAATTAGGAAACAATATGTCCATAGTGAACATCTATCGAGAATTAATATTTTCCTGTAGAATAATCGCTGGTATTTTTAAAATACAGAACATATTGATATACAACTAATAACCATACACGGTTGTTTGTTGGGTTTTAGATGTGATTAGAGTAAAAACGTGTGATGAAAAATTGGTGACAGAAAGTGTTGAACAACATGAGTGAGAGACCAGTCATAAGTGGAAAAATAGATTTAGAGATAATGATGTGAACATTTAGGAAACATATTAAAAACTATTTCTATATTTTATGCTTGATTTGTGTTATGCTTAACAAAAATGTTTGCAATATTTCTGTGTGCATAATTACTAGTAAGTAGCTAAATATACTCCATAGGATGACCTGGTAAATGACCTTATAAATTTAGTACAGTTGTTTTGAACTTTGGTGCATATAGTCATGAATATGACTCGAAGCGCATATAGATACACCAGCTATCACTCCTACAAATAACACCACATATTGTAAACAGTGGTAGTGGTATTAAATAGAATACAGATATTTTGATATTGAATTAATGAAAATTTGTGTCAACTCCCTGATTGTACATTGTGTTGTGACATGGCCCTCATGTATGTAGTGGAGTGCTAATTTAACAAGCCACTTCACCCATTTAGCCGCAATTGACAATCATTCCGACCCATTTCTCACAAATTAGATTTGCCCCAGTCACAACATTGCCCTGTGACAACCAACGTCACCATTCAGACTGGGGTTGTAAAGTCATGACGCAATAATGGGACGCAGCCCACGAACCTCTGATGTCATCAAAAGTTGTGTCCCCGTAACAGGCGGTGACGCAAACGCTAAATAATTGTGCCCCATGACTGGGAGCGATCTTGGTGCAGAAAGGTTACATGGGCCGGGCTTTTAGAGTACCACAACTAAGCCACAGGATATGGGTAAGATTTTCAGAAAACGTACAATTGGCAGCTGAACGCACTTAGTAAATTTTGCTAAATTAGGCTGCAATTTGGTCAATAGCCTACTTGGTAAATTCGAGTATATTCGGCATTGTATTGATTCTAGCAATCTGTTTGGATTAGGTTGAACTGTGTTTTGGACTTTATTTCTGTCCTAAATTTGGGTTATTTCAGAGAATTGATGAAGGTCAATTGTACAATTCCTGACGATCTGACCCATATACATAACGGTATGAATACTTAGACATTAGTTATTAATATTAGAGGGATAGAGAGAGCTAGAGAGGGAGAGCTGGAAGAGATGGGGAACTAGAGAGGGATCGAGGGAGAGCCGGGGGGGGGGAGAGGGAGGAGGGAGGGAGAAATGGGGAGCTAGAGAGGGAGGGAGAGAGGAGAGAGATCAAGGAAGGGGGAGAGGGGGAGAGGAAGAGAGGGAGGGAGAGCCGGGAGAGAAAGGGAGGAGAGAGGGGAGAGAGGGAGAGGGTGAAGGGTAAGGGTGGGGGAGGTGAGAAACAAAGGGAGGGAGAGGGCAAGTATAAGACTCACTTCTGACACAACTTTAATGCAGAAGATTTCTGATACTTCAAAATACAGGTTTTTTTTCATTTACGATAGAACTGTATTTTCTAAGCAGGTACATTCTTGGTATAGCTTGGTATAATATTATGTTAACGTAACCTTGAGGCAGATCCTGGATAGTATAGATGTGCATAACACAGTATGGTATTAACATTATTAGCGATTATGGAAAAATGGTAATAATAAATTTAAATGGGTGATATAACATAAAAAGTTAAAGACAAAAACTCAAAATACAGTTTAACAGAAACAAACAGACTTTTAAAATCTACGTAATACCATATAATATTATTTACTGAGATTATACATGGTCTAGTATTTATCATTTTTCATCCGAATTAGCAGAATTTACAAAATGTTCAGAACAAGCAATAGGGGACTTGCATGTGTCACTGCGCATGTCTGATACAGTGCACCATGGGATGAATTTTTATGAAGTCTGACATACGAATATTTGGCAACATTTTTTTATAAAAATTGCAAGAATGTTTTCACGAATATCACAGCTTTTATAAATGTTCTATAAAAACCAAATGCATGATGGGAAAGATGAGGACTTGTTTTATGGAAACATATATGGGTCAGATTTTCAAAAAATGTACAATTCGCCTTCACTAATCCTCTCAAATAACCCTCATTTTAGACAAAAAATGAGGTTCAAAATGCAATTTAACATAACAGAACTGATACTTTAAATCAATGTCATACCAAATACACTCAGATATTCCAGGTATTCTTCATTTTTCAACCTAATTTAAGAGAACCTCCTAAATATGTAGAGGTGCCAATTGTACATTTTCTTAAAATCTGACCCATATAACACATGGGTATTGACATTAGAGCAGTGATAAATAGTCCATGCAAAACATGTCATGTTTTTAATAGATTTTACACTCTACCATTAGTCCCATAATGCCATGCGAATCAGGATTCAAAATGGCGGCTATGCAACTCCCCTATTGTGCATTGACCTAAACCATTATATATAACCAGCGTTACCACTCAGTGGGAGGAGTATATTATTACTATTGTGCCTAATGAACATTGCACCATTATAGGGGTTAATATTATTATAAGATCTCTCATAGTACCAAATGCAAAACCAGTATAATGTTCAATGACGTTCAATGATCAGTGTGTATATTTCGTAAGTTCTGAAGATTTAATGCTGAACAAATGATAAAACAACGTAGATTTGAGTATTATTTTGGTATTTTTTTCATTAAACTAAACTGTTCTTTACATCATGCTGAACTGTACATCATACATACATTTTAAATACCACTTTTGTCTTGAAGGCATTGAAGGCAGATTGTACAATTCCTAACGCCCTGACCCGTATATCATGTGTTGTACAGTGCCAAGATGGGTCAGATTTTCAGAAAATGTACAACTCAACTTCGCCAATTTTCTCAAATAACCCAAATTTCAGACGAAAATAAAGTTCAAAATACAATTCAACCTAACCAAAGCGATTGCTAGAATCAATGCAATGCCAAATATATTGGAATTAACCTAGCATTGACCAAATTACAGCCTAATTTAGCAGAATTTCCTAAATGTGTACTGCTGCCAATTGTACATTTTCTGAAAATCTGACCCAGATAGAGAATGACACTGACAGGGAAGAGAGAAGGCACAAGGAGAAGACAGAGAGAGAGAGCGTGCACGAGGGAGAAGAGCCATATAGGCCTAATATAATAATATTATAAGTCCTCCTTTCCCATCGTGCATGATGGACTTTAGATATCATTTATATGACCTATAGTATATTGGTGAAACTATTTTATCTTTGTTACGTGTGATCTTACAACAATCGATCAGGGACCCAATCGACCCTAGACCAAGGTGTAATAATTATCATTACAAGAATACAGTGACCATCACAAGAGGTGAACTTTATAATCAGTTTTATTATTATACTGACGACGGGCAACACACGTCCGAATGATATCGTAAATAAACCAACAGGAAAACAACTTTTTTTTATTTCTCGTCTTCAACTAGAGAAGAATCATGACAACCCGGAGCAGCTGATATAAAAACGATATTTCCACCTCTACTGTACAAGCCGTGGGACAAGAATTGCATTCTCATTCTCAATATTGGTACACAAGGAGAAGTGATTAATACTGTGCCTGATTTCTGGGTCAGATTTTCAGGAAATGTACAATTCGCCTTCACCAATCCACTCAAATAGCCCACATTTAAGGCACAAATCAGCTTCAAAATGCAGGTTAACATAACAGAACTGATGCTTTAAATCAATGCGATCCCAAATATACTCGGATATACTTGGTATTCATCATTTTTCATTCTTATTTGGCAGAATTCACTAAATGTGTAGAGCTGCCAATAATGTGCATTTTCTGAAAATTAGACCCATATAATTAAACTACTATGTAGTTAAAGCTGCATTCTCAGCTAATTTCCGTAAAAAAATGAAATTTTCTATTTAGTGATCTATTGATTCCAGACCCATCCAAAGGGGGTCAACCAGATAGAGTATTAGGGTCAGATCGTCAGAAATTGTACAATTGACCTTCATCAATTCTCTGAAATAACCCAAATTTAGGACAGAAATAAAGTTCAAAATACAGTTCAACCTCATCCAAACAGATTGCTAGAATCAATACAATGCCGAATATACTCGAATTTACCAAGTATTGACCGAATTGCAGCCTAATTTAGCAAAATTTACTAAGTGCGTACAGCTGCCAATTGTACGTTTTCTGACAATCTGACCCATTAAAGGATTTTGTGTTGTACTGCTTGGTGTCAAATCCCATTAACTCCCAAAATAATTATTCAAAGGACCCGTCGAAATCTTACTTTTTCCAGTCTGACTCTCTATCATCTTCTTAAACTCTGGGAATCCTTTTGGAATACAAAATGTAAGGATAACACTGGCTAGATAGGTATTATATGTGATGTGTTTCAGGAAAATAAGTCATAAGTCGCAAAAAATAGATTTTTAGATATCATTATATTTGAAAAGATGAGATCAAGCTGATTCCAATGATAGTAAAGAGTCTATTAATCTAATAAGTATTTCTAGATTTTAAGTTTGATATTTTGGTTTTTGAAAAAAAAAGTTTCCAATATTTCTGGAGGTCAGTAAACAGTAAAGTAACTAAATGTAGTCCGTATGAGGACCTTTAAAACTAATAGATATATTATATAGATTGTCCTGACATTTAATACACCAATTGATATAAGTCTAAGTGATGAACTCTCTCAAAATCAGATCATTCCATTAATGTGATCTTGTGAAAAAAACACTTTGAAAAATATCAATTTTGCGACTTATGACTAATTTTCCTAAAACACATCACATATAGAAGCTAGCAAATAGCAGTATTAATCCTATATGATCCAGATTGTCACTGTAAATCAGCAAAACACAAAATCATAAGAATATTCCTGAAAAAAACAACGAATTCATAAAAAACTCAGGAAATTAGAGGACATGATAGACCTTTCTTAAATTTCAAATATTCCCATAGCACATACTTAGGTACCAAACCCACAGTTAGGACGATGGAGACGCAATTGTTTTATGTTCATCTTTTTATGTACACCTTTAGTATGTGTGTTATTTTAGGTTAACTTAGTTAAGTCTATCGGAGCTAACGCTTCGGGACTTAACCGATAGTTAAAGAGATAAACCACAGTTCGACTGGGAAAAAAACTGAAAATAACATTTTATTTCAACTTTGCCTTGTGAAAGAACAAGGTTATGTGAATTCAAAAAGCCAAAAAAAACAATATGTCACCGGGTTAGTTTTCATTTCAGGGAGCCCTGAAATTTAGGGTTGTTCACTATAGAAGTCTATGAGAAAAGGGCAATTTTTTTCGTTTTTTCAGTATGAAAAGAAATTTAAAAATAACTTTTTCCTAAAAATCTCTGTAGCCATAGCTAACATATTGCTTTACCCTTTCAAGCAATAAAATATGGGGGTCACCGACTTTTTAAAAAAGTTATTCAACTGAATCTGATTCCCAATGAGTTAAAAACAGGAATATTGAAGATTTTCAATGCTAAATAATATTGTTTAAAATATGTTGATACCCTGTTCTTTCATGCATGAGGGTAAACCTGTATAGTGTCTATGTTTAGAAGACATTTCAACTGAAAAATGTCATTTGTCTCTCTGAAATCTTGGAAAAACTGAGAAAATATACATTTTCCCCACATACTTCAATACTAAACTTTGGAGGTCTCTAGAATGAGAAAAAAACATGTTGAGATTCATTTTTTTTTGCTTTTTGTTATCCCCAAACCACCTTCTTTCTCAAGACAAAGTTTGAAAAAATTATTGTCACTCCTTATTTTTCATGCATTAGTTCCTTGAACTCCCGCCTGCAGCAGTGCATATGACTGTGGTTTATCTCTTTAAGCAGCGTAACATACTGGAGGAGAATGAGACCAGTCAGTGTCGCCACCTAGTAATAGCGAGGAATTCCACCCTCCACCGCAACTTCCATAAAATGTGATGTGTTTTAGGAAAATGAGTCACAAATCGTAAAAAATGATATTTTTCAAAGCCTATTATTTACAAGATCTCTTTGTTGGAATATTGTCATCTTCAGAGTGTCTAGTCCTTGTGGTTGTATAAATAAAAGTACCAAATTTCAAGACAGTTCATTCAATATATCTATGCGTTCCCTAGATCATCATATGGGGTATATTTAGTTACTTTACTAGTAATTGTCCACCCAGAAATATTACAAACTTCTTTTTCAAAAATAAAAATAGCAAACTGAAAAGATGTATGTATTAGATGCCCTTAATGTTTACATTCATTGGAACCCCCTTGGTCTCATCTTTTCAAATATGATGGTATCACAAAATCAATTTTTTGCGACTTCTGACTCATTTTCCTAAAACGGCTCACAGATGAAGAGATCTGATGTGAACTATATTCATAATTATATGATTTGCTTGTTTCAGGCCTGACAGGGAGGAGATCTGATGTGAACTAGTTGATATAATATTCATAATTATATGATTTGCTTGTTTCAGGCCTGACAGTGAGGAGATCTGATGTGAACTAGTTGATATAATATTCATAATTATATGATTTGCTTGTTTCAGGCCTGACAGTGGGGAGATCTGATGTGAACTAGTTGATATAATATTCATAATTATATGATTTGCTTGTTTCAGGCCTGACAGTGGGGAGATCTGATGTGAACTAGTTGATATAATATTCATAATTATATGATTTGCTTGTTTCAGGCCTGACAGTGAGGAGAACTGATGTGAACTAGTTGATATAATATTCATAAATATATGATTTGCTTGTTTCAGGCCTGACAGTGAGGAGAACTGATGTGAACTAGTTGATATCATATTCATAATTATATGATTTGCTTGTTTCAGGCCTGACAGTGAGGAGAACTGATGTGAACTAGTTGATATCATATTCATAATTATATGATTTGCTTGTTTCAGGCCTGACAGTGAGGAGATCTGATGTGAACTAGTTGATATCATATTCATAATTATATGATTTGCTTGTTTCAGGCCGTCTGACCGGACAGGGGCAGACCTGGACATCATCTACGCCAGGTTGAAGGACATCAAGGCCTTTGAGCGCTTCCACCCACTCCTCCTGCAGCAGATCTGTTACTTTAGTTACTACGAGGACCTCACCAGGGGCGTCGTCCGTGAGTACATTATTATACATTACATTCGCAAACTCAGAAATTACCAGATTAGTATGTGAGAAATATATGTGTAAGATTTTCAAAAAATGTACAATTCACTTTCACCAATCTTCTCAAATAACCCTAATTTGGCACTCATAGGGCTTTATATGTGGAAAGGGCGTCAGAAAATGTTAATTGGTAAGATTTTGAGAAAATGTACAATTTACCTTCACCAATCCTCTCAAATAACCCAAATTTCAGACAAAAATAAGGTTCAAAACTCAGTTCAACCTAACCAGACAGATTGCTAGAATCAATGCAATGCCGAATATACTCGAATTTACCAAGTATTTACCAAATTGCAGCCTATTTTAGCAGAATTTATTAAATGTGTACAGCTGCCAATTGTACATTTTCTGAAAATCTGACCCATGTGTAAGATTCACGGCGGTTTCACACTTTGTATGCCACCACTATATCACCGCATCATCCTTTATTCTCACTGATGAATACCAATAATATTCTATAGGTTTATATTATTTCAAGAGTCAGCCCGACGGAAAAATAGTCTAATATTGATGTTATTTTGAATTTGATATGTTAATTAGATCATATACAACTCTGGTAGTTGCTATTTTTTTTCATCTAACTTCTAATCATAAGCTGAGAATAGCAATGTAAATTGTGAGCTTACTGAAATGAAAGACAAACAGACAAAACAAACAAACATGGATGGAGATTTTGTTGAGACTTTAGATTTACATCTTTCTCGACATCCTCCTTCTTTGCTCCCCTTTCTCTTTCGTCTCATGTTAACTTGCTTCTGTTATTGGCATCTGCTCCCTCTTCTTCCATTCCTTCCTGAGCAGGAGTTTCACCGAAACCAACTGTGATGTGTTTCAAGAAAATGAGTCATAAGTCGCAAAATATACATTTTGATATATCATTATATTTGGAAAGATGGGATCAAGCAGATTCCAATGATACTAAACACTCTAATAATCTAATAAGTATTTCCAGATTTTAAGTTGGATATTTTTATTTCTGAAAAGAAAAGTTTGCAATATTTCTGGGGGTCAATAAACAGTAAAGTAACTATATGTAGTCCATATGAGGACCTTTAAAACGAATGGACATATTACATAGATTGTCCTGAAATTTGATACATCGATTGATGTAACCATGAGTTATCAACCCTTAAAAAATTAGATCATTCCAATAATGTGATCTTGTGAAAAAAAACACTTTAAAAAACATCAATTTTGCGACTTATGACTCATTCTCCTGAAACACATTACTTGTTTACAATTTTACAGGTTGTCGGCATGCATGGGAATGTTAAAAGAGTGTATCTGCAGCATTTTACACAGTAGAAAATAAGGTTCTACGCCAAAATAAAGGAATCATGTGTGTGGAATCAATATACTGCACACATTTAATCATAATCCAGATGTAGATGGTACAATGAACCCGCGTATACATTTAAATTTTAATCACTGCACAAAATTGGACCCATGTTAAATGCAATTTGTCACACTTTCTTTTCTTTGTAGAGTAGAACACGAAGGACCTCTAATAAGTTCACAACGTTTTTGTCGACACTATTATGTCAAATAAAGAATCATTATTTGTGTCAGATTTTCAGAAAATGTACAATTGGCAGCTGTAAACATTTAGTAAATTCTGCTACAATAAGCTGCAATTTAGTCAATACTATGTAAATTCGAGTATATTCAGTATTGCATTGATTCTGGGAATCTGTTTGGTTAGGTTGAACTGTATTTTGAACTTTGTTTTCATCTGAAATTTGGGTTATTTGAGAAGATTGGCGAAGTTGAATTGTACATTTTCTGAAAATCTGACCCATTTGTCTCATGCTTGCAGTGTTCCGGCAGGGAGATATAGGAACTAACTGGTACGCCGTCCTGTCAGGTTCTCTAGAGGTCACCGTGTCTGATTCAGCAGACAGAAAGGTCAGTGCAGGGATACATGTACTTTTTTAATCTTTTTTTAAATTTCATTTCAGGCCAATAAACATAGTAGGTAATAGTTGATGTAATTATAAATTAAAATTGAGATGATGAGAATTCAAATTAATAATATAAGATAATTAGTATGGAGGAATGAAATGGTGATTAATAGGTGTGGGTGGGTGGGATAATTTGTGCGATCGCTGTGGTGGCGAGAGGTGAAGTGATTGAGAATGAGTTGGGAAATGGTTAGTGCAGCGCCTTGTGGTTAGAGGTCACTGCACTAGGTGGGTGGTGATAGGCTCCCAACAATACACACGCAAGCTATGCAATACATTGTTATAAAAAGACGCACTACCCTCAGGGAAGTTTCCATGCGGTGCCCTCACAGTATCTTGCTGGATGCACATTGTCTTGGGAACACACTTTACTATTGCAGGTTCAACCAAAGAAAATTGATTTAGATTTGATTTTAATTAAAACATATTATTTCATTCAGGATTGATTGAATATTGTTGTATTTAGGGACAACCACGACGCTACTGATAGGTGGTAATGTAGACCTGTCGGATTTATAATAACTGTGTAGAAATGAGGGGTAAATAGGAAATACAGATTAATGATGATGATTAAATGCAAAGTGTAGTGTAATATCTAAAAGGCCTAGTCCACTAAGCCGATTATCATGCGATTTTGCGTCTTTTGCACTAAATTCCGTGAGAATCGGATGAGAATCGGCTTAGTGGACTAGGCCCTATAGGCAAGTACAGACATCAATAATCAATAATGAAATTTGCTGGTATACCCCCTGCTGTGCTGACTATTACGTAACACTATTAACCGATCTGATATGAAATAGCTACCATTACTTAGTTATATATACTTAGTTATATCTGGTATATATGGTAATCACCAAAAAATACAGGGATTACTTAATTTAAGTAAACGGTCAAAATGAGCTAAAATATCATAACTCAGTTGAAATGAACATTATATTTGTCGTAGCACATTTGTACCTATAAATTAAAATCTAGTTCTCCAGTGGGCACTTGTACCAGGGCTCCACCTAGTATCAGACATAGGAAACAGTTTACTATGTTGTTTACCCGACAAGCCTCCAGGTGACAGCACCATGTAGCCTCTGAGTTTTTTAATGGTTAATTAGCCAAAACTGCCAATTTTTGGGGTAATAATTTGTAATTTGGTGGGAGTATGGGGTGGGAGTTGAGAGTATTTGTAAGATAATGGTAAATGGTAAAATGGTAAAATGCTATGTATATGCATAGTCTCTGCCATGTATGGCGATTGTTCATGCCGTAAGCGGACTGTCTTTTGATTGAGCCGTGAAAGGACTGTCTTTTGGTTTTGTGGTGGAGCCGAGTGGCCTTTATAGGTAGTGGGGTTTTTTGGGGGGGTATTTATAACTCGTGAGCGAGTAGTCTTTTGGAGATGATTTTAGGGGCAGTGGGGTTTGCTTATTGCATGGCTGAGGGCCTTGTTGACCTGGGATTTGTCTGCCTGGATATAGACGCGGTATGCGTCCGATTTCCAGCCTCCGTATTCTTGGATTTGGAGCTCCGAGCACCCTTGTTTGTAGGCGTTTGTGGCTGCTGCTTTGCGCAGACTGTGGAGCGAGTATAGTTGTGGGTCGGCCCCACACTCTGTGAGGAGCGATTTCCAGTGCTTTGCGACATACGATGCTGGCATCGGTGTTCTGGTGGTTGGAAACATGAATGCAGGTTCTGTTTCGTGTTGAGTCGGGAGATTTTGGCTGCGAGTATTCCGACAATCGCCTCGGCCACCCTTTGCATGTGGCACGAGGATGTCCTCGCGCCAAATGGCATGGTGACGTCGAGAAAGAATTCGTTTGACCACCTTAGGCACAAGAGGGGCCAGTCCAAGGGGTCCGTTTTAAAATTCTTGTAGGCCCGGGATATGTCGATCGTTGACATGTGTGTATTACGTCCCATGCCAATGAGATGCTGCACCAAGGCCTCGACGGTCGGTAGAGAATGTGCATGTTCCACCCCCCACACGCTGTTTTTCATGAGGTAGGCGTTGACTGATGCCTCTTCGGGATAGCTCAAGTCAACTATTACACGCCGTGCGTCGGTATCTCGTTTTTCGCGTGACATGAGGGGTGAGCAGTGATACCATTCACAAAATGGAGGGTGGTTGAATGGGCCTACTAGGCCTCCAAGGCCTATTTCCTTGCGAACAAAATCATTTATTTTATCTTTGTATTGGTCAGCGCTACTATGATTTTTTCCCGTGTCACTGTGGGATGCCGGGCCCAAGTAGCCCATAGGGAAACCAAATTTCACAAAGTCACAAAGTTGTCTATGGTCATCTGAATCAGACAAGTATCTTTCCCATGCTTCTAAGTTTAGTTCAGTAGGCAATTTAATTTTAGCGGATATAGCATTTGGTAGGCCTGTACTGACCACCGCCTCATATATGCTACTGTGGCTTGGGTGAGAGTGTTCAATGTTACTTTTGGGCCACCGTAGTTGTCTATCACGAGCAAAGGTACTGGGGCCAAGATCTGTGGTTGTTGGTGTTACTTGAGGGCCTGAGTATCAGATCGTTGTGTTAAGCTGAGGTGGGAGCTATGATGACCCCTGAATTACCCCCGAATCATAAAAAGGTAAACAAAATAAAGTCCAATAAGTCAAATTTTCAATAACAAAATGAGAAGATCTTAAAAAAGCACTCACTTCTACTTAGCAATCCATACCACGTTAATCAACAAGTTTTTAGTGATAGGCAGGACGACTTAGTGCTACCCTTAAACCCTGCCCACACGCAGCCGATTTGCCTCCCGATTCCCCCCTCCCCCCTCCCCGGATTTGGATCTTCCGATGAGCCCTAGGAATACATTTCCAATCCTGGTTTATGTTATTTCAAAAACATAAAACCAGGATTTGAAATAAGATCCTAGGATTCATCAGGAGACCTAAATCGGGAGGCAAATCGGCGGTGTGTGGGCAGGGTTTAAGTCGTGCAAACATAACGATACAGATTTCATTTAATGCAACCTCAGTCAAGACCCAAACCCTGAGATCAGATAAGAAGATATATGTCAGTGATTGGACGGCTACTTCGCTAATCGGTTTCCTGGTCTAAAACTAGGCGTTCTAATGGAATTATAATGAAATTCTCCGGTCTTAATGGGATTATAATGGCACTTTGGGGTTTGGAGCGAGAGGCTTTTCCTCCGTTTGAAGGGACTATATCTCCCATCTTTCTTCTGGCTTAGATAACTACACCTATATTCACAATGGGATCTACTTTTGTATTCCTACCCACCGACGGAGGGGGAAAATGTAGAATTTCCCTCACACAATTCTCCTTTCCTTAGCTTATACAACAGGCCTCTGTATGTAGTGCCATATGCAAATACACAGTTCCTATTGATAGTAATGAACACAAACTATAATGAAACACAACTGAACACGGGGGGCCAGTCTCTGGGCAACCTGTGTGGTCGCCTTTATTAAAATATATAAAAAAAAAAAAAAAAGAAAAATGGCAAGTTTGAGTTCAAAGTAAGGTGTGGTCAGTCCAGGCTGGCAGCAGTCGGCAGAATGACGGGCCTAGTCAGGGGGTTGACTCTGGGAGGCCTGGGCACTCACTGACCAACAGAGGGCAGCAAAGTCATGTTAATCAATAGGGGATATAAAACGATGTATATCAACACATTGATAGTAATGAACACAAACTATAATGAAACACAACTGAACACGGGGGGCCAGTCTCTGGGCAACCTGTGTGGTCGCCAAATCCCAATACACATCAGACGTCATTCAAATGATCGGCTGCTCTCTTTGCATTCTCACACATGTCACTGAAGGGGGTGAGAAGGTATACCAACACAGACCAACTTTTCCAGTCCCCCGCTGCTTTGATGTCCACAAGGGGAGTGCCAATCGAGTGAAGGAACGCAGCTCCACTGCGGCGGAGAGAATGGGTTCCATAGTCTTGAGGTGGTAGATTGATAAGAGAAACAGCAAACTTGATGAACTTAAGCAGGTCTTGGTAAGATATGGGTATGAGACCGACGCCGACCCTCTTCAGAAAAAGAGGTGAGTCCATTGGACCTGGAAAGGCAGCAAAATGGGCCTTTAACAAGGAAACAGCACATAAATGGGGGTTAGATGTAAAGTACACAGGGAGTTTCAAAACCCTTTCCTTTGCTTGAATCGTTTTGGAGGAGGAAACTTGCACCACCATGCCAAACTCAGTGAACAAAATGTCGCGTCTCAACACATAGTGGTTTTCGGCAGGACCCGGAACAATATTAGATTTCCTCAGCAGGGTGCGGAAACCAAATACCAGGGCCGACCAAAGTGTGGATATGTACTCTGAATGAGGCAGGAGGCGACGTATCTCTAGGAGTTGAGGCACAGAGAGAGGCAGTTTCTGAGATGGACTTGATCCAAGCGACTTCTTAATGCCTCTCATAAGCAATTGCACCACATAAAAGTCACGAAAGTTAGTATCGTGGCCATAAAACTTATGCAGGACATTAATAGCAGATAAATAGTTGTCACAGGTAACAAACTTAACAGAGGCAGACTTGTGAGCGAGGAACCTGCAGACTGTCCGCGGTGAGGACGGGATGACCTGTTGACCAATTTTTTCTCCGGCAGGCGGATCTCCATTTTCATCGTATCAAAGACTATGCCTAGAAACAAGCAAGCTTGTGAAGGGCCAGAGCATTTACGCCAGGAAACCCTGAAGCCTAAAAAAATCAGGAGGTGCATCAGGACCTGTTGCTTGAAGATACATTCCTTGCGAGTATGTCCAACTATAAAAAAATCATCCAAATAGTTGCAGACACCCATTACACCCCGCCTGGCAAGGCAACGAACTACGAAGTTTCCCAGTTGATTGAAGATGTACGGGGCGCATCTAATGCCGAAGCATAAACAAGTGTCAGTAAAAAAGGAAGACCTTCCATTAATGCACCAATGAAAGCCTTGACAGGTCCTGTGCAGAGGGTTGATCATGACAGATCTGTAGGCGGCTTCAAGGTCTACAGTACACATCCAGGCACCTGGGGAGATCATGGCAATGGCAGTATCAACTGTATTGAAGTGAAAAGGTTTAAACGTGGTGTACATGTAATTGTTAATGGAGGTGGAAGCAGGTTTGCTGCAATCCGTAATGGGCCTGAAAGAGCCATCTGGTTTTCCGATTGCACCAATGGCATGCACACATCTAGGGACAGAGTCTGACACAATGACTTTCCCATCCCGGAGTTCCTTCAGATATAGGGCCTCGAGACACTGTAAAGCAGCAGGTTCCTCAGCGGACTTGTAATTAGGGCACACATAAGGTTCAATACAATCAGGGTCATCCACAATGTCAAAACCAAACAATATACCATTCTTGATGTATGAGCGCAAGTGCTCATCATATTCAAACTTTAGCTCTGATAGCCACGCTGAAGCAATGAGTTGGGAGCGAATCCCTCCAATAAAGTGAGGCGAGAGCGTGAAGGGTGGGAATAATGATAAACTATCCATGGTGTGAGTGGGGAAGTCATAGTCAAAAGCGGTACCAACAGCAACATTTGTGTCAGCCGCTATGAACTCACCAGACTCCAAGTGTGCAATCGTAGACAAATAATCACATCCTAGCTGAGTGCAGTTAGAGGCAGGACAGTCATCCTCAAGTAGAAGGTTAGCAAGAACCGAAGAGGAACTGTCATTGATGTAATCCGATTCACAAGTAGAAATATCAGCCGTAAGAGGTGAAACAAAAGGCACCGATGAATGTTTATATTCCAAAGCATGGGCGGCGCCATGATGGATCTCACCCAAGCTCTCACGAGAAGCGAGAGGAAGCGGTCAGGCCTTCCGGTTAGGGCATGAAGGCGCCTTATGCTGTTGTTTACAAATACGGCACACGTGGTTTCTAGAACAGCCATCGCAAGCTCTGTAGTTGAAATCGAAGCATATCTCCGGAGGGAAATCCTCAGGAATCTTCTTTCTACCCTTCTGGGGTTTGGACTGCTTGTTGGAATTAATAGCAGGGACTGCTTTGGCTTTCTCATTGGAGCTACGGAAAGCTGCGGCACAAGCTATCTGCAATCCCGGGACCAATACAGCTGTGTCACCATTTACATAGGCATTGACGATCTCCCGATCAAGCTCAAGAAAAGCCTCATCCTTATATTCCTGGGTCCCAACATGTTTGGCAATAAAGGAAACGTGGTGAAGGTAAGTTTCAACATCCCCTCCCGATCGTAGCAAGTGCCTGGCCACCATTGACATCCCATGAAACAGTTGGCCCACATTCAATTTCTTGTAGTCTAGATTCTTCAACGGGACCCCTCCAATGATATGTTGTACATGATACTCAGGCCTATATAACATACCTACATTTGCAGCCGCCGCAGAGGGATCAATGGCTAGAGACAATCTGTCCAGAGAGGAAGCAATGTTCCCTTGTACCAAGGAAGCAGGAGTGGAAGCAGACAGCAGCTGGGGAGGCACTCCAGCAGCAAACGGCCCCACTTGTGAGGCCTGAAACCCAGAAACAGGAGGAGCAGACATATAGGCAGGTGTCAACAAGGGATTCGATCTAGCTGCTTGAGAGTACAACCCAGCAGTCGTTGAGGTAGAGGGAATAGCTTGTGTGTACACAGGTGAGATGGTGGAGGTGACAGTGGAGGTGACAGCAGTGGCAGTGGAGGTGGCGGCCGTGGCAATAACAGCGGTAGAAGGCGGAGAGGGAGTAATACCACCAACGCCCTGCTTGGACAAACCGGTCTGACTTGTTTTGGGCTTAGCCCCACCCGTTGGGTCCAGCAAGGACAACACTTTGGCTAAATCACGAGATAAAGAGTCAATAGAGCGCTGTTGAGTAGTAAGAGTACCTACAATGGCTGTAACCTCCTGTTTGGCGTCAAATGGCTCCTGCTTGGTCACTATAGAAGGAACCTCTGCAGTCTGCTCGTCGGCCTCCCCCGCTATTTCTTGGTCTGACGGATCTGGGTCAGGTATGACAGGTAGATAAAGTAGGTAGTTAGTATCCGCATCGCCCTTCTCTAAAGCTGCAGCCTTGGCCAAAATCACATATTTGCACATAGTGCCCCAGGGGTAGACATGCTTTGCCTTACACCCCCGGCAATTCCGGACGACCGTGCCCACCATTTTAAAAGAAAAATGGCAAGTTTGAGTTCAAAGTAAGGTGTGGTCAGTCCAGGCTGGCAGCAGTCAGCAGAATGACGGGCCTAGTCAGGGGGTTGACTCTGGGAGGCCTGGGCACTCACTGACCAACAGAGGGCAGCAAAGTCATGTTAATCAATAGGGGATATAAAACGATGTATATCAACACATACTACTCACCTACCCACCTCTCCTTGAAGAGGTACACGCATACTATAATATCCACACTATATTTACGACATTCAAGGCTCTGCACAAAGTTGTAAAAAGCTTTTTACTGGCTTCATGTATAAGGCTCTGACTGTCAGAATGGCTTACATAGATCTCAAGTGAGGTTACCTGGGTATTGTTTTCCCCCAAAATATGTTTTTCAAGGAAGGGATTTTGAAGCTATTTCAATGTGATTTCATTCGTAAAATTACACATGCTTCGACCCACTTACGACGGCTGGGGTTTACTGGGCTGATGCAATGTCACCCCAGCCTGAATTATAAAAGTGGGTGTGAAAAAGAATAGGAAAAGCGATGTAGGAATTGAATAGAAAGTAAATGCTGAGAAGTACTACCCGTTTTAGACAGGGATCTAGTTGAAAGACTAATAATCAACATTGAGGGGCTGCTGGTGCACTGTTTGATGCATAATCCCGGGGCGAACAATCAATGATATTATTTATTTATTATTAAGCACTCTAACTTGTGTATTAGTAGCAATTCTTTTTTCTATTGTCAGGATTTATACTGAGAATATTACTTGTGAAATGTCTGAGTCTGGATAAATACTTTAAACAACAACAAACAATCTGTCTTCAATTATCAACTACAGCCAGCCAATTAGAACATGCCTTACAAACCACAAACGTGCTTTGTAAGGTTCAATTTGATTGGCTGTATGCGTTGTCTCCGGATAGACCCTGGATAGAAAGAAAAACTAAAAATGTAACCGCAACTATTTACTTAAGCTTTAGAACTATCATTTTAAATACCAGCTATAGGTCAATACGGAATATGTAGGAGGTGCGAATTCTTCTTACGCAATAGGGGATTAGCATAGCCGCTATTTTGAATCTTGATTCGCATTGTATTATGGGACTAATGGTACAGTGTAAAATCTATAGGAACATGTTATGTTCAGCATGGGATATACATCTGTTCTTAAATGTGATGTGTTTCAGGAAAATGAGTCATAAGTCGCAAAAAATAGATTTTGAGATACCATTTTATTTGAAAAGATGAGATCAAGCCAATTCCAATGATAGTAAACAGTCTAATAATCTAATAAGTATTTCTAGATTTTAAATTTGATATTTTAATTTTTGAAAAAAAACAAAACGTTTCTAATATTTCCTGGGGTCAATAAACAGTAAAGTAACTAAATTTAGTCCATATGAAGACTTTCAAAACGAAAGAATATATTTCATAGATTGTCCTGATATTTGATACATCGATTGATATAGCTATGAGTGATAAACTCCCCAAAATTAACAACATTTCAATAAAGAGATCTTGGAAATTTACACTTTAAAAAATATCAATTTTGCGACTTATGACTCATTTTCCTGGAACACATCACAAATGTGATATGTCCAATGTTATACATGTTTTCATAACACACCTCCATCTTTCCCATCATGCATTTGCTTTTCATAGATCATTTATACAAGCTATGATATTGGTGAAAAATTCTTACAATTTTCGATAAAAATGTTGCCAAGTATTTGTAGGTCAGATTATAACAGAATCCATATCCCATGATGCACTGTAATAGACATGCGCAGTGGCACATGCAAATCCCCTATTCTCATTGAATGGAACAAGGTTGGTTTCATCCTATTTTTATACCACAATCTCATATTTTAAAATAAAACACATAATCAAACTATTTATCTACCTAGCTTCTCGCCAATGAACCACCATATAATGCTTTTTGATGCCAAAGCGCTAGACAAGCGTATGGCTGATTGGCTAAATGAACAACGGCATGGACTGGGTATGTCGTTATGAATAGGCGTGACGTCATGAGCGAGCGTAACGTCATCCAATAGGGAGCCTGCTTATAATTAGGCTTAAGAAAAGTCATATTTTGGCATGTATCCACTCATTTGCAGCGTGTACAACCCCGATTGTGGTATAAATGGCAATTTACAATGAAGGATTGATGTATATTCCAGAGGAATATTTTACACTGCCATCCATAAGTCCCTGCGTATCAGGATTCAGAATGACAGACATGTAAATCCTCTATTGCGATTCTTGGGAATAGTTTTGGTTTCAAGAATCATTTTCAAGCCGTCAGTTATCATACAAACTGTGCTGCTATTGAAAGGATGTGTTAATTTGAATTAAGTCAGGGTAACACTCAATTTTGCCATGCCGGTATTAGCATAATTAAATATGATGTTTTGCTTTAAGATTTTTATTCAGCCAGACATTATGCAACAGGTACACTATTCACAAAAAAGCTGATTTAAATCAAAAATAGAAAATATTAGAAAAATACCTCATAGAATTATTTCATAATCGCTTATGATATTATAAGCAAAATTATACAAATTCATATAATAATAATCACTAACCAGAGAGGTTATCGCACAAGCAGGATAAAATAATAGTAAAATAAAACCATACACCCGGGACCGTGTCCAATTCACGACAGGCCATGTTTACACAATCCGTTCAAAATATATTCCAGATATGTGATGTGTTCCAGGAAAATGAGTCATAAGTCGCAAAATTGATATTTTTCAAAGTGTTTTTTTCATAAGATTTCTTTATTGAAATGATCTGGTGATCTTTTAGTGAGTGTAGCACTCATGGTCTGATGAATCCATGTGACAAATTTCGGAACATTGTATGGATTATATCCTTGCGTTTTGAAGGCATTCGTATGGAGTATATTTAGTTACTTTACTGGTAATTATCCACCCAGAAACATTGCAAACTTTTTTTTTCAAAAATAAAAAATATCAAACTTAAAATATAGAAATACATATTAGGTGTCCCAGTGTTTACTATCATTGGAATCGGCTTGATCTCCTCTTTTCAAATATGGTGATATCACAAAATCCATATTTTCCGACTTATGACTAATTTTCCTAAAACGGATCACATATACAAAAGAGGGAAGAAAATCAATTCTCAATAATCAGAATAGACATAGCATATCTATGTAATAATAGTGAATAGGCAGGTGTTACATGAGAATATTTATATTTTGCAGATTTGTTTTCCTCATAATATATGGGTCAGATTTTCAGAAAATGTACAATTGAACTTCACTAATCCTCTCAAATAACCCGAATTTCAGACGAAAATAAAGTTCAAAATACAGTTCAACCTAACCAAACAGATTGCTAGAAACAATGCAATGCCGAAAATACTCGAATTTACCTAGTATTGACAACATTGCAGCCTAATTTAACATAATTAACTAAATGTGTACAGCTGCTAATTGTACATTTTCTGAAAATCTGACTCATATGTGTAAATTGTAAGGTTGAACATGTCAAAGCCTGTGGAAAGTTTGATACACCTTTTGTCCAACATCGGATCTTTATTCATAAAAACAAACAAAATGTTTCACTTTAACATATTTATTATTTCAACTGTTTATAATATCCATTGTTCCCTTTATGGTCCAGTAGGAAGACCAGCATGTCGCAGATGCTGCAACTTTTTAACAGGATTTATGAAATATTGACCGCGAAATAAAGTCAATTTATGTTTAGTTTTTTAAAAGTCGGGAAAATGCATCTCAAATTCCGGATTCAGTGTCAGTAATTGAGTTAGGGACATGTACTAAGTCAAGGTTCGACATCTCCCATGTTACCTGACACTTTGTGAACATGTACACAATTAAACTAGGTTATAACTAAGGTTAACTACAATTAAAAGGACAATAGGTATTGAAATATTGCACAGAAAGGTTTTGCGGGTTTGAGAATGAATATTGACCTTAGATTTAAGCTGCATTCTTAGCTATTACGACAAAGTAAATTGTACCAAATGTACACTTATTATGACTTTTAAGACTGAATTCATTAATATTCTGCTGCTGTTATATGTTTATACAAGAGTCATATGACTTATAGGCCTGAATTTATCAATATTCTGCTGCTGTTATATTTTTATACAAGAGTTACTAATATTATGACTTATAAGACTGAATTTATCAATATTCTAATATTATGACTTATAAGACTGAATTTATCAATATTCTGCTGCTGTTATATGTTTATACAAGAGTTACTCATATTATGACTTATAGGACTGGATTTATCAATATTCTGCTGCTGTTATATTTTTATACAAGAGTTACTAATATTATGACTTATAAGACTGAATTTATCAATATTCTAATATTATGACTTATAAGACTGAATTTATCAATATTCTGCTGCTTTTATATGTTTATACAAGAGTTACTCATATTATGACTTATATATAGGACTGGATTTATCAATATTCTGTTGCTGTGTATATGTGCATACATTAATTTGAAACCAAAGCTGCCGAGCAAAAACGGTTGCCGGTGAGCGACAATAAGAGAAGTCTTTGCAGGATTTGACCGGATCCTCCAAATACAAATGGGAACATTTTAGAAGCCCTGTTGCAAAAACAACTGAACCAAATCTTCCCAAATCTTGGTCTAATTACTTTCAAATGAAAATATTGCCATGTTGATAACTGAGTACAAATAACATTTATTTAAAAAAAAGAAAAAAAATGGGTTGGAAAAGAATGAAACAAAGAGTAGAAATTGTTCAGTTCTGGACTGATGTTAGCTGGGATTGGAACTTTGATAAGGCTGGCTGCTTGAATAGGGGATTTGCACAGCCGCCATTTTGAATCTTGATTAGCATGGAATCATGGGACTAATGGTACAGTTTAAAATCTATAGGAAACCATGTTCAGCATGGGATATTCATCAATGCTCTAATGTCAATATCCACGTGTTATTCATGTTCCCATGACACAAGTTCCTATCTTTCCCATCATGCATTGGGTTTTCATAGATCATTTATACAAGCTCTGATATTGGTAAAAACATTCTTGCAATTTTCGGTAAAAATGTTGCCAAATATCTGTATGTCAGATTTCAACAGAATCCATCCCAGCATGCACTGCAGTAGACATGCGCAGTGGCACATGCAACTCCCCTACAGATACAGTATCAATTTTTTCCCGACATCCTCTCCATGTTGTCCAGGAGTGGACGTCACAGTTGTCACCATGGTAACTGACATCACCATGCCAAGATGGCGGACATGCCTGTCACGCTGGTATTTTTTATCAGGCATGGATGGAGTATTTTTTATTTGCTGTAGGGACATGGAAAAGGCGTGTCAAGTGTCCGCTGTCACTGATACCTAAGAAAGGGGCTTTTGGATGTGAGTGGGAGATGGAAGATATGGGGGAGGGGAGGAGTTGGTGGGAGGGGTAATTGAGGGAAGGGGGAGGGGGAGGGAGAGGGGCTGAGAGTGCGGGCAGCACAACAAGAGAATAACAAGTTTTTTTAAAAAAAAATGTTTTTCCAGTTCTAGGCAGGCTCCAACAACTCATTTTATTAAACGTTCTTAACAATTACACTATGATCCTCAGACCCAGTCTCAAAATGACTAAACATTTTCATCTATGCAAGTAATAATAATATAGGGACGAAACAGGCAAAAGATGTGCAGCTGTAAATAATAGCAACGTGTATTGGTCTCGTACAAAAGAATGAAAGTTTCTCTCCCTTCCTACCCCTACATGGGTCAGATTTTCAGAAATTCTACAATTGGCAGCTCTACAGATTATGGGAATTTTGCTAAATTAGGCTGAAAAATGGTGAATACCGGGTATATCTGAGTATAGTTGGTGTCGCTTTGATTTATAATATCTGTTTTGCTCTGTTAAAGTATGTTTTGAAGCTACTTTGGGTCTTAAATATTGGTGTTTGAGAGAATAAGTGAAGGCGAATTGTACATTTTCTGAAAATCTGACCCACATAGGCATGCACCATTAACTGAGAAGCTCTTTTAACTATACCTGTTAGATATATGGGTCAGATTTTCAGAAAATGCACAATTGGCAGCTCTACACATTTAGGAAATTCTGCTAAATTTGTCTGAAAAATGATGAATACCGGGTATATCTGAGTATATTTGGTATTGCATTGATTTAAAGTATATATCAGTTCTGTTATGTTAAACAGCATTTTGAAGATCATTTTCGACTTGAATTTGGGTTATTTGAGAGGATTGGTGAAGGCAAATTGTACATTTTCTGAAAATCTGACCCATATATGCACCATTAAGTAGATAGATCGGAAGCATAGGGTGGCAAGGCTACATCTAAGTGACTTAAAGATAAAGAGGACCATTGGTCATATGGGTCAGATTTTTAGAAAATGTACAATTCGCCTTCACCAATCCTCTCATATAAACCACATTTAAGACAAAAATGAGTCACAAAATGCAGTTTAACAGAACAGAACAGATACTTTAAATCATGCGACACCAAATAAACTCAGATATACCCGGTATTCTTCATTTTTCAGCCTAACTTAGGAGGATATGCTAAATTTGTAGAACTGCCAATCGTACATTTTCTGAAAATCTGACCCATATATGAGATATGCTTTCTCATGTGTTAATGGCCTCAAATAAAGGTGTAACAAATCTAAACATAATCGGACTGGTCATTTTATTCTAATTTAATATAACGTGAACTAATATCACATTTCCCCATAGGCTCCAATATTAAACCACCGTTTTTTTTTCAAGTGACTCTAGAATCCAAACTAATTGAATTACATATGTTTGTTTCTCATTTATTTGTTTCTTTTATAGTAAGGAACAATACCTGAATGTGTTATGACAATTTTACGCGTCCATTATATTTTGTTAAATAATTATCGCTGCCCACACAAATTCAGATGCAAATAACAGCCATCATTATGTCAACTTACAAAGCACCATCTTCATGAATCTGAATAAAATTGATAATGGGATTTGATGACAGCTGATTCTTTCAAATTAAAAAGAAAATGACATTATCCATTGGCAAGAAGCCACCCCACTTGCAATTAGGTTGGGATCACATTTAATTAAGTTTTAACTATCCTTTGTCCAAAATTCAATTAGATTATCTCTTAAAAAATAAGCATAGATAGCTTTAATTATTGTTTTCCTTTTTTTATTGGCAGTAATTTCATTCAATTTTAATTTCAATTTCAAAAATTCTTTATTGTTGATGTTTCTATAATGGGTCAGTCATCTCTGACGATGAAGATCAGTTCTTCTGCAAACTGCCGACTTAAAATATTTGAGTGGTTGTTACACATTGTATCTTAACACTTAAAAACTAACAGAAATAGTAACCTTTAATGTGAGGAGCATTGATGATTTTCAATGTGACAACTATTTGGTATTAACTGTAAAGCAGATGGGTCAGATTTTTAGAAAATGTACAATTCTAGGCTGAAAAATGATGAAAACCGGGTATATCTGAGTATATTTGTATTGCATTGATTTAAAGTATCAGTTCTGTTATGTTAAACAGCATTTTGAAGCTCATTTTTTTACTTAAATTTGGGTTATTTGAGAGGATTGGTGAAGGCGAATTTTTTTTTTGTTTTTTTGAAAAGGTTTTATTCAATATAGACTGCCATCGTGGCTCTTACAATTCTAAATGACATCTGTGTCACGTCCCTTGTATTTTGTAGAATTTTACATTTTCTGAAAATCTGAAAATTGATGTTTACAAGATCTCTTTATAGGAATGCTCACATCTTTGGGGTGTCTAACACCTTAAGTTGCATGAATAGATTGACCAAATCTCAACACAGTGTGCATGCACTCCTTACATGCTGGGATCATGCTATTGATTAAATTTAGCTATTCTACTAATAATTGTCCACCCAGAAATATTGCTAACTTTACTTTCAAAATTAAAAATATCAAACTTAATATTATAGAAATTCTTATTCTTATAGATGTCCTAACGTTTACCATCATTGGAATCCGCCTCATCTCTTGCTTTCAAACATAAATATATCTGGAAATTCATTTTTTGCTACTTGTGACTCATTTTCCTGTAACACAATCATGGGCTAAAACAACTGGAGATGCCGGGGATTGAACCCGGGGCCTCTCACATGCAAAGCGAGCGCTCTACCGCTGAGCTACATCCCCTTGTGAAGGAACCATCCATGTGTTCTATATGTAGAGGTTTAGAATCATGTTAATGTGTACTTGTACCTTGTCCCATCTAGTATTATTAGTATTTATCATGACAATGGAGGGACTAGGGTTTCTGACCAAAAACTGAAGTTCCCATTCTTGATTATTTTTATTTTCTTATTCAATATATCTATACAGCCAATTCTTATGTTAGAAGGATTTACAAGACTCACAGGAACTAACATGTAGTATTATCCATGATTTTTCTGTCACACAATCATGGGCTAAAACAACTGGAGATGCCGGGGATTGAACCCGGGGCCTCTCACATGCAAAGCGAGCGCTCTACCGCTGAGCTACATCCCCTTGTGAAGGAACCATCTATGTATTTATGAACTACATCCCCTTGTGAAAGAATAATGTATGTATTTATGTAGAGGTTTAGAATCATGTTAATGTGTACTTGTACCTTGTCACATCTAGTATTATTAGTATTCATCATGATGTTTCAAAGTGTTTTCTGTACAAGATCTCTTTATAGGAATGCTCTCATCTTTGGGGAGTCTAATGTTTTAAGTTGCATGAATAGATGGACCAAATCTCAAGACAGTGCGTTAAATATACCCATGACACTCCTAAGATCATGCTATTGAGTATATAAATTTGGCGTTTTTTTACGAATAATAGTCCACCAGAAATATTGCTAACTTTTCTCTCAAAATTAAAAATATCAAACTTAAAATTATTGAAATTATTATTAGATATCTTTATATTTACCATGTAATTACTGAACTTAGAGCTTCAAATATGTATATATCTTGATTGGAGATGAGACATCACATTTGTGAAATTCTGCCAATAAAAATGCTAAAAAAAAAGTTGCTATGGCTGATGACTTCCATCTATAATTGCGGTGGTGAATGAGAGGGTAAACATGTTGTAAACTGGTTGGGGAAGGCCTGTGGGAGAGGGGGGGGAGAGGGTCAATGCTGGCCTGAAGTGGTCGGGGAAGGCCTGTGGGAGAGGGGGGGGGGGGGGAGGGTCAATGCTGGCCTGAAGGGCAATGGTCGGGGAAGGCCTGTGGGAGAGGGGGGAGAGGGTCAATGTTGGCCTGAAGGGCAATGGTCGGGGAAGGCCTGTGGGAGATGGGGGGAGAGGGTCAATGTTGGCCTGAAGGGCAATGTGCTTGTGATATTATCAGGTAATGTACAATCCATAGAGCTCATCAGTGGCGCAGCATAGGGGCCAGATTATGTGATTTCTTAAGGGTGGTCTCCACTGTCTGCGGTAAGCTGTCTGCGATAAGCCTTGCCATGGTGCTGTGATGGTGAGAAGTGGCGAGGTCCTGCCTACATGGCCAGTGAACCATATAGGCCGAATCATGTCATTTCTCTTCACCAACACAAAACATCGCAAGGCTTACTGCAGAGCTTACCGCAGCCAGTGGAGACCACCCTTTACAGGAAAATGAGTCACAAGTTGCAAAAAATTGATTTTGAGATATCATCATATTTGAAAAAATGAGATCAAGCGGATTCCAATGATAATACACACTAGGGTATTTAATAAGCATTTCTATATTAACGTATGTATGAAAACAATTTGGTGATATTTTAATAGTCACTCACTATAGTACTAGTAAAGTACTATACTCCTTGGGGAAACTTGAGATATGCATGGATATATTCAATACACATTCAAGCTACTATAGTCTGTCTAGAAAGTAGTTGACACATGATTCCTTAGTCCCTTTAAGGGGAGGGAAAAGTGGGAGATTTTGTATTTCTATTTATGACAAGGACTTGTCAACCCTTTTCCCAGCGAGTCGCCCATTGCAATCAACCATGCATGGGGAAACAGGGCCAGTATAATCAGCTCTGCCTTCCACCTAAGCAAAACAACAGCTGCTCCACATAGAACAGAGACAGGGCAATACAATGCAGCTGGATATTTGGCCATGGTCGGTCGCGAACGGTCATGGTCAGTCGCAAACGGCGATTCAAGGAGCAAAGGTTTGAAGTGAAAACTCCCCCACTTTTCCCTCCCCTTAAAGGGACTAAGGAATCACGTGTCAACTACTTTCTAGACAGACTATAGCAGCGCTGAGCACCCCATGAATGGATATATCCTGAACAAGGATTCTTGTGGATAAATCACTTGGAATAATATCAATTTTGCTATTTGTGACTCATTTGTCTGTAACACATGACTGTTGCAGAATGAAGTCACAATCTTGATATTATTCAGAGTGGTTTATTCACAAAGACTCTTGCTCACAATGTTTTCATTTTCGGGGTGCCTAGCGCTGCTATAGTAGCATGAATAGATGTACCATATTCAAGAATGTGTATTGAAGATACGGTATATCTATGCATACCTGGGGTTATTCTAAGGACTATTTTTAACTACTTTACTAGTGATTGAGCCTAAGGAAATATTGCTAACTTTGATTTTTTAAAAATTTCATTTGAGGCCAGTTACATTAAATACAAAGAATATATGAAAAGACGCAAATGTACCCTACCTGGGTGTCTTCATGCGTTGCCTTGTGACCGTATGGGTCGATCATTATTAAATTTCGAATTGTAGAAACATATAGAGAAAAGAACATGAAATAAAACAATATAATCATATATCTTTCAGTGCGAAAGACCTGCTGTCAGCTCTAAAGCTACCATGTGAGTGGCGTCACGCCTACTGTGACGTCACGTGACGTCAAAAAAAACAAAAAAAACAAAACAATATAATCATATATCTGAGTTTCTATTGCTCTGTTCACCTTATATTCAAATAAATTTATTTTCTGGTGAGATCGGAGCATCACATTTTGTGTTTTTATGGTTATAAGCAGAACTGCATTTTCAGGACTACAAGCTTCATACTAGGCCGATCAAACGAGTGCCTGATTCAGAAAAGGAAAAGTATAAGTATAACATAAAACCAGAAGGAAAAAAACAAAAAATCAAAAATCAAAGTAAAAAATCAACAACATCATAAATTTTCAAGTATTTCACAATTTTGGAGGGGGGCCTCCCGTTACACATGTGTTATAGCCGTGTCGTTATTTATACGATAATAATAGCATAGAAGGGTTTTGAGCTTACTTCACCTGTCCCAAAACAATACCACTCAGAGGAGTTCTTTGATTTTCATGCTTAATAACAATATAGAAGTAGGCCCTATACTTGCTAGATGTTCACCACCGTGGAATCCATTTGTGATGTGTTTCCGGAAAATGAGTCATAAGTCGCAAAATTGATACTTTTCAAGTGTTTTTTTCACAAGATCACATTATTTGAATGTTCTAGTTTTTTTGGGGTATAGCACTTATAGCTATATCAATCGATGTATCAAATTTCAGGACAATCTATGTAATATATCCTTTAGTTTTAAAGGTCCTCATGTGGACTACATTTAGTTAGTTTACTGTTTATTGACCCCCAGAAATATTGGAAACTTTTTTTTCAAAAACGAAAATATCAAACTTAAAATCTAGAAATAATTATTAGATTATTAGACTGTTTACTATCATTGGAACCTGCTTGATCTCATCTTTCCAAATATAATGGTATCTCAAAATCTATTTTTTGCGACTTATGACTTATTTTCCTGAAACACATCACATTTGATCTCATCTGTTCAAATATGATGATATCTAAAAATCCATATTTTGCAACTTGTGACTCATTTTCTTGCAACACATCACAATCATGGGCTAAAACAACTGGAGATGCCGGGGATTGAACCCGGGGCCTCTCACATGCAAAGCTAGCGCTCTACCGCTGAGCTACATCCCCTGGTGAAGGGACAATGTATGTATTTATATAGAGGTTTGGAATCATGTTAATGTGTACTTGTACCTTGTCCCATCTAGTATTATTAGTATTTATCATGACAATGGAGGGACTAGGGTTTCTGACCAAAAACTGAAGTTCCCATTCTTGATTATTTTTATTTTCTTATTCAATATATCTATACAGCCAATTCTTATGTTAGAAGGATTTACAAGACTCACAGGAACTAACATGTAGTATTATCCATGATTTTTCTATAACACAATCATGGGCTAAAACAACTGGAGATGCCGGGGATTGAACCCGGGGCCTCTCACATGCAAAGCGAGCGCTCTACCGCTGAGCTACATCCCCTGTGAAAGAATAATGTATGTATTTATGTAGAGGTTTGGAATCATGTTAAATGTGTACTTGTACCTTGTCACATCTAGTATTATTAGTATCTATCATGACAATGGAGGGACTAGGGTTTCTGACCGAATACTGAAGTTCCCATTCTTGCCCTAATCATTATTTTTATTTTATTACTCAACATATTCATTGACTTGGTTGACTTGTGACTTGTAACACATTTTATTTGTCATAAACCACCACAGGAAATCAGCGGGTCTCAATAATGTAGATATGGACTTTCATGAATCCCTACAGCAAATACTGATCAAATTGAAATGTATTGAAATGACCTTCTGTTTTTATCAGTCTATAAGGATGTTTTTATTGCTTTTCTATGATTATTGGAGAAAAAAAATGAACTTGTAAATTGTTGGGACTTAACAATGTTTTGTTCCTCATGCCCAATCACTAGGGTATATGTCTAATATAATAAGTGTCGTCGTGCGACCTTCTCGTCTGTGAAAGAACATCAATTATCAAGATTTAAATGAGTTAAAAATGTAATATTGTTGTTACTGCTAATTAAATTGCATTTTCAATTGAGCATCATGAGATTACTAGGTAAACATGGAAATGTACTCAATAAAATTTCTATAAAAAAAAACAAAAAAACAACCAGACAAAATCCTCCAAAATGGTCAAATTTCAGATGACGTGGAATGGAACAAAAATAGAAAATCATTTTTGACCATTAACTGAGATGTACGTGGATGATCCAGATATTTGATCCCAGATAACAACTGCGGAAATTGAAAGAAGATCGTCCAAGAATAGAAATGGTTCTATTTTTGGCAAAGTTTTGCTGAGATTGCAGCCTTAAATAGTATCATTTCTACGTATTCCGGCCGGGATTGGTTGATAGGTTATTGGAAAACACCTTCTTTGCATTTAATACTTTGTTGGGAAATCCCGAAAAGTGAAGAGGTTGCATTGTAAACTCATTTAGTCAGTAGAGCACATGATATATATATGGCAAGCGCAGTCAGCAATAAATTGATAAGTTGGCCAAAAAATAAATATTATGTGTGTTTCCGATTTACTTACCCCCCCCCCCTTCCTACCGAGATAAACCTTCTCCTACCTACACATTTGTTCGACCATACCTGATTTTTCTTTGTCAGATTTTTCTTTATTATAATTATTTTTATTATTTTTGGATTGTTCGACGAATATGGTGATATCTTAAAATCCATATTTTTCGACTTGTAACTTATTTTCCTATTAATGAATCACCATATTCAAACAGTGTCTGAAGGCCTACAACTGCCCCTGCCATCCCAACAACACTGGTAGGCTTGGTCTGAAGGCTTACAACTGCCCCCACCATCCCAACAACACTAGTAGGCTTGGTCTGAAGGCTTACAACTGCCCCCACCATCCCAACAACACTGGTACGCTTGGTCTGAAGGCTTACAACTGCCCCCACCATCCCAACAACACTAGTAGGCTTGGTCTGAAGGCCTACAACTGCCCCTGCCATCCCAACAACACTGGTAGGCTTGGTCTGAAGGCCTACAACTACCCCCACCATCCCAACAGCACTAGTAGGCTTGGTCTGAAGGCTTACAACTGCCCCCACCATCCCAACAACACTAGTAGGCTTGGTCTGAAGGCTTACAACTGCCCCCACCATCCCAACAACACTGATAGGCTTGGTCTGAAGGCTTACAACTGCCCCCACCATCCCAACAACACTGGTAGGCTTGGTCTGAAGGCTTACAACTGCCCCCACCATCCCAACAACACTAGTAGGCTTGGTCTGTAGGCCTACAACTGCCCCCACCATCCCAACAACACTGGTAGGCTTGGTCTGAAGGCTTACAACTGCCCCCACCATCCCAACAACACTAGTAGGCTTGGTCTGTAGGCCTACAACTGCCCCCACCATCCCAACAACACTAGTAGGCTTGGTCTGTATGCCTACAACTGCCCCCACCATCCCAACAACACTAGTAGGCTTGGTCTGAAGGCCTACAACTGCCCCCACCATCCCAACAACACTAGTAGGCTTGGTCTGAAGGCCTACAACTGCCCCCTGCCATCCCAACAACACTAGTAGGCTTGGTCTGTAGGCCTACAACTGCCCCCACCATCCCAACAACACTAGTAGGCTTGGTCTGAAGGCCTACAACTTGAATTGTACATTTTCTGAAAATCTGACCCATATGAACAACAACCTTGAGTGTCCCCCGTGTGAAGGAAACTGACCATTACAGCCTCCCTCAGATGACCACAGCGTCCCTCAGATGACCACCTCCTGCCTATAAAGCACCAATCTGCATGTGGGTCAGATTTTCAGAAAATGTACAATTCACCTTCAACAATCCCCTGAAATAACCCAAATTTCAGACGAAAATAAAGTTTAAAATACAGTTCAACCTAACCAAACAGATTGCTAGAATCAATGCAATGCCGAATACACTCGAATTTACCTAGTATTGACCAAATTTCAGCCTAAATTAGATGAATTTACTAAATGTGTACAACTGCCAATTGTACATTTTCTGAAAATCTGACCAATAACAATGATCACAGTCACATGTAATCCACAACCCTCCAGTGAGGAAAACTGCTGAGTCATCATGTCCACCTGTAACTTACCAACATGTCCTTCCTCTCAGAGTTGCTGGATAACGACCAATGCTGACTCCTCCACTTGATAAAAGTATACATTGTTAAAGTTCAGCGTACTTTTACATGGGCTTTATAAGTGAATACACTGTTAAAATTCAGCGTACTTTTACATGGGCTTTATAAGTGTATACACTGTTAAAATTCAGCGTACTTTTACATGGGCTTTATAAGTGTATACACTGTTAAAATTCAGCGTACTTTTACATGGGCTTTATAAGTGTATACACTGTTAAAATTCAGCGTACTTTTACATGGGCTTTATAAGTGTATACACTGTTAAAATTCAGCGTACTTTTACATGGGCTTTATAAGTGTATACACTGTTAAAATTCAGTGTACTCTTTTTTTTAATAAATTTTATTGGATCTACTTTCATGCAATGATAATCTTATAGAAATCCAGTGAAAAGGTTAAAGTTACAAGTATACAAGTATAGTAGAGATATTTTAAGTCAATTTAACACATTTTATCAACGAACAGGATACAATTTTCAGTCGATTTGGTTACATATTTGAACTACATATGGTAGTAGGATGTATAAAATAAACACTTCGATTTTTTTGGATTTTCTTCCTCAAAGACTTTGACATGGAATGTCAAGTCTTTAGGTATATTATCACGTATTTTCCTGTTTATTGTGTAAAAATACATTACGAGTTAGACCTTCAATGAGAAATGCTATTGTCATGGGTTTTTTAGTTTAATAAAAATGTACTGCAAATACCCGTGCTTCGCACGGGATTTGCTAGTGGGACAGTGGGGCCCACATCTTCCCACTCTCCTTGTTCCCTCTCCAACCATCTTTCTCTTTCAAGTTGTCTCTGTAAGTTAGTATCTGTATTAACATTCATACCTCAAATGGAACCCTGTTAAGATGTTTTTTTGTCACTGTTGTATTGTTGTTGCCTCCCATTCCCTCCCCCCGCCCCTCTCCCCCCTCCCCCTTCCCCTCCCCCTTCCCCTCTTCCCCTCCCTACGTCCCCCCTTCCCCTCCCCCGCCCCTCTCCCCCCTCCCCCTTCCCCTCCCCCGCCCCTCTCCCCCCCTCCCCCTTCCTTCCCTCCCGCCTCCCCTCCCCCGCCCCCCTCCCCCCACCCCATATACCTCAAATGGAACCCTGTTAAGATGTTTTTTTGCCTCCCATTGCCTCTCCCCCTGCCCCCACAATGGACATTTCCTGAGTTCCTTTTGGTGGAAATATGGTCAAATATATCAATTCCTGTCCCGTAGTGAAGTAATGATGTGCCGTGGTACCTGTCCATGACGCCATGCTTTGGGTGACCCAGAAACCTGGTGTAGGGGCACTGATAGGTTTGTTTTCAGGCAGCACTGGGGGCCCTGGATGGGGGTGCTCAATGTAAACCCATTTCTAACCCCTTTCCAACCCTAATTTGTTAATGAAACATAGTGGAATGGCTCGGCACCATTTTTGGCAATGTGTATGTGAAATATAATGGAGATCTGGTCAGCGGTTTCAGAGAAGATAGCGGTTTAAGGCTTGAAACCCTTATTTTATTAATATAGAGATTGGCCAAATTTTCACAACAGTGAGAGATCTCATTTGCTAATTTGCCAAGTAGCCCACCCACGCGCAACCAAGCAGCGCATATAACAGATTATGGGGGAAATGTGAGCCAGGAATGCTAGACCAAGGTATGATTACCTTAGTTTCCTGCTCTTATATTTCCTATTCATCTAATGCCTCTAATAAACAAAGCATTAATCTACCTGAAAGAAAGGGAAATACCTGTTTATTACCTGAACCTTACTATGTACTCATTGAATGTCTCATATACCACAAACCACTCTACTCATTCTACCATCTCATTACCAAACCTTGTGGGTCAGATTTTCAGAAAATGTACAATTCGCCCTCACCAATCCTCTCAAATAACCCACATTTAAGACAAAAATGTGCTTCAAAATGCAGTTTAACATAACATAACTGATACTTCAAATCAATGCGATACCAACTATACTCAGATATACCCGGTATTCTTCATTTTTCAGCCTAATTTAGGAGAATTTCCTAAATGTGTACAGCTGCCAATTGTACATTTACTGAAAATCTGACCCTTGTAATAGTCTTAGAAAACCGTAGTAACCATGTAAACTGACTAAAGCTCAAGAACAAGAATCAGGCACTCGACGGAAGACTTATCTAGACGTTTGTTTATTTAGATTGTTGAACCACCCCATCAGCTAAATTAGGCTAAAATAATGATACATAATTTGTATCATTATTTTAGGCTAATTTAGCTGTCATTATAGGCGTATCTGAACTTAATAAGTGATGTGTTTCAGGAAAATGAGTCATAAGTCGCAAAATTGATACTTATCAAAGTGTTTTTTTCACAAGATCACATTATTTGAATGTTCTAATTTTTGGAGGGTATAGCACTTATAACTATATCAATCAATGTATTAAATTTCAGGAAAATCTATGTAATATAATTATTCTTTAGTTTTAAGGGTCCTCATGTGGACTACATTCAGTTAGTTTACTGTTTATTGACCCCCAGAAATATTGGAAACTTTTTTTTTCAAAAACGAAAATATGAAACTTAAAATCTAGAAATACTTATTAGATTATTAGACTGTTTACTATCATTGGAATCTGCTTGATCTCCTCTTTCCAAATATAATGGTATCTCAAAATCTATTTTTTGCGACTTATGACTCATTTTCATGAAACACATTATATTTGGTATTGGGTTGATTCAGGAAATCTGTTCAGCTATGTTGATCAGTCTTTTGAACCTTATTTCTGTCTTGAATTCGGGTTATTTTAAACAATTTGTGAAGGCGAGTTGTAAATTTATATTTAATTGTAACCGGAAAGGCAATAAAGATCAATTTCTGTGGGTAGACACATCTGCATACTTATTATACACTATTTAATTTTAGCTTCATTACCTGTTAAGGAAATACCAATCTTCCTCCTAAAAATCAAGAATCTTATATTACAATGTACATCATATCACAAGTTTGGGTGTTATCCTACATAGAAATGAGTGATATCTGCTTCTGTGATATGTTTAGACATATTTACCATTTACCATTACTCCATAATATTAGCAAATGACATTTGTATGCACATGAGAATGGATGTGTCAAGTAACATGGAAAGTAATTTTAGAGTGGTGCCAGTGGCCTGCTTCAGCTCCTACTACTCCCTGTTACTTCAGTTTGAAGTAGCGGCTGTTTCAAATAAACATGTTCGGTAGAAGTCACTCTACTCTACCTTTGGGTCAGATTTTCAGAAAATGTACAATCGGCAGCTGTTCACATTTAGCAAATTCTGCTAAATTAGGCAGTAATTTGGTTAATAGTAGGTAAATTCGAGTATATTCAGCATTGCATTGATTCTAGCAATCTGTTTGGTTACACTCTGTCCAGCCTCTAAAGAGCGCGGCAAGGATGGTGGGGGTTCAGGGGTCACAACCTGATTTACGAATTAGTTGGTGGATGTGCTGCCACTTTCCTGTTCCCGTCTCTCAAATATGTCATGGTCCTCGCCATTTATAGCTTTTAAATTTGGTCCCCTTCTCCAGGGTTAAAACTTTTCTCATTCCCCCATTGCAATTTGAAGAGAGAACATTACTTTTAAAGCTGTTTTGACATTGACATGTTCTAGCGCCCTCACACCATCGCTAAAGACATTCCCAGACGTGACCCTGTAATTGTATCCTTCTTTGAAGTTTCTGTTCTTTAGAGGCTGGACAGAGTGTAGGTTCAACTGTATTTTAAACTTCATTTTCGTCTGAAATTTTGGCTATTTGAGAAGATTGGCGAGGTTGAATTGTACATTTTCTGAAAATCTGACCCCTTTACAAAATGTGCCAGAAGTAACGGGAGGTAACATAGGTGGAACCTGTTACACTCATGTTACCGCTACTCTTCCCGTTATAGTTGATTATGGAAGCCGGAGCAGTAGCATGCCAATCAAACCAACCCTTAAAGTTTTAAAAAAAACCCAAAATATTATGAGAAAATCAACTTCTTTCCTATTATTCAAATGTAACAGCTCAAGTGTTACTGAACGAAACCTTGTATTTATTGAGTTTTACCCATTTTAAGGAGGGAAAAATTAGTTCCACAGTTTAACACTCCATTTAAGGTGCCACTGTTTGCCTACGTCACAAAGCGCACCTACATTTTTAAATTAACATGCAACATACATAATAAACATGTCTGTTAATAGCTGCTATAAATAAAAAGGTTGGGAACGGGCAGACAGAGTATTACCAATGCAGATATGCAAACCCAAACAAACAACCTGTATAGTTCTCCCAGTCTTGAAATACCTGCATTAAGAAAATGTTTCAATTGCTGGGAGAGTGGCCTGAAAGTAGGTAGATTATGTACATTTTGGGCGCACTTTGTGTCGTCACACAGCATTCTCAGTGCCATCTTGTGCTGAACAGGCCTTTTCAAAAAAGCATTCTTAATTTGGGCCTTTAAACGACTGACACAAGTACATAAGTACACAAGTACATAAATGGGGTAAAAAGAATTTAGACTTTGGCATTATACTTATGAATTCATAAAATTTGTTTATCCTGGAACCCGTTTAATGACACTTAAAGGTTTTTTCCCATGCTTAGATAGAACATTTCAACTGTGGGAACACCGTTTAGCATTGTCTGTACAGCAAATTCCTTCCCTAAACATTCATTAGCAGCTGCATAGCAAGGACCGGAAATGGGATGTAAGGATTTGTTATGCAACATGCCGCAGGTACAGATGCTCATGTGGGTGTATCAAAGTCTCTACATCAGGTACAGATGCTCATGTGGGTGTATCAAAGTCTCTACCTCAGGTACAGATGCTCATGTGGGTGTATCAAAGTCTCTACATCAGGTACAGATGCTCATGTGGGTGTATCAAAGTCTCTACCTCAGGTACAGATGCTCATGTGGGTGTATCAAAGTCTCTACATCAGGTACAGATGCTCATGTGGGTGTATCAAAGTCTCTACCTCAGGTGGAGCTGCTCATGTGGGTGTATCAAAGTCTCTACATCAGGTACAGATGCTCATGTGGGTGTATCAAAGTCTCTACCTCAGGTACAGATGCTCATGTGGGTGTATCAAAGTCTCTACCTCAGGTGGAACTGCTCATGTGGGTGTATCAAAGTCTCTACATCAGGTGGAACTGCTCATGTGGGTGTATCAAAGTCTCTACATCAGGTACAGATGCTCATGTGGGTGTATCAAAGTCTCTACCTCAGGTACAGATGCTCATGTGGGTGTATCAAAGTCTCTACCTCAGGTACAGATGCTCATGTGGGTGTATCAAAGTCTTTACCTCAGGTACAGATGCTCATGTGGGTGTATCAAAGTCTCTACATCAGGTACAGATGCTCATGTGGGTGTATCAAAGTCTCTACCTCGGGTGGAACTGCTTATGTGGGTGTATCAAAGTCTCTACCTCGGGTGGAACTGCTTATGTGGGTGTATCAAAGTCTCTACCTCGGGTGGAACTGCTTATGTGGGTGTATCAAAGTCTCTACATCATTCATCTGCCTATGCGTCATGGCGTGTCCACGTCAGGCTACTTAATCCTATGTAATTGAACCTCATCTAACATTCATTCCCATTATTCCCTGAAGCAAGCATACTACCATGGTCCTGGGTATGAGACCATAAAGTGCCTTTCTGTCTCTTTTCTCTGTTTCTCTCTCCCTTCTTGTCTATCTCTATTTCCTGGGTATGACCATGAAGTGCCTTTCTGTCTCTTTTTCTCTGTTTCTCTCTCCCTTCTTGTCTATCTCTATATCCTGGGTATGATCATAAACTGCCTCCCTCTCAGCTCTCCCACCCTTGATATAACCATATTAAATGTGTTGATAAGGGCGTAAATCTCACCAATCTCTCCAATCTCACCCACTCACTCACTACACATACTATCTACACATCTCTGTAAGAGCTCATAATTTTGAGAACTCTTCCTTTACATACTTATAAAGGCCTTTATTATACCTTTCCAGAGGTTTGTATGATACTAGACATAGGCTTAAGCACTGAGCGTCATATCCAAGATAGCAGGTAATATGGCGGGGAGGTACGGGTATAATTAAGGAAGTATAGCTAACACTAGTGAGTGGCACAGCAAATTATCTTCCACCTTTTCATTCTACTATATTGTATAGCATCTCTCTGTAAATACCTGTATATAATGAAATATTGTACAAAAGAAAACTGGGGCAAGTGAAAAGCCCTACTGCTGGGACTTGAACTACCCAGTATAAATAAAAGCTTTAAAAAAAAAATTAAAAAAAATAACAAGTCCATATTACCCACACCTGCCTGCAATATACAGATTTGCCACTCTATGCAGACAGGAGCTATGATAAATAATATGTAGATTTGCCACTCTATGCAGACAGGAGCTATGATAAATAATATGTAGATTTGCCACTCTATGCAGACAGGAGCTATGATAAATAATATGTAGATTTGCCACTCTATGCAGACAGGGGCTATGATAAATAATATGTAGATTTGCCACTCTATGCAGACAGAGCTATAACAAATAATAAGTAGATTTGCCACTCTATGCAGACAGGAGCTATGATAAATAATATGTAGATTTGCCACTCTATGCAGACAGAGCTATAACAAATAATATGTAGATTTGCCACTCTATGCAGACAAGAGCTATAACAAATAATATGTAGATTTGCCACTCTATGCAGACAGGAGCTATAACAAATAATATGTAGATTTGCCACTCTATGCAGACAAGAGCTATAATAAATAATATGTAGATTTGCCACTTTATGCAGACAGGAGCTATACAATACAATATATGTAGATTTGCCACACTATGCAGACAGGAGCTATACAATATAATATATGTAGATTTGCCACTTTATGCAGACAGGAGCTATAACAAATAATATGTAGATTTGCCACTCTATGCAGACAGGGGCTATAATATGTAGATTTGCCACTCTATGCAGACAAGAGCTATAACATGTAGATTTGCCACTCTATGCAGACAGGGGCTATAACATGTAGATTTGCCACTCTATGCAGACAGGGGCTATAGTATGTAGATTTGCCACTCTATGCAGACAGAGCTATAACAGTCTAAGCATGGCAGTACAGAGGGAGCTGGTGGGGAGTGGGTTGGGAGTGGGTGGGGAGAGGCTGGGGAGCGGGTGGGGAGCTGCTCGCGGGCGCTAATTGGCCTGTATTGACAGCCTCTGACACCTCTATACTACCATGCCTGCAGGACATTCACCACCTCTATCTATCACTATCAGATTTACATTGCAGGCTTAGAGGCCCTCTAATGTCCCTATGCTGGGCAGGCCCTTCTCCCCAACGTGGGAGGTGCAGGGGGTCGGGGGGAATAGGGGATTTGCATAGCCACCATTTTGATCTTTCCCATCATGCATTTGGTTTTCATAGATTATTTATAAAGCTATGATATGATATGAGGATTTTGTCCAGTTGCTTTTGCTACAGGTCTGCATTAAAGTTCCCATTTATATTTCGGAGTCCCGCCGAAACCCTCTACTACGGGGCAGAGTGTAAAAAAGAGGTCAGTTTAATTTAAAGATTATTATTCAACAACATAGATAGCGCCGAGGTTCAAAATATATTTTTCGGTATTTGGGTACCTCATGAGGGTGTCAAAAATGTGCAAATCGCCTTCACTAATTATCTCGAATAATCCCAATTTAAGACAGACGGTAGGTATGCAATATAAAACAGATTCCATTGAATAAAGGCCCTATTCCACTAAGCTAAGCCCCCAATCGTGACCCCAAATTTACTAATTATGTAGAGCTGTCGATTGTACAATGTATGACGACCTGACCCCTATTCTTGACACACCTCTTTTTATTCACCCTTCTCCCCCTCTCCCCCTCTCCCCCTCTCCCCCTCTCCCCCTCTCCCCCTCTCCCCCCTCTCCCCCTCTCCCCCTCTCCCCCTCTCCCCCTCTCCCCCTCTCCCCCTCTCCCCCCTCACACACCACACTCTCCCCCTCTCCCCCTCTCCCCCTCTCCCCCTCTCCCCCTCTCCCCCTCTCCCCCTCGCCCCCTCGCCCCCTCTGCCCCTCTGCCCCTCTGCTCCTCTGCCCCTCTGCCCCTCTGCCCCTCTGCCCCTCTGCCCCTCTGCCCCTCTGCCCCTCTCCCCCTCGCCCCCTCGCGCCCTCTCCCCCCTCTCCCCCTCGCGCCCTCTCCCCCTCTCCCCCTCGCGCCCTCGCGCCCTCTCCCCCTCTCCCCCTCTCCCCCTCTCCTCCTCTCCCCCTCTCCCCTCTCCCCCTCTCCCCTCGCCCCCTCTCCCCCTCGCCCCCTCTCCCCCTCGCCCCCTCTCCCCCCCCCCATCACACACCACACTCTCCCTGATGATGTATTGAGTGTGACAAATATGTTTACCTCCGTACAAATACATTACCTCAGGGGTCAATGGAATATAGTGGACCCAACCTGACAGAATGCCATAAATTATATCAGCTTGCAGTCTTGCATTCCCAGCTGACAAAAACCTATACCTGCTACTTTTTCGTACACATAGTTTACGCCAATAGGGCAATTTTCATGTTTGCCATATAGGGAATTTGCATAGCCGCCATTTTGAATCTTTATTCGAATGGAATTATGGGTCTGATGGTACAGTCTAGAATCTATATAAAACATGCAATGTTCAGCATGTCATATTTAGCAATGTTCTAATGCCAATATCCATACATGTTTCCATGACACAAGTCCCCATCTTTCCCATCATGCATTTGGTTTTCATAGATTAGTTATACAAGCTATGATATTGGTGAAAACATTCTTGCGATTTGCGATACAAATGTTGCCAAATATCTGTATGTCAGATTTCAACTGAATCCATCCCATGATGCACTGCAGTAGACATGCGCAGTGAGGCATGCAAATCCCTATAATAATATTGGATTTGGATTGTCAGTGTAAAAGCTATATAAAACATGTCATGTTCAGCATGGAATATTTATCAATATTAAATAAATATTTATCAAATTTAAATGTTTCCATCCTTGTTTGTCTTTCCCATCATGAATTTTGTTTTTCATGATTTTGGTGAACACTTTCTTGCAATTTTCAATAAAAATGTTGCTAAATATCTGTATCTGTATGTCAAATTTGAACTGAACATATGACTGTAATCTACTTCTATTTAGACATGCGCATTGAGACATAGAAACCCCCTATTGTAATCGCATTTTATACCATAATATTGTATTTGGGTCAGATTTTCACAAAATGTACAATTTGCCTTCACCAATCCTCTCAAATAACACACATTTAAGACAAAAATGAGCTTCAAAATGCAGTTTAACATAACAGAACTGATACTTTAAATCAATGCGATACCAAATATACTCAAATATACCCTGTATTCATCATTTTTCAGCCTAATTTTGCAGTTTCCTAAATGTGTAGAGCTGCCAATTGTACATTTTCTGAAAATCTGACCCATATGGATATTAGGCATCTTAAGAATACTTTAGATAACTAGCTTTGGGCAAGGAAGGTACATTTGAACGCAAAAACACTCAGTCTGATTTATCAGACTTGCTCTTCCTAGTATTAAATCTTTATACTATGAATATCTGAGTATGTTTTGGTATTATGCATTGGTCTAAAAGTTATGTTATGTTGAACTGTGTTTTGAGTATATGGTCTTAAATTTAGGTTATTCGAAATTTGAAAAGGCGAATTGTACACATTTTTTGACGATTTCACCCTTGGATGGAGAGAGTAGCCTGAAGCCATTGCTTCTTAAGCACACAATTAAGATCGATTTCCAATGACTTATGTAAAAACGCACACAAGTGGTAGCTATTGTAAATACTTATTGTAAAGAAAGGAACAATGGCCGATATATAGGTGGGGAATGTCCGCAGGGCTTCATTAGTAGATCTATATTTATAGGGTCAGGTTTTCAGAAAATGTACAATTAGCAACTCTACACAAATTCTCCTAAATTAGGCTGAATAATGATAAATACCGGGAATAACTGATTATATTTGGTACAGCATTGATTTAAAGTATCAGTTCTGTTATGTTAAAATGCATTTTGAAGCTTAGTTTTTGTCTTAAATGTAGGATAATTGAGAGGATTGGTGAAGGCGAATTGTACATTTTCTGAAAATCTGACCCATTTATAGGGTTAGGTCGCCTAGAATTGTACAGTAGGGGATTTACATCGCCGCCATTTTGAATTTTGACTAATGATACAGTCTAAGATCTATAGAAAACATGCCATGTTTAGCATGGAATATTTATCAATGCTCTAATGTCAATATCCATGCGTTTTACATGTTTCCATAACACAAGTCCCCATCTTTCCCATCATGATTTTTTTCGATATAATATTCGGTAATATTGTCAAATATTTGTATGCCAGATTTCAACAGAATACACTCGCCTTCCTCCTCACCCCACTGCACCCCTCTCATTATCCCTCCCTTCCCCCTACTCTCTACCTTTCCCCACTCCACCCCTCTCATTATGCCTCCCTTCCCCTTACTCTCTACCCTCTACCTTACCCCACTCCACCCCTCTCATTATCCCTCCCTTCCCCCTTCCCTCTACCCTCTACCTTACCCCACTCCACCCCTCTCATTGTCCCTCCCTTCCCCCTACTCTCTACCTTACCCCACTGCACCCCTCTCATTATCCCTCCCTTCCCCCTTCCCTCTACCCTCTACCTTACCCCACTGCACCCCTCTCATTGTCCCTCCCTTCTCCCTACTCTCTACCTTTCCCCACTCCACCCCTCTCATTATGCCTCCCTTCCCCTTACTCTCTACCCTCTACCTTACCCCACTTCACCCCTTTCATTATCCCTCCCTTCCCCCTACTCTCTACTTTACCCCACTCCACCCCTCTCATTATCCCTCCCTTCCCCCTTCCCTCTACCCTCTACCTTACCCCACTGCACCCCTCTCATTGTCCCTCCCTTCCCCCTACTCTCTACCTTACCCCACTCCACCCCTCTCATTATCCCTCCCTTCCCCCTACTCTCTACCTTTCCCCACTCCACCCCTCTCATTATCCCTCCCTTCCCTCTACCCTCTAATTACCCCACTGCACCCCTCTCATTATCCCTCCCTTCCCCCTACTCTCTACCTTACCCCACTGCACCCCTCTCATTATCCCTCCCTTCCCCCTTCCCTCTACCCTCTACCTTACCCCACTGCACCCCTCTCATTGTCCCTCCCAGACACTTGTTTGTCTTGACTTCCCCCTTCCCCTCTACCCACTACCCTCCCTCCTCCTTCCCCCTTCCCCCTACCCTCCATCCCCCCTCCCCTCTACCCTACCCCCCATCCCCCTCATTGTCCCTCCCTTACCCCTTCCCCCTTCCCTCTTCCCCCTTCTCCTTTCCCCTTCTCCTTTCCCCTCCTCCTTCCCCCTTCCCCTTCCCCCTCCCCCTTCCCCTTCCCCCTTCCCCCTTCCTCCTTCCCCCTTCCCCCTTCTCCTTCCCCCTCCCCTCTACCTTACCCCACCCCACCCCTCTCATTATCCCTCCCAGACACTTCCCCCTACTCTCTACCCCACTCCACCCCTCTCATTGTCCCTCCCAAACACTTGTTTGTCTTGACTTGGCCTAGACATTAGGAGAAACTCTCCAGCTTCTTGGAATTGAATTGACAACAGTGACTAAGTGTTCTTTCAGTAGAATCCTTACCAGCTGTCTCCTTATGCCTCCTCTTGTCTCCTTATGCCTCCTCTTGTCTTCCTCATCCCATTAATTTTATGTTGATTATCAATGATTTGAAATGGATTAGAAAAACATGTCGTTCACTACAACCGACTACAAGTTCACCCCAAGTGATTCACTACTATATATTCATCCAGTTTTAATGGTATTTGTACAGAAAGTATGTTATAAGAACATGTTCCCATTGCAGGGAATCATTGCAAATGTGTCCTAAAGGTATTAGTGACCGCGACATTGGAGGGTTGAAGTAAGTTGTGTGAAATTAGTCTCCCTCGTTGCAGGCATCTCTGGAGACTAATTTCAACTTATTTGACCCTCTGAATGTCTCATTCACAGATACTATAATAGCCACCCCAAGGCTCCAATTGAGGAAGCTTAGGTAAAACAGTCTATTTGGGTCAGATTTTCGGAAAATGTACAATTCGCCTTCACCAATCCTGTCAAATAACCCAGATTTAAGACAGAAATGAGCTTCAAAATGCAGTTTAACATAACAGAACTGATACCGAAAATCAATGCGATACCAAATATACTCAGATATACCCGGTATTCATCATTATTTAGCCTAATTTAGCAGAATTTCCAAAATGTGTAAAGCTGAAAATCTGACCCGTTTAGCAAAAGAGGGCACTGGGGGTCCTGTGTCACATTATTCTATTTATAGACCTACAGTCGCAAGCTAGGTCTATGAGAGCCTAAGACAAATAAAGCTGTAAAACCACTATTGGACCTGTCGGTCAATCTGTCATTCAAAATATTGCACCCACCTACCAGTGAGTGCCCTCCCTACCCAAGGCATGGCCTTGAATACATGGCCTTTTGACTGACACATACCACACTTGTTATTTATGTGAGTGTTTCCCTCAATAATAGTTCAACAAAAAAGGCACGAGTAGGCCTATGCTTTAATGCCTATGCTTAGATGTTTAATAGTTATATACTTAGATGTTTAATAGTTATATGCATAGTTATATACTTAGATGTTTAATAGTTATATGCATAGTTATATGCTTAGATGTTTAATAGTTATATGCTTAGATGTTTAATAGTTATATGCTTAGATGTTTTATAGTTATATGCTTAGATGTTTAATATTATATGCTTAGATGTTTAATAGTTATATGCTTAGATGTTTAATAGTTATATGCTTAGATGTTTAATAGTTATATGCTTAGATGTTTAATAGTTATATGCTTAGATGTTTAATAGTTATATGCTTAGATGTTTAATAGTTATATGCTTAGATGTTTAATAGTTATATGCTTAGATGTTTAATAGTTAGCCAATTGCCCAATCCACTAGCCAATCCACTAGCCAATCCACTAGCCGATCCACTAGCCAATCCACTAGCCAATCCACTAGCCAATCCACTAGCCAATCCACTAGCCAATCCACTAGCCAATCCACTAGCCAATCCACTAGCCAATCCACTAGCCAATCCACTAGCCAATCCACTAGCCAATCCACTAGCCAATCCACTAGCCAATCCACTAGCCAATCCACTAGCCAATCCACTAGCCAATCCACTAGCCAATCCACTAGCCAATCCACTAGCCAATCCACTAGCCAATCCACTAGCCAATCCACTAGCCAATCCACTAGCCAATCCACTAGCCAATCCACTAGCCAATCCACTAGCCAATCCACTAGCCAATCCACTAGCCAATCCACTAGCCAATCCACTAGCCAATCCACTAGCCAATCCACTAGCCAATCCACTAGCCAATCCACTAGCCAATCCACTAGCCAATCCACTAGCCAATCCACTAGCCAATCCACTAGCCAATCCACTAGCCAATCCACTAGCCAATCCACTAGCCAATCCACTAGCCAATCCACTAGCCAATCCACTAGCCAATCCACTAGCCAATCCACTAGCCAATCCACTAGCCAATCCACTAGCCAATCCACTAGCCAATCCACTAGCCAATCCACTAGCCAATCCACTAGCCAATCCACTAGCCAATCCACTAGCCTCCAGTAGTTTCAAGGCTGCGTCTATACAGACTCTCATAGACCCTATGCAGGCATGGGTCTATGTCTAGACTAGTGTGACATCAGAATGTGTTACCTTAAATGTACACAATACCTCTCCCTACATAATGTACATTGCTTATTCATGTTCATTTCATGATTTAGCCAGATAAGTAGGCTTACTGTGGTGCCCTGGATGAAGTGTTCAACTGTGGAACTACTTTTTCCACTCGTCTAAATGGTAAAACTCACTCAGTTTTAAGTTGCATTTAAGTGTTAATGGGGCCATAGCATTTGTGATGTGGTTCCGGAAAATGAGTCATAAGTCTCAAAATTGATACTTTTCAAAGTGTTTTTTTCACAAGATCACATTATTTGAATGTTCTAATTGTTGGAGGGTATAGCACTTATAGCTATATCAATCGATGTATCAAATTTCAGGACAATCTATGTAATATATTCTTTAGTTTTAAAGGTCCTCATGTGGACTACATTTAGTTAGTTTACTGTTTATTGACCCCCAGAAATATTGGAAACTTTTTTTTCAAAAACGAAAATATCAAACTTAAAATCTAGAAATACTTATTAGATTATTAGACTGTTTACTACCATTGGAATCAGCTTGATCTCATCCTTTCAAATATAATGATATCTAAAAATCTATTTTTTGCGACTTATGACTCATTTTCTATCACATATATAAAACTCTTAGCAGCTAACAAATCTTTTTGATGTTAGGAAGGTACAGCCTGGAACCTCTCAACTACTACCATTAATGCCTACTTACCCCAGATTCTCAATCAACGTTAAAGAAAAACGACAAAATGCAAAAATGGTAAAAAAGCAATGAATCCTAAAAAGAAATAAAGATAAGTTCCAATTCAACTTTATTTTCAACATTGACATGTCCTCACAATTCTACTGCACAAAGATATTTTTTTTTAAATTTAAAATGATTGGTCTTTTTATCAGGGAATACTGCTTTAATGCATGAACCCTATTCATCTATATTTTCCAATAGAGCATACATCTATAGCCTAGCAGCGGACTAAAAGCCTCCCAAGTACTTGTGCAAGAAAATTGCAGTTAATAGCCCCTAAGTGCTTGTACTACTTGATGTTAGTATCTGGCCAGTCACAAAGGCACAATGTGAAGCCCACTCGCGAGGCATAAATAGAAATGTTTATAAGGAAGCTTCAAAATCAGTTGAACGATATTTTACGTCCACGTAATATTATAATGTATTTGTAATGACCCATAGTTCCATGAGGAGGAGAATAAATAAGACAGACAAGTGTCTAATATTATTATTCTGTTTTTAATGAAGCACAAGGCGAGATGTTGGTATATTTACAGTGTCATACATAAAGGTGTTTGAACTTGATACATGATGACATTGGTAATGGTATAAGATGGAAAACCAGTAAATACACAGGTATGGCACACAGCTCCATCTGGTGTTAAACAGTAGATGTATAGGGTAGTTGTATGGAGCTTTTAAATACAAGTAGTATATGGAGAGTGTTTGGTGTTACTTCATGGCACTACATATTTGGGTCAGATTTTCAGAAAATGTACAATTCGCCTTCACCAATCCTCTCAAATAGCCCACATTTAAGACAAAATTGAGCTTCAAAATGCAGTTTAACATAACAGAACTGATACTGTAAATCAATGAGATACCAAATATATTCAGATATACCCGGTACTCATCAATTTTCAGCCTAATTCAGCAGAATTTTCTAAATGTGTTGAGCTGCCAATTGTACATTTTCCGAAAATCTGACCCATTTGCATTAGAAGACCTTGAAATACAAGCACCAGCCTCTCTCTAAACCACGCACTGTAGAATTAATTGTAGAATATTGATCTTTAATTTATTGATTTCTCTATTGTACAATGGTGAAAGGTTTTGGGTCAGTTGTTTTATAGTCCATGTAGCCAATTCGTGTACAATTGGCATTATAGGGTGAAATCGCCAGAAAATGTACAATTCACCTTCACCAATCCTCTCAAATAAGCCAAATTTCAGACAAAAATAAAGTTCAAAATACAGTTCAACCTAATCACCCAGATTGCTAGAATCAACCCAATGCCGAATATACTCGAATTTACATAGTATTGACCAAATTGCAGCCTAATTTAGCAGAATTTACTAAATGTGTACAGCTGCCAATTGTACATTTTCTACAAATCTGACCCTATAATAGAACTAGTTATGTTCCATCTGAACTTGACTGCACTTTCTTATTAAGGCAGTCATAGGAAGACCTGTCTGGATATGGTAGAACTGGCCATTCTGATTGTAAAAACATCTGCAATAAAAGATTTTTTGCTTAGAAGGAAGGAAGAGCTGGTTATACTGGTCCCGTTTCCCCATGTTTGATTGCAATGAGCGGGACACTGGGGAAAGGGTTGAAAGGTTATTATCATAAATAGAAGTTAAAAATCCCCCACTTTTCCCACTTCTTAAAGGATGTAAAGGAATCATGTGTCAACTACTTCTCAGACGGACTATAGGCATGTGATAGTGAGATCGCTGGCTGGTCCCATCATGTATTTCCCAATCTGAAAAGTGGACCGCTGCAGAAGTTAAAAAAGTCTTTTCCCATGAAATAAAAGCAGGCATACTTGAGAGAAAGAAGTACATGTCAATGATTTCAAAACAAACTTATTAAGATATAATGTATATTTGGTTAGCAATTAGTATATGTGTCACATACTTTTACTGAGTATTTTAAATGCCCAATTCAAATAAATGAAAATAGCGATACTCAATGGACAAAAGTACATGTCAAAACTAACTCAATAAGATCTATATTTGATTAGCAATTAGTGGACATTTTCCATACATTTACAGTGGAACCTCTCTATTGAGACCACCCTTGGGACTGGACGATTTGTGGTCTCATAGCGAGGTGGTCTCATTAGAGGGGGTAATCTAATAAGAGCAATTTGGGACTGAGAGAAACTGGTCTTAATACAGGGGTGGTCTCTATAGAGAGGTGGTCTTTATGCGAGGTTCCACTGTACTTAATATTTAAATGGCCCAATGGACACTTTTCCACGGTCCAGTCCATAGGATGGAGTGCTCACATATGGGTGAGATCTTCAGAAAATGTACAATTCGCCTTCACCAATCCTCTCAAATAACCCACATTTAAGACAAAATTGAGCTTCAAAATGCAGTTTAACATAACAGACATGATACTTTAAATCAATGCGATACCAAATATACTCAGATATACCCGGTATTCTTCATTTTTCAGCCTAATTCACCCTAATTTCCTAAATGTGTAGAGCTGCCAATTGTACATTTTTGGAAAATCTGACCCATATTGGAACCCTAAGGTTCATCTGGAGAAACATCAAAGAGTAACTCATAGCTTGGAGTGCAGTAGAGTAGCTCGAGGCACAACCCAATCAGCCAGCACTGGCCCATAGGCTCTCCCATATCTCCCACTCTCTCCATCGCTGCCGCTCCCTCCTCCTCCTTACCACACTCCAAACAACTCATTCATAGGCTGAGCAACTCACTGGCAGACAGAAAGAGGGACTCAACCACCTCCTGTGCTTATTCCCTCTCTCCCTTTACTACTAACCTATGGGAGGATATGGGTCAGATTTTCGAAAATGTACAATTGGCAGCTGTACACATTTAGTGAATTCTGCTAATTCCGAGGCTGCAATTTGGTCAATACTAGGTAAATTCAAGTATATTCAGCATTGCATTGATTCTAGCAATCTGTTTGGTTAGGTTAAACTGTATTTTGAACTTTATTTTCGTCTGAAATATGGGTTATTTGAGAAGATTGGTGAAGTTGAATTGTACATTTTCTGAAAATCTGACCCATATACATATGAATTTAGAGCAAGAGTAATGCTAGGGAACTGCTTGCTTTCTTCAAATTCAAATTCAAAAATCCTTTTATTGCTGTTGTTGTTGCTCTACATCTAAATTTTAGGTCTACCAGAGGATGCCACTTTTTTTTACTTTAATTGGACTTGGATTTTAAGATTAACAAACAAATTATCAATTAACAACAAAATTGGTTTATAAGAGTCTTGGATGAGATGAAATGTAGAATGAATATTTACAATGAAAACATTGAGGTTAAATGAGAGAAGATAGTGTCTGTAATAGAGTAACTGTTCAGAGTTTGGCAAAGAGTAGTAAGTATATATGGGTCAGATTTTCAGAAAATGTACAATTCAACTTCGCCTATCTTCTCAAATAACCCAAATTTCAGATGAAAATAAAGTTCAAAATACAGTTCAATGTAACCAAACAGATTGCTAGAATCAATGTAATGCCGATTATACTCGAATTTACCTAGTATTGGCCAAATTGCAGCCTATTGTAGCAGAATTTACTAAATGTGTACAGCTGCCAATTGTACATTTTCTGAAAATCTGACCCCTATATGGTGTTCTCGGCGTAATGACGAGGCTGGCCGTGCCCTGATCCAACATTGTCTTATAGAAACTGACACATAGACACATAGAAACTGGACACACAATGAATAGTTGTTTGTAATAAGTACATATACAAACTAGACACGTAATGGTTATACATTATATAATGGTTATTTTCTTGCTCTTCATTCAATGAGTAACTCTACCCATGACACACATGCACCTGACCCACATTATTAACACCTGATCTGATATCTGATAATGTGCCAGTGAGAGATCTACACCTTTGTGTGTTAAGCAGCAATATGGATATACTAGAGTGAGTTGATACCATCTGCTCCAATTACTCAATGAGCACCTCATCAGTTGATTAGTTTCAGGAGTCATACCTGAGATATTACCACAGTTTTTCAGCTTACAATAGGGGATTTGCATGTGCCACTGCGCATGTCGGTCACAGTGCATTCTGGGATAGATTCTGATGAAATCGGACATACAAACATTTGCCAACATTTTTATTGAAAATTGCAAGAATGTACACACTCTCTCTGTCTAGCCTCTGTCTATTTCTCCTGTCTGTCCATCTCTCTCCTCTGCCTATCTCTGTCCTCTATCTCTGTCTGTTCACTGCCTAGCCCTCTCCTGTGTCTATCTCTCTGTCTTTCATCAGTCCGTCATCTGTCTATCTCTATCGTCTGTCAATCTCTGTCCTCTGTCTATCTGTCTTTTCACCTCTGTCCATCCTCTCTCTCTCCTCTTTCTCTCTGTATATCTCCTCTCTCTCCCCTTTCTCTCTCTGCCTCTTCTCCCTCTCCATCTCTCTCTGTCTATCTCTTCTCTCTCCTCTCTTGGCCTTTCCTCTCTCTTCATTCTCTCTGGCTATCTCTTTAAACTCATCTCTCTCTCTCTGCCCCTCCTCTCTCTCTTGTCTATCTCTTTTCTCTCCCCTCTCTCCCTGCTCTCCTCCCTCTCCATCTCTCTCTGTCTGTCTCTTCCCACTCATCTCTCTCTCTGCCTCTCGTCTCTCTCTCTGTCTAGCTATTCTCTCTCTGTCTATCTCTCCGGTCTCTCTCTGCCTCTCCTCCCTTTCCATCTCTCTCTGTCTATCTCTTCTCGCTCCCCTCTCTCTCTCTGCCTCTCCTCCCACTCCATCTCTCTCTGTCTATCTCTCATCTCTCTCTCGGCCTCTCCTCCCACTCCATCTCTCTCTGTCTATCTCTCATCTCTCTCTCGGCCTCTCCTCCCACTCCATCTCTCTCTGTCTATCTCTTCTCGTTCATCTGTCTCTCTCTGCCTCTCCTCTCTCTCCATCTCCAGCAGTCCTGTACAAGGACGGGTAGATCAGAGAGAGCCCACGAGCACGTGGTGGAGTGGGAGGAGTAGGAGGAGGAGCAAGTGGAGCAGCTCTAGTAGTGGAGGTGTAAGAGATGGTGGTAGTGGTGAGAGTGAGAGTGGGATCACACACCATACGAGGAGTCACTCGCTCGCCACTAAACCTGCTCTCACCTTATATAAACAGGTAGTACTGGAGGAGGTGCAGGAGCACAGGTATATAAACCTTATCAGGCACTACATGACTCCCGTGTCACACACTGGAGGAAGATCAACAGGGAGAGAAATGTGGTTGGTGAAGGACAAGGACCACATGTGTTTTGACAGCGGTTCAAACTTCCTCGAGTGTTAGCGATTGGCCACTCGAGAGGCATTTTGTTGTTATACAACAAGTTTCCAACCAGGACGAAAGGTCTATTTATGATTGGGGACAGGAAGTATATGAACTCTACTTGAGTGGATTACAGTGCAAAGGTTTAGTTCAACACAGGGACCAGCTTCTTCAATTCAATTCAATTCAACATATTATTATACTGTAGTGTGGTTCAATTCAACACTATATTGTAGTGTGATACAAAAAGGAGCTTTGCTTTGTACCATAAGAAAGTGTTGGTTAGAAGTACCAATACAAGCACCATTACCATCATTGGTTACTACAAATGTGCAGGAAATACAAGGGGACAACCTCCATTCCTGGCTTCAATATATTTAATTAAACCTTTTTGAAAAGGCTGGATTGTTTCAATACTCCGGACACTGACATATATTGGACTTATTATACTATAGGTCATAGCAAGAAGGAATATGGAGCAATAGAAAGACAGTGCTCTGAGATTTACAGATTCATATATGGGTCAGATTTTCGGAAAATGTACAATTGGCAGCTGTACACATTTAGTAAATTCTGCTAAATGAGGCTGCAATTTGGTCAATATTAGGTAAATTCGAGTATATTTGGCATTGCATTGATTCTAGCAATCCGTTTGGTTAGGTTGAACTGTATTTCAAACCTGATTTTTGTCTTACATTTGGGTTATTTGAGAGGATTGGTGAAGATGAATTGTACATTTTCTGAAAATCTGACCCATAATGAATAATGAAAAACATCAATTAAACAATTAATAGTAACAGTAACACTGGTATATTGATCTCACCTCTAAAGTGGACACTTTGTCACTGTGGACACCTTAGTTTGCTTCTATAGTCTAGGTGTCTGTGATTTATAAGTTGGACTGTACTTAACACCTATACAGGAAATGTGTACAGGAGGTAGTGGGAAAGGTGAGCAAGAGCAGAGCAATAAAGACCAAAGAGAGCAGCTCTTTTCAGAGACGTTACTAGTACCATCAACCTTAAATGGATAAGTGACTTTGACTAACTGGATAAAGAGATGGATTGATGTTTGTGATTTAGACACACAATCACCTCTCTATAACCACAGTATAACCACTAATGACCCCATAAGAGGACATTCCCTTATACTACATACTGCCACAAACATCGCTAACAATCTGAATATACCTCAATATTGTGGACAATTCAGTTCCCTGGTGTCTGTGATAGAGAGTTTGTACTGTAGTTATTGGTTTAGAGAGGAGAAGAGCTCAACAAATACAAGTGAGGGCATCCCCTTATACTACATACTACCACACACATCGTTAACAATCTGAATACCTCAATATTGCGGACAATTCAGTTCTTTGGTGTCTGTGATACAGAGGCTGTACTGTAGTTATTGGTTTATAAAGGAGAAGAGTACAACAAATACAAGTGAGGGCATCCCCTTATACTACATACTGCCACAAACAATCTGAATACCTCAATATTGTGGATAATTCAGTTCCCTGGTGTCTATGATACAGAGGTCATACTGTAGTTATTGGTTAATAAAGGAAAAGAGCTCAACAAATACAAGTGAGGGCATTCCCTTATACTACATACTGCCACACACATCGTTAACAATCTGAATATAACTCAATATTGTGGACAATTCAGTTCCCTGGTGTCTATGACAGAGAGGTCGTACTGTAGTTATTGGTTTATAAAGGAGAAGAGTACAACAAATACTCGTGCAGGAGAAGGTGGTGGAGGCAAGGGGTGGAGCTAAACGAACACAAGTGGTGGAGTGCCACAAGCAGCATCCTTCAGATGGAGCGATAAACTGGAGAAACAAATGAATTAAAGTTGCACCCTCAGCTATGACGACCACAAATATCATAGCAAAGTTGCTAATTGCTTGACTGATAGGACTGAATTCATCAATATTCTGCTACTGTTATATGTTTATACAAGCGCTACTCATATTATGACTGATAGGACTGAATTCATCAACATTCTGCGACTGGTATATGTTTATACAAGAATTTGAAGTTGGATCATACAAAAGAAAACCAACCCAGGTGAGCGATAATAGGTCAAAACACCACAGGATAGGATTTTTTGGCGGGTCACTGAAATAATATAAAAGTGGACATAAATTTACGAGAAAAAAAAACAACTGACACTATAAAAACCATCCAAAATCCTTGGTCAAATTACTATTTGGACCAGTTGGAACAGCAGAAAATCTCCAGTTTTGACTGAAAATGAAGCTTTAAGAGTTGACAAGCAGGAGGCTATGACAAGGATTACCTATAACCAGTGAGAGTACGGCAGCAGGTGTTACTACTCCTATAGTCAAGTATCAGTTCCACTAGATCAGCTTGTAGCACCGTGCGGCAGTATGTGTGATTGCTGGTATGGTACGATCAAGCCTTGCTTGATAAGGATAAAGGTGAGACTTGCCATATTTAGCCCTGGAGTAGGCTTATAACTCTCTCCTCCTCCTGCCCCTAAACCTTTTATCTCCTCTGTTAAGCTTAGTAGGGGGTAAGGTTGTAGATGCTGGCAGTGGTGGGTGGTAGTGGTTGACTCTAATATGTGATGTGTTTCAGGAAAATAAGCCATAAGTCGCAAAATTGATATTTTTCAAAGTGTTTTTTTCCACAAGATGACATTATTGGAATGTTCTAATTTTTGGGGGGTTTATCACTTATAGCTATATCAATCAATGTATCAAATTTCAAGACAATCTAAGTAATATATATATCCTTTCGGTTTAAATGTCCTCATATGGACTACATTTAGTAACTTTACTGGTTATTCACCCCCAGAAATATTGGAAACTTTTTTTTTTCAAAAATTAAAATATCAAACTTAAAATATAGAAATACTTATTAGATCATTTGACTGTATACTATCATTGGAATCGGCTTGATCTCATCTTGTCAAATATAATGGTATCTCAAAATCTATTTTGGGCGACTTATGACTCATTTTCCTGAAACACATCACATATTTTATCACCTGAAGAAGAGCAAAACAGGCCCGAAAGCTAGTGAAATAAAAACCCAATCAAATATCAATGTTTGGGTTTTTTCCTAACCTCTCTAGCAACCAAAAGATAACTACCCGTGATAAAAGCGACGAACATACAACTTAGCTACATCTCAAATATTTTAGACACACTCTATGTCCAAACCCTCAGATCAGATAAGAATGGTATGTCAGGCTACTACGCTAATCGGTTTCCTGGCCTAGAACTCGGCGCTTTATATTTTGGGAATATAATGACATATTGCGGTCATATTGGAATTATAATGGCACTTTGCGGTTTGAGGCGAGAGGCTTTCCCTTTGTTTGAAGGGACTCTCTCAATTATGGGCCTAGACTGGACAAGGCTCCATCCAAGGAAGCTCAGAATGGTCTTAGCTTTCAAAAGAAATCATAGAAAAAAATCGAGAAAATGTGAAAAAAAAATATATTTTTAATAAAAGGGGAAAAAAGCGAAAATGTCTGAACTACAAAGAAGTGAACAGACGTTTTTTTTCCTTATTCATATTTCTTTATTTTTTTTTCTAATTTAAGTGAATATTTGAATATTAGGAGGAATGGCATATGCCTAACTCCTTGTATAACACCAGATTAGATAAAGGATTATTTTAAAAAAAACATTCTGGGCCTCCTATCCACCAGACCACATGCTTATTGCGGCTAATATGTGCTTTGATAGTTATTGTCATTTACTAATTATTATAAAGAACTTATGTCGCACAACCTATAGTTGGTAACTTGATACCCGCGTTGTGGCGACATTTCTTTGATAGGGATGGGTGGAAGATGGAATTCCATTAAACCTCTCGAAATCTGTCACCTCCTCATGAAAACAACAGCTGGGATAGGATAGAGGTACTCAGATTGGGGGGACAGCTCCTCTTGTCTTATCATCACCGTCTGCGCCACAAGCCTGATGGCGATCATGCAGAACACTGTAATGGCTGTGATGGCGGTCATCTATATCAGTATGTATCAGGATGGCGGGCCTCATTACCTAAAGGAGTGGTCCTAGCTGGTCCTCCCTCGCCTCACCTCCGGGCGTACTCAGTTAAGAACTATATCAAGACTCTCCTCTGATAAAGAAGGGGATACATTTGGTATCCATAGATTATTTACACAAGCTATACTATTAAGATAAGATAAGATAAGATAAGATAAGATGTTGTCAATATTGATAAAAAGATCTTTGCAATTTTCGATCCGAATATTGCTGAATATTTGTATGTCAGATTTGGACTGAATCCACCTCAGCATACACTGTAATAGACATGTGCAGTGAGACATGCAAATCTCATATTGAAGGGGTATTGGACCTGATCGGTATAGGATCATGTCTGATACACTCTCTCTATAGATATTTTCGTATATTTTTCACATAGGCATTGCTCTGAGAACAATGTATCTAGAGTGAGTTATGCACAGTACGTATTTCACTAGTGAGTTATGTGTGGTAGTCATGGGAACCCATCCGTTTTTACCAAGTTCACAGCCAAAATTCATTTTTAAGACCCAGAAATGCAGTTGTATTGTATTTGACCTTTAAATCATACATACTAAATCAGTTAACTAACTCGTTGGTTTCAGTGACATAGATTATATCACGAGTTTGGGTGTTATCATTTAATGTCTTATACAAGTAAAATCCATATACTATACAATGTATATGGCTATTTGTTATATATGGGGTATGTCTATTGGGTCCAAAGTTTTGGGTTATATGAGCCCATTATCACCAAGAGGTGATATTTTTCTTTTAGATTATACTATACAGTGTCCACATATATTATGAAATTAGTGTGCTAATTATAGAAACAGACATTGGTGACAGATCAATTAGATGAGTGCTTATCATTAAAGGTATTGTGGTGTTTGTGGGCCTTGGACCTTTTTTTTAAAATTTGGTACGAATTTTTTTAGAGCCTTGGGCTTGGACCTTTTTAGGCTGCCACCAAAAGTGTGTGTGTGTGTGGGGGGGGGGGGACATGTCTCCCCGTCCCCCCCGGTAGCGACGCCCCTGATCATATAGAAATGTGTGAGATCAGCTTATATGATACGTTTAGACGTACCACACTGATGTGCTGATATGCCCACTACCGAAAGCGCTTTTTTTTTATTAGATTTGATTGACGGAGAGAGTGTGACGTCATTAGGAGCTAGCCAATAGCAAATGCTGTTGTTTACTAGGTTTGGTTGATGAATACAATATGGCGATGGGCAGACAGCGGCCAATAGGTGTCTTTGTGATCCAAAACGGGGGACTTGTGATATAAAAACAAAAAAACAAACTCTATTCTATTCGGCGGTTAGATCCTGAGTTTATGGTTGTGAGTTTTGTCGAAGCCTCCCGGGAAACCAAGCCGAGGTGAAACCGAGGTTTGTTTCCGGGAGGCTTAGAGAAAACGAAGGACCATAAATGAAGGATCTTATGGCTTTAGTCCCCTTTTGTTGGGCTGTTGCTATCATTAACAACAATTTAGAAATGATTTCAAAGCAAAATATACCAGTGGAAAGCCAGGATCTTGCCGTTTTGAGGAGTAAATATTGTTTTGTTGATGTAAGCGGTTGGCCGGAAACAAAAGTCCTACACTATAGTACCACTTGTCTGTATGTGTATAACTATCCCGGCCAGCCCAACACTAGTACCACTAGTCTGTATGTGTACAACCGTCCCGGCCAGCCCAACACTAGTACCACTTGTCTGTATGTGTACAACCGTCCCGGCCAGCCCAACACTGGTACCACTGGTCTGTATGTGTACAACCGTCCCGGCCAGCCCAACACTAGTACCACTGGTCTGTATGTGTATAACCGTCCCGGCCAGCCCAACACTGGTACCACTTGTCTGCATGTGTACAACCGTCCCGGCCAGCCCAACACTAGTACCACTTGTCTGTATGTGTATAACCGTCCCGGCCAGCCCAACACTGGTACCACTGGTCTGTATGTGTATAATCGTCCTGGCCAGCCCAACACTAGTACCACTTGTCTGTATGTGTACAACCGTCCTGGCCAGCCCAACACTAGTACCACTTGTCTGTATGTGTACAACCGTCCCGGCCAGCCCAACACTAGTACCACTGGTCTGTATGTGTACAACTGTCCCGGCCAGCCCAACACTAGTACCACTGGTCTGTATGTGTACAACCGTCCCGGCCAGCCCAACACTAGTACCACTGGTCTGTATGTGTACAACCGTCCTGGCCAGCCCAACACTAGTACCACTGGTCTGTATGTGTACAACCGTCCCGGCCAGCCCAACACTAGTACCACTGGTCTGTATGTGTACAACCGTCCCGGCCAGCCCAACACTAGTACCACTGGTCTGTATGTGTACAACCGTCCCGACCAGCCCAACACTAGTACCACTGGTCTGTATGTGTACAACCGTCCCGGCCAGCCCAACACTAGTACCACTGGTCTGTATGTGTATAACCGTCCCGGCCAGCCCAACACTAGTACCACTGGTCTGTATGTGTACAACCGTCCCGGCCAGCCCAACACTAGTACCACTGGTCTGTATGTGTACAACTGTCCCGGCCAGCCCAACACTAGTACCACTGGTCTGTATGTGTACAACTGTCCCGGCCAGCCCAACACTAGTACCACTGGTCTGTATGTGTACAACCGTCCCGGCCAGCCCAACACTAGTACCACTGGTCTGTATGTGTACAACCGTCCCGGCCAGCCCAACACTAGTACCACTGGTCTGTATGTGTACAACTGTCCCGGCCAGCCCAACACTAGTACCACTGGTCTGTATGTGTACAACCGTCCCGGCCAGCCCAACACTAGTACCACTGGTCTGTATGTGTACAACTGTCCCGGCCAGCCCAACACTAGTACCACTGGTCTGTATGTGTACAACCGTCCCGGCCAGCCCAACAAACGAGGACTTGTCCACGTCCACCTTGTGCGCATAGAAACGTCCTAACCTATCAATGACTAGTTGTCTTTTGTCTAAATATTGCACTCTTTGATACGCAACCCATGCAATATTCACTCTCCTTTAACCTACTTGTTTGCTCCCTGGTATTTATTTAATAATTTAATTCATATTTTAATGATAAATTAATATTAGAAGTATTCAGTAAGGAGGGGATGAGATTAAAGCTAAGGCCAGACCAATGACAGAGCAATTAGCGTACATGATGACTGACCAAGCAGTAGTTCAATTAGGCCAAGAAAAAAAAGATGTTTCACACAAAATGTAATAATAAACACTTATGGAACCGAGTTCGGAGCGGGTGGAAAATATAGAAAGGATAGGGTTGTATCACTTCGCTGGAAAACGAGTTCTACATTTCCTTTGCCCGTGTAGAACGAGTACCATCAGTTTATTAGTATATGAGTCAGATTTTCAGGAAATGTACAATTAGCAGCTGTACACATTTAGTAAATTATGTTAAATTAGGCTGCAATGTTGTCAATACTAGGTAAATTCGAGTATTTTCGGCATTGCATTGTTTCTAGCAATCTGTTTGGTTAGGTTGAATTGTATTTTAAACTTTATTTTCGTCTGAAATTCGGGTTATTTGAGGGGATTGGCGAAGTTGAATTGTACATTTTCTGAAAATCTGACCCATATGTGCCCTCTTCTGCCTTTAGACGGGATGTCATGAAAGAAGTCCCGTCGATATGGCACTAGTTCTATATCAGTTCACAGATATGGAACTCCCGGTTATAGAATGCGCATATGGGTGAAATCGCAAAAAAATGTACAATTCGCCTTCAGCAATCCTCTCAAACAACCCACATTTAAGACAGAAATGAGCTTCAAAATGCAGTTTAACATAACAGAACTGATACTTTAAACCAATGCGATACCAAATATACTCAGATATATCCAAAAGTTATCATTTTTTAGCAGAATTTACTAAATTTGTAGAGCTGCCAATTGTACATTTTCGGAAAATCTGACCCAAATATATACTAATATCCAGGATTGTCTAAACAAAAGGGGGCAAATGCAGAGAATGTTCAGCAATGAAGGGGTGTGGAGTGTGGGGGAGTGGTGGGGGAGGGTTGCATTCCCTCATGCTCCCAATTGTGGTGTGTTTCGGGGAAATAAGTCACAATTCGCCAATAATGGGTTTTCAGATATCATCATTTCTGGAAAGATGAGATCAAGCCGATTCTAATGATAGTAAACACTAATAAGTATTTCTGTATTCATGTATGCAAAAATTAGTGATATTTCTTAATAGTCACTCACTGTAGTAAAGTAGGTAAATTTAGTTAAATATACTCCTTAGGATAACCTCAGATATGTGCGTCAGATTTTCAGAAAATGTACAATTGGCAGCTGTACACATTTAGGAAATTCTCCTAAATTAGGCGGAAAAATGATGAATACCGGGTATATCTGAGTATATTTGGTATCGCATTGATTTAAAGTATCAGTTCTGTTATGTTAAACTGCATTTTGAAGCTCATTTTTGTCTTAAATGTGGGTTATTTGAGAGGATTGGTGAAGGCGAATTGTACATTTTCTGAAAATCTGACCCATGTATGGAGACATTCAATACACAGTTTTCAGTCGCCAGAAATTGTACAATTCATCTTCACCAATCCTCTCAAATAACCCTATAATTTCAGACGAATAAAAAGTTTGAAATACAGTTCAACCTAACCAAACGGATTGCTAGAATCAATGTGATGCTGAATATACTCAAATTGACCTAGAATTGACCAAATTGCAGCCTAATTTAGCAGAATTCACTAAATGTGTACAGCTGCCAATTGTACATTTTTTGAAGGTCTGACCCACATAGAAGCAGTAAGCAGCCCAGCACATTCTGAGCAATGGTTCTTGTGCATAAATCACTTTGAGAAGACAAATATTGGTATAAGTCATTTTCCTCTGACACATCACATTTATGCCTATATAGATGGTATTCAATCTCAAAGAAAAAGATTTGTTGAAAGAATGTGGGCAAGGAAAGCACTTGATACTATAGCAATAGACAACGAGGATTTTAGCGTGAGAATGGTCTGTACTCCCATAGACGTCCCAAGGCCGAAGGCCGAGGGACGTCTATGGGAGTACAGACCGTTCAAACGCTAAATCCGAGTTGTATATTGATTTTAGTCCATGATGACAGGTGGCGCCACTAGACCAACGCGGTCTGTAGTATAATAAATGCACGCGAAATCTTGCCCAAAATGGACTAAAGTGATATAGTCGGTCCGAAAAGTAGTTGACACGTGATTCCTTAGCCCTTTAAGGGGAGGGAAAAGTGGGAGATTTTTGAATTCTATTTATGACAAGGACCTGTCAACCCTTTGCCAAGCAAGTCGCACATAGCAATCAACCATGGAGAAACAGGGCCAGTATAATCAGCTCTACCTTCCATCTAAGCAAAACAACAGCTGCTCCACATAGGACAGAGACAATACAATACAGCTGTATATTTGGCCATGGTTGGTCGCAAACGGCCATGGTCAGTCGCAAACGGCGATTCAGGGAGCAAAGGTTTGAAGTCAAAACTCCCCCACTTTTCCCTCCCCTTAAAGGAACTAAGGAATCACGTGTCAACTACTTTTCGGACAGACTATAGGTGAAAGTGAATAACATAATCCCAGCTCACTATGGGAGCCCCCATAGCGGCCAAAATGGTACTAAAGTACGTTCAAAAGCGACTCCTATTACTACTAACAGAGCTCATAAAGTAAACTTCAGAAGCTGCTGAATCAGACAAATAACGTGAAGAGAAGTTCTGATGGGTCAGATTTTTAGAAAAGGCACAATCTACAGTTCTGCACATCTCTCAAATTTTGCTAAATTAGAGTGAAAAATAATAGATAATGCGTATATCTGAGTGTATTCTGTATAGTATTCATTCAATAGATTTCTCTGGTTTTATTGAACTGTATTTTGAACCTGATTTTCGTCTTAGATTTGGGTTATTTGAGGGGATTGGTGAAGGCCAATTGTACATGTTCTGAAAACGTGACCATGATATTGAAATATAAGGGGCGTACTGTTATTGAGCGAAGAAATCCAATATGCTAAGGAGGAAGGCTATAGATCGCGACCATAAGGTGATAACCAAGATCCTCTACAGCACATTTGTGATGTTTGTCAGGAAAATGAGTCGCAAAAATGATATTTTCCAAAAAATAAGTAAGGCTACGAGAGTAGATTATGTCGATACAATATATGTTATGATTAATTAAATTACAATTTTAGAGGCATTTTTTCTTATAATTCGATACAAACATATTACAGGTTTTCAATATAGAATAAAATACATGCTCTCAATGCAAATCACTGACAAAGTGTGAGAAATGACGAGCAACTAAAAATGGAAACACTACATGTTACTACAGACGCCGTGCTCTTTCACATGAACCATTAATTATAATATAATTTCGGATTTATATTTTTTCGGATGAGCTGAAAAATGGAACAAGTCTTCAGCTCGTTGAGACCCGATTAAGAACCCTACAGAGTGCCATTTATATATGTGATGTGTTTCCGAAAAATGAGTCATAAGTCGCAAAATTGATATTTTTCAAAGTGTTTTCTTCACAAGATCACATTATTAGAATTTTCTCTTTGGGGAGTTCATCACCTAGACTTATATCAATCGGTGTATCAAATTTCAGAACAATCTATATAATATATTCTTTAGTTTTAAAGGTCCTCATATGGACTACATTTAGTTACTTTACTGTTTACTGACCTCCAGAAATATTGGAAACTTTTTTTTTCAAAAACGGAAATATCAAACTTAAAATCTAGAAATACTTATAAGATTATAAGACTGTTTACTATCATTGGAATCCCCTTGATCTCATCTTTTCAAATCTAATAGTATCTCAAAATCTATTTTTTGCGACTTATGGCTCATTTTCCTGAAACACATCACATATTACATACTGATTTGTAGATTTATTTGTTATATTTACCTTTATTATTACTGTATTTCTTGCCAAATTCTTGGAATTTTGCTTGAAAACTTTTGAAACTTGCAAGGCAGCGCTACGCAGCATAGCACAACGTCACCAAAAGTGCAACGTCACCAAGAGTGCAAACCAATCAAATTGCGTCGTTTGGGTCATGTGTTACCATGGCAAATGACACTCGGTTTGTGTTTTTTTAGAAAAAACTTATTGAGTTCAGTTCCGTCGCAGTTACAATGGTAATCTCATGGAGCCCAGTTGAAAGATATTCGATTGTACATTTGTTAGGATCTATCAGTTTAATCTTTAACATCAAAGTACCAAAAAAGTAAGCTTTATCATAGAAATATAACGCGAATATAAAACAATAATTCAAATAGCACATAGGTGAATCACGACCTCAAAATCCCATACATGGGTCAGATTTTCGGAAAATGTACAATTGGCAGCTCAACACATTTAGAAAATTCGCTGAATTAGGCTGGAAAATGATGAGTACCGGGTATATCTGAATATATTTGGTATCTCATTGATTTACAGTATCAGTTCTGTTATGTTAAACTGCATTTTGAAGCTCAATTTTGTCTTAAATGTGGGCTATTTGAGAGGATTGGTGAAGGCGAATTGTACATTTTCTGAAAATCTGACCCACATATGTAATAATAAATGAAGTTAATAATAAGTGAAAATAAAAATAATAAGTGAAAGGATTTTTTTTTAAAACATTTTTATTAGGTAGATTTCCACAATGTGGTAGGTCTCATCTCCTATGAAAAAATATACATTTTACATTTACATTAACTTCCATATTAATACAAAAGAGATTTACAATACTCATTACATACTACAACAGTGACAGTACAATTTTGGTGACGAAGGTCACAACACAACATTTTTTTGGTATAGGCCCAGTAGTTAAAAACATATAATAGTAGGGTTCGCTTTATATAAAAAGGTTTCGTCAACATTTTCACCGATTTTTAATTTATGATTATTCTTACAATCTTTCCATCGTTTTATTCAGCTTAATCCTGTTACAGGTGCGAAACAATACATTTCATCTCATAACATCCAGTTCTCCTCAGCTTTTATATGATTCTTAAGCGCTGGCCATGACATGTTGGGCAATTAGAGCCTGAGTTTATTGTCCGAGCTGGCCCTCTAAGCCTGACGGGAATCCTGTCGAGGCCAGAGGCCGAGACAGGTTCCCGAAGGCTTAGAGGACCAGCAAGGACAATAAACGAAGGCTCTAATGGCTTTAGTCCCCGTTGGTTGGGCTGTTTACCGGAAGTTCTCTAGGCATTGAGGGCCAGCGGGACCGGTAGTGACCACTGGCCCTCTATGCGTCTATAACGGGCCAGCTCAGACCAACCAACGGGGACTAATCTTAGATAGTAAATGCAAACGCTTCCTCATTCTAGGCCTCGGGCAGGTCTTCAAAATATAAACTATGGCGTTTTATAAGCCCTTTAGCCAATGCGACCAAACAAAATCCTCCAAAACTTTGGTCAAATGACTCTTAGATGGGTTGGAAAAGAATGAAACAAAAAGTAGAAATTGTTTAGTTTTTGAGCGATGTTAGCTGAGAGTGAAGCTTTAAGAGTGAACAGATGTTAGAAATAGGTCAGTGCTACTAGGCGGTTAGAGCATGAGGTTATGGTGCTTCGGGTTCACTATGGCTGCCGTGAACCCAGAACGAGGCATCATGCTATAATGCCTTTAGTCCCCTTTTGTTGGGCTGTTACTATCATTTCACTGTTACTATCATCATACATATCATTTAATACCAACAAATGAACCGAATATACTAGGCCGTCCAAAAAGCTGCGGTCCCGCAAACCTCATGCATGGCCAGACCCATCTACCACCCTCGTCAGGTGGCGCCACAATCGCCACCGCTAGCAAAAACAACTTCCGCCTTAGACGTCCCTCTATGGCTCTCCATTCGTCCCGGCTAGACTAGCAAACGGGGACTAAAGCCATACAATGTGCATGGTAGGTGTAGGTCAGTGCTACAGCCATACAATGTGCATAGTGGGTGTAGGTCAGTGCTACAGCCATACAATGTGCATGGTGGGTGTAGGTCAGTGCTACAGCCATACAATGTGCATGGTGGGTGTAGGTCAGTGCTACAGCCATACAATGTGCATGGTGGGTGTGGGTCAGTGCTACAGCCATACAATGTGCATAGTGGGTGTAGGTCAGTGCTACAGCCATACAATGTGCATGGTGGGTGTAAGTCAGTGCTACAGCCATACAATGTGCATAGTGGGTGTAGGTCAGTACTACAGCCATACAATGGTGGGTGTAGGTCAGTGCTACAGCCATACAATGTGCATAGTGGGTGTAGGTCAGTGCTACAGCCATACAATGGTGGGTGTAGGTCAGTGCTACAGCCATACAATGTGCATAGTGGGTGTAGGTCAGTGCTACAGCCATACAATGTGCATGGTGGGTGTAGGTCAGTGCTACAGCCATACAATGTGCATAGTGGGTGTAGGTCAGTGCTACAGCCATACAATGTGCATAGTGGGTGTAGGTCAGTGCTACAGCCATACAATGTGCATAGTGGGTGTAGGTCAGTGCTACAGCCATACAATGTGCATGGTGGGTGTAGGTCAGTGCTACAGCCATACAATGTGCATGGTGGGTGTAGGTCAGTGCTACAGCCATACAATGGTGGGTGTAGGTCAGTGCTACAGCCATACAATGTGCATAGTGGGTGTAGGTCAGTGCTACAGCCATACAATGTGCATAGTGGGTGTAGGTCAGTGCTACAGCCATACAATGTGCATGGTGGGTGTAGGTCAGTGCTACAGCCATACAATGTGCATGGTGGGTGTAGGTCAGTGCTACAGCCATACAATGTGCATGGTGGGTGTAGGTCAGTGCTACAGCCATACAATGTGCATGGTGGGTGTAGGTCAGTGCTACAGCCATACAATGTGCATAGTGGGTGTAGGTCAGTGCTACAGCCATACAATGTGCATGGTGGGTGTAGGTCAGTGCTACAGCCATACAATGGTGGGTGTAGGTCAGTGCTACAGCCATACAATGTGCATAGTGGGTGTAGGTCAGTGCTACAGCCATACAATGGTGGGTGTAGGTCAGTGCTACAGCCATACAATGGAGGGTGTAGGTCAGTGCTACAGCCATACAATGGTGGGTGTAGGTCAGTGCTACAGCCATATAATGGAGGGTGTAGGTCAGTGCTACAGCCATACAATGTGCATAGTGGGTGTGGGTCAGTGCTACAGCCATACAATGTGCATAGTGGGTGTAGGTCAGTGCTACAGCCATACAATGTGCATAGTGGGTGTAGGTCAGTGCTACAGCCATCCAATGGTGGGTGTAGGTCAGTGCTACAGCCATACAATGTGCATGGTGGGTGTAGGTCAGTGCTACAGCCATACAATGTGCATAGTGGGTGTAGGTCAGTGCTACAGCCATACAATGTGCATAGTGGGTGTAGGTCAGTGCTACAGCCATACAATGGTGGGTGTAGGTCAGTGCTACAGCCATACAATGTGCATAGTGGGTGTAGGTCAGTGCTACAGCCATACAATGGTGGGTGTAGGTCAGTGTTACAGCCATACAATGTGCATAGTGGGTGTAGGTCAGTGCTACAGCCATACAATGGTGGGTGTAGGTCAGTGCTACAGCCATACAATGTGCATGGTGGGTGTAGGTCAGTGCTACAGCCATACAATGGTGGGTGTAGGTCAGTGCTACAGCCATACAATGTGCATGGTGGGTGTAGGTCAGTGCTACAGCCATACAATGTGCATGGTGGGTGTAGGTCAGTGCTACAGCCATACAATGTGCATGGTGGGTGTAGGTCAGTGCTACAGCCATACAATGTGCATAGTGGGTGTAGGTCAGTGCTACAGCCATACAATGGTGGGTGTAGGTCAGTGCTACAGCCATACAATGTGCATAGTGGGTGTAGGTCAGTGCTACAGCCATACAATGTGCATGGTGGGTGTAGGTCAGTGCTACAGCCATACAATGTGCATAGTGGGTGTAGGTCAGTGCTACAGCCATAAATGTGCATGGTGGGTGTAGGTCAGTGCTACAGCCATACAATGTGCATAGTGGGTGTAGGTCAGTGCTACAGCCATACAATGTGCATAGTGGGTGTAGGTCAGTGCTACAGCCATACAATGGTGGGTGTAGGTCAGTGCTACAGCCATACAATGTGCATGGTGGGTGTAGGTCAGTGCTACAGCCATACAATGTGCATAGTGGGTGTAGGTCAGTACTACAGCCATACAATGTGCATAGTGGGTGTAGGTCAGTGCTACAGCCATACAATGTGCATGGTGGGTGTAGGTCAGTGCTACAGCCATACAATGTGCATGGTGGGTGTAGGTCAGTGCTACAGCCATACAATGGTGGGTGTAGGTCAGTGCTACAGTCATACAATGGTGGGTGTAGGTCAGTGCTACAGCCATACAATGTGCATAGTGGGTGTAGGTCAGTGCTACAGCCATACAATGGTGGGTGTAGGTCAGTACTACAGCTATACAATGGTGGGTGTAGGTCAGTGCTACAGTCATACAATGGTGGGTGTAGGTCAGTGCTACAGCCATACAATGTGCATAGTGGGTGTAGGTCAGTGCTACAGCCATACAATGTGCATGGTGGGTGTAGGTCAGTGCTACAGCCATACAATGGTGGGTGTAGGTCAGTGCTACAGCCATCCAATGGTGGGTGTAGGTCAGTGCTACAGCCATACAATGTGCATAGTGGGTGTAGGTCAGTACTACAGCCATACAATGTGCATGATGGGTGTAGGTCAGTGCTACAGCCATACAATGTGCATAGTGGGTGTAGGTCAGTGCTACAGCCATACAATGTGCATAGTGGGTGTAGGTCAGTGCTACAGCCATACAATGTGCATGGTGGGTGTAGGTCAGTGCTACAGCCATACAATGGTGGGTGTAGGTCAGTGCTACAGCCATCCAATGGTGGGTGTAGGTCAGTGCTACAGCCATACAATGTGCATAGTGGGTGTAGGTCAGTGTTACAGCCATACAATGTGCATAGTGGGTGTAGGTCAGTGCTACAGCCATACAATGTGCATGGTGGGTGTAGGTCAGTGCTACAGCCATACAATGTGCATGGTGGGTCTAGGTCAGTGCTACAGCCATACAATGGTGGGTGTAGGTCAGTGCTACAGCCATACAATGTGCATAGTGGGTGTAGGTCAGTGCTACAGCCATACAATGTGCATAGTGGGTGTAGGTCAGTGCTACAGCCATACAATGGTGGGTGTAGGTCAGTACTACAGCCATACAATGTGCATAGTGGGTGTAGGTCAGTGCTACAGCCATACAATGTGCATAGTGGGTGTAGGTCAGTGCTACAGCCATACAATGTGCATGGTGGGTGTAGGTCAGTGCTACAGCCATACAATGGTGGGTGTAGGTCAGTGCTACAGCCATCCAATGGTGGGTGTAGGTCAGTGCTACAGCCATACAATGTGCATAGTGGGTGTAGGTCAGTACTACAGCCATACAATGTGCATGATGGGTGTAGGTCAGTGCTACAGCCATACAATGTGCATAGTGGGTGTAGGTCAGTGCTACAGCCATACAATGTGCATAGTGGGTGTAGGTCAGTGCTACAGCCATACAATGTGCATAGTGGGTGTAGGTCAGTGCTACAGCCATACAATGTGCATAGTGGGTGTAGGTCAGTGCTACAGCCATCCAATGGTGGGTGTAGGTCAGTGCTACAGCCATACAATGTGCATAGTGGGTGTAGGTCAGTGCTACAGCCATACAATGTGCATAGTGGGTGTAGGTCAGTGCTACAGCCATACAATGTGCATAGTGGGTGTAGGTCAGTGCTACAGCCATACAATGGTGGGTGTAGGTCAGTGCTACAGCCATACAATGTGCATAGTGGGTGTAGGTCAGTGCTACAGCCATACAATGTGCATGGTGGGTGTAGGTCAGTGCTACAGCCATACAATGGTGGGTGTAGGTCAGTGCTACAGCCATCCAATGGTGGGTGTAGGTCAGTGCTACAGCCATACAATGTGCATAGTGGGTGTAGGTCAGTGTTACAGCCATACAATGTGCATAGTGGGTGTAGGTCAGTGCTACAGCCATACAATGTGCATGGTGGGTGTAGGTCAGTGCTACAGCCATACAATGTGCATGGTGGGTCTAGGTCAGTGCTACAGCCATACAATGGTGGGTGTAGGTCAGTGCTACAGCCATACAATGTGCATAGTGGGTGTAGGTCAGTGCTACAGCCATACAATGTGCATAGTGGGTGTTGGTCAGTGCTACAGCCATACAATGGTGGGTGTAGGTCAGTGCTACAGCCATACAATGGTGGGTGTAGGTCAGTGCTACAGCCATACAATGGTGGGTGTGGGTCAGTGCTACAGCCATACAATGTGCATAGTGGGTGTAGGTCAGTGCTACAGCCATACAATGTGCATAGTGGGTGTAGGTCAGTGCTACAGCCATACAATGGTGGGTGTAGGTTAGTGCTACAGCCATACAATGTGCATGGTGGGTGTGGGTCAGTGCTACAGCCATACAATGGTGGGTGTAGGTCAGTGCTACAGCCATACAATGTGCATAGTGGGTGTAGGTCAGTGCTACAGCCATACAATGTGCATAGTGGGTGTAGGTCAGTGCTACAGCCATACAATGGTGGGTGTAGGTTAGTGCTACAGCCATACAATGTGCATGGTGGGTGTAGGTCAGTGCTACAGCCATACAATGTGCATAGTGGGTGTAGGTCAGTGCTACAGCCATACAATGTGCATAGTGGGTGTAGGTCAGTGCTACAGCCATACAATGGTGGGTGTAGGTCAGTGCTACAGCCATACAATGTGCATAGTGGGTGTAGGTCAGTGCTACAGCCATACAATGGTGGGTGTAGGTCAGTGCTACAGCCATACAATGTGCATAGTGGGTGTAGGTCAGTGCTACAGCCATACAATGTGCATAGTGGGTGTAGGTCAGTGCTACAGCCATACAATGGTGGGTGTAGGTTAGTGCTACAGCCATACAATGTGCATGGTGGGTGTAGGTCAGTGCTACAGCCATACAATGTGCATAGTGGGTGTAGGTCAGTGCTACAGCCATACAATGTGCATAGTGGGTGTAGGTCAGTGCTACAGCCATACAATGTGCATGGTGGGTGTAGGTCAGTGCTACAGCCATACAATGGTGGGTGTAGGTCAGTGCTACAGCCATACAATGTGCATGGTGGGTGTAGGTCAGTGCTACAGCCATACAATGGTGGGTGTAGGTCAGTGCTACAGCCATACAATGTGCATGGTGGGTGTTGGTCAGTGCTACAGCCATACAATGTGCATGGTGGGTGTGGGTCAGTGCTACAGCCATACAATGTGCATGGTGGGTGTAGGTCAGTGCTACAGCCATACAATGGTGGGTGTAGGTCAGTGCTACAGCCATACAATGTGCATGGTGGGTGTTGGTCAGTGCTACAGCCATACAATGTGCATAGTGGGTGTAGGTCAGTGCTACAGCCATACAATGGTGGGTGTAGGTCAGTGCTACAGCCATACAATGGTGGGTGTAGGTCAGTGTTACAGCCATACAATGGTGGGTGTAGGTCAGTGCTACAGCCATACAATGGTGGGTGTAGGTCAGTGCTACAGCCATACAATGTACATAGTGGGTGTAGGTCAGTGCTACAGCCATACAATGTGCATGGTGGGTGTAGGTCAGTGCTACAGCCATACAATGTGCATAGTGGGTGTAGGTCAGTGCTACAGCCATACAATGTGCATAGTGGGTGTAGGTCAGTGCTACAGCCATACAATGTGCATAGTGGGTGTAGGTCAGTGCTACAGCCATACAATGTGCATAGTGGGTGTGGGTCAGTGCTACAGCCATACAATGGTGGGTGTAGGTCAGTGCTACAGCCATACAATGTGCATGGTGGGTGTTGGTCAGTGCTACAGCCATACAATGGTGGGTGTAGGTCAGTGCTACAGCCATACAATGTGCATAGTGGGTGTAGGTCAGTGCTACAGCCATACAATGGTGGGTGTAGGTCAGTGCTACAGCCATACAATGTGCATAGTGGGTGTAGGTCAGTGCTACAGCCATACAATGGTGGGTGTAGGTCAGTGCTACAGCCATACAATGTGCATGGTGGGTGTAGGTCAGTGCTACAGCCATACAATGTGCATAGTGGGTGTAGGTCAGTGCTACAGCCATACAATGGTGGGTGTAGGTCAGTACTACAGCCATACAATGGGCATGGTGGGTGTAGGTCAGTGCTAGAGCCATACAATGTGCATAGTGGGTGTAGGTCAGTGCTACAGCCATACAATGGTGGGTGTAGGTCAGTGCTACATCCATACAATGTGCATAGTGGGTGTAGGTCAGTGCTACAGCCATACAATATGCATAGTGGGTGTAGGTCAGTGCTACAGCCATACAATGTGCATAGTGGGTGTAGGTCAGTGCTACAGCCATACAATGTGCATAGTGGGTGTAGGTCAGTGCTACAGCCATACAATGTGCATAGTGGGTGTAGGTCAGTGCTACAGCCATACAATGTGCATAGTGGGTGTAGGTCAGTGCTACAGCCATACAATGTGCATGGTGGGTGTAGGTCAGTGCTACAGCCATACAATGTGCATAGTGGGTGTAGGTCAGTGCTACAGCCATACAATGTGCATAGTGGGTGTAGGTCAGTGCTACAGCCATACAATGTGCATAGTGGGTGTAGGTTAGTGCTACAGCCATACAATGTGCATAGTGGGTGTAGGTCAGTGCTACAGCCATACAATGTGCATAGTGGGTGTAGGTTAGTGCTACAGCCATACAATGTGCATAGTGGGTGTAGGTCAGTGCTACAGCCATACAATGTGCATAGTGGGTGTAGGTCAGTGCTACAGCCATACAATGTGCATAGTGGGTGTAGGTCAGTGCTACAGCCATACAATGGTGGGTGTAGGTCAGTGCTACAGCCATACAATGTGCATGGTGGGTGTAGGTCAGTGCTACAGCCATACAATGTGCATAGTGGGTGTAGGTCAGTGCTACAGCCATACAATGTGCATAGTGGGTGTAGGTCAGTGCTACAGCCATACAATGTGCATGGTGGGTGTAGGTCAGTGCTACAGCTATACAATGGTGGGTGTAGGTCAGTGCTACAGCCATACAATGGTGGGTGTAGGTCAGTGCTACAGCCATACAATGTGCATAGTGGGTGTAGGTCAGTGCTACAGCCATACAATGGTGGGTGTAGGTCAGTGCTACAGCCATACAATGTGCATGGTGGGTGTAGGTCAGTGCTACAGCCATACAATGGTGGGTGTAGGTCAGTGCTACAGCCATACAATGGTGGGTGTAGGTCAGTGCTACAGCCATACAATGTGCATGGTGGGTGTAGGTCAGTGCTACAGCCATACAATGTGCATAGTGGGTGTAGGTCAGTGATACAGCCATACAATGTGCATGGTGGGTGTAGGTCAGTGCTACAGCCATACAGTGTGCATAGTGGGTGTAGGTCAGTGCTACAGCCATACAATGTGCATGGTGGGTGTAGGTCAGTGCTACAGCCATACAATGTGCATAGTGGGTGTAGGTCAGTGCTACAGCCATACAATGTGCATGGTGGGTGTAGGTCAGTGCTACAGCCATACAATGTGCATAGTGGGTGTAGGTCAGTGCTACAGCCATACAATGTGCATGGTGGGTGTAGGTCAGTGCTACAGCCATACAATGTGCATAGTGGGTGTAGGTCAGTGCTACAGCCATACAATGTGCATAGTGGGTGTAGGTCAGTGCTACAGCCATACAATGTGCATGGTGGGTGTAGGTCAGTGCTACAGCCATACAATGTGCATAGTGGGTGTAGGTCAGTACTACAGCCATACAATGTGCATAGTGGGTGTAGGTCAGTGCTACAGCCATACAATGTGCATAGTGGGTGTAGGTCAGTGCTACAGCCATACAATGTGCATGGTGGGTGTAGGTCAGTGCTACAGCCATACAATGTGCATGGTGGGTGTAGGTCAGTGCTACAGCCATACAATGTGCATAGTGGGTGTAGGTCAGTGCTACAGCCATACAATGTGCATAGTGGGTGTAGGTCAGTGCTACAGCCATACAATGTGCATGGTGGGTGTAGGTCAGTGCTACAGCCATACAATGGTGGGTGTAGGTCAGTGCTACAGCCATACAATGTGCATGGTGGGTGTAGGTCAGTGCTACAGCCATACAATGGTGGGTGTAGGTCAGTGCTACAGCCATACAATGTGCATGGTGGGTGTAGGTCAGTGCTACAGTCATACAATGGTGGGTGTAGGTCAGTGCTACAGCCATACAATGTGCATGGTGGGTGTAGGTCAGTGCTACAGCCATACAATGGTGGGTGTAGGTCAGTGCTACAGCCATACAATGGTGGGTGTAGGTCAGTGCTACAGCCATACAATGTGGATAGTGGGTGTAGGTCAGTGCTACAGCCATACAATGGTGGGTGTAGGTCAGTGCTACAGCCATACAATGGTGGGTGTAGGTCAGTGCTACAGCCATACAATGTGCATAGTGGGTGTAGGTCAGTGCTACAGCCATACAATGTGCATGGTGGGTGTAGGTCAGTGCTACAGCCATACAATGTGCATAGTGGGTGTAGGTCAGTGCTACAGCCATACAATGTGCATAGTGGGTGTAGGTCAGTGCTACAGCCATACAATGTGCATAGTGGGTGTAGGTCAGTGCTACAGCCATACAATGTGCATAGTGGGTGTAGGTCAGTGCTACAGCCATACAATGTGCATGGTGGGTGTAGGTCAGTGCTACAGCCATACAATGGTGGGTGTAGGTCAGTGCTACAGCCATACAATGGTGGGTGTAGGTCAGTGCTACAGCCATACAATGTGCATAGTGGGTGTAGGTCAGTGCTACAGCCATACAATGGTGGGTGTAGGTCAGTGCTACAGCCATACAATGTGCATAGTGGGTGTAGGTCAGTGCTACAGTCATACAATGTGCATAGTGGGTGTAGGTCAGTGCTACAGCTATACAATGTGCATGGTGGGTGTCGGTCAGTGCTACAGCCATACAATGTGCATAGTGGGTGTAGGTCAGTGCTACAGCCATACAATGTGCATAGTGGGTGTAGGTCAGTGCTACAGTCATACAATGGTGGGTGTAGGTCAGTGCTACAGCCATACAATGTGCATAGTGGGTGTAGGTCAGTGCTACAGCCATACAATGTGCATAGTGGGTGTAGGTCAGTGCTACAGCCATACAATGTGCATGGTGGGTGTAGGTCAGTGCTACAGCCATACAATGTGCATAGTGGGTGTAGGTCAGTGCTACAGCCATACAATGGTGGGTGTAGGTCAGTGCTACAGCCATACAATGTGCATAGTGCATGTAGGTCAGTGCTACAGCCATACAATGTGCATAGTGGGTGTAGGTCAGTGCTACAGCCATACAATGTGCATGGTGGGTGTAGGTCAGTGCTACAGCCATACAATGTGCATAGTGGGTGTAGGTCAGTGCTACAGCCATACAATGTGCATAGTGGGTGTAGGTCAGTGCTACAGCCATACAATGGTGGGTGTAGGTCAGTGCTACAGCCATACAATGTGCACAGTGGGTGTAGGTCAGTGCTACAGCCATACAATGTGCATAGTGGGTGTAGGTCAGTGCTACAGCCATACAATGGTGGGTGTAGGTCAGTGCTACAGCCATACAATGTGCATGGTGGGTGTAGGTCAGTGCTACAGCCATACAATGTGCATGGTGGGTGTAGGTCAGTGCTACAGCCATACAGTGTGCATAGTGGGTGTAGGTCAGTGCTACAGCCATACAATGTGCATGGTGGGTGTAGGTCAGTGCTACAGCCATACAATGTGCATAGTGGGTGTAGGTCAGTGCTACAGCCATACAATGTGCATGGTGCGTGTAGGTCAGTGCTACAGCCATACAATGTGCATAGTGGGTGTAGGTCAGTGCTACAGCCATACAATGTGCATAGTGGGTGTAGGTCAGTGCTACAGCCATACAATGTGCATAGTGGGTGTAGGTCAGTGCTACAGCCATACAATGTGCATAGTGGGTGTAGGTCAGTGCTACAGCCATACAATGTGCATAGTGGGTGTAGGTCAGTGCTACAGCCATACAATGTGCATGGTGGGTGTAGGTCAGTGCTACAGCCATACAATGTGCATAGTGGGTGTAGGTCAGTGCTACAGCCATACAATGTGCATAGTGGGTATAGGTCAGTGCTACAGCCATACAGTGTGCACAGTGGGTGTAAGTCAGTGCTACAGCCATACAATGTGCATAGTGGGTGTAGGTCAGTGCTACAGCCATACAATGTGCACAGTGGGTGTAAGTCAGTGCTACAGCCATACAATGTGCATAGTGGGTGTAGGTCAGTGCTACAGCCATACAATGGTGGGTGTAGGTCAGTGCTACAGCCATACAATGTGCATAGTGGGTGTAGGTCAGTGCTACAGCCATACAATGTGCATAGTGGGTGTAGGTCAGTGCTACAGCCATACAATGTGCATAGTGGGTGTAGGTCAGTGCTACAGCCATACAATGTGCATAGTGGGTGTAGGTCAGTGCTACAGCCATACAATGTACATAGTGGGTGTAGGTCAGTGCTACAGCCATACAATGGTGGGTGTAGGTCAGTACTACAGCCATACAATGTGCATAGTGGGTGTAGGTCAGTGCTACAGCCATACAATGTGCATAGTGGGTGTAGGTCAGTGCTACAGCCATACAATGTGCATGGTGGGTGTAGGTCAGTGATACAGCCATACAATGGTGGGTGTAGGTCAGTGCTACAGCCATACAATGTGCATGGTGGGTGTAGGTCAGTGCTACAGCCATACAATGGTGGGTGTAGGTCAGTGCTACAGCCATACAATGTGCATGGTGGGTGTAGGTCAGTGCTACAGCCATACAATGGTGGGTGTAGGTCAGTGCTACAGCCATACAATGTGCATGGTGGGTGTAGGTCAGTGCTACAGCCATACAATGGTGGGTGTAGGTCAGTGCTACAGCCATACAATGTGCATGGTGGGTGTAGGTCAGTGCTACAGCCATACAATGGTGGGTGTAGGTCAGTGCTACAGCCATACAATGGTGGGTGTAGGTCAGTGCTACAGCCATACAATGTGCATAGTGGGTGTAGGTCAGTGCTACAGCCATACAATGTGCATGGTGGGTGTAGGTCAGTGCTACAGCCATACAATGTGCATAGTGGGTGTAGGTCAGTGCTACAGCCATACAATGTGCATGGTGGGTGTAGGTCAGTGCTACAGCCATACAATGTGCATGGTGGGTGTAGGTCAGTGCTACAGCCATACAATGGTGGGTGTAGGTCAGTGCTACAGCCATACAATGTGCATAGTGGGTGTAGGTCAGTGCTACAGCCATACAATGTGCATAGTGGGTGTAGGTCAGTGCTACAGCCATACAATGTGCATAGTGGGTGTAGGTCAGTGCTACAGCCATACAATGTGCATGGTGGGTGTAGGTCAGTGCTACAGCCATACAATGTGCATGGTGGGTGTAGGTCAGTGCTACAGCCATACAATGGTGGGTGTAGGTCAGTGCTACAGCCATACAATGTGCATAGTGGGTGTAGGTCAGTGCTACAGCCATACAATGTGCATAGTGGGTGTAGGTCAGTGCTACAGCCATACAATGTGCATGATGGGTGTAGGTCAGTGCTACAGCCATACAATGGTGGGTGTAGGTCAGTGCTTCAGCCATACAATGGTGGGTGTAGGTCAGTGCTACAGCCATACAATGTGCATGGTGGGTGTAAGTCAGTGCTACAGCCATACAATGTGCATGGTGGGTGTAGGTCAGTGCTACAGCCATACAATGGTGGGTGTAGGTCAGTGCTACAGCCATACAATGTGCATAGTGGGTGTAGGTCAGTGCAACAGCCATACAATGGTGGGTGTAGGTCAGTGCTACAGCCATACAATGTGCATGGTGGGTGTAGGTCAGTGCTACAGCCATACAATGGTGGGTGTAGGTCAGTGCTACAGCCATACAATGTGGATAGTGGGTGTAGGTCAGTGCTACAGCCATACAATGGAGGGTGTAGGTCAGTGCAACAGCCATACAATGGTGGGGGTAGGTCAGTGCAACAGCCATACAATGGTGGGTGTAGGTCAGTGTTACAGCCATACAATGTGCATAGTGGGTGTAGGTCAGTGCTACAGCCATACAATGTGCATGGTGGGTGTAGGTCAGTGCTACAGCCATACAATGTGCATGGTGGGTGTAGGTCAGTGCTACAGCCATACAATGTGCATGGTGGGTGTAGGTCAGTGCTACAGCCATACAATGTGCATGGTGGGTGTAGGTCAGTGCTACAGCCATACAATGTGCATAGTGGGTGTAGGTCAGTGCTACAGTCATACAATGTGCATAGTGGGTGTAGGTCAGTGCTACAGCTATACAATGTGCATGGTGGGTGTAGGTCAGTGCTACAGCCATACAATGTGCATAGTGGGTGTAGGTCAGTGCTACAGCCATACAATGTGCATAGTGGGTGTAGGTCAGTGCTACAGCCATACAATGTGCATAGTGGGTGTAGGTCAGTGCTACAGCCATACAATGTGCATAGTGGGTTTTTTTTTTTGATTTGTTAATATGTTTGCACTGGCAACAGGTTCTAACTCATTATTTCTTTGGGGATGTAGAAATATAATACTTTTTTATTTTTTCTTTATTTTATCGGAGAACTGATTTTGAGTTTTTTCCGAATCAACAAAACTGCAGCATTAGCTGGCAGTTCTGCATTGTTTTGTGCCGTAGGAATGAAAATAGGGCATAAATCTATCAATTTCAGCTGAGTTTAGATGAAACTAACATATTACTGATATTTGGGTTTCTTCTGTATCCAAAGACTAGCTCATCTCTAAAATGTCCACGATATAAGTTTTGCAGGTTTTGGTATGTGTTTTTAACAATTTCGGTGATTTTTGTGGAGGTTGCATTATATATTGTGACAAAGGCAATAGTTCCCATTTCTGTCAATTTTATGTTCATTCCATTAGGTTCGACAGTGTTGAGTGCCTGTATCCATTTCCCTTCAATTTGTAATCTTTTTTTATGGTTTTTTTCGTCTGAGCCTTGTTCTAATATTTGTTCTATTGGGTAAATTACCATATTTTCCTCTGCAGTATGGAATATATCATTGAAATGTTCAGCAACTGGTTTTTTCTGTTCAGACCGAATATCATGAAGGTGGCCTTGTAGCCTTTGACGTAATGAATTTGAGGTTTCCCCTACATAGTATTCTTTGCATTTAATGCATTCAATGATGTAGATGATATTTTTGGAATTACATGTTATTTTGCCGATAATGGGGTAAGAAAGTTGGCCATGTTGGATTTCTGATGTCTGTTTAAGCCATAGACAACATTCACATCGTGGTTTGCCACACTTGAGGGATGCCCCATAGGGCCATTCCTCTCCTGTGATGTAGTTTAGTTTATAAAGGGTTTCTGCTTTGATTTTTCTAAGAAATCTGGCCGAATAATGCCTTTTCTTTCTGAGGGTCTTGAAGAGTATAGAGCAAGCTTCTTCGAAATCAGGGGTGTTGTTGCAAATTTTATGGAATCGCGTTATTTGTGATTTTAGAATACCTCTAAATGTATGACGGGGATGGAATGATTCTTTGTGTAATAGTTCATGGGTGTCAGTTGGTTTGAAATATACTTTTGTGTCAAGAATCTCTTCGTTTTCATATCTTGATCCTTTGAATATTGTAACATCAAGGAAATCTACTCTTTTGGCATTGATTGTGTGTTTTAGTTTGATTGAAGGACTGTGGTTGTTCAAGAGCTCGAGAAATTCTAGAAATTCTTGCTCTGAGTGTGTCCAAACAAGGAAGATGTCGTCCAGAAATCTATAATATACTAGGGGAAGTTTATCTGCTTTTTCCAGTACTTCTTCCTCAAATTGAGCCATATATATGTTTGCGTAATTTGGAGCAAATTTCTTTCCCATGGCTGTGCCTGAAATCTGTAAATACCATTCATCATCGAACTGAAAGTCATTATTTTTTAGAGAGAGTTCTAATAGGTCTAGGATAGCTTCATCTGGTCTGAGTACTTTAGGGTGTTTCCTGAAGATGTTTTCTATAGAAGTAAGGCCATCGTCTATTGGTATGTTGGTGTAAAGGGAGTCAACATCTAAGGTTATCAGTAAGGAGTTTGCGGGAACTTTTTGTTCTTGCAATTTTTCCAGAAAATCCCAAGTGTCTTTTATGTAGGAAGGATGAATGGTGGCCAGTGGTTTCAGAAAATGGTCAATGTATTCCGATACTCTATATGATTCACTATTACAGTCTGAAATTATGGGCCTTCCAGGAGGCATTCTGTTGGGAATCGTCCATTTATCTAGATCTTTGTGGATTTTTGGTAAGAGGTAGAACAGTCGTGGTCTTGGATTATCTGGTGGTTTTAGGTAATTTATCTGCTTTTGTTTTAGATAGAGGTTCCCTCGACCTAATTGGGTAAGAATTTCATTAATTTTCTTGGCTGTTTCAGGATAAATAGGTTTGTCTATTTTTGTGTAAAATTTGGAATCATTTAGCTGTCTTTTTGCTTCTTTTATGTAGTCAGATTTTCTCATTATGACTGTTGCTGACCCTTTGTCTGCTTTTTTGATTACCAAGTGGTTTTTGCCTCTTAGGCTTCGTAATGCTCCAATTTGGTTTCTTGGCAGATTGGGTTTGTTTTTCTGAATCGGGGTATCTTTTATTGATTTTGTCATGTCTTGCAAAGTTTGTTGGATCTCGTCTGGAATGAATTTCTCAGGTGGAGACCATGAAGATTTTTCAACAAAGGGTAGTTTTTCATATTTTGAGTTCTTATAGAACTGTTTATAAAAGTATTGGATTTTGATTTTCCTTGAGAAGTTATCAACATCAGTCATTATTTTGTCCTTGTCTGTAAACTTAGGTGTTGGGACGAAATTTAGGCCCTTTGCCAAAATATCTATTTCCTCTGGTTTTAATTCTTCATCAGATAGGTTGATGATACTAGAGCCTAATGTAAGTTGTCTTTGTGTTTCAGGTTCAATAGTGCCTTTCTGACGTTTCAGTTTAAAAGACCAATGTGATGGAGCCAGTGGTTTAAGAGGTAGTTGGCAGTTTCCTCTGTCCAGTGAACCTGGTCTTTTGGTTTGAGTTTGAATTTCGAACTCTCTATGCCAGGTAAGAGGTCTATAATTTTAGATCTCTGGATTCCTTCAGTTATACAAGATAGGTTTGAATTTTGAGTTTGTGAGAGTACCTGCTGGTCCCATTGGGGCAAAACGAACCACAGTTTGGCATTAGGGAATGCTCTCTCAGCCTGATTTACCATCCGTTTGAATTCTGGTACTACTGTTTTGGTTGGATGGTTGTCCCGGTCATTGATACCTACACTAATAATAACCGAATCCGGGTTTTGTCTGAGCTTGGTAGCCTTTCGAAAGAGTTCCGTCATATGTTGGAATTTTGCACCTGGATAACTCTGGATTTCCAGGTTCTCTACCCTTGATTTAGAGATTACAGACAGGTTAGAGTCGCCTATAATCAGGGTTTTTTCCGAAAGTGGAGTCAACTGCCAATCTTTATTTTTGTGAGCTGTGTTTTTGGCTCTGTTTGGAATAACCTCCTTTAGTGGATTTGGTGATGATGGAGGTGAAGATGTTAGGTCAATTGGCCGAATCTGACCTAAGGTGGCCGAAATTGGTGATATGGGTGAGCCCTGGATAGAAGGAGGGCGTGATCCCCTGGAGAAATTTGAGGGGCTGTTTTGTGGTGTAGTGAGTATGCTTTGACGGAGGGACATCAACAGTTTGCCAAATGTGTTGATGCCTTTATTGAATTTGCCTCCTGTGCCCCAATAGGGGTCTGGAACTGTGTGGATCAATTCCGATCCCTTTGATTTGATCAGTTCCTGCCTAAAGGTGTGATTTTGGGCGAATTTTAAATGCAGCAGGTCTGACATAAGATTACGCCGAATTGAATTCCAGCTGCCGGCCTTCAGGTGTTTAGTCTGAGCTTTTGCTTCTACGGCCGTTTTTGAATCCAGAACAGCTTGGACGATCCCCTGTTTGTCAAAATGGACCGCCTTCCTATACTGGTATGCATGTTCCAAGGATCTGAAAGTCATGCCATCCAATTCAAAATCAGCAGGGTAGAAGTTGGACAAGGGGTCTAAATGTCCTTTCACTACCCTTTCCTTTACTAAAGCAGGCCCTTTTGGTCGAACTGGGCTGGTTTTTGGTGTTGAGGGTTTTGGGGTTAAGCCCCTAGAATTTGGAGTGGTCAAAAGTGGTGGGGTTAGGCCCAATGATTTGGAAGAGGTTGAAGGTGGTGGGGTGAAGCCCCGTGATTTCGAAGAATTTGAAGGTGGTGGGGTGGACCCCCTTGATTTGGAAGAGTTTGAAGGTTGTGGGGTTAAGCCCCTGGATTGGAAAGAAGTTGAGGGTGGTGGGGTTAGGCCCCTTGATTTTGGAGTGTTTGGTGCACTGGCAGTGGCCTGTGCATAGGTCTGAAGATGACCAACCCTGTTTTCCAAAGTGGGTGGTCCTGGTGGCGCCCCCTGTTGTTTTGAAGGGGCACTTTCCATTTCTGGGGTTTTAGCCAAATTCCCCATAATTCGTTGAAAATTATCCAAAATTGGCTGATCGAGCTTTGCCCTGAAGTTTTTACGGGCCCAAGAGATAGCCAGATGTTGAGCCCTTTTCATTTCCATAGGGTCAACCTGCATTAGGGAGAGTTTGGTCTGAATTTCCTCAATCTGTCTCCCATAATGTTCACAGAGGGTGGACGATGTTGTCCGAATCCACTCTGTGTTGTGATTTTGAAGAGCCTGCATTAGGTTTTGAGAGGGAATAGCAGGCTTGAAGAACTGATTTAGTTCTTTTAACTTTTTCTGGAAGCTTTTAGTCAAATTGCCTTCCATTTGATTTTGCATAATTTTCTCATGGTGTAGACACTGGATAATTCGAAACTGGTCTTTCACCATGGAAGAGAATTTAGGGTCTGTGGCAATGGGCCCAGACTGATTTTGAGTTGGCCCATGTTTTCTGGGCCTTGGTCTAAAGTTAGATGGTTTCATGCTGAGGTTGCATGAGGTTCTTAGTTCAAAAGAGTTTTGTCAAGGACAAGTGTAGTTTGCACTGCTGAATGGGCTAAATCGATTTCGGCAGACAAGTGCCTTCTTCAGTAGCCAGAAGTGATCTGATGACTCCTGACTTGGACCCCCCATTTATACTGGTCTTGGCTCAGAGGTGCCACTGTTCAACTTTCTTTAATCTTAACTTCTGAGGGACACTCAAGGGGAGGTGTAATAAGTCCCCTTTGAAGGATTGGGCAGGTGTGGGGGGTTGCCTGTGAGGTGGCCACAGACCCCCTTTGTAGTCCTTCACACCTCTTCACACCTCAGGGGGAGGTGTGGCAAAGGTGGTAGCACTCCCCTTTGAGGGGGTTGGCACCTGCTTTTTGATGTTTGAGTTCAAATGATTTGGTTTTCTTTAGTAAATGAATGTGTTTCTATTAGGTTTTTTGCTTTTGATGGAGGTGTTGGGGTGAAATATTAGGAGAAATTAGAAAAAAATCGAAAATTAGAAAAATTTAAAAAAATCAAAAATCGAAAATATTGGAAAAATCGAAAATCGAAAAAACGGAGAAATCGAAAAAATTAAAAAATGGAAAATCAGAAAAATCGAAAAAATTAAAAAATTAAAAAATCGAAAAAATTAAAAAATCGAAAAAATTAGAAAATCGAAAAAAATAAAAAATCGAAAAATTAACAAAATCGAAAATCGAAAAAAGTTAAAAAAATCGAAAATCAGAAAAATCGAAAAAAATCAAAAATCGAAAAAATTAAAAAAATCGAAAATCGGAAAAATCGAAGAATTTTCGAAAAAAATTGAAAAAAATAAATTACGAAAATTTCTGAAAAATTTCGAAAATCGAAAAAAATATTTCGAAAATTTCTAAAAATTCGAAAATTTCGAAAATCGAAAAATTTCAAAAAATCGAAAAAATTCCTAAGATTAAAAATATCTCAAATTATCTGAAAATAATTTGAGAATGGAAATTATCTGAAATTAATATATGAAAATTATAATAAATCTAAAAATTAAAAAATATATATAAAAAATAAAAAAGCCTCTGAGATTTGGTCAGTCATAGGTATTGTTTATCCAAGGCAGGAGACCAGCAGTGCATGAATTTGATCTTTTTGTGCGAGTTGATGTTTGGGCTATTCTAGTGTATCTAAGTTAGTGCTTTAGAGTACAGCTAGGAGATCACCTTGGTTTAATGGTTACAACCTGAATAGGTTTAGTCAAGTGAGTTTTGGGTATTATCCCTTATATTCTATGAACATCCCTATATAGTGTATGGTCCTGGCGCTGGCTGAATGTGTGATTTGTTAATATGTTTGCACTGGCAACAGGTTCTAACTCATTATTTCTTTGGGGATGTAGAAATATAATACTTTTTTATTTTTTCTTTATTTTATCGGAGAACTGATTTTGAGTTTTTTCCGAATCAACAAAACTGCAGCATTAGCTGGCAGTTCTGCATTGTTTTGTGCCGTAGGAATGAAAATAGGGCATAAATCTATCAATTTCAGCTGAGTTTAGATGAAACTAACATATTACTGATATTTGGGTTTCTTCTGTATCCAAAGACTAGCTCATCTCTAAAATGTCCACGATATAAGTTTTGCAGGTTTTGGTATGTGTTTTTAACAATTTCGGTGATTTTTGTGGAGGTTGCATTATATATTGTGACAAAGGCAATAGTTCCCATTTCTGTCAATTTTATGTTCATTCCATTAGGTTCGACAGTGTTGAGTGCCTGTATCCATTTCCCTTCAATTTGTAATCTTTTTTTATGGTTTTTTTCGTCTGAGCCTTGTTCTAATATTTGTTCTATTGGGTAAATTACCATATTTTCCTCTGCAGTATGGAATATATCATTGAAATGTTCAGCAACTGGTTTTTTCTGTTCAGACCGAATATCATGAAGGTGGCCTTGTAGCCTTTGACGTAATGAATTTGAGGTTTCCCCTACATAGTATTCTTTGCATTTAATGCATTCAATGATGTAGATGATATTTTTGGAATTACATGTTATTTTGCCGATAATGGGGTAAGAAAGTTGGCCATGTTGGATTTCTGATGTCTGTTTAAGCCATAGACAACATTCACATCGTGGTTTGCCACACTTGAGGGATGCCCCATAGGGCCATTCCTCTCCTGTGATGTAGTTTAGTTTATAAAGGGTTTCTGCTTTGATTTTTCTAAGAAATCTGGCCGAATAATGCCTTTTCTTTCTGAGGGTCTTGAAGAGTATAGAGCAAGCTTCTTCGAAATCAGGGGTGTTGTTGCAAATTTTATGGAATCGCGTTATTTGTGATTTTAGAATACCTCTAAATGTATGACGGGGATGGAATGATTCTTTGTGTAATAGTTCATGGGTGTCAGTTGGTTTGAAATATACTTTTGTGTCAAGAATCTCTTCGTTTTCATATCTTGATCCTTTGAATATTGTAACATCAAGGAAATCTACTCTTTTGGCATTGATTGTGTGTTTTAGTTTGATTGAAGGACTGTGGTTGTTCAAGAGCTCGAGAAATTCTAGAAATTCTTGCTCTGAGTGTGTCCAAACAAGGAAGATGTCGTCCAGAAATCTATAATATACTAGGGGAAGTTTATCTGCTTTTTCCAGTACTTCTTCCTCAAATTGAGCCATATATATGTTTGCGTAATTTGGAGCAAATTTCTTTCCCATGGCTGTGCCTGAAATCTGTAAATACCATTCATCATCGAACTGAAAGTCATTATTTTTTAGAGAGAGTTCTAATAGGTCTAGGATAGCTTCATCTGGTCTGAGTACTTTAGGGTGTTTCCTGAAGATGTTTTCTATAGAAGTAAGGCCATCGTCTATTGGTATGTTGGTGTAAAGGGAGTCAACATCTAAGGTTATCAGTAAGGAGTTTGCGGGAACTTTTTGTTCTTGCAATTTTTCCAGAAAATCCCAAGTGTCTTTTATGTAGGAAGGATGAATGGTGGCCAGTGGTTTCAGAAAATGGTCAATGTATTCCGATACTCTATATGATTCACTATTACAGTCTGAAATTATGGGCCTTCCAGGAGGCATTCTGTTGGGAATCGTCCATTTATCTAGATCTTTGTGGATTTTTGGTAAGAGGTAGAACAGTCGTGGTCTTGGATTATCTGGTGGTTTTAGGTAATTTATCTGCTTTTGTTTTAGATAGAGGTTCCCTCGACCTAATTGGGTAAGAATTTCATTAATTTTCTTGGCTGTTTCAGGATAAATAGGTTTGTCTATTTTTGTGTAAAATTTGGAATCATTTAGCTGTCTTTTTGCTTCTTTTATGTAGTCAGATTTTCTCATTATGACTGTTGCTGACCCTTTGTCTGCTTTTTTGATTACCAAGTGGTTTTTGCCTCTTAGGCTTCGTAATGCTCCAATTTGGTTTCTTGGCAGATTGGGTTTGTTTTTCTGAATCGGGGTATCTTTTATTGATTTTGTCATGTCTTGCAAAGTTTGTTGGATCTCGTCTGGAATGAATTTCTCAGGTGGAGACCATGAAGATTTTTCAACAAAGGGTAGTTTTTCATATTTTGAGTTCTTATAGAACTGTTTATAAAAGTATTGGATTTTGATTTTCCTTGAGAAGTTATCAACATCAGTCATTATTTTGTCCTTGTCTGTAAACTTAGGTGTTGGGACGAAATTTAGGCCCTTTGCCAAAATATCTATTTCCTCTGGTTTTAATTCTTCATCAGATAGGTTGATGATACTAGAGCCTAATGTAAGTTGTCTTTGTGTTTCAGGTTCAATAGTGCCTTTCTGACGTTTCAGTTTAAAAGACCAATGTGATGGAGCCAGTGGTTTAAGAGGTAGTTGGCAGTTTCCTCTGTCCAGTGAACCTGGTCTTTTGGTTTGAGTTTGAATTTCGAACTCTCTATGCCAGGTAAGAGGTCTATAATTTTAGATCTCTGGATTCCTTCAGTTATACAAGATAGGTTTGAATTTTGAGTTTGTGAGAGTACCTGCTGGTCCCATTGGGGCAAAACGAACCACAGTTTGGCATTAGGGAATGCTCTCTCAGCCTGATTTACCATCCGTTTGAATTCTGGTACTACTGTTTTGGTTGGATGGTTGTCCCGGTCATTGATACCTACACTAATAATAACCGAATCCGGGTTTTGTCTGAGCTTGGTAGCCTTTCGAAAGAGTTCCGTCATATGTTGGAATTTTGCACCTGGATAACTCTGGATTTCCAGGTTCTCTACCCTTGATTTAGAGATTACAGACAGGTTAGAGTCGCCTATAATCAGGGTTTTTTCCGAAAGTGGAGTCAACTGCCAATCTTTATTTTTGTGAGCTGTGTTTTTGGCTCTGTTTGGAATAACCTCCTTTAGTGGATTTGGTGATGATGGAGGTGAAGATGTTAGGTCAATTGGCCGAATCTGACCTAAGGTGGCCGAAATTGGTGATATGGGTGAGCCCTGGATAGAAGGAGGGCGTGATCCCCTGGAGAAATTTGAGGGGCTGTTTTGTGGTGTAGTGAGTATGCTTTGACGGAGGGACATCAACAGTTTGCCAAATGTGTTGATGCCTTTATTGAATTTGCCTCCTGTGCCCCAATAGGGGTCTGGAACTGTGTGGATCAATTCCGATCCCTTTGATTTGATCAGTTCCTGCCTAAAGGTGTGATTTTGGGCGAATTTTAAATGCAGCAGGTCTGACATAAGATTACGCCGAATTGAATTCCAGCTGCCGGCCTTCAGGTGTTTAGTCTGAGCTTTTGCTTCTACGGCCGTTTTTGAATCCAGAACAGCTTGGACGATCCCCTGTTTGTCAAAATGGACCGCCTTCCTATACTGGTATGCATGTTCCAAGGATCTGAAAGTCATGCCATCCAATTCAAAATCAGCAGGGTAGAAGTTGGACAAGGGGTCTAAATGTCCTTTCACTACCCTTTCCTTTACTAAAGCAGGCCCTTTTGGTCGAACTGGGCTGGTTTTTGGTGTTGAGGGTTTTGGGGTTAAGCCCCTAGAATTTGGAGTGGTCAAAAGTGGTGGGGTTAGGCCCAATGATTTGGAAGAGGTTGAAGGTGGTGGGGTGAAGCCCCGTGATTTCGAAGAATTTGAAGGTGGTGGGGTGGACCCCCTTGATTTGGAAGAGTTTGAAGGTTGTGGGGTTAAGCCCCTGGATTGGAAAGAAGTTGAGGGTGGTGGGGTTAGGCCCCTTGATTTTGGAGTGTTTGGTGCACTGGCAGTGGCCTGTGCATAGGTCTGAAGATGACCAACCCTGTTTTCCAAAGTGGGTGGTCCTGGTGGCGCCCCCTGTTGTTTTGAAGGGGCACTTTCCATTTCTGGGGTTTTAGCCAAATTCCCCATAATTCGTTGAAAATTATCCAAAATTGGCTGATCGAGCTTTGCCCTGAAGTTTTTACGGGCCCAAGAGATAGCCAGATGTTGAGCCCTTTTCATTTCCATAGGGTCAACCTGCATTAGGGAGAGTTTGGTCTGAATTTCCTCAATCTGTCTCCCATAATGTTCACAGAGGGTGGACGATGTTGTCCGAATCCACTCTGTGTTGTGATTTTGAAGAGCCTGCATTAGGTTTTGAGAGGGAATAGCAGGCTTGAAGAACTGATTTAGTTCTTTTAACTTTTTCTGGAAGCTTTTAGTCAAATTGCCTTCCATTTGATTTTGCATAATTTTCTCATGGTGTAGACACTGGATAATTCGAAACTGGTCTTTCACCATGGAAGAGAATTTAGGGTCTGTGGCAATGGGCCCAGACTGATTTTGAGTTGGCCCATGTTTTCTGGGCCTTGGTCTAAAGTTAGATGGTTTCATGCTGAGGTTGCATGAGGTTCTTAGTTCAAAAGAGTTTTGTCAAGGACAAGTGTAGTTTGCACTGCTGAATGGGCTAAATCGATTTCGGCAGACAAGTGCCTTCTTCAGTAGCCAGAAGTGATCTGATGACTCCTGACTTGGACCCCCCATTTATACTGGTCTTGGCTCAGAGGTGCCACTGTTCAACTTTCTTTAATCTTAACTTCTGAGGGACACTCAAGGGGAGGTGTAATAAGTCCCCTTTGAAGGATTGGGCAGGTGTGGGGGGTTGCCTGTGAGGTGGCCACAGACCCCCTTTGTAGTCCTTCACACCTCTTCACACCTCAGGGGGAGGTGTGGCAAAGGTGGTAGCACTCCCCTTTGAGGGGGTTGGCACCTGCTTTTTGATGTTTGAGTTCAAATGATTTGGTTTTCTTTAGTAAATGAATGTGTTTCTATTAGGTTTTTTGCTTTTGATGGAGGTGTTGGGGTGAAATATTAGGAGAAATTAGAAAAAAATCGAAAATTAGAAAAATTTAAAAAAATCAAAAATCGAAAATATTGGAAAAATCGAAAATCGAAAAAACGGAGAAATCGAAAAAATTAAAAAATGGAAAATCAGAAAAATCGAAAAAATTAAAAAATTAAAAAATCGAAAAAATTAAAAAATCGAAAAAATTAGAAAATCGAAAAAAATAAAAAATCGAAAAATTAACAAAATCGAAAATCGAAAAAAGTTAAAAAAATCGAAAATCAGAAAAATCGAAAAAAATCAAAAATCGAAAAAATTAAAAAAATCGAAAATCGGAAAAATCGAAGAATTTTCGAAAAAAATTGAAAAAAATAAATTACGAAAATTTCTGAAAAATTTCGAAAATCGAAAAAAATATTTCGAAAATTTCTAAAAATTCGAAAATTTCTAAAAATTCGAAAATTTCGAAAATCGAAAAATTTCAAAAAATCGAAAAAATTCCTAAGATTAAAAATATCTCAAATTATCTGAAAATAATTTGAGAATGGAAATTATCTGAAATTAATATATGAAAATTATAATAAATCTAAAAATTAAAAAATATATATAAAAAATAAAAAAGCCTCTGAGATTTGGTCAGTCATAGGTATTGTTTATCCAAGGCAGGAGACCAGCAGTGCATGAATTTGATCTTTTTGTGCGAGTTGATGTTTGGGCTATTCTAGTGTATCTAAGTTAGTGCTTTAGAGTACAGCTAGGAGATCACCTTGGTTTAATGGTTACAACCTGAATAGGTTTAGTCAAGTGAGTTTTGGGTATTATCCCTTATATTCTATGAACATCCCTATATAGTGTATGGTCCTGGCGCTGGCTGAATGTGTGATTTGTTAATATGTTTGCACTGGCAACAGGTTCTAACTCATTATTTCTTTGGGGATGTAGAAATATAATACTTTTTTATTTTTTCTTTATTTTATCGGAGAACTGATTTTGAGTTTTTTCCGAATCAACAAAACTGCAGCATTAGCTGGCAGTTCTGCATTGTTTTGTGCCGTAGGAATGAAAATAGGGCATAAATCTATCAATTTCAGCTGAGTTTAGATGAAACTAACATATTACTGATATTTGGGTTTCTTCTGTATCCAAAGACTAGCTCATCTCTAAAATGTCCACGATATAAGTTTTGCAGGTTTTGGTATGTGTTTTTAACAATTTCGGTGATTTTTGTGGAGGTTGCATTATATATTGTGACAAAGGCAATAGTTCCCATTTCTGTCAATTTTATGTTCATTCCATTAGGTTCGACAGTGTTGAGTGCCTGTATCCATTTCCCTTCAATTTGTAATCTTTTTTTATGGTTTTTTTCGTCTGAGCCTTGTTCTAATATTTGTTCTATTGGGTAAATTACCATATTTTCCTCTGCAGTATGGAATATATCATTGAAATGTTCAGCAACTGGTTTTTTCTGTTCAGACCGAATATCATGAAGGTGGCCTTGTAGCCTTTGACGTAATGAATTTGAGGTTTCCCCTACATAGTATTCTTTGCATTTAATGCATTCAATGATGTAGATGATATTTTTGGAATTACATGTTATTTTGCCGATAATGGGGTAAGAAAGTTGGCCATGTTGGATTTCTGATGTCTGTTTAAGCCATAGACAACATTCACATCGTGGTTTGCCACACTTGAGGGATGCCCCATAGGGCCATTCCTCTCCTGTGATGTAGTTTAGTTTATAAAGGGTTTCTGCTTTGATTTTTCTAAGAAATCTGGCCGAATAATGCCTTTTCTTTCTGAGGGTCTTGAAGAGTATAGAGCAAGCTTCTTCGAAATCAGGGGTGTTGTTGCAAATTTTATGGAATCGCGTTATTTGTGATTTTAGAATACCTCTAAATGTATGACGGGGATGGAATGATTCTTTGTGTAATAGTTCATGGGTGTCAGTTGGTTTGAAATATACTTTTGTGTCAAGAATCTCTTCGTTTTCATATCTTGATCCTTTGAATATTGTAACATCAAGGAAATCTACTCTTTTGGCATTGATTGTGTGTTTTAGTTTGATTGAAGGACTGTGGTTGTTCAAGAGCTCGAGAAATTCTAGAAATTCTTGCTCTGAGTGTGTCCAAACAAGGAAGATGTCGTCCAGAAATCTATAATATACTAGGGGAAGTTTATCTGCTTTTTCCAGTACTTCTTCCTCAAATTGAGCCATATATATGTTTGCGTAATTTGGAGCAAATTTCTTTCCCATGGCTGTGCCTGAAATCTGTAAATACCATTCATCATCGAACTGAAAGTCATTATTTTTTAGAGAGAGTTCTAATAGGTCTAGGATAGCTTCATCTGGTCTGAGTACTTTAGGGTGTTTCCTGAAGATGTTTTCTATAGAAGTAAGGCCATCGTCTATTGGTATGTTGGTGTAAAGGGAGTCAACATCTAAGGTTATCAGTAAGGAGTTTGCGGGAACTTTTTGTTCTTGCAATTTTTCCAGAAAATCCCAAGTGTCTTTTATGTAGGAAGGATGAATGGTGGCCAGTGGTTTCAGAAAATGGTCAATGTATTCCGATACTCTATATGATTCACTATTACAGTCTGAAATTATGGGCCTTCCAGGAGGCATTCTGTTGGGAATCGTCCATTTATCTAGATCTTTGTGGATTTTTGGTAAGAGGTAGAACAGTCGTGGTCTTGGATTATCTGGTGGTTTTAGGTAATTTATCTGCTTTTGTTTTAGATAGAGGTTCCCTCGACCTAATTGGGTAAGAATTTCATTAATTTTCTTGGCTGTTTCAGGATAAATAGGTTTGTCTATTTTTGTGTAAAATTTGGAATCATTTAGCTGTCTTTTTGCTTCTTTTATGTAGTCAGATTTTCTCATTATGACTGTTGCTGACCCTTTGTCTGCTTTTTTGATTACCAAGTGGTTTTTGCCTCTTAGGCTTCGTAATGCTCCAATTTGGTTTCTTGGCAGATTGGGTTTGTTTTTCTGAATCGGGGTATCTTTTATTGATTTTGTCATGTCTTGCAAAGTTTGTTGGATCTCGTCTGGAATGAATTTCTCAGGTGGAGACCATGAAGATTTTTCAACAAAGGGTAGTTTTTCATATTTTGAGTTCTTATAGAACTGTTTATAAAAGTATTGGATTTTGATTTTCCTTGAGAAGTTATCAACATCAGTCATTATTTTGTCCTTGTCTGTAAACTTAGGTGTTGGGACGAAATTTAGGCCCTTTGCCAAAATATCTATTTCCTCTGGTTTTAATTCTTCATCAGATAGGTTGATGATACTAGAGCCTAATGTAAGTTGTCTTTGTGTTTCAGGTTCAATAGTGCCTTTCTGACGTTTCAGTTTAAAAGACCAATGTGATGGAGCCAGTGGTTTAAGAGGTAGTTGGCAGTTTCCTCTGTCCAGTGAACCTGGTCTTTTGGTTTGAGTTTGAATTTCGAACTCTCTATGCCAGGTAAGAGGTCTATAATTTTAGATCTCTGGATTCCTTCAGTTATACAAGATAGGTTTGAATTTTGAGTTTGTGAGAGTACCTGCTGGTCCCATTGGGGCAAAACGAACCACAGTTTGGCATTAGGGAATGCTCTCTCAGCCTGATTTACCATCCGTTTGAATTCTGGTACTACTGTTTTGGTTGGATGGTTGTCCCGGTCATTGATACCTACACTAATAATAACCGAATCCGGGTTTTGTCTGAGCTTGGTAGCCTTTCGAAAGAGTTCCGTCATATGTTGGAATTTTGCACCTGGATAACTCTGGATTTCCAGGTTCTCTACCCTTGATTTAGAGATTACAGACAGGTTAGAGTCGCCTATAATCAGGGTTTTTTCCGAAAGTGGAGTCAACTGCCAATCTTTATTTTTGTGAGCTGTGTTTTTGGCTCTGTTTGGAATAACCTCCTTTAGTGGATTTGGTGATGATGGAGGTGAAGATGTTAGGTCAATTGGCCGAATCTGACCTAAGGTGGCCGAAATTGGTGATATGGGTGAGCCCTGGATAGAAGGAGGGCGTGATCCCCTGGAGAAATTTGAGGGGCTGTTTTGTGGTGTAGTGAGTATGCTTTGACGGAGGGACATCAACAGTTTGCCAAATGTGTTGATGCCTTTATTGAATTTGCCTCCTGTGCCCCAATAGGGGTCTGGAACTGTGTGGATCAATTCCGATCCCTTTGATTTGATCAGTTCCTGCCTAAAGGTGTGATTTTGGGCGAATTTTAAATGCAGCAGGTCTGACATAAGATTACGCCGAATTGAATTCCAGCTGCCGGCCTTCAGGTGTTTAGTCTGAGCTTTTGCTTCTACGGCCGTTTTTGAATCCAGAACAGCTTGGACGATCCCCTGTTTGTCAAAATGGACCGCCTTCCTATACTGGTATGCATGTTCCAAGGATCTGAAAGTCATGCCATCCAATTCAAAATCAGCAGGGTAGAAGTTGGACAAGGGGTCTAAATGTCCTTTCACTACCCTTTCCTTTACTAAAGCAGGCCCTTTTGGTCGAACTGGGCTGGTTTTTGGTGTTGAGGGTTTTGGGGTTAAGCCCCTAGAATTTGGAGTGGTCAAAAGTGGTGGGGTTAGGCCCAATGATTTGGAAGAGGTTGAAGGTGGTGGGGTGAAGCCCCGTGATTTCGAAGAATTTGAAGGTGGTGGGGTGGACCCCCTTGATTTGGAAGAGTTTGAAGGTTGTGGGGTTAAGCCCCTGGATTGGAAAGAAGTTGAGGGTGGTGGGGTTAGGCCCCTTGATTTTGGAGTGTTTGGTGCACTGGCAGTGGCCTGTGCATAGGTCTGAAGATGACCAACCCTGTTTTCCAAAGTGGGTGGTCCTGGTGGCGCCCCCTGTTGTTTTGAAGGGGCACTTTCCATTTCTGGGGTTTTAGCCAAATTCCCCATAATTCGTTGAAAATTATCCAAAATTGGCTGATCGAGCTTTGCCCTGAAGTTTTTACGGGCCCAAGAGATAGCCAGATGTTGAGCCCTTTTCATTTCCATAGGGTCAACCTGCATTAGGGAGAGTTTGGTCTGAATTTCCTCAATCTGTCTCCCATAATGTTCACAGAGGGTGGACGATGTTGTCCGAATCCACTCTGTGTTGTGATTTTGAAGAGCCTGCATTAGGTTTTGAGAGGGAATAGCAGGCTTGAAGAACTGATTTAGTTCTTTTAACTTTTTCTGGAAGCTTTTAGTCAAATTGCCTTCCATTTGATTTTGCATAATTTTCTCATGGTGTAGACACTGGATAATTCGAAACTGGTCTTTCACCATGGAAGAGAATTTAGGGTCTGTGGCAATGGGCCCAGACTGATTTTGAGTTGGCCCATGTTTTCTGGGCCTTGGTCTAAAGTTAGATGGTTTCATGCTGAGGTTGCATGAGGTTCTTAGTTCAAAAGAGTTTTGTCAAGGACAAGTGTAGTTTGCACTGCTGAATGGGCTAAATCGATTTCGGCAGACAAGTGCCTTCTTCAGTAGCCAGAAGTGATCTGATGACTCCTGACTTGGACCCCCCATTTATACTGGTCTTGGCTCAGAGGTGCCACTGTTCAACTTTCTTTAATCTTAACTTCTGAGGGACACTCAAGGGGAGGTGTAATAAGTCCCCTTTGAAGGATTGGGCAGGTGTGGGGGGTTGCCTGTGAGGTGGCCACAGACCCCCTTTGTAGTCCTTCACACCTCTTCACACCTCAGGGGGAGGTGTGGCAAAGGTGGTAGCACTCCCCTTTGAGGGGGTTGGCACCTGCTTTTTGATGTTTGAGTTCAAATGATTTGGTTTTCTTTAGTAAATGAATGTGTTTCTATTAGGTTTTTTGCTTTTGATGGAGGTGTTGGGGTGAAATATTAGGAGAAATTAGAAAAAAATCGAAAATTAGAAAAATTTAAAAAAATCAAAAATCGAAAATATTGGAAAAATCGAAAATCGAAAAAACGGAGAAATCGAAAAAATTAAAAAATGGAAAATCAGAAAAATCGAAAAAATTAAAAAATTAAAAAATCGAAAAAATTAAAAAATCGAAAAAATTAGAAAATCGAAAAAAATAAAAAATCGAAAAATTAACAAAATCGAAAATCGAAAAAAGTTAAAAAAATCGAAAATCAGAAAAATCGAAAAAAATCAAAAATCGAAAAAATTAAAAAAATCGAAAATCGGAAAAATCGAAGAATTTTCGAAAAAAATTGAAAAAAATAAATTACGAAAATTTCTGAAAAATTTCGAAAATCGAAAAAAATATTTCGAAAATTTCTAAAAATTCGAAAATTTCTAAAAATTCGAAAATTTCGAAAATCGAAAAATTTCAAAAAATCGAAAAAATTCCTAAGATTAAAAATATCTCAAATTATCTGAAAATAATTTGAGAATGGAAATTATCTGAAATTAATATATGAAAATTATAATAAATCTAAAAATTAAAAAATATATATAAAAAATAAAAAAGCCTCTGAGATTTGGTCAGTCATAGGTATTGTTTATCCAAGGCAGGAGACCAGCAGTGCATGAATTTGATCTTTTTGTGCGAGTTGATGTTTGGGCTATTCTAGTGTATCTAAGTTAGTGCTTTAGAGTACAGCTAGGAGATCACCTTGGTTTAATGGTTACAACCTGAATAGGTTTAGTCAAGTGAGTTTTGGGTATTATCCCTTATATTCTATGAACATCCCTATATAGTGTATGGTCCTGGCGCTGGCTGAATGTGTGATTTGTTAATATGTTTGCACTGGCAACAGGTTCTAACTCATTATTTCTTTGGGGATGTAGAAATATAATACTTTTTTATTTTTTCTTTATTTTATCGGAGAACTGATTTTGAGTTTTTTCCGAATCAACAAAACTGCAGCATTAGCTGGCAGTTCTGCATTGTTTTGTGCCGTAGGAATGAAAATAGGGCATAAATCTATCAATTTCAGCTGAGTTTAGATGAAACTAACATATTACTGATATTTGGGTTTCTTCTGTATCCAAAGACTAGCTCATCTCTAAAATGTCCACGATATAAGTTTTGCAGGTTTTGGTATGTGTTTTTAACAATTTCGGTGATTTTTGTGGAGGTTGCATTATATATTGTGACAAAGGCAATAGTTCCCATTTCTGTCAATTTTATGTTCATTCCATTAGGTTCGACAGTGTTGAGTGCCTGTATCCATTTCCCTTCAATTTGTAATCTTTTTTTATGGTTTTTTTCGTCTGAGCCTTGTTCTAATATTTGTTCTATTGGGTAAATTACCATATTTTCCTCTGCAGTATGGAATATATCATTGAAATGTTCAGCAACTGGTTTTTTCTGTTCAGACCGAATATCATGAAGGTGGCCTTGTAGCCTTTGACGTAATGAATTTGAGGTTTCCCCTACATAGTATTCTTTGCATTTAATGCATTCAATGATGTAGATGATATTTTTGGAATTACATGTTATTTTGCCGATAATGGGGTAAGAAAGTTGGCCATGTTGGATTTCTGATGTCTGTTTAAGCCATAGACAACATTCACATCGTGGTTTGCCACACTTGAGGGATGCCCCATAGGGCCATTCCTCTCCTGTGATGTAGTTTAGTTTATAAAGGGTTTCTGCTTTGATTTTTCTAAGAAATCTGGCCGAATAATGCCTTTTCTTTCTGAGGGTCTTGAAGAGTATAGAGCAAGCTTCTTCGAAATCAGGGGTGTTGTTGCAAATTTTATGGAATCGCGTTATTTGTGATTTTAGAATACCTCTAAATGTATGACGGGGATGGAATGATTCTTTGTGTAATAGTTCATGGGTGTCAGTTGGTTTGAAATATACTTTTGTGTCAAGAATCTCTTCGTTTTCATATCTTGATCCTTTGAATATTGTAACATCAAGGAAATCTACTCTTTTGGCATTGATTGTGTGTTTTAGTTTGATTGAAGGACTGTGGTTGTTCAAGAGCTCGAGAAATTCTAGAAATTCTTGCTCTGAGTGTGTCCAAACAAGGAAGATGTCGTCCAGAAATCTATAATATACTAGGGGAAGTTTATCTGCTTTTTCCAGTACTTCTTCCTCAAATTGAGCCATATATATGTTTGCGTAATTTGGAGCAAATTTCTTTCCCATGGCTGTGCCTGAAATCTGTAAATACCATTCATCATCGAACTGAAAGTCATTATTTTTTAGAGAGAGTTCTAATAGGTCTAGGATAGCTTCATCTGGTCTGAGTACTTTAGGGTGTTTCCTGAAGATGTTTTCTATAGAAGTAAGGCCATCGTCTATTGGTATGTTGGTGTAAAGGGAGTCAACATCTAAGGTTATCAGTAAGGAGTTTGCGGGAACTTTTTGTTCTTGCAATTTTTCCAGAAAATCCCAAGTGTCTTTTATGTAGGAAGGATGAATGGTGGCCAGTGGTTTCAGAAAATGGTCAATGTATTCCGATACTCTATATGATTCACTATTACAGTCTGAAATTATGGGCCTTCCAGGAGGCATTCTGTTGGGAATCGTCCATTTATCTAGATCTTTGTGGATTTTTGGTAAGAGGTAGAACAGTCGTGGTCTTGGATTATCTGGTGGTTTTAGGTAATTTATCTGCTTTTGTTTTAGATAGAGGTTCCCTCGACCTAATTGGGTAAGAATTTCATTAATTTTCTTGGCTGTTTCAGGATAAATAGGTTTGTCTATTTTTGTGTAAAATTTGGAATCATTTAGCTGTCTTTTTGCTTCTTTTATGTAGTCAGATTTTCTCATTATGACTGTTGCTGACCCTTTGTCTGCTTTTTTGATTACCAAGTGGTTTTTGCCTCTTAGGCTTCGTAATGCTCCAATTTGGTTTCTTGGCAGATTGGGTTTGTTTTTCTGAATCGGGGTATCTTTTATTGATTTTGTCATGTCTTGCAAAGTTTGTTGGATCTCGTCTGGAATGAATTTCTCAGGTGGAGACCATGAAGATTTTTCAACAAAGGGTAGTTTTTCATATTTTGAGTTCTTATAGAACTGTTTATAAAAGTATTGGATTTTGATTTTCCTTGAGAAGTTATCAACATCAGTCATTATTTTGTCCTTGTCTGTAAACTTAGGTGTTGGGACGAAATTTAGGCCCTTTGCCAAAATATCTATTTCCTCTGGTTTTAATTCTTCATCAGATAGGTTGATGATACTAGAGCCTAATGTAAGTTGTCTTTGTGTTTCAGGTTCAATAGTGCCTTTCTGACGTTTCAGTTTAAAAGACCAATGTGATGGAGCCAGTGGTTTAAGAGGTAGTTGGCAGTTTCCTCTGTCCAGTGAACCTGGTCTTTTGGTTTGAGTTTGAATTTCGAACTCTCTATGCCAGGTAAGAGGTCTATAATTTTAGATCTCTGGATTCCTTCAGTTATACAAGATAGGTTTGAATTTTGAGTTTGTGAGAGTACCTGCTGGTCCCATTGGGGCAAAACGAACCACAGTTTGGCATTAGGGAATGCTCTCTCAGCCTGATTTACCATCCGTTTGAATTCTGGTACTACTGTTTTGGTTGGATGGTTGTCCCGGTCATTGATACCTACACTAATAATAACCGAATCCGGGTTTTGTCTGAGCTTGGTAGCCTTTCGAAAGAGTTCCGTCATATGTTGGAATTTTGCACCTGGATAACTCTGGATTTCCAGGTTCTCTACCCTTGATTTAGAGATTACAGACAGGTTAGAGTCGCCTATAATCAGGGTTTTTTCCTGAACTACATACAATGGTGGGTGTAGGTCAGTGCTACAGCCATACAATGTGGATAGTGGGTGTAGGTCAGTGCTACAGCCATACAATGGAGGGTGTAGGTCAGTGCAACAGCCATACAATGGTGGGGGTAGGTCAGTGCAACAGCCATACAATGGTGGGTGTAGGTCAGTGTTACAGCCATACAATGTGCATAGTGGGTGTAGGTCAGTGCTACAGCCATACAATGTGCATGGTGGGTGTAGGTCAGTGCTACAGCCATACAATGTGCATGGTGGGTGTAGGTCAGTGCTACAGCCATACAATGTGCATGGTGGGTGTAGGTCAGTGCTACAGCCATACAATGTGCATGGTGGGTGTAGGTCAGTGCTACAGCCATACAATGTGCATAGTGGGTGTAGGTCAGTGCTACAGTCATACAATGTGCATAGTGGGTGTAGGTCAGTGCTACAGCTATACAATGTGCATGGTGGGTGTCGGTCAGTGCTACAGCCATACAATGTGCATAGTGGGTGTAGGTCAGTGCTACAGCCATACAATGTGCATAGTGGGTGTAGGTCAGTGCTACAGTCATACAATGGTGGGTGTAGGTCAGTGCTACAGCCATACAATGTGCATAGTGGGTGTAGGTCAGTGCTACAGCCATACAATGTGCATAGTGGGTGTAGGTCAGTGCTACAGCCATACAATGTGCATGGTGGGTGTAGGTCAGTGCTACAGCCATACAATGTGCATAGTGGGTGTAGGTCAGTGCTACAGCCATACAATGTGCATAGTGGGTGTAGGTCAGTGCTACAGCCATACAATGGTGGGTGTAGGTCAGTGCTACAGCCATACAATGTGCACAGTGGGTGTAGGTCAGTGCTACAGCCATACAATGTGCATAGTGGGTGTAGGTCAGTGCTACAGCCATACAATGGTGGGTGTAGGTCAGTGCTACAGCCATACAATGTGCATGGTGGGTGTAGGTCAGTGCTACAGCCATACAATGTGCATGGTGGGTGTAGGTCAGTGCTACAGCCATACAGTGTGCATAGTGGGTGTAGGTCAGTGCTACAGCCATACAATGTGCATGGTGGGTGTAGGTCAGTGCTACAGCCATACAATGTGCATAGTGGGTGTAGGTCAGTGCTACAGTCATACAATGGTGGGTGTAGGTCAGTGCTACAGCCATACAATGTGCATGGTGGGTGTAGGTCAGTGCTACAGCCATACAATGTGCATGATGGGTGTAGGTCAGTGCTACAGCCATACAATGTGCATGGTGGGTGTAGGTCAGTGCTACAGCCATACAATGGTGGGTGTAGGTCAGTGCTACAGCCATACAATGTGCATAGTGGGTGTAGGTCAGTGCTACAGCCATACAATGTGCATAGTGGGTGTAGGTCAGTACTACAGCCATACAATGTGCATAGTGGGTGTAGGTCAGTGCTACAGCCATACAATGTGCATAGTGGGTGTAGGTCAGTGCTACAGCCATACAATGGTGGGTGTAGGTCAGTGCTACAGCCATACAATGTGCATAGTGGGTGTAGGTCAGTGCTACAGCCATACAATGTGCATAGTGGGTGTAGGTCAGTGCTACAGCCATACAATGTGCATAGTGGGTGTAGGTCAGTGCTACAGCCATACAATGTGCATAGTGGGTGTAGGTCAGTGCTACAGCCATACAATGTGCATAGTGGGTGTAGGTCAGTGCTACAGCCATACAATGTGCATGGTGGGTGTAGGTCAGTGCTACAGCCATACAATGTGCATAGTGGGTGTAGGTCAGTGCTACAGCCATACAATGTGCATGGTGGGTGTAAGTCAGTGCTACAGCCATACAATGTGCATAGTGGGTGTAGGTCAGTGCTACAGCCATACAATGGTGGGTGTAGGTCAGTGCTACAGCCATACAATGTGCATAGTGGGTGTAGGTCAGTGCTACAGCCATACAATGTGCATAGTGGGTGTAGGTCAGTGCTACAGCCATACAATGTGCATGATGGGTGTAGGTCAGTGCTACAGCCATACAATGGTGGGTGTAGGTCAGTGCTACAGCCATACAATGTGCATGGTGGGTGTAGGTCAGTGCTACAGCCATACAATGGTGGGTGTAGGTCAGTGCTACAGCCATCCAATGATGGGTGTAGGTCAGTGCTACAGCCATACAATGTGCATGGTGGGTGTAGGTCAGTGCTACAGCCATACAATGGTGGGTGTAGGTCAGTGCTACAGCCATACAATGGTGGGTGTAGGTCAGTGCTACAGCCATACAATGGTGGGTGTAGGTCAGTGCTACAGCCATACAATGTGCATAGTGGGTGTAGGTCAGTGCTACAGCCATACAATGTGCATAGTGGGTGTAGGTCAGTGCTACAGCCATACAATGTACATAGTGGGTGTAGGTCAGTGCTACAGCCATACAATGGTGGGTGTAGGTCAGTACTACAGCCATACAATGTGCATAGTGGGTGTAGGTCAGTGCTACAGCCATACAATGTGCATAGTGGGTGTAGGTCAGTGCTACAGCCATACAATGTGCATAGTGGGTGTAGGTCAGTGCTACAGCCATACAATGTGCATAGTGGGTGTAGGTCAGTGCTACAGCCATACAATGGTGGGTGTAGGTCAGTACTACAGCCATACAATGTGCATAGTGGGTGTAGGTCAGTGCTACAGCCATACAATGGTGGGTGTAGGTCAGTGCTACAGCCATACAATGTGCATAGTGGGTGTAGGTCAGTGCTACAGCCATACAATGGTGGGTGTAGGTCAGTGCTACAGCCATACAATGTGCATAGTGGGTGTAGGTCAGTGCTACAGCCATACAATGTGCATAGTGGGTGTAGGTCAGTGCTACAGCCATACAATGTGCATGATGGGTGTAGGTCAGTGCTACAGCCATACAATGGTGGGTGTAGGTCAGTGCTACAGCCATACAATGTGCATGGTGGGTGTAGGTCAGTGCTACAGCCATACAATGGTGGGTGTAGGTCAGTGCTACAGCCATCCAATGATGGGTGTAGGTCAGTGCTACAGCCATACAATGTGCATGGTGGGTGTAGGTCAGTGCTACAGCCATACAATGGTGGGTGTAGGTCAGTGCTACAGCCATACAATGTGCATAGTGGGTGTAGGTCAGTGCTACAGCCATACAATGTGCATAGTGGGTGTAGGTCAGTGCTACAGCCATACAATGTGCATGGTGGGTGTAGGTCAGTGCTACAGTCATACAATGGTGGGTGTAGGTCAGTGCTACAGCCATCCAATGTGCATAGTGGGTGTAGGTCAGTGCTACAGCCATACAATGTGCATAGTGGGTGTAGGTCAGTGCTACAGCCATACAATGTGCATGGTGGGTGTAGGTCAGTGCTACAGCCATACAATGTGCATGGTGGGTGTAGGTCAGTGCTACAGCCATACAATAGTGGGTGTAGGTCAGTGCTACAGCCATACAATGTGCATAGTGGGTGTAGGTCAGTGCTACAGCCATACAATGTGCATAGTGGGTGTAGGTCAGTGCTACAGCCATACAATGTACATAGTGGGTGTAGGTCAGTGCTACAGCCATACAATGGTGGGTGTAGGTCAGTACTACAGCCATACAATGTGCATAGTGGGTGTAGGTCAGTGCTACAGCCATACAATGTGCATAGTGGGTGTAGGTCAGTGCTACAGCCATACAATGTGCATAGTGGGTGTAGGTCAGTGCTACAGCCATACAATGTGCATAGTGGGTGTAGGTCAGTGCTACAGCCATACAATGGTGGGTGTAGGTCAGTGCTACAGCCATACAATGGTGGGTGTAGGTCAGTGCTACAGCCATACAATGGTGGGTGTAGGTCAGTGCTACAGCCATACAATGTGCATAGTGGGTGTAGGTCAGTGCTACAGCCATACAATGTGCATAGTGGGTGTAGGTCAGTGCTACAGCCATACAATGTGCATGGTGGGTGTAGGTCAGTGCTACAGCCATACAATGTGCATAGTGGTTGTAGGTCAGTGCTACAGCCATACAATGTGCATAGTGGGTGTAGGTCAGTGCTACAGCCATACAATGTGCATGGTGGGTGTAGGTCAGTGCTACAGCCATACAATGTGCATAGTGGGTGTAGGTCAGTGCTACAGCCATACAATGGTGGGTGTAGGTCAGTGCTACAGCCATACAATGTGCATGGTGGGTGTAGGTCAGTGCTACAGCCATACAATGTGCATGGTGGGTGTAGGTCAGGGCTACAGCCATACAATGTGCATAGTGGGTGTAGGTCAGTGCTACAGCCATACAATGTGCATAGTGGGTGTAGGTCAGTGCTACAGCCATACAATGTGCATGGTGGGTGTAGGTCAGTGCTACAGCCATACAATGTGCATGGTGGGTGTAGGTCAGTGCTACAGCCATACAATGTGCATAGTGGGTGTAGGTCAGTGCTACAGCCATACAATGTGCATGGTGGGTGTAGGTCAGTGCTACAGCCATACAATGTGCATAGTGGGTGTAGGTCAGTGCTACAGCCATACAATGTGCATGGTGGGTGTAGGTCAGTGCTACAGCCATACAATGTGCATAGTGGGTGTAGGTCAGTGCTACAGCCATACAATGTGCATGGTGGGTATAGGTCAGTGCTACAGCCATACAATGTGCATGGTGGGTGTAGGTCAGTGCTACAGCCATACAATGTGCATGGTGGGTGTAAGTCAGTGCTACAGCCATACAATGTGCATAGTGGGTGTAGGTCAGTACTACAGCCATACAATGGTGGGTGTAGGTCAGTGCTACAGCCATACAATGTGCATAGTGGGTGTAGGTCAGTGCTACAGCCATACAATGGTGGGTGTAGGTCAGTGCTACAGCCATACAATGTGCACAGTGGGTGTAGGTCAGTGCTACAGCCATACAATGGTGGGTGTAGGTCAGTGCTACAGCCATACAATGTGCATGGTGGGTGTAGGTCAGTGCTACAGCCATACAATGTGCATGGTGGGTGTAGGTCAGTGCTACAGCCATACAATGTGCATGATGGGTGTAGGTCAGTGCTACAGCCATACAATGTGCATGGTGGGTGTAGGTCAGTGCTACAGCCATACAATGGTGGGTGTAGGTCAGTGCTACAGCCATACAATGTGCATGGTGGGTGTAGGTCAGTGCTACAGCCATACAATGTGCATAGTGGGTGTAGGTCAGTGCTACAGCCATACAATGTGCATAGTGGGTGTGGGAGCAAGTAAAGCTTGTATTGATTGATAGGTTCATTGACTAAAGATCGTTGATTCCCCCATTTGGGTCAGATTTTCAGAAAATGTACAGTTAACCTTCACCGATTCTCTCAAATGACCCAAATTTAAGACAAAAATCAGGTTCAAAATACTGTTCAACATAACCAAACAGACTGCTTGAATCAAGGCAATACTAAATATACTCGGATATACCTAGTGTTGACAATTTTTCAGTCCAATTTAGCAGAATTTACAAAATATGTTAATCGACCAATTGTACATTTTCTGAAAATCTGACCCATTTAGGCCCAATATTGGTCTTTCTCTGGAGCTGCTTACTCATATACAGATATCAATTATTATATCAAGTGTCATGAAAACAGAAAGAAATCGAGGCATAAATTTGAATTTTACCGGTAATCTTAGTAAAAATAATAGCAGATTAACTAATGAAAATGGAACTAATGAAATTTCCCTTCATCGGGTAATGTGATTTATATGGAGTAAATTGTATGCGAACCTAAATTTGTTGCCCTACATATCGATGTTGTATTTATTAATTATGAAATTAATTAAGTTATAATATCACCATAACAACCATTTTTCAGAATGTACATGTGTTCAATAACTGGGTTGTTGGGTTGCCATGGATACCATTCTAAAGCAACCATCATCTATTTTTAAAACCGTTAATTTTATTTAGAAAAAGGAACTGAGTATATGACACTTTTGGGAAAATAAGAATTTGTTAAGATGTGTTGTCATTTTTGCCAATAAATATTGCATCAATAGAAGTCAACTTTTTCCAATTTAGCCACAATTTGATATCGAGAGGGAATTTCCAGCATTTATCAAACACAGGAACGGTCCTCTTATTATTGCTCCTTAAATCTTTTGGAACAAATGTACATAGGAGAGAGGATAATAAAGCATTGGTTTTTCTTATTAATAGCATGTCTTATTAGCAACATTCGGGTAATAACGGCAAAAATTACAATACCAAACGTCATCATCTGCATTAAGGGTTAATAGGGGACTTGCATAGCCGCCATTTTGAATCTTGATTCGCATGGAATTATGGGACTAATTGTACAGTATAGAATCTATAGAAAACCTGCCAAGGTTAGCATAGATTAGTTATCAATGCTCTAATGTCAATATCCAGGTGTCCAGGAAAGAGAGATAGAGAAAAGGGGAGAGAGAGAAAGAGAAAACACACACATGTTTCCCTAAGATTGTACATTGTACACCAATATTGTACATTTTCTGAAAATCTGACCCATATGTAACTAGGGCATGGCCTGGAGTAGCAGTAACCTGAGATGACCACATCCATTTCGTCAACATCCCCATGGCAAATTATCAGATTTTTAAATTATCAGATTTTCAGGAAATGTACAATTGGCAGCTGTACACATTTAGTAAATTCTGCAAAATCAGGCTGCAATTTGGTCAATACTAGGTAAATTCGAGTATATTCGGCATTGCATTGATTTTAGCAATCTGTTTGGCTAGGGTGAACTGTATTTTGAACTTTATTTTCGTCTGAAACTTGGGTTATTTGAGAAGATTAGCGAAGTTGAATTGTACATTTTCTGAAAATCTGACCCATTTCTATGTGTAATTAACATTTGTATTCAACTTCCTGAAAAACAATTTAATGAACAGGTGAGTGACTGAATGGGGACAAATGAGGACGAATGGGGAGGGGAGGGGAGGTGACAGTGGGTAGGCAGTTTTGTTTGTTTTTAAGATTTTTATTCAGTGACGACATTTTGCAAGTTGATTACAATAATTCTCAGCACGCGCTGCATTGAATAAACATAGCAAAAATTACAATTTTTTTAGGAAGCTATTTATTGATAAAAAAATATATAGATCTACACATTTCAGAAACTCATATGAGAGGCGTTTCAGGAAAATGAGTCATAAGTCGCAAAAAATGGATTTTGAGATATCACCATATTTGAAAAGATAAGATCAACCTGATTCCAATGATAGTAAACAGTCTAATAATCTAATACATATTTCTAGATTTTAAGTTTGATATTTTCGTTTTTGAAAAAAATGTTTCCAATATTTCTGGGGGTCAATAAACAGTAAAGTAACTAAATGTAGTCCATATGAGGACCTTCAAAACGAAAGGATATATTACATAGATTGTCCTGAAATTTGATACATCAATTGATATAGCTATAAGTGATCAACCCACCAAAATTCAGAACATTCCAATAATGAGATCTTGTGAGAAAAACACTTTGAATAATATCAATTATGCGACTTATGACTCATTTTCCTGAAACACATCACATATATTATGAGTGAAAGATCGTATCATTTTAAAACAATATCTCAACTGAGTGGAAGGACAGATGCATTTGAAAGATAATAACCGGGCATGTGTCCATTTCCAAGACATTCATTTTTTTTAAAGATTTTATTTATACTTGGTTTACCGACTCCCCTTTTCGGGGTTAGTTCTGACGGGCCAAGATACTGTGGAGGTATGATACAATAATTGTCCGTGCTTCTTCCTATAAGGGTCAGATTTTCAGAAAATGTACAATTGCCAGCTGTACACATTTAGTAAATTGTGCTAAATTAGGCTGCAATTTGGTCAATACTAGGTAAATTCGAGTACATTCGGCATTGCATTGATTCTAGCAATCTGTTTGGTTAGGTTGAACTGTGTTTTGTACTTTATTTTGTCTGAAATCTAGTTTATTGGAGAGGATTGCTGAAAGTCAATTGTACATTTTCTGAAAATCTGACTCTCATGTGCAGGTTATTGAGGGGAGGATTGGAAGGAGAGAGGGGGATGGTTGAACGAATAATGACGAATGGGGTGGGGAGGAGTGGGAAGGAAAGAAGAATGATAAAAAGGGGGGGATAGAAAGGGGGATGCAGGAAGAGAAGGACGGGGAGGAAGAGAGGTGAAGGGATAAAGCGAAGGGAGGGAGGGGAAGACAAGAGGGGAGGGGGAGGAGAGGTAGTGATGGAAAGGGGAAGGGAGGGGGAGCGGGGAAGGAGTAAGGGGGAAGAGGAAGAGAGAGAAGTAGGAGGAAGAGAGAGTAAGAGGGAGGTTGGAAGAGACGGAGAGAAGGGTGGGAGAGAGAGAGATAGGGATCCACAAATCGTATGGAGTATGGAGTATATTTAGTTACTGGTAATTACCCACCAACAAAGTTTGAAAACTTTTTTTTTTTTTCAAAAATAAAAATATCAAACTTAAAATATAGAAATACCTATTAGAATTCCTAGTGTTTACTATCATTGGAATCGGTTTGATCTCCTCTTATCAAATATGGTGATATCTCAAAATCCATATTTTGCGACTTATGACTCATTTTCCTAAAACGGATCCCACTTGATTTACAATTGATAAAAATAGAAATAAGAACGCTAAATAGAAATATTAAAATAAAACATACAAGTACCATTTTAAATAGGTTATGGTTTGTATCTGTCTACTTATAACTTACATATCACTTAAAGCTCCCTTCCCAGCTAATTTGTATACAAATCTCAGTTTTCACTTGTTAAGCTAACTAATACACTGCCCCACCTTATCCCAATCGTTTAGGTTTCTTTCTTAAGGTAGGATTTTAATATTCAATACTCGTCCTCCCGTACTGGTGGTCACGAGTGTGACCTCCATAGCCTTGTCCCATTCTGATAGGTGCCTGCGCATGCGTTTTAATGGGAAAATTCATTTGCAGACACTCCAAACATTGGGCTTGGTCTGGTACAGAGGCGCCACCATGTGTCGATTCACTGCATCTTTAGGACTACGACCATGGCATCATAGATCATTTCTGTGTGTCCCCGATCGTAAAATCACAGAATTTAGACATTTATTTTACTTTTCATTAAATAAGAGATTGATAATATTGAGTTTGGGAACTAATATGAACGTAATTCCAGAAGAACCACTCGATCTTAATTCCTGGCAAGGCAGCTTTAACATTAAACGTTTGGTTTCTGCCCAACAACAGCAACAACTTTCTCAGAGTACTAATATTCAAAGTGTTTCTTTTTGTCTCGCGTTCGATTAAGAACAAAAATAATAATACAGCAGGTTGTATACATTTCATCTAGCTAATTGCTCAGCCCTGTTTGTCCCATTAAGCCGAGAAACAGTACAGGAACTGAAGAAACATTAATTAGGCTAAGTGGCTTATAGAATCAGGGAGCTAAGAAACAGAGAGAGGCCAAGGCAATTGAATCAGAACTGAACATAATGTGATTGTAGTTTGTGTATGGCTTTTAGCAAGGATGTCGCAGCGTGGGCAGGAGGGGGGCAGGGGCTGGGGGTTGGGGGTTGGGGGGCGGAAGGGAGCCTTATTACACCCCTGTGCTGTTGCTTCCTATACCTTCAGCATTGTATGTCACACTTGGTCAAAGTGGTGCATAACATGTGAGTTATGTCACCCTGGGGACATACAACAAGTAGGCCCGCCCAAAACGTAAATTACTTCTTTTATTTTTAATTATTTATATTTGTTATTTATTAATGGGGTGTAATAAATATGGAACAAAGCTCGGGTGAAGTCTGTACACTTGTTAGTGACCTCGGGAGCACAGAAGATCTCGGGCTAACGCCCTCTAACTTCCCGCGCTCCCTCGGTCAATAACAAGTGTACAGACTTCCCCCTTGCTAGGTTCCATCTATATCCCTTACCCACTAAAGATAAGATAATGTAATTCTTTATTGATATTTTATACTATGACTGAATAGGTTATTCACCTCGAGCGGGAAGAATACGCCCATCTAATAGTTTGGGGACTATCCTTCCCGCTACTGCAGGATTTTAAAAGTGCCCAGTCTCTCCGGATAGATTCACCAACTATTACATAATATCATGTCGAGTAGTAATTCATGGTAGGGATAATCACTTGCAGTAGTGTGGTCCTGCATCTAGTTATTTAAAAGGAAATTATAACAATGAACAAGAAATAAGATATATGTGATGTGTTTCATGAAAATGAGTCATAAGTCGCAAAAAATAGATTTTGAGATACCATTATATTTGGAAAGAGGAGATCAAGCAGATTCATGTTGTCCACATGAGGACCTTTAAAACTAAAGAATATATTACATAGATTGTCCTGAAATTTGATACATCGATTGATATAGCTATAAGTGCTAGACCCTCCAAAAATTAGAACATTCAAATAATGTGATCTTGTGAAAAAAACACTTTGAAAAATATCAATTTTGCGACTTGTGACTCATTTTCCTGAAACACATCACATATAGTATGGTGAAAGTCATCAATCACAGACGAGAATTCTTATAGCGGTGACTCAGGATTCCGCACATTCAGAATAAAAAATGGCTCTCGTTAACAGCTTCTGTCAGCCTTACAGGCGTAAGAATGGCGATTTTTTATATGGGTCAGATTTTCAGAAAATGTACAATTGGCAGCTGTACACATTTAGTAAAATCTGCTAAATTAGGCTGCAATTTGGTCAATACTAGGTAAATCTGAGTATATTTGGCATTGCATTGATTCTAGCAATCTGTTTGGTTAGGTTGAACTGTATTTTGAACTTTATTTTCGTCTGAAATTTGGGTTATTTGAGAAGATTGGCGAAGTTGAATTGTACATTTTCCGAAAATCTGACCCATATATTCCGAGTCGTAGTATAAAGAAAGAATAGGAACTACTCGTGTGATTCAATGGCTCGAGTTAAACCAACAAGTGTGATTCAATGGCTAAAACTTTATTTTCCTTGTTGGATACAAAATTAAGTTTTAACTTGAGCCATTGAATCGCACTTGTGGGTCAGATTTTCAGAAAATGTACAATTGGCAGCTCTACACATTTAGGAAATTAGGCTCCCAAATTAGGCTGAAAAATGAAGAATACCGGGTATATCTGAGTATATTTGGTATCACATTGATTTAAAGTATCAGTTCTGTTATGTTAAACAGCATTTTGAAGCTCATTTTTGCCTTAAATGTGGGTTATTTGAGAGGATTGGGGAAGGCGAATTGTACATTTTCTAAAAATCTGACCCTTGTAGTTCTAACTTCTTGTTTTGTTCTATCTAAATATAAATATAAATATAATAACGAATTATAAACACACAAGGACAACCGCAATAGTTGGTTATGTGTATTTTGATAGCTTGGTAAATGTCTGGCCAATGAAAAAATCTTTAGGAATTTAGATTGAGCAATGTTATGTAATGTGTCATACCAAATTCTACTACGAATGTTCCTGCCTAATCGATAAGTCACGAAATTGATATTCTTCAAAATGACGTATTCACAAGATCTCTTAGTTGGATTTTTTTCATTTTTGGGGTATGTAGTCCTTAAGGTCTTATGAATACATGTACCATATATCAGACAGTTTATTAAATATATCCTTGCCTTTCTTAGATCATCATATGGAGTCAATTCAGCTACTTTAATTGCCCACCCAGAATTATTGCTCAACCTTTTTTAAAAAAATAAAGCTATCAAACATAAAAATATAGAAACACTTCTTAGATGTCCTAAATTTTTACCATCATTGGAATCAGCCTCATCTCATCCTTTCAAATATAATACCTCAAAAATCCTTTTTTTGCGACTTGTGACTCATTTTGCTATATAACACATCACATATATGGGTCAGATTTTCAGAAAGTGTACAATTGGCAGCTTTACACATTTAGGAAATTCTCTTAAATTAGGCTGACAAATGATGAATACCAGGTATATCTGAGTATATTTGGTATCTCATTGATTTATAGTATCAGTTCTGTTATGTTAAACTGCATTTTGAAGCTTATTTTTGTCTTAAATGTGGGTTATTTGAGAGGATTGGGGAAGGCAAATTGTACATTTTCTGAAAATCTGACCTATATATTCAGAATGGGAAAGGTGTCCTATATATGGTACATAGATCTATTGGCACGCTCCAGAAATAGCCTCCGACACCTACTTGGATGCTGCACCGATTACCCCAGGGTTTATAGACAATTAAATATTCATGTATAAACCCCGCCCCCACCCACCAGTTCCCCACCCAGCAGTTGTAGAGGTGGTGGGTCTGAGGCCACAGCCGGACTGGGGCGTTAGCTTGCAGTTGCTTCCAGAAACTTTACTGGCTGGTCAACTGAAACTCTGTAAATAGTCTAAACGAGCTGTATTTGGGTCAGATTTTCAGAAAATGTACAATTGGCAGATCTAGATATTTAGTAAATTCTGCTAAATTAGGCTGAAACATGGTCAAAACTAGGTCAATTTGAGTATATTTGGCATTGCATTGATTCTAGCAATCTGTTTGGTTACGTTGAACTGTATTTTGAACCTGATTCTTGTCTTAAATTTGGGTTATTTGAGAGGATTTGTGAAGGTGAATTGTACATTTTCTGGCAATTTCACCCATTTACCGAATGAAAATCTTCATCTAGATACCTCAACTGTAGTAGGATGGTATCTGACTCACTATATGGGTCAGATTTTCAGAAAATGTACAATTGGCAGCTGTATACATTTAGTAAATTCTGAAAAATAAGGCTGCAATTTGGTCAATACTAGGTAAATTCGAGTATATTTGGCATTGCATTGATTCTAGCAATCTGTTTGGTTAGGTTAAACTGTATTTTGAACTTCATTTTCGTCTGAAATTTGGGTTATTTGAAAAGATTGGCGAAGTTGAATTGTACATTTTCTGAAAATCTGACCCATATACGATGCCCACAAGTTTTTTTCGACCAGGGATGTCACAAGAAGCTACAGGCTTCAAGTGATTATGTATGATGAGCATGTATCCACTCATTTGCAGTGTGTTAACGAGGGTGGGCAAGTGGCTTGATTATTTTTTCAACCCCCGATCATGGTATAATTAGCTTAATCAGTGCATATTAAAAAAGGAAGGAAGGTTTTTTTTAAAATGTCATTATATTCCCATTAAAACGCCGAGTCCTAGGCTAGAAAACCGATTAGCGAAGTAGGCATCACTACAATAGGGGAGTTGCATAGCCGCCATTTTGAATCCTGATTCGCATGGTAATATGGGACTAATGGTACAGTATAGAATCTATAGAAAACATGTCATGTTCAGCATGAGATATTTATCAATGCTCTAATGTCAATAGCCACGTGTTATACATCTTTCCATAACACAAGCCTCCATCGTTGCCATCATGCATTTGGTTTTCCTCGAACATTTATAAAAGCTGTGATATTTGTGAAAACATTCTTGCAATTTTTTATAAAAAATGTTCCTAAATATTCATATCAGATTTGATCACAATCCATCCCATGATGCACTGTACCAGACATGCGCAGTGCCAATAATGTATGCAAGTCCCCTATTGTGTGTTCATGGGAAGTTAGTTAAATAGTGTAGAACGGCGAGTTTGATTGTCAAAAGCTCATGGGTCAGATTTTCAGAAAATGTACAATTCGCCTTCACCAATCCTCTCAAATAACCCACATTTAAGACAAAAATTAGCTTCAAAATGCAGTTTAACATAACAGAACTAATAATCTAAATCAATGCAATACCAAATATAATCAGATATACCCAGTATTCTCATTTTTCAGCCTAATATAGGAGTATTTCCCAAATGTGGAGATTTGTCAATTGTACATTTTCTGAAAATCTGACCCTCACGCTGCGTAACACCCTTGCCATGTCCAATAAAACCCAGGGGCCCGTTTCATAATAAATCCTTTATTAGTATTTCCCTTCCTAGCTGTTTGTCCTTGTTAAGCTTTCCTGGTAAGGAACCCTCAGGGAAGGAATATGCTACACAGACAAGGCTAATTGTTATTTCTACAGCAGGAATTTCTTACATAGGCAAGAAACAATAGGGGACTTGCATGTGCCTCTCTGCACATGTCTGTTACAGTACATCCTGGGATGGATTCTGATGAAATCTGACATACAAATACAATGCAACATTTTTATCAAAATTTGCAAGAATGTGTTCAACAATATCACAGCTTGTATAAATGATTTATGTTAACCAAATGAATAATAGGAAAGATTAGGTGTCGCTGTAAAGAAACATGTATAACCATGGATATTGACATTAGAGCACTGATAAATAGTCCTTGGTGAAGATGGCATGTTTTCTATAGATTTTAGACAGTACCATTAATCCCATAATCCCATGCAAATCACGATTAAAAATGGTGGCTAGGCAAATCCCCTATTATTATCCCTGCCCTCCCAGCTAAAATTCTCAAGTTTACTTCAATCCTGTTTATTTGGAGCCCAGATACACTGCCTACACTTGCCTCAAGAACTTGGGTCGATTTTCTAATATTGAAGACTAAAAAATAGAAGATCTATGCTCAGATTTCGGTCGGATTTCTAAAGGTGTACACGGTTGAGAAATGAAAAAATCATATTTGGCAGATGGCAGCACTGAGTGGTGGTTGGGGCTCTATACGCTCTATTGTACAACATACAAAACGGTCCACTCAGTGCTGCCATCTACCGTCACCATGAAAAGTAAAACGGCAAAACAAGTTTGAAATCGACGGCAGGATAATCTAATAAATCCTTGAATTTACAGCTTTAGCAAGCTTGTCTTTATGTGAGAGACCCCTGATTGTGAGTTTTGGTTACTAATTTGAAGGTAATTACAAGCAAAACGGGTAAAATCAACAATTGCGTCATCAGGGAAAGCAGCTTTAAAGAGATAAACCACTGTTCTCCGCACTGCTGCAGGCGGGAGTTAAAGGAACTAATGCATGAAAAATAAGGATTGACAGTAATTTTTTCAAACTTTGTCTTGAGAAAGTACATGGTTGGAGGATAACAAAAAGCAAAAAAAAATGGATCTCAGCATATTTTTTTTCTTTCTAGAGACCAGCAAAGTTTAGTATTGAAGTATGTGGGAAAAATGGATATTTTCTCAGTTTTTCCAAGATTTCAGACAGACAAATAACATTTTTCAATTGAAATGTCTTCTAAACATAACCACTATAGATGTTTGCCCTCATGTATGAAAGAACAGGGTATCAACATATTTTGAAATATATTATTTAGCATTGAAAATCTTCAATATTCCTGTTTTTAACTCACCGCCATGCAGATTCAGTTGAATAGCTTTTTTAAAAGGTCGGTGACCCCCATTTTTTATTGCTTGAAAGGGTAAAGCAATATGTTAGCTATGTTTATAGAGATTTTTAGGAGAAAGTTATTTTCAATTTTTTTTTCATACTGAAAAAACGAAAAAATTGTCCTTTTCTCATAGACTTCTATAGTGAACAACCATAAATTTTGAGGCTGCCTAAAATGAAAACTAACCCGGTGACATATTGTTTTTATTGGCTTTTTGAATTCACATAACCTTGTTCTTTCACGAGGCAAAGTTTAAACAAAATGTTATTTTCAGTTTTGTTCCCAGTTGAACTGTGGTTTATCTCTTTAACTTGGTAAGGTCCATACTAAAGCTGGGATTCCATTACACCGCTTGTATCTGCACTCATGGTTCACTATTGGTTCGCTTTTTATTCACTCTTTATCTGCTAAAGAGTGAGTGAGTGAGATTAGTTGCTTTATGCCCTTATCAACACATTGAAGCTTATATCAAGGGCGGGAGAGCTGAGAGGGAGGCAGTATATATTTTACCCAGGAAATAGAGATAAATAAAAAGGGAGAGAGAGACGGAGAAAAAGACACACAAAGGCACTTATCTGCTAAAGAAGTGCAATAGCAAATGTTGAGAGCAGATTGAAAGCACTTTATGTGATTTCATTATTTTCACTTCTTGTGCGCTCTTGAAAAATAACAGAGCGAACCATTAGCATACACAAAAAGTGACCCAGTGGAGGCACAACTTAAGACAGTAAGTCATTTTTATACCAGGACTATAGTTTAGCGCTCCTTTCTTTATAGGGAACGGGGAGGGGGAAGATGGAAGGGGATGGGGAAGGCGAGGTCCTTAGGTCATTATATGATTTTAAGTGCCATTAAACGTCGCCTAGTTGATATGTGCTATTACGACCTGGCTTAGAGGGGAGAAGATTAAATCTAAGACAGGAGGAACTTCCCCCCAATTTGGATCGAGGGAGGCGAGCCCAGCTGTTTTTCATGGGGATGTGAACTGATTAACAGGGACTAATGAAATATGCCTTCTTCCACACCTCAACATCAGAGAGAAATCCCCGCACTATAATTACCCTGCCATAAACTATAGTAGGCTTGAACCCACAACATGCAACTTATGGCAGTGAGCCGACCCATTGTTTCAGACCACTCAGCCACACCATATCCCCTTATATTATGCAACAGGTCCTGGATATTTTCGTCTTCCTAGGAAGATATTAGCGAGGGAAATAAGTAAAAAAAAGCAACTCCGCCATATGGATATTCGCTGAACAACAACAGAAATAGTATCACTGGAAAAACCATACACATGTTATTTATCTCATTTATAATATGATATCAGCTCGCTAGGTGAAACAAATATGACATGCTGTCGGTTTCTGACATATAGCCGCATGGCGATGTGTTATCTAATGAATTCTGAATCAGTATTTTTTTTAAATTCTACATTCTGGATTCTGAATCATTGTTATGGGTCGGATCACAGAAAATGTACAATCAGCAGCTCTAAACATGTTAGTAAATTATGCTAAATTAGACTGGAAAATGGTCAATACTAGGTTTATCTGGGTATATCTGGTATTGTGTTTATACAAATAATCTGTTCGGTTATTGTTGGCTATATTTTTAACCTCATTCCTGTCCTAAATTTAAGGTTTTTGAGAGGATTGGTGAAGGTGAATTGTACATTTTCTGACAACTTGACCCTTATATAACATGTTATGGTTTCAATGTATCTTGCATAAACACATGTTTTGAGTGGCAATATATCAAACAGAAATATATGACACCTCACCATTGTGCATAGATATTTCTATCCTTTCAGCAACATTTTATTTTCTATCCTTTCAGCAACACTTTCACTAGGTGTGACATAGAATGCTTACCAACGCATGTATTCTATTACATTGGATCTCATAGCTCACAGGTTTTTGTAAAGTTATCTTCATACAGGAAGAATAACATGGAGACATATTGTTATGAACAGGAAAGTAATTTCTAAACATCAATCTGTTCAGCAGCACAGGATAGAATATATAAAACGATGTCCAATACCTTTGTTATTATATATATATTGAGATGTCATAGTTTAGGAAAGTTCATAGAAATTTGAAGTATTCACTGGGTTAAAGGTGGAAGGATAAGGAGTGTTATATTTATATCAAGAGAACAGTTGTTTTCCTCTCACGCTCATGTGAATCTTCGAGGTAAAGGTGAAATATGAACTAGACCCGAAAAAGACAATGATTGAGATTGAGAAACATTTTATTCAGCTAAGGGAAAAGTGCTCCTTGTATAGTAGCCTTTCAAGTCCCCCTTGTCTTGATCTTACAGTATATGGAAGCAAAAGACATTGCCACTTTTGTCATTGACTGAAGGTGGCACATTGCTTATTTTTATTGGCAGATTTACGGTATCTGCAATTATTATACACGCATTCACTACCGAGGCCCCAACAGCCGCTCATTACTTGTAACGCGGTAATAGACTAGTACATTACCAGTGCGTTGTCATGCCAACACAAGTTTGGTGACACAAGTTTGCCGACGCAAGTTTGCCGGTGCGAGTGCTTTCTTCCTCCATTGTTTCCCCTGTATCTAGTTATATTCCTCTTGAATGAAAACCAGATATGATAAATTATATTATTATCTTTTTAATTAACCATGTTTTACATGCAAAATTAGGCATGTATGATAATCAACTTATAGGACTCGTTTTCCACATGGAAGCGTAAGTAAAGAACTCAATCTACAAGCTTGTTCTTTACTTACGTGCCATGCATCAACTCGTCCAATAAGTGCTAATTATAGCATCTGGGTAGACAAACATCCATCATTGATTAGAATCTGATCATTGGGGGCTCTGAACCACCCATGTGGCATCTGATATAATTTCAGTTGGTGTTAATCTCAGATAAATCAGCAGGACAGATCAGCAGGACAAATCTCTCATTATCTCACTAAGCATCTGGTCTTGCTTCTCTAGTAATACATCACCAACTCTTCATGGCTGAGTTATGTAACAACTCTGCCCACCTCTGCCCACAAGACTGTCAACTGTCTGTCTGATTACCATATAACCGCCAATAAAAGCACTACATCAATAAGAGTCAAGATACTATATTCTTTTCAATACATAATAGTTGTCACTTGACCATGGGTTACATGTAACTGAAATCTGAAAAACGTTTTGAAAATAAGTCATAAGTCGGAATGAATGGATTTTGAGATATCATAGTATTTGAACAGATGAGATTGAGCGGATTCAAATGATGGTAAACATGAAGAAGTGTTACTATAGTTTATGTTTGATATATTTATGTTTGAACAAAAAGTTTGCAATATTACTTGGTGGGCAATTGCCAATAACTAATCAAATATACTGCATAATAAAATGACCTTCTATATATCTAATACGATGTCTTGACATTTGGTGCATATATGGGTCAAATTTTCAGAAAATGTACAATTCACCTTCACCAATCTTCTCAAATAACCGATATTTCAGATGAAAATGAAGTTCAAAACACAGTTCAACCTAGCCAAACAGATTGCTAGAATCAATGCAATACCGAATATGTACTGGAATTTACCTAGTATTGACCAAATTGCAGCCTAATTTAGCAGAATTTACTCAATGTGTACAGCTGCCAATTGTACATTTTCTGAAAATCTGACGCATATATATATATATATGTATTCATAAGCAGTAACCCCCCCCCCCCCTCCCCCCTTCCCCGCCACCCCCCCACCCCAAAGGTTAGAACATTCCAACAAGGATATCTTGTGAATTTGTGAATAAATTACTTTGGGAAATATCACTTTTGCGATTTGTAACACATTATATATCACTGTGATTACCTAGAGGACCTGTGTTTTCATCAAGCTTCTACAACTACCACCCCAACGCATCACCTGTTATATCGAAGTGTTTTATTCACAAGATGTATTTGTGAGAATTGTTTCATTTCTGGGGTCCTTTTCAATAAAGTGTATAAGGACTTCATAAAAGTTAGCTAAATTAGGCTGCAATTTGGTCAATACTAGGTAATTTCGAGTACATTCGGCCTTGCATTGATTCTAACAATCTGTTTGATTAGATTGAACTGTGTTTAGAACTTTATTTTGGTCTGAAATTTGAGTTATTTGAGAGGATTGGTGAAGGTGAATTGTACATTTTCTGAAAATCTGACCCATACATCATGCTTGTATTTACGTGCAGGCTTCAGTAACTCCTCCCTGTTCACCACACGTCACTGCCTCGCTAATCTAATCATACCTGAAACACATAGACCGTCTCTGATGGGATTCTATGTATCAGTCGCCTGCGGAGATATGGCTGTCACAATAGGGGGATTCAGCTGTGCTTGCGGAGATATGGCTGTCACAATAGGGGGATTCAGCTGTGCCTGCAGAGATATGGCTGTCACAATAGGGGGATTCAGCTGTGCCTGCGGAGATATGGCTGTCACAATAGGGGGATTCAGCTGTGCCTGCGGAGATATGGCTGTCACAATAGGGGGATTCAGCTGTGCAGATATGACTGTCACAATAGGGGGATTCAGCTGTGCCTGCAGAGATATGGCTGTCACAATAGGGGGATTCAGCTGTGGAGATATGGCTGTCACAATAGGGGGATTCAGCTGTGGAGATATGACTGTCACAATAGAGGGATTCAGCTGTGCCTGCAGAGATATGGCTGTCACAATAGGGGGATACAGCTGTGGAGATATGGCTGTCACAATAGGGGGATTCAGCTGTGGAGATATGGCTGTCACAATAAGGGGATACAGCTGTGGAGATATGACTGTCACAATAGGGGGATTCAGCTGCAGAGATATGGCTGTCACAATAGGGGGATTCAGCTGCGGAGATATGGCTGTCACAATAGGGGGATTCAGCTGCGGAAATATGGCTGTCACAATAGGGGGATTCAGCTGTGGAGATATATGGCTGTCACAATAGGGGGATTCAGCTGTGGAGATATGGCTGTCACAATAGGGGGATTCAGCTGTGCCTGCGGAGATATGGCTGTCACAATAGGGGGATACAGCTCTGGAGATATGGCTGTCACAATAGGGGGATTCAGCTGCGGAGATATGGCTGTCACAATAGGGGCATTCAGCTGCAGAGATATGGCTGTCACAATAGGGGGATTCAGCTGTTCCTGCGGAGATATGGCTGTCACAATATGGGGATTCAGCTGTGGAGATATGGCTGTCACAATATGGGGATTCAGCTGTGCCTGCGGAGATATGACTGTCACAATAGGGGGATTCAGCTGTGTCTGCGGAGATATGGCTGTCACAATAGGGGGATTCAGCTGTGCCTGCGGAGATATGGCTGTCACAATAGGGGGATCCAGATGTGGAGATATGGCTGTCACAATAGGGGGATTCAGCTGCGGAGATATGGCTGTCACAATAGGGGGATTCAGCTGTGTCTGGGTTGGGGGATCATGGGAGATGGATGATTAGATAATTATACTTTAACATCATTCATGTGGGACTTTGTGCAGTCTTATTTGGAACACACAGTCTGTAGTAGAAAGCCCTAATGACCCCCTAACCTTCAGGTGATTCCCATTAACACTTTTAGCCTTAGTCTTAGCCTTGTGCTTCAGCTTATCACTGTATGCGGTGAACTGCAACGTCGAGTAATGTGGCTTTCTGGACAGGACTGCACAGCAAAATTGATATTTCTCCAAGTAATGTATCCACAGCTCAGAATATTGTCATGCTTGGGGTGCTTAGTGTTTCTAGTAGCATTAATACATGTACCAAATTTAAAGACTATTAAATATATAGATATATGCATATGTGAGGTTATCCTAAGGCGTAGGTTTAGGCGTAGATTTATCTACTTTATTATATTGAGTGACTATTAAGAAATATCCCTAACTTTTAATGATGCATATACGTTAATATAGAAATCCTTATTAGATGTCCTACTATTTGTGATGTGTTTCATGAAAATGAGTCATAGGTCGCAAAAAATAGATTTTTGGAAAGAGGAGATCAAGCAGATTCCAATGATAGTAAACAGTCTAATAATCTAATAAGTATTTCTAGATTTTAAGTTTGCTTTTTTCGTTTTTGAAAAAAAAGTTTCCAATATTTCTGGGGGTCAATAAACAGTAAACTAACTAAATGTAGTCCACATGAGGACCTTTAAAACTAAAGGATATATTACATAGATTGTCCTGAAATTTAATACATCGATTGATATAGCTATAAGTGCTATACCCTTAAACACTTTGAAAAATATCAATTTTGCGACTTATGACTCATTTTCCTGAAACACATCACATTTACCATCATTAGAATCGGCTTGATCTCATCCTTTCAAATGTGATGGTATCTCAAAACATATTCTTATGCGACTTGTGACTCATTTTCCTGCAACACTAGTTCCATTATTTTTTTTATCTATTTCTGTTATTCAGTTGATCAGGCAAGTAATATTTAACTAGTGATAGTGAAAAACGCATGTCCACCTTGCGGATGTATTCATGCGTTGCTGTTGATACCATTACAATAACTTCTACTTATTATAAGCACAAATTATAACTTAAGAACATCATTATACATAATCACATAATTGTGATGTGTTTCAGGAAAATGAGTCATAAGTCGCAAATTTGATATTTTTCAAAGTGATTTATTCACAAGATCTCTTTATTGGAATGTTTTGATTTTTATGGGGTTTAGTATTCATAGTCATATAAATCCATGTAAGAAATTTCGGGACATTGTATTAAATATATTCTTGCGTTCTGAAGGCCTTCGAATGGAGTATATTTAGTTACTTTACTGGTAATTACCCATACAAAAACATTGCAAACTTGTTTTTCAAACATAGAAATATCAAACTTAAAATATAGAAATACATGTACTATATTAGGTGTCCAAGTGTTTACTATCGTTGGAATCAGCCTGATCTCCTCTTTTCATATATGGTGATACCTCAAAATCCATATTTTGCGACTTATGACTCTTTTTCCTGAAACACATCACAATTATCATTTACATATTTAAGTCTCAGTTCATATTCTCCTATCAACATATATGGGTTAGATCTTCAGAAAATGCACAATCGGAAGATCTACACATTTAGCAATTTCTGCTAAATTAGACTGGAAATATGTCAATACTAGGTTTATCTGAGTATATTTGGTAATGCGTTGATTCAAACAATGTGTATGAACTGAATTTCTAACCTTATTCTTGTATTAAAGTCGGGTTATTTGAGAACATATATGTGGACACGAATTGTCCATTTCTGACGATTTGACCCATATTTTGAGTCATTTTCTCGAAAAGAATCTCCTAGTCCTGAAAAGGTGTCCATGCACCTTCTCTATTGTCGAACCAGATCCTTATTCAATATAGGAGTGGGTGAGAGGAGAAATAATTACAAGAGAACATATAATCTCCCTCTCGCTCCATTTATCCCTAGGCAGATGTTTCTCTCTCATTTGAGGCAGTTAATTAGATTAGAGTATCACCACAGTGTCAGATTCACATCATCCTGGCCGTCAAATGTTGTTCTTAAAGCCGCCAGCCGTATAGCTATTGTTTACTTCTCTTGGCATTATATGGGTCAGATTTTCAGAAAATGTACAATTCACCTTTACTAATGCTCTCAAATAACCCACATTTAAGACAAAAATAAGCTTCAAAATGCAGTTTAACATAACAGAACTGATACTCTAGATCAATGTGACACCAAATATTCTCAGATATACCCAGTATTCTTCATTTTTCAGCCTAATTTAGGGGGATTTCCCAAATTTGTAGAACTGCCAATTGTACATTTTCTGAAAATCTGACCCATACATGAGGTCATACTTTTAAAAAATGTTCAATTGGCAGCTGTACACATTCAGTAAATTATGCTAAATTAGGCTGCAATTTGGTCAATAAGAGGTAAATTTGAGTATGTTCGGCATTGCATTGATTCTAGCAATCTGTTTGGTTAAGTTGAACTGTATTCTCGTCTGAAATATGGATTATTTGAGAGGATTGGTGAAGGTGAATTGTACATTTTTTGAAAATCTGACCCATATGGGTCCGATTTTCAGAAAATGTACAAATCGCCTTCACCAATCCTCTCAAATATACTCAGATAGCAGAATTTCCTAAATGTGTAGAGCTACCAATTGTACATTTTCTGAAAATCTGACCCATATATATATATATATATAAATATATTGGTTTTATCAGCCTGAATAACAAGTTAAAAACAACTGGAGATGCCGGGGATTGAACCCGGGGCCTCTCACATGCAAAGCGAGCGCTCTACCGCTGAGCTACATCCCCTGATATATTAGTTTAAATAGTGAAGGATTGTTAGGAAGGATAAGTTCCGAAATCCATCAGGATTAGGAAACAAAGCATGCAAACAAATATAATTTAATGTTGCATTCTCTTCTAGCATATGGGTCAGATTTTCAGAAAATGTACAAATCAACTTCGCCAATCTTCTCAAATAACCCACATTTCAGACGAAAATAAAGTTCAAAATACAGTTCAACCTAACCAAACAGATTGCTAGAATCAATGCAATGCTGAATATACTTGAATTTACCTAGTATTGACCAAATTGCAGCCTAATTTAGCAGAATTCACTAAATATGTACAGCTGCCAATTGTACATTTTCTGAAACTCTCACCCATATGGAGAAAGGCTTTCTTTTAAAAATCGAAATAGGACCGGGTAATTTTTGGAAATGATCCTTTTGAGCTGCCATATATATCGAGAACTTAGATGGTTGAACTAGATAAAACCAGAGATAGAGCCTGAACAGTCTAGGTCCAAAGTTGAGACAGTCCCTTCAAACGAAGGAAAAGCCTCGCGCCTCAAACCACAAAGTGCCATTATAATTCAATTAAGACCAGAAAATGTCATTATATTCCCATTAAAACGCCGATTCCTAGGCCAGAAACTGATTAGCGAAGTAGGCTGACATACCATTCTTATCTGATCTGAGGGTTTGGACCTAGAGTGTGAAATTCATATTCTTTCCTTTTTGAAGAACATACAAATGATAAAACACGATGAATCTAAAGATGAATACATTTCTAAAAAAAGGTTCTTTTAAATAATTATAACAGTTTGAGAAATATCAACTTTGCGACTTATGCATTAGTCCAATATCTACCAATAGATTGGTTAAAATGAAAAAGAGATATTGGTTATAAATTAACCAATATGCATTGGTTAATATGCATTACCCAAACTAGATTGGTTATTTAAACCAACACATTGGTTGGACACATATCTACCATCCAGATTGGTTGAATTTAACCAATATCTTGTTCAATTTAACCAATCTGTATTTAGGGTGTGATTGGAGAATGAGTCATAAAGTCAAAAATGGGATATTTAGATTCAATCAAATTTCAAAAGAATGGATCAAGTGGAATCCAACGTAGCACAACTAATACACCCTTGTATATCCTTGTATGCTTGAAAAAATAGTTTCTGGTATTTCTGGATTGACGCCATAGATATCGGGATGAGTATAATAAAATAATACAAAATTACCCTTGGACGATCATGTTATGTCTCTTATCACACTTGGCTATGCCATCTATGCCCAAAGTTGAGAGAGTCCCTTCAAACGAAGGGAAAGCCTCTCGCCTCAAACAGCAAAGTGCCATTATAATTCCATTCCATGTGTAATATATGACGGGATGACCACCTTTGAGCAATTTTGTCTATTTATTTAGCATGACCTTATAGAAACGCAGAGACATTAATTACTGTCTTGAAATATGATCTATGTGGGTAAGATTTTCAGAAAATGTACAATTTGCCTTCACCAATCTTCTCTAATAACCCGAATTTCAGACGAAAATAAAGTTCAAAATACAGTTCTACCGAACCAGACAGATTGCTAGAATCAATGCAATGCCAAATATACTCGAATTTACCTAGTATTGAACAAATTTGCAACTTAATTTAGCAGAATATATCAAAAGTGTAGAGCTGCCAATTGTACATTTTCTGAAAATCTGACCCATGTATGAATACCACTAGGAGCCCTAAACACTTCAAACATCAACACATTACTACCGAGAGATCTTGTGGGAAGAACATTTGACAAATCTCATTTATGCGACTTTATATTAATGTTGCTATGACACATTACACTATAAGATGGAATAAGATCGGCCCCACGCCAGTATTACACAAGAATAAGTACTACAATTAAACTGTAATGGTACAAGTTACATCCAGCCATTGTCAGTTATGTAATACTTCATTTAACCACGAGGGAAAGACGTGGGAGGATATATGGGTCAGATTCTCAGAAAATGTACAATTTACCTTTACCAATCCTCTAAAATAACCCACATTTAAGACAAAGATGAAATTCAAAATACAGTTTAACTTAACAGAACTGATACTTTAAACCAATGCGATACCAAATATACTCAGATATACCCAAAATGTATCATCATTTATCATTATTTAGCAGAAATTACTAAATATGTACAGCTGCCAATTGTATACTTTCTGAAAATCTGACCCATTTATGTTACCGGCACACGGGTCAGGTCTTCTGAAAATGTACAATCGACAGCTCTACACATTTAGTAAATTCTGCTAAATACAACGATGATAAATACTATAAATATCTAAGTGTAATTTGATATTGTGCCGATTAAAATAAAATCTGCTCGGTTATATTGAACTGTATTTTAAACCTTGTTGTCTTGAATTAAGGTTATTTGAGAATATTGGTGAAGAAGAATTGTACATTTTCTGGTGAATTCACCCTGATATACGAAGAGTATTATATAACTGGGCAGGATGAGTTCGGTGCAGAAGCACTGAGGGTATTTGAAGCTTCTGTGAGACAATTTAATGAATAATTAAGGAATGTACTGTTGTAGAGATTACGGCTTGCCATGCTAGAGGCTACACAGTATGACATGTAATACCGAGCTATCAATGTACATTCCTAGTGCCGTATTTCCCTATAGGGGAGTTGTATATATATTCGCATTTTGAATATATATTCGCATCGAATTATGGGACTTATGGTACAGTATAAAATCTATAGGAAACATGTTCATATTCAGCATGGATTATTTATCAATGCTCTATTGTCAATATCCATGTATCATACATGTTTCAATGTCACAGGTTTCCGTCTTTCCCATCATGCAATTGGTTTTCATAGATCATTTATACAAGCTCTGATATTGGTAAACACATTCTTGCAATTTTCGATAAAGATGATGCCAACTATTTGTATGTCAGACTTCAACAGAATCCATCCCAGGATGCAATGTAATAGACATGTGCAGTGACACATGCAAATACCTTATTAAGTGCCTGTCCCGAAAAAACTTATGAAATTAACAAGGGCCGGCCCCGGAAATCTGTCTGTAAGATTATGATTATGATAATTATTATGATTGCCTGTAACATCACTGAGTAACACCTGAATACATGATCATTGTGTCAATGCTAAAGACATAAAATGTGATGTGTTTCAGGAAAATGAGTCATAAGTCGCAAAATTGACATTTTTCAAAGTGTTTTTTTCACAAGATCACATTATTTGAATGTTCTAATTTTTGGAGGGTATAGCACTTATAGCTATATCAATCGATGTATCAAATTTCAGGACAATCTATGTAATATATTCTTTAGTTTTAAAGGTCCTCATGTGGACTACATTTAGTTAGTTTACTGTTTATTAACCCCCAGAAATATTGGAAACTTTTTTTTCAAAAACGAAAATATCAAACTTAAAATCTAGAAATGCTTATTAGATTATATTCCAAATATAATATTATGGTATCTCAAAATCTTTTTTTGCGACTTATGACTCATTTTCATGAAACATATCACAAATAATGTTACACATCCACTATATGGGTCAGATTTTCAAAAAATGTACAATTGGCAGCTCTACACATTTAGGAAATTTGGCTAAATTTGGCTGAAAAATGAAGAATACCGGGAATATCTGAGTATATATGGTATCGCATTGATTTAAAGTATCAGTTCTGTTATGTTAAACTGCATTTTGAAGCTCATTTTTGTCTCAAATGTGGGTTATTTGAGAGGATTGGTGAAGGCGAATTGTACATTTTCTGAAAATCTGACCCATATGACAAGTCCCAGTAAGCTCTTGCCAATATCAAGCTGTAAGGAGGATGACTCTCATAAGAATATAAATACATTATCATTGTTATTAAAAATGCTGGGTGGGCAAGGATGGTTTGAGAAAACTAAGCGCCATGCAGGCGTTCTTCTTCGGTGAAATACGGTACTTATCAAGGTAGCAAAAATAACATGAGATGTGTCACAGAAAATTGAGTCTTAAAGGCTTGGCTCCCACTGAGGAGAGGTTGTGAAACATAGTATCGGTTCTTCACAATAAATAATCGATAAATGATAATAATTCAAACCCACATCATTCGTCACAATAAGCTGGTGGAGATAAGGATTATGAGATAGGGACCCTTAGCATGCCAACCTATCTAGAGGTATGTGGCACCAGTAGAGGCAGAGCCCAGAGTAGGTCTATCGGCACAATTTGATGGGAAGGATGGGGAAGTCTTGGGCTATTTACGTTCATAAATATAGATTGTTTTTGTGGATTAACACTGCCAACACCCTACCTGCTTCCTTCTCCCCATGGCGTCTCCCGACGCATCAAAATCATTTCGTTTTTAGCTTTCATCCATGTGGACTCCATCGCCGATCTTATGGCAATGGCGTCCATTCCAGAGTCAGAGTTAAACGACTTGTGATTGGCTTAGAGGTTTGAGGGTGTCCCGACGGCTGTGATTGGATGGTTGAGTGTAGATGCCCGAATGATGCCGAAGTGTTACGCTTATTTCCGAAGGTGTCTGTCGTGGCGAGGAGTAATGGTTAAGCCTTGGAAAACAGTAGACATGCGTTGGGAAATCCGGGTATGTGCAAATATGAATAATAATAATCAAATATGATACACCATGATGTGAGATTTCAATCTTCGGCATCTAGATAAATTCAAATTTTATTGGTGGGGAAAATGTCAGCAGGGAGGTCGTTTGGCGGGGAGAATGTTGGGGGGGGGGGGAGAATGTATGGCGGGGGGGGGGGGGAGAATGTATGGCGGGGGGATTGTTGGCGGGGAAATTGTGGCGGGCAGATTGTCGGCGAGGACATTGTTGGCAGGGGAATAACCTAGAACCAGAAATGTCCTATAATACACCAATAAGGATAGTGATAATATGGATACCAGCTAATGTTCGAAATTTAGAAGATAAGACATCTTTCTTGAACCATGTGAAGGGTCCATGTGTGAAATTATTTGTTGAAATCGACGAAATGTGGTCTCTGCAAGACTCTTGTATTTTGATGACTTACAGATATATGTAGATATATGCGAAACTAGTAGTGTCCATGATGCTGTTGTTTATACTAGGGGTTAGTTAAAGTGCCGCTTGCCGATCGCAGAACTGATTTTTTATTGTTATTATTCACTATCGACTAATGCACCCTATCCGTTCGTTTTCTACTTCTTTAGAAAGGTGAGACTTAATCACCTTCCCTTTCTCAAAAACGTCATTTTACTCACATCTTCCAATTTGCGATTGGGGGATATTGAATCTATTATATTATTAATAAGGTGTATTGGTAATAGAGTACATATAATTATATATGTTAAACTCACTGACTGGTTACTGACTGAGTATATTATACTTGAGACATAAGGTAGTAGCTGAATACAAATATTAAATACAAAATACCTATAAACAGTGCAAAGACTGGACATAGAGGTCGCTGCGGGGCTTTAATTACCCTGACATTGTGACACCAGAATCAAATTAGTCCTAATGTATGGGTTGCATAACTGCTTCCTGTCTGGCTGGTCTTGGAGACTTCCATTTCCGCTTCCTGTGTATAATCTGTCTCATTAGTTTACCTGTGAACACTCTTACATCAGTCAGTAACAATAATCTTACATGCACAGAAATACATGACACTACAGTGGAACTCACATAAAGACCACCTCTCTATAGAGAACACCCCTCTATCATAAATACAGTGGAACCTCGCATAAAGACCACCTCTCTATAGAGAACACTCCTCTATTATAAATACAGTGGAACCTCACATAAAGACCACCTCTCTATAGAGAACACTACTCTATTATAAATACCATGGAACCTCACATAAAGACCACCTCTCTATAGAGAACACTACTCTATTATAAATACCATGGAACCTCACATAAAGACCACCTCTCTATAGAGAACACTACTCTATTATAAATACAGTGGAACCTCACATAAAGACCACCTCTCTATAGAGAACACTACTCTATTATAAATACCATGGAACCTCACATAAAGACCACCTCTCTATAGAGAACACTACTCTATTATAAATACAGTGGAACCTCACATAAAGACCACCTCTCTATAGAGAACACTCCTCTATTATATATACAGTGGAACCTCGCATAAAGACCACCTCTCTATAGAGACCACCCCTCTATTATATATACAGTGGAACCTCACATAAAGACCACCTCTCTATAGAGACCACCCCGCTATTAAGACCAGTTTCTCTCAGTCCCGAATTGCTTTTCTCTTATTAGATTATAGGCCCTCTAATGAGACCACCCCTCTAAGACCAGTTTCTCTCAATCCTGAATTGCTTTCCTCTTATTAGATTAGCCCCTGTAATATGCTTGTATCGTATTATAAGAAAAAATGCCTATAAAACTGTAATTTAATTAATCATAACTTATATTGGTTCGACATAATCTACTCCTGTATTCTTACTTACTTTTTGTAAATTATTTTTGGCAAATCAGGCTGTCCTGAAAATATTTGTACTATATGTATAAAAATGTTCAATGACCTGAATAAAATATTTCTAAATCTAATCTAATGAGATCACCCCTCTATTAAGACCAGTTTCTCTCAGTCCTGAATTGCTTTCCTCTTATTAGATTTGCCCTTCTAATGAGACCACCTCGCTATAAGACCACAAATCAATCAGTCACAAGGGTGGTCTCAATACAGAGGTTCCACTGTATGTGATGTGGTACAAGAGACACAAGTTACAAAATTGATATTTTTCAAAGTATTCTATTCACAAGATCTCTTTGTAGGAATGTCCTTATTTTTGGGGGTATCTTGGTATTGCGCTTTGAGTTATGGGTCAGATTTTGTGAAAATGTACAATTCGCCTTCACCAATCCTCTCAAATAACCCACATTTGAGACAAAAATGAGCTTCAAAATGCAGTTTAATATAACAGAACTGATACTTAAAATCAATGCGATCCCAAATATACTCAGATATACCCGATATTCATCATTTTTCAGCCTAATTTAGGAGAATTTCCTAAATGTGTACAGCCGCCAATTGTACATTTTCTGAAAATCTGACCCACATGTGAATACATGTATCAAATTTCAAGACTGTGTATTAAATATATACAGGTATTCCTAAGATCATCCTATGGAGTATATTTAGCTATTACTAGTAATTGTCCTCCCAGTTATATTGCAATTTTTTCAAAAATAGTATCAAGTTTGAAATAATGAAATACTCATAAGGTCTCCTAATGTTTACCATTATTGGAGTCGGCTTGATCTCATCTTTTCATTTATGATGATATCTCAAAATTTTTGCGACTAGTGACACTTTTTCTCAAATTATAGGCCTATATTCTCATTCACCAAAATTATTATTACATTGGGTCCTGTATGAAGGACTGGAGCAACAAGAACTGTCCCCAATTTTGACCAATTATTACAATTAATTATATTAAAATAAAGAATGGAAAAGGAATATTGTCTGTGACTGTCACAGCTCTTCCGAACACCCCATAAATTTGTATTACATACTGATAGAAAGGTTTGATTACATACTGTGAGAATTTTCCAGGCTGTTCCAGGCTTATAGGACTGTATTTATCAATATTCTCCTGCTGTTATATGTTTATATATATAAATAGTTGGCGCTAGTAGTAGTAGTGGCATTACTTTCAACTATATGGTGGTCACATAATTGTGATCTGTTTCAGGAAAATGAGTCATAAGTCGCAAAAGCTGGATTTTGAGATATCATCATGTTTGAAAAGAGGGGGTCAAGCCGATTCCAATGATAGTAAACAGTTTAATAATCTAATGAGTATTTCTAGATTTTAAGTTTGATATTTTCGGGTTTTTTTTAAAAAAAGTTTTGAATATTTCTTGGAGTCAATGAACAGTAAAGTTACTAAATGCATGCAGTCCATATGGGGACCTTTGAAACGAATGGATATATTACATAGATTGTCCTGAAATTTGATATATAGATTTATGTAACCATAAGTTATCAACCCTTACAAAAATAGAACATTCCAATAATGTGATCTTGTGAAAAAACACTTTAAAAAATATCAATTTTGCGACTTATGACTCATTTTCCTGAAACACATCACATATGATCCTCGTTTCCACCCCCTCTGAGTCTGTATATACCTGCCTGTTCCATTTGAATCAAGATTAAAAAAGTTGGACATGGAAATCCCCTATTGATCGTCCCCTAATCAATCCAAAGTCTGAAAAGTATTTATTTAACTTAGAAACTATTTCATCCTCTCCCTCAAGCCACACACATCAGCTTACGATGCACTCTTAAAACCAAAAGATCACAACAAACTTCAAGCTTAAAAAATATTACAACCACAATCAAACATGCCCCTTCCCTCGCAATCACTTTCATTAAAGCACTCCCTCGCTGAGTACGCAACTATCCCTGACATAAAACGGGCAGAAATCGCTGTTCTAAAAATAACCTCTTCACTAACGACATCTGGTGGCTTAAAGCATGATTTAAAGAGAGAAGGAGCCCATTGATCTGGGCAATCTCTCGTGGCGTGGGCAGATGAATGGGCCTTGTGTTGGTAGAGGCAAAAGGTCTTATGGGTCAGATTTTCAGAAAATGTACAATTCACTTTCACCAATTCTCTCAAATAACCCAAATTTCAGACGAAAATAAAGTTCAAAATAGGGTTCAACCTAACCAAACAGATTGCTAGAATCAATGCAATGCCGAATATACTCGAATTTACCTAGTATTGACCAAATTGCAGCCTAATTTAGCAGAGTTTACTAAATGTGTACAGCTGCCAATTGTACATTTTCTGAAAATCTGACCTTATAGTGCCGCTTCTCAAGGATATCGTGTAGGCTTTAGTTAATGAGGCTCAGTGGTCATTTGCTGACCATTTAACTATCTACTAGTGTATCGCCTCTCATTTACTGCCAAGCTACCTCAATTGTATTTGCGATGTCACACAGAAAAATGACATGTCAGATTTAGTCCAGGCCGTTTTCCAGGCTGTTTTCCAGGCTGTTTTCCTCGATATTTCCAGACTGTTTTCCAGGCTATTTACCAGACTGTTTACCAGGCTGTTTACCAGGCTGTTTTCCATGCTGTTTTCCATGCTGTTTTCCATGCTGTTTTCCATGCTGTTTTCCAGGTGGTTTTCCAGGCTGTTTACCAGGTGGTTTTCCAGTCTGTTTTCCAGGCTATTTTCCATGTGGTTTTCCACGCGGTCTCTAGGCTGTTTTCCAGCCTGTTTTCCAGGTTATTTTTCAGGCTGTTTTCCAGGCTGTTTTCCAGGCTGTTTCCCAGGCTAGTTTCCCAGGCTGTTTTCCACGCTGTTTTCCACGCGGTTTCCAGGCTATTTTCCAGGCTGTTTTCCAGGTTATTTTCCAGGTGGTTTTCCAGGTGGTTTTCCAGACTATTTCTGTTTCACTCATAATATATGATTTATAGGACTGGATTTATCAATATTCTGCTGTTGTATATATATATGTCTATACAAGAACTTGAGGACTTATCACTGAGAAAAAACTGCCCCCGACATGAGTGATAATAAGGCAGGTCCTAAATAAGGATGTTTTAGAATTTCTGTAGGAAAAACAACAAAATTATCCAAAATGATGATCCAATGACTTTTAGATGGATTGGAAAAGAATGGAAGAAAAGTAGCAAGTCTTTAGTTTTTGACCAACGTTACTTGAGACTACAGCTTTAACCTATTGGACAAGTTTAGTCAACAACATAAACACATAATTGAACACTTCAACCAGCCACAGAAATAATTGCATAAATCCAAAGGATGAAAATACTCTGAGTTTTCAATTAAGTTTTTTCATTTGTGTGTATCAGAGTTGGTAAAAGAATATATGGATGTACTGTTCAAATTAAAGTAATTTGTTTTTTTTTGTTCTAAATTGTGAATTTTGATTATTAATCTTTGAACAAATGTCAATAAACACTTAAAATGTCATCATATGAGTTGTATTTCAGAACAAATGTAATGAAGTCTATGGGAGAAAGGGCATTATTGCTGTTTTTCCAACATATCCGTCAGAAATCACATTTTGTACAAAAGAGAATGATATGTTTAAAACAAGGAAAATACAAGATTATTTTGCTGCTTTAATTATATTTGGTGGTCAAAACGTGTTTAGGTAATGTAAGGTTTTACTAAGTAGTATATGTGCGTGTGTGTTGGGGAAGAGGGAGGGTGCATGTGTGTGAAAAATGAGTCATAAGTTGAAAAATGATATTTTTAAGTGTTTCAATCACTCTCCCTCTCCTTTCCCTCTCCTCTCCCTCATCCTCGCCCTCCCCCCTATTTCTCTCTCCGCCTCTTCCTATTCTATCTCTCTTCCTCAAACCTATCCTTTTATTATTATTTTTATTATTATAAGATTTATTTCCATTTCACATATACAATGGTTGTCATACATATTAAGTGCATAAAGATAAAGAAAATAATGGAAAAGCAATATTGTCTCTCTTCCGAACATCCCATAATTTTGTATTATTACTGATATTATTGAACGTTCTTAACAATTACACTATGATCTTCCGATCGAGTTTCAAAATTACTAAACATTTCAATCTATGGCAGCAATATACGGATGAAACAGGTATAGATGTAGAGCTGTAAACAAGGGCCTTTTAGTAGGGTGTCTGGAGGGGCAGTCACTTCAGCAAAAGTTTCGTTCTTGGTACCAAATGAAAGCTTAGGGCCTAACTAACATTTTTGGTCCAAGTATCCAGCCGTCATTCCACTAGGGGGCCGTGAGGGGGCTTTTGACATAGGGGCTGGACCCCCCTTCCACTGGTATGATAAAATTATTACAACTTTTGAAATAATAGTCCGATCTGAACATAACTAGTCTCATTAAATGCGGAATTAAGAGACAAAAGCATTTGTATTTTGGTCTCTTACAAAAGCTTTTGTCATTACGCAACCGTATCTGTATCATTTTTGTGAATTAGGTCGCAATTTCATGCTCCGTCTGGATCCAAAAGTCCAGTGAGAGATTAGCTTATAAAATGATACACTAGGAGTGCGAGGCGATTATATGGGTCAGATTTTCAGAAAATGTACAATTCACCTCCACCAATTCTCTCAAATAACCCAAATTTCAGACTAAAATATAGTTCAAAATAGCATTCAACCTAACCAAACAGATTGCTAGAATCAATGCAATGCCGAATATACTCAAATTTACCTAGTATTGACCAATTGCAGCCTAATATTAACAGAATTAAGTACATGTGTACAGCTGCAAATTGTACATTTTCTGAAAATCTGACCCATATAGGCTAACTATCATCAGGGTCAGATTTTCAGAAAATGTACAATTGGCAGATCAACATATTTTGTAAGTTCTGCTAAATTGGACTGACAAATCATCAACACTATACGTATATAGGATATATTTGGTATTGCCTTGATTCAAACAGTATGTTTGGTTATGTTGAACTGTATTTGGAACCTGACTTTCGTCTTAAATTTGGATTATTGGAGAGAATTGGTGAAGGTCAATTGTACATTTTCTGAAAATCTGACCCATCAATTTCATCAGTCCCATGCGCATCATCTCCAAATGTGATGTGTTTCAGGAAAATGAGTCATAAGTCGCAAAATTGATGTTTTTTAAAGTGTTTCTTTCACAAGATCACATTATTGGAATGATCTAATTTTTAAGGGTTGATAACTCATGGTTACATCAATCGATGTATCAAATTTCAGGACAATCTATGTAATATGTCCATTCGTTTTAAAGGTCCTCATATGGACTACATATAGTTACTTTACTGTTTATTGACCCCCAGAAATATTGCAAACTTTTCTTTTCAAAAATAAAAATATCCAACTTAAAATCTGGAAATACTTATTAGATTATTAGACTGTTTAGGCCTACTATCATTGGAATCGGCTTGATCCCATCTTTTCAAATATAATAATATCTCAAAATGTATTTTTTGCGACTTATGACTCATTTTCCCGGAACACATCACAAATGTCATCATGTTCAAAACAAGTGTTCGCCATAGTAAGGGGAATGACCTTCTATTCCGAGTAAATTAAAGTTGAACCCGGAGAATAAACCGGACACAAAACAGATTTTAATGCTTCTATTTAGTTGTACTAAATAAGCCTTACTACTGTTTACGATTCCACCCACTTGGTCTCTTAAGTGTGGCTTTTCTATTCAGTCATTTGTACCCTACTTCATTTTTATTTACAAATTAAAGGGGCAATAGGGGAGTTGCATAGCCGCCATTTTGAATCTCGATTCGCATGGAATTATGGGACTAATGGTACAGTCTGAAATCTATAGAAACTATGTCATGTTCAGCATGAGATATTTATCAATGCGCATGAGATATTTAATTGAGAATTTTCCACTGTTCTATACAAATACAATATCATATATAAATGAACTCCCTTTCCAAGTAAGTCCTCATCAGCCTAATAAACCAATGGGCCATGGGCTATCTTTGTAATATTATTATTATTATACAACTTTTATTCAGTATATACATGTACATAATGACAATAAAGAATAGGGCCATTGCTCCCTCTCCTCAGGAGATCTTCCTGGTAGCCCTTAAACAAAACATTGATAATAAAACTAAAAAGTTTGAAAAACCTAAAAATTGAAAATGTCTCTACTTATATTTTCCCTTATAGAGGGATAGTCCAATGTCTTTCTTAACACCTTGTGTCAATTTTATCTATGACGTTAGACGATGTGATTGTTTGGTATCTCCTGTTAAGTTTATTTCTGTGAGTCTTCTGTTCCATGTGTTTGTGTTTCCGGTTGTTACTTGTGTCTTTGGGTATTAATTGTTATTAAAGTCTTTGATAAGTCATTTAGGGTGACCTGTCTTTCTGTACAGTGATCAGTTGATTGCACCACAGTACTAAGATGTATTTCATGAATTATATTTATACTATAGAGGCTATCAAGAAGGTTTCATTTCCTCAATGCGTAATTAAGCATTCACAGAACAGGTAGCGATTTCCGTAATATGCCGCAACCCCTTGGTTCCGACGCCTGGGCCTAGGGCTAGACCATGCAGGCTATGTGGGTGGAACTACCTTACATTACCACAGTCTAGGCCCAAACTTGAGAGAATCCCTTCAAACAAAGGGAAAGCCTCTCGCCTCAAACCGCAAAGTGCCATTATAATTCCATTAAGACCGCAAAATGTCAGTATAATCACATTATAACGCCCAGGCCCAGGCCCAGGCCAGGAAACCAATTAGCGAAGTAGGCTCACATATCATTCTTATCTGATCTGAGGGTTTGGACCTAGAGTGAATACAGCTTTTTGTCTTCATAACATAGGCCTACACATAAATTGCCATGAATATGACTCCACATGGATGTCGTCATGGCATTAAGCAACCATTACTCACTCACTCACCTACACATAAATATAACTTCTGTGTAAACAAAGGATTTGTAATTACTACATCAATAAAACTCAAGTCAATCGCAGATCTTACTCTAACTAACATACATATGGATCAGATTTTCAGAAAATGTACAATTGGCAGCTGTACTTATTTAGTAATTTCTGCTAAATTCGGCTAAAACATGATCAATTTGGGGTATATCTGCGTATATTTGGGATCGCATTGGTTTAAAGTATCAGTTCGGTTATGTTAAACTGGATTTTGAAGCTTATTTCTGTGTTAAATAGGCCTATGAGTTATTTGAGAGGATTGGTGAAGGTGGATTGTACATTTTCTGAAAATCCGACCCATATAGCTCTGCTCTAACTTACTTCTTACTTTTTTAATCGTAAACCTCTGATGATTAGGCTATACCTGATAAATAAGGGATTACTGTCGTCAATACTTATTTTCAATGTTGCAGCCTACATGTGTGAGTCCATTTAAATTATTATAAATTAATACGGACCATGCGCTCTTTTTTTCTTGTCACTATCATTATATTGAATTGACATGAAAAATCGTTTATATACAGTGAGTGCGATTCAAACTTGTAATAATAATCATATCAATACTTATAAGGTATATTTACGAAGTCAGGATGGCCGAGCGGTCTAAGGCGCCAGACTCAAGGGTTGTTCCTTGCCTGCCTGTGAGTAGGTCTGAGGCTTCTGGTCCACGAATGTGGGCGTGGGTTCGAATCCCACTTCTGACAAAGTTTTTTCATGAAGCTTAGTAGTTATTATTTCGTTTTCCAAAAGGACCTATATTCGAACGAGAATAAGATTTTATAATCAAGGTATACTTGTAATTTAGTTCTTTCCTAGTGTCAAATGCATGTGCTTCCGTGGGCAGTGTGTCACATATAATGGGTCAGATTTTCAGAAAATGTACAATTAAACATCGCCAATCTTCTCCAATAACCCAAATTTCAGACGAAAATAAAGTTCAAAATGCAGTTCAACCTAATCAAACAGATTGCTAGAATCAATGCAATGCCGAATATACTCAAATTTACCTAGTATTGACCAAATTGCAGTCTAATTTAGAAAAAATTACTAAATGTGTACAGCTGCCAATTATACATTTTCTGAAAATCTGACCCATATATCTCTAGACCAATATCAGTGACAAATATGCCGAAGTCGCAAAAAATGGTATTTTTTTCACAGGAAACCTGTAGGAAATAAAAACTACTATAATAATTATATATGATAATTAAGATTTTGAAATAAAATAAAAAGGTTTTATTCAACTTAATCTGCCATCGAAGCTCTTACAGTTCTAATGCCCGGTAAAGCTGGTAGGCTATATGCTTGTAGGCCTATTTTTTTCGTTTTCTATTCGACTCTTCTTACACATGTGTAGGCCTATGTCCATGAGCTTTTAGCAGACATAAAATGCAGTGTACAAAATTCAATAATCAAATTTAGATTTTAATCATTACGCTGCAGAGCCTAAATCTAACAAATGTGAGACTAGGTTCAGTCGTATCCTTTCACTAAGGTTCAGTGGGTAGGCCTATATGGTAGGCCTATATATGCTGACTCTAAGGTAGGCCTATATGAAATATAAAAGTAGGATCTGCACTTTCAAATTTTTCTCACTAATTGGGGTAGGACGTACAGTCCTCATGGTGCCGGTTTACAATCAATCATCTGAACAACTATTATCACAATTTTCACGATCCCACGCATGAAAAACAGCGACCTGACCCCGACGTGATTTGAACACGCAACCTTCTGATCTGGAGTCAGACGCGCTACCGTTGCGCCACGGAGTCTTGTCGAGGGTGGAGAAAGTAGGTCAGCTATATGTAAGCGGAGGGTAGTGGGGACTACAGTGATGAAAGACTGCTGATGGTGGCTGGGGAAAGATATGGATCAGATTTTCAGAAAATGTTCAATTAGCAGTTGTACACATTTAAGTACTTCTGCTAAATTAGACTGCAATCTTGCCAATACTAGGCAAACTCGAGTATATTCGGCATTGCATTGATTCTGGGAATCTGTTAGGTTAGGTTAAACTGTATTTTGACCTTTATTTTCATCTGAAATTTGGGGTTATTTGAGAAGATTGGCGAAGTTGAATTGTAAATTTTCTGAAAATCTGACCCATATATATCAGTGAAATCGTCAGAAATTGTACAATTCACTTTCACCAATCCTATAAAATAATCCAGTACAGTTCCAATACAGTTCAACAGAACCAAACAGATTTTGTAAATCAACCTATTGCAAAATACGATAAAATACATCTAGTATTTACCATTTTTTAGTCTAATTTAGCAGAATTGACAAAATGTGTAGAGCGGGCAATTGTACATTTCTAGGCGATCTGACCCATATGTCATACGATACAGAAAAATGAGTCATAGGTTGCAGAAAAATGGATTTTTAGTTACCATCGTATTTAGACTAAATAGATGAGAACTAACGGATTTAAAAAATGAATACATTTCGGAAGTATTTCTATTTTTGTTTGAACAACAATTGGCAATATTTCTGGGTGGACAATCACTGGTAAAGTATGAATATAATCCATTTGAAATGCAAAGATATCTTCAACACATTCTTGGTATTTGGTTCCCGTATTTATCCAACTTCACGCACTAAATACTCCAAGGAAATGAGAACATTCCTACAAAGAGATCTTGGGAACAGTTCTGCGACTTAGCCTATGACTCATCTTTCCACCAATCAACACATGTATGATAGGGATATATGGGTCAGATTTTCAGAAAATGTACAATCGGCAGATCAACATATTTTGTAAATTCTGCTAAATTGGACTGAGAAATCATCAACACTAGTACATATGAGTGTATTTGGTATTGTCTTGATTCAAACAATCTGTTTGGTTATGTAGAACAGTATTTTGAACCTGATTTTCGTCTGAAATATGGGTTATTTGAAAGAATCGGTCAAAATCTAACCATGTTTACCCCACACGATCCCTTTATAGGAATGTTCTCATTGGGGGATCAACCGAATAAGTACTGTATTTTATTTTATATTTGACAGAAAAGTTAGGAATATTTCAGGAAGGACAATGACTATAGTAAATTAGCTTAATGTACTCCATGGGATGATGTTAGAACACAAAGCTATATGAGTCAGATTTTCAGAAAATGTACAATTGGCAGCTGTACACATTTAGTAAATTCTGCTAAATTAGGCTGCAATTTGGTCAATACTAGGTAAATTCGAGTATAATCGGCATTGCATTGATTCTCTGTTTGGTTAGGTTGAACTGTGTTTTGAACTTTATTTTCGTCGGAAATTTCGATTATTTGAGAGGTTTGGCGAAGATGAATTATACATTTTCTGAAAATCTGACCCACATATTCAATACGCAGTCTTGAAATTTGTTTCATATTTGAATCCCGATTTGAATACATCAAACATCACTGAACTCTAAAAATTGGTTTCATTGCAATCTACTTGATTTCATCTTGTTAAATATATTCTCAAAATCCTTGTTTTGCCACTTAAGACTAATGTCTGTGTGAGATATCGCATATGGGTGCAAGAAGTCGTCAGAAAATGTACAATTCACTTTCACCAATCCTCTCAAATTACCCACAATTTCATAGGTGTGATACTTTTCAAGTAGAGAAAATAAAGTTATTTAAAAGAACATACCGCACTCAGTACAATGGTGCCTCAATAGGTTCTTTCATTAAATAAAAACATACCTGTAGTTCAGAAATATCCCTAGTATCTATTACAACCTTGATGGAAGCATTTGAAATGTCCGAAATAGGCTTAATACAAGATTCATGACTGCCGCCATTTGGGGGAATAATACCCAGAATCCTCCGTGATTTTGACGTCATCAAGGCCAAATTGTAGGCTGATGCAGGCATCGACCAAAGGCAGTGTGAGCGTGGTTTGGTTGGAGTTTGAACCATGTTTTCCTCACTTCAGATTCCCAATAAACAATTTATTTTGCTAATAGTGAGTCAAACATGTTATAACTGGACTGGTATGGGTTTGTTTGAACTTAGATGGTTTGAAATGAACCCTGTATAGTCCGGAAAGATTTTTGTTGTTGTGAGCGATAAATGGGGGACGAGAAGAGTGTTGTCACTGTTTTTTGCAAGGCTTGTTTACTCCTTACAGAACACCTTCTCTTTTATAAAATCACACTTCAAAAAGTGAAATCTGGCCAGGAATAGCATGTAGAGATTCAAATCTAATGAGGACATGTCTATTTCTGCTATATATCATTGCCAAAATGCCAGTAGGAGGAGGAGCATGACCACGGTGCACTCGGCATGCTAGGATGCAGGCAGGATTCTATCATGAGTGACGTCATGTCTCCTCCGAAGATGTCTGCCTATATTAAACATCATAATCCAAGATTATAAGCACTCCAGCACTCTTATTGTTCACCATATTTATGTTCGAACCTAACTGACATTGATTTTACCTCAAGAAGTAGGGATAAGGCTATCATTATACTGAGTGCGGTTCTTTTAATAGCGCTACATCGAAATATATTACTGGTAATTTTAATTTTCATTACTCATAAGTGGTATAAGACCAGGACATGCATAATTAAAGGGTGGTCTCCACTGGCTGTGGTAGGCTCTGCGGTAAGCTCTGCAGTAAGCTTTGCGATGGTGCTGTGATGGTGAGGAGTGGCGAGGTCCTGCCTACATGGCCAGTGAACCATGTAGGCAGGACCTATCATTCCTCTCCACCTACAGAACCAGCACAAACCATCGCAAGGCTTACCGCAGAGCTTACCGCAGCCAGTGGAGACCACCCCAAAGATAATAATACGTACAATAATCTTTGACCACCCTTAACACTCCAACCTCTTTTTTTTATGCATTTCTGGCCAACACTAAAACCATGAATTAATTAATTAAGTACGACTCAAATGACTTTGAGATGGGTTGGAAAAGAATGGGAAAAAAGTTTGAAGAATCTGTAGTTTTTGACTGCCGTTAACTGAGAGTACAGCTTTAAAAAATCCTGTTCGAATATGGCGAACAGTATTTTTAATTAAATTTGGGTTTTTAGAAAATAATTGTGAAGGTGAAGTGCACGTTTTCTCTGAATTTCACCCATGGTAGCTTACCACTGTATTTCGAACCTCGATTGTCTTAAACTAAGATTCATGTGACTAATTACGATTATCGACTAGGGAAAGTTCGGAAGAGACTTTAGTAAGGTGTTTTGTAACAAATTAAATCTATCCTGAGTATCGACTTGGGAAAGTTCGGAAGAGACTTTAGTAAGGTGTTTTGTAACAAATTAAATCTATCCTGAGTATCGACTTGGGAAAGTTCGGAAGAGACTTTAGTAAGGTTTTTTGTAACAAATTAAATCTATCCTGAGTATCGACTTGGGAAAGTTCGGAAGAGACTTTAGTAAGTTTTTTTGTAACAAATTAAATCTATCCTGAGTATCGACTTGGGAAAGTTCGGAAGAGACTTTATTTAGGTGTTTTGTAACAAATTAAATCTATCCTGAGTATCGACTTGGGAAAGTTCGTAAGAGACTTTAGTAAGTTTTTTTGTAACAAATTAAATCTATCCTGAGTACAAGAATCATGAGTAACATGAACCGCATGCAAAACCACACCAGTTGCTTTTGCTCGAAAGACAGTCTTATATTTGTGTTTCTCTAATTTGATTTGAAACGTTTATTTTATTCAGGATATGAATTAAACAAATGTGCTGTTTCTATCGCAACCTGATCGAGGTATTCTATAAGATATTAAATTATAACGATAGAGGGCAATTACAATGACAAAAGCTTGAAAAGATGATACTATTTACGAAATTCAAATCATTATTTTAGGAAATACATTTAATAAGAGAATACAATTTGGCTACCATTTTAAAACAATTCTAGTTATCTTAATAACTAACTAATAACTAATAAGTTATATATATCAAGCAACAGTTAATCTGCATAAACATTCATTTCAAATCTACAATATATAGATTCGCGTCCATATTGAAAATATAATATATAGACACCATAATTATTTGGAAAGTTTTTCAACATTTTTCAACATTTTTGTCTTAGATTTGGTTTATTTGAGTGGAGTAATGAAGGTGAAATGTACATCTTTATGTCACTTCACCCAATTTGTGATGTGTCACAGGAGAATGTGACATTGACCAAATTGCAGCCTAATTTAGCAGAATTTACTAAATGTGTGCAGCTGCCAATTGTAGATTTTCCGAAAATCTGACCCATATATACGACTAGGCAGTGGTTCATATGGGTCAGATGTTCAGAAAATGCACAATCGGCATATTTACACATTTAGTAAATACTGCTAAATTAGACTGAGAAATTGTCAATACCAGGTTTATCCGGGAATATTTGGTATTACATTGATTCAAACAATCTTTATGGTCATGTTGAACTGAATTTTTAACCTTATTCTTGACTGAATTTCGGATTATTTGAAAATATTCGTGGAGGCGAATATTATACATTTTCTGAGGATTTGACCTTTATAAAGACATCGGAGACCTAATAATATACACATATATAAGACTATCATATAATTATGTCTTTCAGATACCAAATATGGGTCAGATCCTCAGAAAATGTACAATTGAACTTCACTAATCCTCTCAAATAACCCGAATTTCAGACGAAAATATAGTTTAAAATACAATTCAACCTAACCAAACAGATTGCTAGAAACAATGCAATGCCGAAAATACTCGAATTTACCTAGTATTGACAACATTGCAGCCTAATTTAACATAATTTACTAAATGTGTACAGCTGCTAATTGTACATTTCCTGAAAATCTGACTCATATATTAATACAAAAAAATGCATTGAATGGAATTGAAAGGGTGGAACTTGTCTGGGGAAAATGGACAAGAACTAGAAGGTTCTAGACAATGGTAGCAGACAATGGGTAGACCTTACTGAACTACACGTTAAGCCCAAGGGTAAATACACAAGGGGCGTGTAGAGAATGTCATAGTGTGATTAGGTCCACTGGAGCTTACATCACAGCCTTCTTCACACATGTGGGTCAGATTTTCAGAAAATGTACAATTAATCTTCACCAATCCTCTCAAATAACCCAAATTTCAGACAAAAATAAAGTTCAAAATACAGTTCAACCTAACCAAACAGATTGCTAGAATCAATGTCATGCCGAATATACTCAAATTTATCTAGTGTTGACCAAATTGTAGCCTAATTGAGCAGAATTTACTAAATGCGTAGAGCTGCAAATTGTACATTTTCTGAAAATCTGACTCATATGTGATGTGTTAGAGGAAAATGAGTCACAATTCGCCGAAAGTAAATTTTGAGATATCATCATATTTGGAAAGATGAAATCAAGCAGATTCTAATCATGGTAAATATTAAGGCAAATAATAAGTATTTATATATTAAATTTTTATAATTTTATATATTTTAAGTTTGATATTTTTATTTTTGAAAAAAAAACGTTTGCAATATTTCTGGGTGCATAATTACTAGTAAAGTAGCCAAATATACGGCAAGGATATATCTAATACACTGCCTTGATATTTGGTACATGGGTCAGATTTTCAGAAAATGTACAAATGGCAGCTCTACACATTTAGGAAATGTTCCTAAATCAGGCTGAAAAATGAAGAATACCGGGTATATCTGAGTATTTTTGGTATCGCATTGTTTTAAAGTATCAGTTCTGTTATGTTAAACTGCATTTTGAAACTCATTTTTGTCTTAAATGTGGGTTATTTGAGAGGATTGGTGAAGGCGAATTGTACATTTTCCGAAAATCTGACCAACATGTATTCAGACTACTGACAATACTTTTTGGTTAGGTTGAACTGTATTTTAAACTTTATTTTCGTCTAAAATTTGAGTTATTTGAGAGGATTGGTGAAGGTGAATTGTACATTTTCTGGCGATTCACCCATATACTGCTATTGGCAATACAACACAGTTATACATAGAGAGAATGGAACGGCAATAATACCAAATTTATTGGATGAGATTTGTCTGCATAAGCACGATGCCGTAGGCAGAGCGCTGATGTGGTTGAATCAAGTCCAATAAATTTTGCATTATTGCCGGCGAGTTCCATTCTATATTTATTATATGGGCATAAAACTTGATCAAATATCATCAGATATCACTGAAAAAGTATGAAACAAGTATCAGAGATAGTCCAAGCACCGCCAACTGTGTGGATTTGTTTACATGCTGCCTTGGGTCTCCGCGGAAAGCCTTGGGTCTCCGGGGAGATGGTGGAAGTGTGGAGGTAACATCAGAGCTATTTAAGCTAGTAAAATAATACATTTTATCAATATTTATTATTGTATTGTATCAATATTATTTACTACTACTACTATTATTATTATTATTATTAACACAGAGACAACACTAACACTCCACAAAGATCAGAGTGGCACAGTGAAGTCTACATCTATGAAATCTAAATATAAAAACATCCAAATTACGTAATATATGTTATCTAATCTATGCAAAACATCTCCACTGATAACACCTTGTACATATATGTATATACCTGTAAGAAGATGAAATACAATTATATCAGAATTCCAATCAGCTTGGCCCGACAGAACTAACCCCGAAAAGGGGAGTCGGTTAACCAAATTTAAATAAAATCTTTAAAAGAATTTTTTTTTTGGACAACTACAATTTTATGGTACGCATACTATATGAATATTTTTATAGCACCCCACTTATAGCATCTCTTATATGGAATGCACATATAATAAATGCTTATATATGACAGTTTCACCACATGATCTACACAGGTTGGTTGTGTAATCTGAACTTCTCCAATGGTTGCTTTAAAAAAACTTAACCTAAAATTGACAATAAAGACAAAAGGCAAATGTATCCCAGGGTAACCTTAGAAGTATTGATGTATGGTTGTCATAAATTGCAGGGAAAATAAATTGAGGAAATGTGAGCCGTAAATGCTGTGTGTAATGGACTGCGCAGAACCGGTGTAGCAGGTCTAATGTACCCCCCATCAGGTGTACCCTCCGGTATAACTAATCTAGGTCTAATGTACCGGGGGTACATTTGACCTAGGTCCAATATACCCCCGGGGGTACTTTAGACCTAGGTTGGATATACCCCCTCCAGTTTCAATGTACCCCCGGGGGTATATTAGACCTAGGTCAAATGTACCCCCACCAGGTTCAAAGTACCCCTAAAGGGGAAACTAAACCTAGGTCTAATATACCCCCAGTATGTGTTACCAATTTAGTACTGATGTATCCCCATTGAAACATTTATTCTTTTAATTATGACAATAAAAGTAATAATGAATAAAGTAAAAACTGGAGACAGTACAGGCCTGATAGACAGAACTGAATAGATTTTAGTTGTTTTGTTTTTTTATTTGCAATATGCTCCCATAGTCATTGAGTCACAATGATATTTTAAGTTTAAATAAATAGAAAGAAAAAAGGATTATTATACAGAATTACAATAAACTTCATTAGAAGACCCTCAAAGTGATCTTTAATTTATTTCCCATAAACATTAGATATGACCTTCTCTCCCAATATGTTCTTTTAGAATTGTTGGTGTAAGATTATCAATGAAACAAAAGGGGGGTAATTTGAAACTAGAGGGGGTCATATAAACCTAAGGTCTAAATTACCGGGGGGTATATTAGATGAGGGGGGTAAATTAGAACTGTTACACCGGAACGAGTTATTGTTCTACACTAGGGGACTATTCATAATTAACCATCGGGTGTGGGCGAGGGGGGGAGAGAGAATTTGTGAAAGAATTCTTGTGAAAAATTGTATGAAACCCCCTTCAAGTCTTGTGCAAAATTTCATGTTCTCCCCATGTTGAGAGTTTGTGCAGAATATTTTCTGACGCCCCCCCCCCCCCCCCGCCCCAACTTCATAATCTTGTAGTTCTGAGTCTGTGCAAAAAGAAATGGCCCCCACCCCCAGACTTTCGGAGTCTGAACCCCCCCCCCCCACCTAGTGGTTAACAATGAACGGTCCCTAAGGTCCAGGGGGAGGAGGAGGAGGGGGAGTAGGGGGAGGAGGGGGAGGAGGAGGAGGGGGAGGAGGAGGAGGAGGAGGGGGAGGAGGAGGAGAAGGGAGGAGGAGGAGGTGGAGGAGGAGGGGGAGGAGGGGGAGTAGGGGGAGGAGGGGGAGGAGGAGGAGGGGGAGGAGGAGGAGGAGGAGGGGGAGGAGGAGGAGAAGGGAGGAGGAGGAGGTGGAGGAGGAGGGGGAGGAGGGGGAGTAGGGGGTGGAGGGGGAGGAGGAGGAGGGGGGAGGAGGGGGAGGAGGAGGAGGGGGGAGGAGGAGGAGGTGGAGGAGGAGGAGGGGGAGGAGGGGGAGGAGGGCGAGGAGGAGGAGGAGGAGGAGGAGAGGGAGGAGATGGAGGAGGAGGGGGAGGAGGAGGAGGGGGAGGAGGAGGGGGAGGAGGAGGAGGTGGAGGAGGGGGTGGAGGGGGAGGAGGAGGAGGGGGGAAGAGGGGGAGGAGGAGGAGGTGGAGGAGGAGGGGGAGGAGATGGTGGAGGAGGGGGAGGAGGGGGAGGAGGGGGAGGAGGGGGAGGAGGGGGAGGAGGAGGAGGGGGGATGAGGGGGAGGAGATGGTGGAGGAGGGGGAGGAGGGCAAGGATGAGAGTGGGAGAGAAAGGAAGTGTGAGAGAGATGAAAATAGACTTATGTTAAAGAACATACTAATCTGGGATCTCAGTCACAAAGGCAGATTAATGAAATATTGTCAAGAAATCTCATCCTGACCCTTTCTGTCGGATGTAAAACCACAGTATCAAGTTTTGGTGACCTTTGAAAATGTCACTTTGATCAAAATGAGCTTCCGAAGAACTTCTAATTTTGGAGAATATGGGGAAGCTGAATCTTTAAAACATGACCTGTGGTCTAGGGTAGTTAATTATATAATAAGTGTATTTGTGTTCCCCTGGGCTCTCAGCATACCGTCACCAGCAAAATATATATATGGGTTAGATTTTCAGAAAATGTACAATTGGCAGCTCTACTCATTAAGGAAATTCTGCTAAATAAGGCTGAAAAATGAGGAATACCGGGGTATATCTGGCTATATTTGGTATCTCGTTGATATGAAGTATGTGTTTTGCTATGTTAAACTGCATTTTAAAGCTCATTTCAGACTCAAATGTGGGTTATTTGAGAGGATTAGTAAAAGTGAGTTGTACATTTTCTGAAGATCTGACTCATATATCCACTCAAGGCATACAGGACTGGTCAAATATTATCAAAGGTGCCTTCTCAGTTATTAAAACAAAATAAATCTTAATCAAATGTTCTCCGTTTTTGACTTATAGTACTATGATAATTTGTTCTTATTATTTGTTAATACAAGAATTTAATATTCCATGTCATATATGGAGAGAATTGAACAAGTTGCTACTAGTAATTAAATATTAATTGGACACAATTGGACAGCAATGCAGTCAGTATTCAGCAATTTGATTTTGAGTAGTTTAATATACAGAGCCTAGCACAGTTAGACACAGCAGTGGGCGGAAGACCGTGGTTATTCTTCATTGAATTATTACATGCGAGCCCATTCCATTGAATTATTACATGCGAGCCCATTCCATTGAATTATTGCACACAAGCCCATTCCATTGAATTATTACATGCGAGCCCATTCCATTGAATTATTACATGCGAGCCCATTCCATTGAATTATTACATGCAAGCCCATTATCCTCATGCATGCTTGACATCTATTGTTCATAACATGCTTTGTACACTGTGCACGCCTGCCTATGTTCAACTGTCATTTTACAGAAGATTGGCTGTATAAAAATTCTAAACATTAAACAAACAAAAAATATTGCTATTGTACCCCCTTTATCACACCTCACACACATATGTGATGTGTTTCAAGAAAATGAGTCATAAGTCGCAAAATTGGTATTTATTAAAGAGTTTTTTCTACAAGATCTCTTTATTGAAACGCTCTGATCTTTGGAGGGTGTAGCACTTATAGTCATATTAATCCATGTAACAAATTTCGGGTCATTGTATTAAATATATCCTTGCGTTTTGAAGGCCTTTGTACGGAGGATATTTAGTTACTTTACTGGTAAATACCCATCCAGAAACATTGCAAACTTTTTTTCCAAAATAAAAATTTATATTAAACATAAAATATAGAAATACTTATGAGGTTATTAGTGTTTACTATCATTGGAATCGGCTTGATCTCCTCTTTTCGACTATGATGGTATCTCAAAGTCCATATTTTGCGACTTATGACTCATTTTCCTGAAACACAACTCATATATGATATCAAATGTTGTTATTTCAGGATGCCATCACTCTATGCACGCTAGGTGTGGGTACAGCGTTTGGAGAGTCGATCCTGAACGACGCGCCACGCCATGCCACGGTGGTCACCAGCGAGTACTGCGAGCTACTCAGAGTAGAACAAAAGGACTTCAAAGTTTTATGGGAGGTGAGTTCAAAAATACTTTTTTTTTCTTTTTTGTCCAACATTGGATCTTTATTCAACATTTAACTGTTGCCATAAACTGAAAATGGAAAAGGATTGTCAGCATCAGGGCAGAACGAAAATCACCTGAATTTATGAGACTGTTCGCTGATGTTTTGTGAATAAAAGATTTCTTAAACGTGAAAAAAAACATGACATATATTAACAAAAAAAAACGATTATAACAGAAAAAGGGTTGTCTGTTCAGACCAAAAATGACAATTTTGATGATTACAATTTTGTGTAAAGCTATGTGGATAGTTCCTATATTAATACATTTCGTTGAGTTCAGAAATACTAGTTATTATACGTGTCAGATTTTTAGAAAATGTACAATTCCCCTTCACCAATCCTCTCAAATAACCCACATTTAAGACATAAATTAGCTTAAAAATACAGTTTAACATAACATAACTGACACTTTAAGCCAATGCGATACCAAATATACTCAGATATACCCAAAATGTATCATTATTTAGCAGAATTTAGCCAAAATTACTAAATATGGACGGCTGCCAATTGTACATTTTCAGAAAATCTGACCCATACGTGCATTCCTCTTGTGAGGTGCAATACAAATATTTTTATTATATTGTAAAATAGTGGAGAATCATCCAGTAATTCAGGCACTAAATTAAATGAAGAACTCAGAGGGAGACGATATTGGTTGTTAAGCTCAGCCAGGCCAAACGAAAAGATCTATAGCCTTGCTTCAGTTTATGGGTCAGATTTTCAGAAAATGTACAATTAGTAGCTGTACACATTTAGTAAATTCTGCTAAAATCGGCTGGAATATTGCCAATACTTGGTAAATTCGAGTATATTTAGCATTGCATTGATTCTAGCAATCTGTTTGGTTAGGTTGAACTGTATGTTGAACTTTATTTTGTCTGAAATTTTGGTTATTTTAGAGGATTGGCGAAGTTGAATTGTACATTTTCTGAAAATCAAACTAACAGAGGAAATATAAATGACATAAAGATATCATGGCAAAACATAGCTGCCTTATTGGTATATATTTTCACATGGTATACTCCATGATGTTCATATCGCGGTATTTGCGATTTGTCTAAGTGTTTTTTGAATATTTATACATAGTTTTATCCCTCTTTTAAAGAGTAGATGGTAGAACATTTATATGTTTTATAGTATTTATATAGTATACCTTGCTCATTATCCCCACCAGACTAATCAGTACAATCAACCCCAGCTGGGAAAATAGCAGATTCCAGATTATACATAGACTAGTACTAGCATGACATCAATCAAATTACATAAACCTTTCAGTTAAGAATTTATCTAATAAATGACCCAAAAGAATCCAATTCTTTACATTATGGTATGATAAAAATGTAGTTGTCTTGATATAGCTCTAATGCTACCTCAGCAGTTTGTTGTCGTGCTTTGAGGAGATGCACATATATATATATATATATATATATTATATTAGATATAGAATGGAACTCGCCGTCATAATTTCTGTGTTTTTTTTATATAAATGACCGTTGTGTTCCATTATCTGGGCCAGATTTTCAGAAAATGTACAATTGGCAGCTCTACACATTTAGTAAATTCTGCTAAATTAGGCTGCAATTTGGTCAACATTTGATAAATTTGAGTATATTCGGCATTGCATTGATTCTAGCAATCCGTTTGGTTAGGTTGAACTGTATTTTGAACTTTATTTTTGACTGATATTTGGGTTATTTGAGAGGATCGGTGAAGATGAATTGTACATTTTCTGAAAATCTGACCCAACTACAAAAGTCGACATCTGAGAACATTCATGGTGGATAGCATGCTCTTTCCTAATGTGAATTATTGACTCCTCGATTAATAAATGTAAACAATCCTTTTAAATGCAATAACAAAATAAATAAATAATCGAAATAATTTGTTACTAGGGCAATGCCACCATGAGGTGAACTAATCCTAGTAAAAATGTAAAATAATTATAGAAAAAATAGATAAAAATAAATATAAAAGAATGAAGCTTGTGTTTTATTCAAACACTATTCACTATTTTATCATATATGCCCTTAGTATAGAAAAAAGAAATGTAGTAGTACATTTCTGATAATTCAAGGAAGTGAAAGTTTTGTTCCCAAAGTATGCTTTACGATGGAGCAGCTATAGAGGACGAAAGGGAGGAAAACTTCATTACATTCAGTGGTAATCAAGTCATGTTTGGACCACATTTAAGGAAACCTATCTAGATCTCAGGGAAATAAGTCCCACCAGGTCTATTTGGGTCAGATTTTCAGGAAATGTACAATTCACCTCCACCAATTCTCTCAATAACCCAAATTTCAGACTAAAATATAATTCAAAATAGCATTCAACCTAACCAAACAGATTGCTAGAATCAATGCAATGCCGAATATACTCAAATTTGCCTAGTATTGACCAAATTGCAGCCTAATATTAACAGAATTAAGTACATGTGTACAGCTGCCAATTGTACATTTTCTGGAAATCTGACCCATTTGTTCCTTATTGGATACCCAACCCGTGATCCCATTAGACGTACTGGGCACTGCATGGAACTATAACCCAATGGGGAAGTTTATTGTGACACTATTAACACACAAGAAAGAACCTGAATTATTGTCAATTAAAGTTGCACTCTCACGTCGATAAGTTTACTTTTCTCAATTTTGTTCCATTCATTTCCAACCATCTAAAAGTCATTTGACCGAATTTTTGGAGGATTTTGTCTGGTTGTTTTTGCTACAGTGCTTCTAAAACGTCCTCATTTGTGTTTCATTAATTGAGGACCAGACAGAATCCTTTCCTATGATGACTTAGAAACGCAGGGACATCTTAAATATGCAGGCTGTACTTTCATGCTGCCACAAAATACCCCAATCATACACAAAGAGCATGCTGTATCCTCACGCTGCCACTAGGTTGACCAAACTAATAATTTCTTAATTCATTTCATTTTATTTCTGATCTTGACCTTTGGTCTTACTTTGGACTTTGTTCAGTAGAGTTAGGTCTGGATAGACACAGTGGTGGGCTGAAGACCATGGTTATTCTGTGTCGAATTATCATCTATGAGCCCATATCTCAATGTTAATGTCCTCAATTGATTATTAGAACTTCATGGTCCAATGTACTTGTTTGTTGATAACTCAACTGTCGTTATTACAGGGTATGTGCTGTATAAAAATACTAAATAAAAAAAAAAAAAAGATAGACTTGAAATTGTGTACATGATCCGGCAATGTATCGAAGGAATCAAGACATTACTAAGAAGAGATCTTGTGAAAAAAATATATATTTTGCGACTTTAGATTCATTTTACTGTGGAAAATGCGGAATAAGGTAGATAATATATCAAGGCTAAATACATTAAAATAATTTACTCTCTTCTGAAAGGTAGTGCGTCATAGATGTAGTTATATGGGTCAGATTTTCAGAATATGTACAAATGGCAGCTCTACACATTTAGGAAATTCTCCTAAATTAGGCTGAGAAATGATGAATACCGGGTATATCTGAGTATATTTGGTATAGCATTGATTTAAAGTATCAGTTCTGTTAGGCTAAATTGCATTTTGAAGCTCATTCCTGTTGTAAATGTGGGTTATTTGAGAGGATTGGTGAAGGTGAATTGTACATTTTCTGAAAATCTGACCCATATATGATACTCTTGCACACTTAATAGCAGTAAACCAGCTCAAGCAACCTTCATTACTTCTTCCATATAGGTCTGCCTCTAAGTGTGCAGGCCTGGATATAGATAACTATGGGTCAGTGTTTGTTGTTTGTTGGAGAAAACCGTCACATTTCTTTATTTAGAAATTCTAAGGTGACCTTATGGGTCAGATTTTCAGAAAATGTACAATTTGTCTCCAGCAATCCTTTCAAATAATACAAATCTAATACAATAATGATGTTCAAAATTCAGTTTAACACAACCAAACAGATTATTTGAATCAAGGCAATACCAAATATATTTAGATATACCTAGTTTTGACCATTCTTCAGTCTAATTTAGCATAATTTACTAAATATGTAGATCCGCCAATTGTACATTTTCTGAAAATCTGACCCATATAAGAAAGGTCCTACATCTCAGAGTCTGAGATTTTTTTTTTTAAATTTAAATGTTTTTATTGGCCATTCATTTAACAGGATAATAGGGGACCTGCATGACTCACTGCGCATGTCTACTGCAGTGCATGCTGGGATGGATTCTGTTGAAATCTGACATGAAAAAATTTGGCAACATTTTTATCGAAAATTGCAAGAATATCTTCACGAATATCAGAGCTTTCTATAAATGATCTATGAAAACCAAATGCATGATGGGAAAGATGGGGTCTTGTTACATGAAAACATGTATAACACATAGGTTTTAACATTAGAGCATTGATAAACATTCCACGCTGAACATGACACGTTTTCTTTAGATTTTATACTGTGCAATATGGCCGCCATTTATTACGCATCATCCCACAGACACAGAGAATGACTTGCAAAATTTTCAATCTGCTGACCAGAATCTCCTATTAGAAAATAATCATAACCAGCTAATGTGATTGTTTTTCATGCGTTGCCATCGTTGAAAATGCAAGTATCAATAATAGTTTTATAAGATATCAAGATATCAATTATCAGAGTTTAAATGTAATTTGTCACAGATAGCAAGTTGGTCTCATTAGAGGGGCTAATCTAATTGGAGGAAAACAATTCGGGACTGAGAGAAACTGGTCTTTATTGAGAGGGTTCGTCTCTATAAACAGGTGATCTTTATGCGAGGTACTACTGTAGTCATCAATATATCAAGTGTTGGAGCTAAAAACTGACATACAAATATTTTTATCGAAAATTGGAAGGAACTTCTCACTAATATCATAGCTTGTGTAAATTATCTATAAAAACAGAATGCATGGTGGGATAAATGAAATAAATGATCTTTTTTTATTTAATCCTTTGAAAGATATGGCTTTAAGTTTACATGGGGTCAAATCCCCTATTACATTAGCTTTGTACCACAAGAATCCATGATTGGCTTTATCGGCTGCAATGTCACCTCATCTCCCACAATCCCTTAAATCCAAAATGGCGCTATCATGCACGTCTGCCATTGCAGACGACTTTTTTTAATTGGATAATATTCCCCGTGAAAAACATCAGCAGGGGAGACTATTCCCCGCCCACACCCAGTCACGTGATCCAGCATGCAATATGGCCGCCATTAATTACCCATCAACCCACAGACACAGAGAATGACTTGCAAAATTTTCAATCTGCTGACCAGAAATAGACCGGAAGTCAGCTAATATCCTCTGTCGTCACTTCCTGTCTGATATGCGAGGGACAAAATGGAGTCTGTATTCAAGGCTGGAAATTGATTTACCTGTGTGTTGCGACTTGATTTATTACACATTAAATGGTCAGCCTTTTTATTGAGGGAGTGAGAGTTGGTGAAAATGATGAATGACATTTCATCATACTCCGAGAGCATTAGTACAATGGTTTGTTTCCATGTTAATCAAAGTTTAACATGCATTGTCGTGTTAAGGTAGACACGGCCATGAATACATGGGTCAGATTTTCAGAAAATGTACAATTTGCAGCTCTACACATTTAGGAACTTCTGCTAAATTAGGCTTAAAAATGATGAATACCGGGTATATCTAAGTATATCTGGTATCACATTGATTTATAGTATCAGTTCTGTTAAGTTAAACTGCATTTTGAAGTTTATTTTTCTCTTAAATGTGGGTTATTTGAGAGGACTGGTGAAGGCGAATTGTACATTTTCTGAAAATCTGACCCACATAGTAAAAGATTGTCTGTTGTGGCTAATGCCACAGCTTTTAGTTCCATTGTTAATCACGGATAATTGTCAAATGAAATTATCTTCATGCTGACGCTATTATGGTTTTATTTGTGATTTGTTATTGAGGTGAATAGTTCATACAATAAACTTTCATAGTTATAACTCTCTTTTTTGCGACTTATGTTAAGTCCAGATGCTACTACTGCAACTTGCAGAACAGTATTATGCCCATGCTCTATTAGAGGTGCAATCGACGGAATGCATAAGAACCAGTATTACACTCTCCCGCCCGCCGTATCCGTGCGATACGAAATCACAAGTTTTTTCGTCTTCATTGAGACGTTGTTTGTCTACAGAGCACCGCGAACGCTACTGTTGAACTGTGGTGACGAAATTGCGCGAACTTCTGAGACGAAAAACGGTCATTTGAATAACGGAGACGAAATTTGATATGCTCTGTATTCGCGCTGCGTTTTTCGTATTGAGTTTTGGATGCACGATCCTACTGGATGCGCGATTGGTAGATGGGTGAGATTTCCAGAAAATGCACAATTCACCACAGTTCATATATTATATCATATATATTATATGCGATTTGTGTACTCTTGATGCCTCGTTAATTCTGTGTGTTTAATAATAATACTATTTGAGTGTACGGTAGATATGGGGACTTATAGTGCCCCCTTAATAAAGAATATGTTCATTTCTGATGAATCACTTTCGGTGATCCTACTACCAGTCCGTCCATAACATATAGATGTATAGCATAATTTATTTGTTGTCATAAACATTAAACTTTCTATAATATGAATAAGCCTACTAGCATAAATCTTTTGTGACAGCCACATTTCTTAATTATTATGATGTTAGACTATTGGCCAAGAAAATACAGAAACATATACATTCTAAAGAAAATCACTCATAGTAGGTCCAACCTATACAGACTAAGCTTAAAATATTGTGTACGGCACCCCTGAAGAAGGATATTAATCTATCCAAAACATTGGGCACAATGAAATAACAATTCCAAAATCCACGAATCCATTGTTCTTCCATGCAACGGCGCCGCTCTGTCTGAGTCTATGCCGCGCTGTCTGAGTCTATGGTTTCTTGCAACTTATGTCTCATTTTCCTGAAACACATCACATTTGATCTTGATTTTGACTATCTGTTGAGCGGATATCTTCATCAATTTCGGTGGTGTAGTGGTGTTCAACCTCGCTTGTGAATCCTAAGGTTGCTAGATCGAACCCAAGCATGGGTAAGTTTTTTTTCTCTGTTTGGCATCAGTGGTTCTACACTAGTGGCCGTCATGCACTAATGGTCATGCCAGCTTGTCTGGCACTGGCCGGCCGGCCGTAGGGGTCTTCCTAATCCTTTAGCTTTCCCAGGTTATTATTTACTCGTTGCGGGTACGAAAAACGCTGAGACGAAAAAAATCGTATCAAAAGTGGGGACAAGAAATTCGTATCCATTTTCGTATTGCGCGAATACGGTGACGCGGACAGTGTATATGCCCATACTCTATGACAGGTGCAATAACAGAACCAGTATTATATGCCCATACTGTATGAGAGGTGCAATAACATAACCAGTATTATATGCCCATGCTGTATGACAGGTGCAATAACAGAACCAGTATTATATGTCCATACTATATGGCAGGTGCAATAACAGAATGTGTATTATATGCCATACTGTATGAGAGGTGCAATAACAGAACCAGTATTATATGCCCATACTGTATGACAGGTGCAATAACAGAACCAGTATTATATATATGCCCATACTGTATGACAGGTGCAATAATGAATCAGTATTATATGCCATACTGTATGAGAGGTGCAATAACAGAACCAGTATTATATGCCCATACTGTATGACAGGTGCAATAACAGAACCAGTATTATATATATGCCCATACTGTATGACAGGTGCAATAATGAACCTGTATTATATACCCATACTGTATGACAGGTGCAATAACAGAACCAGTATTATATGCCCATACTGTATGACAGGTGCAATAACAGAACCAGTATTATATGTCCATACTGTATGACAGGTGCAATAACAGAACCAGTATTATATGCCCATACTGTATGACAGGTGCAATAACAGAACCGGTATTATATGCCCATACTGTATGACAGGTGCAATAACAGAACCAGTATTATATGCCCATACTGTATGACAGGTGCAATAACAGAACCGGTATTATATGCCCATACTGTATGACAGGTGCAATAGCAGAACCAGTATTATATGCCCATACTGTATGGCAGGTGCAATAACAGAACCAGTATTATATGCCCATACTGTATGACAGGTGCAATAACAGAACCAGTATTATATACCAATACTGTATGAGATGTGCAATAACAGAACCAGTATTATATGCCCATACTGTATGACAGGTGCAATAACAGAACCAGTATTATATGCCCATACTGTATGACAGGTGCAATAACAGAACCAGTATTATATGCCCATTCTGTATGACAGGTGCAATAACAGAACCAGTATTATATGCCCATACTGTATGACAGGTGCAATAACAGAACCAGTATTATATGTCCATACTGTATGACAGGTGCAATAACAGAACCAGTATTATATGCCCATACTGTATGACAGGTGCAATAACAGAACCTGTATTATATGACCATACTGTATGACAGGTGCAATAACAGAACCAGTATTATATGTCCATACTGTATGACAGGTGCAATAACAGAACCAGTATTATATGTCCATACTGTATGACAGGTGCAATAACAGAACCAGTATTATATGCCCCTACTGTATGACAGGTGCAATAACAGAACCAGTATTATATGCCCATACTGTATGACAGGTGCAATAACAGAACCAGTATTATATGCCCATACTGTATGACAGGTGCAATAACAGAACCAGTATTATATGCCCATACTGTATGACAGGTGCAATAACAGAACCAGTATTATATGCCCATGCTGTATGAGAGGTGCAATAACAGAACCAGTATTATATGCCCATACTGTATGACAGGTGCAATAACAGAACCAGTATTATATGCCCATGCTGTATGACAGGTGCAATAACAGAACCAGTATTATATGCCCATACTATATGACAGGTGCAATAACAGAACCAGTATTATATGCCCATACTGTATGAAAGGTGCAATAACAGAATGTGTATTATACGCCATACTGTATGACAGGTGCAATAACAGAATGTGTATCACACAGCCATACTGTATGACAGGTGCAATAACAGATTGTGTATTATATGTCCATGCTGAAAGATGTAGAGCTACAGATTGCACATTTCTTGATGCCCTGACCGTTATGAACGATTATCAAACTTCATGAAAAGGTTGCTCTTCAACTACGAATGAATGCGCAGTCAGCCATTGGGCACTGACCCATTTCCCTGGAACACATCCAAAAACAGTTATTTGGTGGATTTTTAATGTTTCTAATGGACTCTGGTGGGTCTTATGGAAGCATATAATGCGTTCTTAACAAACATGATTATAAACATACAGCTCTGCGTCAGTAACTGCGTCAGTAATTAATTAAAGATTTTCGTTTAGCTATTTAGGACTTATATTAAAATGCAATTTAGACTTTAGAATTGAGTTCATTGAACCTCAGGTGATACCTCAGGTGATTCTAGGAAAAATACAATATTATATTTGGTACTAAAGTGAATAAAAGGTTGCAGTACATTTATAGAGCTGCATTTATAGCTATTAAGACACTTCTTGTTATGTAATTAACTTGTGTGAATGATAGGAAAGTATAGTTATCAATATGGTAGACTCAAGACATTATAAGAAATATGCCCGAGTAATATCCATCTGAATAGACGATAATTTCATAGAATAATGTTATCTTGGGGTATGAAGCGTTTAGGGTTGTATGACAGCATTTACCAAATTTAAAATATAGAAATATGTATTAAATCTCTTATGTTTATCATCATTGATATCCGCTTTATCTCATCTTTTCAAATATGATGATATCTCAAAATCCATTTTGTTTTTTTCACAAAATCATATTTAGTGGAAAAGAGTATTGTTTTGGGAGCAACTCTTTTTCTTAATTTTTTTCTTTTTTTAAATACTTTTATTGAAACTGATTTTGTAATACACAATATTCTCGCGACACAAAATCGCATGAGAATCGGCATAGTGGACTAGGCCCTTTATGCATTTACTCACCATATTGTATAGCTCATTCATTTTGTTACATAAAAACAAATTATAATTCTCCCTATCTTGGATAGCCCAAAAATAAGCTATCTGACCATCACGCCACCTAGCTTTTCTTTTGGCAGAGATAAAGCTAAGGCCGGAGCTTGCGATTATGGCACCCGCAATGAAACAGAGTAGACCTAAACAGGGTTTATTTTAATATCCTTTCATGGCATATATCATATGGGTTAAATAGCCCAAAGATCAAACATCTAGGAACCAATGGACAATAAAGCTGATGAGGCGGGCAGACAAAATGAACGAAAAAGTTTACCATGTTGTTGTTTGTTGCATGGCTATGCCCAGTGGCGCCGGAAGCTGGGAGATTTAGCAGCCGTCAGCAGCCCTGGTGTTAAATGCGCACACTATCTGGCTAACTGGGTTCAGTAGAATTGAGTAGTGACTCAGATCATTACTATTTGTACTCATTGTAAGATAATTAAGTTGGCCTGAATACCTCCCTGTGTTGGAGAGATGCCTTCCTATGTGCAGTCCTTTGAAATAAAACGTTTGTTAAACCTTAGATCTTAAATATTTCACAGCTAAATATTATACGTTTGTGCAAAAATCTAGTGTCTATTTGGCGAAATATTGCATTTGGTGACTTCATTATACCTGAGAGTGTATCAATGTAAACTATTATAATTAGTCGATTTTAATTCTCATTGATTTTACAATCAGGCCTAGATTTATTCTTTTATTTTTAGGCGCATTTATATTTTGGTATAGCCAAATTGATAGAAGTTAATTACCTTTTGGCATCTCTTAAGCATTCTATATAATTAATTAATGCTAATACGTCTAGGCCCAAAGATGACAGTCTCTTCAAATAGAGGGAAAGCCTCTCGTCTCAAAATGCAAAGTGCCATTATGATTCCATTAAGACCGCAAAATGTCATTATATATCCAATGGAACGCCTAGTCCTAGGCCAGGAAACTGATTAGTGAAGTAGGCGTCCAATCCATGATTTCAACGACATGATACAGGGGTGCTATATGAAAAGTCAAATCTAATACCAATGCTATATGGTTGTCATGGAAGCGTGTGGCCCAAATAACATAATTTGATTGGTTCATGACATTACGCTCTCCGCGGTTAAAGCGTAGCGCTGCCTTGCATGTGTCAAAAGTTTTCGGACATTACGCCGATATTTTGTCAAGAAAAACACTACTAAGAAGATAAATATAACAAATAAATCGATAAATAGGTATGTAATAAATATCTAATGTCCCTCTGTTTGGTTTCAAATCGATCTTAACGTTGGGTCAAATCGCACTCCACCCTTTGGGGGTGTTGTGCAATTTGACCTTCCGTCTCAATCAATTTGAAACCTCCATCGGGCCATTAGATATGATTACAACATTTTTTTATGATATAATTTACTCGTGTGAATGATAGGACTGAAGTTATCAATATTTTACAGCTATGATTATACACGAATTTGTTGTTGAGCTGGAAAAAACCCAGTGAGCGATGATATGTAAAACCTGTTCAGTAAAGGGCATAAAGGTGGGCAATTTTGAAGGAAAACAATTTGACGAAATTGTCTTCAATCTTGGTTGTATTACTTTCAGATGAATAGGAAAAGAACAGAACAAAATAATAGAAAATCTTTACTTTTTGATTGATGTTAACTGAGAATAGGGGATTTGCATAGCCGCCATTTTGAATCTTGATTCACATGGAATTATGGGACTAATGGTACAGTCTAAAATTCATAGAAAACATGCCATGTTCACCATTACAAGGACGATTTATCGGTGCTCTAATGTCAATATCCATGTGTAATACATGTTTCCATAACCCCATAAGTCCCCATCTTTCCCATCATGCTTTTATTTTTCATAGATTATTTACACAAGCTGTGATATTGGTGAAAACATTTTTGCAATTTTCGATAAAAATGTCGCCAAATATTTGTATGCCAGATTTTATCCGAATCCATCCCAGGATGCACTGTGACAGACATGCGCAGTGGCACGTGCAAATCCCATATTCAGCTTTCATTTAAGGGGGGAACATTGCATATAGGTCAGATTTTTAGAAAATGTACAATTAGCAACTTTACACATATATAGGAAAATTCTCTTAAATTAGGCTGAAAAATGATGAATACCGGGAATATCTGAGTATATTTGGTATCGCATTGATTTAAAGGATAACCTCTTGGTCTGTTATGTTGAACTGTACGTTGAAACTCATTTTCGTCTTAAATGTGTATTATTTGAGAAGATTGGTGAAGGTGAATTGTACATTTTCTGAGAATCTGACCCATATATCAAGTGGCGGGTGGGTGGGTAGGGGGAGGGGATGATTGATTGAAGAGAGACATTGCTGCATGCAGTTCACATGGACGCCCACTAGATTACCATGGTAACCTTAGATATATGTGGCCTAACCCTGGCAGCAAGCAATGTTTCACTTCACGACAAAGGCCCTTCAGGTGAACACATCAGATTGCACAGAAAATTCAAAATAAAGCTATGGAAATTCAAGGTTATAGTAGATGGCTCTTTTAATCAGTCAATAAAATAATAAATACATATGGGTCAGATTTTCAGGAAATGTACAATTCGTCTTCACCAATCTTCTCAAATAACCCAAATTTAAGACGAAAACCAGGTTCAAAATACAGTTCAACAGAACAGGACAGATTTATTAAATGAATACTATGCAGAATACACTGAGTATTTATCATTTTCCACTCTAAGTTAGAAGAATTTGATAGATGTGTAGAACTGTAGATTGTACATTTTCTGAAGATCTGACCCATATACCTGTCTTCACCTTATTGACCCTATTCTGTTTTACTGCAGTAAAACAGAATAGTTGAACATGTTTTCCTCATTAATTTAATTACTAGGGACCCTCTGGAAGAGCTACGGCTGCCATAGAAGGGTCAAATTCGAGTATATTTGGCATTGCATTGATTTTAGCAATCTGTTTGGTTAGGTTGAACTGCATTTTGAACTTTATTTTTCTGAAAGTCTGGTTATTTGAGAAGATTGGCGAAGTTGAATTGTACATTTTCTGAAAATCTGACCCAGAAGGGGGCTGTTACATTGCCCCATCGTTACCCGGGTCTCCAGGAGGACCTCCTGCTGTTAATAAATGGGTGAAATCGCCAGAAAATGTACAATTCACCTTTACTAATCCTCTCAAATAGCCCAAATTTAAAACCGAAATCAGGTTCAAAATACAGTTCAACATAACCAAACATACGGTTTGATTCATGACAATACCATATACTCGGATATACCTAGTGTTGACGATTCTTTCGTCTAATTTAGCAGAATTGACTAAATGATCTGCCAATTGTGCATTTTCTGAAGATCTGACCCATATATGATGTGTTAAAGGAAAATGAGTTACAAGTCGCAAACATTATATTTTTCAAAGTGTTTTTATTACAAGATTACTTTATTGGAATATTCTGATTTTTGGCCAGTTTATCACTTATGGTTGTATCAATCCATGTATCAAATTTTAGGACATTATATAATATATCTTTTCGTTTTAAAGGTCCACATATGGAGTATATTCAGTTACTTTACTGGTTATTGTCTACCAGAAATATTACAAACTTTTTGTCAAAAATAAAAATATCAAACTTAAAATATGGAAATACTTATTAGAATATTGGACTGTTTACTATCATTGGAATCGGCTTGATCTCCTCTTTTCAGATATGATGATATCTCAAAATTCATATTTTGCGACTTATGACTAATTTTTCTAAAACGGATCACATATGATGTGTTAAAGGAAAATGAGTTACAAGTCGCAAAATTGGTATTTTTCAAAGGGATTTATCTACAAGAACCCTTGCTCAGAATATTTCTATTCTCGGAGTGCGTAGCGTTTGTAGTAGCATGAATACATGTACCAAATCTGAAGACTGTGTATTGAATATATGGGTCAGATTTTTAGAAAATGTACAATTGGCAGCTGTACACATTTGGTAAATTCTGCTAAATTAGGCTGCAATTGGGTCAATACTAGGTACATTCTAGAATATTTGGCATTGCATTGGTTCTAGCAATCTGTTTGGTTAAGTTAAACAGTATTTTGAACTTTATTTTCGTCTGAAATTTGGGTTATTTGAGAAGATTGGCGAAGGTCAATTGTACATTTTCTGAAAATCTGACCCATATATATATAATATGTGATCCGTTTTAGGAAAATGAGTCATAAGTCGGAAAATATGGATTTTGAGATATCACCATATTTGAAAAGCGGAGATCAAGCTGATTCCAATGATAGTAAACACTGGGACATCTAATATGTATTTCTATATTTTAAGTTTGATACTTTTATTTTTGAAAAAAAAAAAGTTTGCAATGTTTCTGGGTGGATAATTACCAGTAAAGTAACTAAATATACTCCATACAAATGCCTTCAAACACAAGGATATAATTAATACAATGTTCCGAAATTTGTTACATGGATTCATCAGACTATAAGTGCTACACTCACTAAAATCAGAACATTTCAATAAAGAAATCTTATGAAAAAAACACTTTGAAAAATATCAATTTTGCGACTTATGACTCATTTTCCTGAAACGCATCACATATGTGAGGGGTTTCAGGAAAATAAGTCATAAGTCGCAAAATTGATATCTTTCAAAGTGTTTTTTACACAAGATCTCTTTGTTGAAATGTTCTGATCTTTAGACAGTTGATTACTTATAGTCATATAAATCCATGTATCAAATTTCGGGACATTATATTAAATATATCCTTGCGTTTTGAAGGCCTTTGTATGGAGTATGTTTAGGGACTTTACTGGTAATTACCCATCCAGAAACATTGCAAACGTTTTTTTTTTCCAAAATAAAAATATCAAACTTAAAATAAAGAAATACATATCAGATGTCCTAGTGTTTACTATCTTTGGAATCAGCTTGATCTCCTCTTTTCAAATATGGTGATATCTCAAAATCCATATTTTGCGACTTATGACTCATTTTCCTAAAACGGATCACATATATGCCTATCGGAGGTTATTCTAAGGAGTATATTTAAGTAAATTTACCACAGTGAGTGACTAATCTGAAATATCACTAAGGTTTTTTCCATGCATACAAAAATATAGAAATACTATGATAGGATGTAACGAGGTTAGTTTCTGACTTACTGTACACAATGGTCACGAGTTTTTTTCGACCAGGGATCTCACGAGAAGCCGCAGGCTTAGAGTGAGATCCCTGGTCGAAAAAAACGAGTGGCCATTGTGTACAGTAAGTCAGAAACTAACCGAGTTACATCCTATTTTTATACCATGATCTCATGTTGTAAAATAAATGAATAAACAAACTATTTATTTACCTCGCTTCTCTCCAATGTTCCGCCATATTGATTTGGTTTATGCCAAATCACTAAACAAGCGTATAACTGATTGGCTGATCAACGACGGCACGATGGCATATGACGTCACGAATGGGCGTGACGTCATGAGGGAGAGTAACGTTAACCAATAGGGAGCGTTGTTATAATGAGGCTTAAAAAAACTGTTTGTCACGCGTGGATCGATTCAACAATACATGATAGCAGGTATTCACTCATTTGCAGCGTGTACAACCCCCGATTGTGGTATAATTTATTAGATTATATATTATTAGATGTCCTACTGTTTATCATCATTGGAATCGGTTTGATCTAATCTTTCAAAGTATGATCATATCTAAAAAAACAACATTCTTTTGCGACTTGCGACTTATTTTGCTGGTTTTTTTGTTTTTTTAAACATATATCTGAGTATATCTGGTTTTACATTTGTTCAAATACTCTGTTCGGTTATATTGAACCAAGTTTCTTTTGGTTACTGGGGGAGAATTGTCATGTGTTTCAGGAAAAATGAGTCATAAGTCGCAAAATTGATATTTTTCAAAGTGTTTTTTTCAAAAGATCACATTTTTGGAATGTTCTGATTTTTGGAGGGTTTATCACTTATAACTATATCAATTGATGTATCAAATTTCAGGACAATCTATGTAATATATTCTTTCGTTTTAAAGGTCCTCATATGGACTACATTTAGTTACTTAACTGTTTATTAACCACCAGAAATAATGGAAACTTTTTTTTTTCAAAAATTAAAATACCAAACTTAAAATATAGAAATACTTATTAGATCATTTGACTGTATACTATCATTGGAATCGGCTTGATCTCATCTTTTCAAATATAATGGTATCTCAAAATCTATTTTTGGCGACTTATGACTCATTTTCCTGAAACACATCACAATTGGTAAATATAAATTGTAATTATTTATTGTAGACTTCCCCCGAGCCATGGAGGTAGTGGTATTAAGGTCGCTGACCCCAGCAACATCTTGGTAGATAATTAACCAGATACAGGTTCTTTATTACTATCTAATGGGAGGAATTACGCGATTACTTGCTTCCAATATTTACAATTTCTCACACCAGATGTCAGTAATGGTGCACTAACCATGTGACTTTTATCACGTGGGTACTCCCACTTGGCGCCAGTGGCTCCTTGAAGTGACCGGTATAAGAACTAGGAGATATAAATAGATCAGTGAGACTGGATGCGAAACTATATGGGCCAGATTTTCAGAAAATGTACAATTGGCAGCTGTATACATTTAGGAAATTCTGCTAAATTAGGCTACAATTTGGTCAATACTAGGTAAATTCAAGTATATTCGGCATTGCATTGATTCTAGCAACCTGTTTGGTTAGGTTAAACTGTATTTTGTCTGAAATTTTCGTCTGAAATTTGGGTTATTTGAGAAGATTGGCGAAGTTGAATTGTACATTTTCTGAAAATCTGACCCATATAGGTTATAATAGTGGATCAGGAGAGGTGCAAATTTAATGTTTTCCGGGATTTTCTAATAGGGGATTGATAGTTCCCCCATCTTGAATCTTAATTTCCATGGAATTAAGGGGGTTGTATGTCAGTGTAAAAGCTATAGAAAACATGCCATGTTCAGCATGGAATGTTTGTATCAATTTAGATGGACCCTTAGGTAGGATATTTCTACTGTGGACATATAGCAATTTCCAGAATCTCCTCATTTCAAATCTGCCAAGTATCACTCTGTCACCCTTGTGGAAATATAATTATAGGCGTTTGAAAAAAAAAGTTAAAAATATCAAATTTAATCTATAATAAATTATTTTGCTTGAAATATCCACTATTCCTATATAATATTGATTGAACATATTCCACTTTATAAGTGGAATTACTTTTATATAAAAAATTGAGAATTTATTGGACTGTTAAAGGTCATATTTAGAGGTCAAAGATCAAGGTCATTAGTAGATTTTGAGATCCAATTTTTTGCAAATTTTGCCATTTTAAAGGTATATTTCATCTGCCTGTAATAATTAAACCAAATGCGATAATGGTTTCAAAATGTTGAGGTTGACTACTAGGGCAGGCTATATGTCCACAAAATATCAAACACAAATGATAATTTGCATTTGCCATATGCAGGATTGTACCTTGAAACTGACTTCAAATAGAAAAATGACTTCAAACATAGATGTCAAAGTAAAAATCTTTGTACATTGGGACTTGGACATATGAACATATGGTGCTAGTAGGAGCCTAGATAAGACATTGCCTGTTCATGGCAGAGGCAATATCTAAATTTGACCTTGAAATGACCTTGAAATGACCTTTAAACATAAAAAGAACTAAAAAAATGAATTCCTCATACTCAAAAACATCCAATAATAGGTATTATACTTGAAAATCTAGTCAGTAGAAGCAAAGATATAGCACATTTTGTGTCTTGCGGCGGCCATTTTGAATGTTGCAGCTACCGGCCACCAGGGGGGTCAGCCAACTTGTAGCGAGCGTTTTTTGACAATCCCATGGCCTGCTCTAACACCATGCTAAATTTCAATAATCTACCACCAAGTGCACAATTTGCAGTAAATTGAAGGATTTCCTCCCCAAGTAAAAAATTGTTCCCTCCATTTTCACGTCAATTCGTGTGCCTCTGAGGGTGTTTTTAAATTATAGCAATGGTCTTATTGCAGGCCAATTTCCCGAAAAACGTGCAAGAGTTGAGCTTGTGAAAAATAGTATGTTATTTCTAGGGTCATACTGCTTTAGTATGCAAAAAAAAACTTACCCCCAAGAGGTGGTCACGAAAACTCAAAAAAATGCATCTCGGCCCACTGTCTATTATTGACCCCCAGAAATATTGGAAACTTTTTTTTCAAGAACGAAAATATCAAACTTAAAATCTAGAAATTCTTATTAGATCATTAGACTGTTTACTACCATTGTAATCGGCGTGATCTCATCTTTTCAAATATAATGATATCTCAAAATGTATTTTTTGCGACTTATGACTCATTTTTCTGAAACACATCACATATAGCCACAGTGTACCCATGTTGGACCTAGCTATATCCACCAGAGTACACATAGCACCACATTGTACCCATGTGGGACCTAGCTATATCACCTACAGTACATATAGCCACAGTATACCCATGTGGGACCTAGTTATATCACCTACAGTTCAGATAGCACCACAGTGTACCCATGTGGGACCTAGCTATATCACCTACAGTACATATAGCACCACAGTGTACCCATGTGGGACCTAGCTATATCACCTACAGTACATATAGTACCCCAGTGTACCCATGTGGAACCTAGCTATATCACCTACAGTACATATAGCACCACAGTGTACCCATGTGGGACCTAGCTATATCACCTACAGTACATATAGCCACAGTGTACCCATGTGGGACCTAGCTATATCACCTACAGTACATATAGCACCATAGTGTACCCATGTGGAACCTAGCTATATCACCTACAGTACAGATAGCACCACAGTGTACCCATGTGGGACCTAGCTATATCACCCAGAGTACAGATAGCACCATAGTGTACCCATGTGGGACCTAGCTATATCACCTACAGTACAGATAGCACCACAGTGTACCCATGTGGGACCTAGCTATATCACCTACAGTACAAATAGCACCACAGTGTACCCATGTGGGACCTAGCCATATCCACCAGAGTACAGATAGCACCACAGTGTACCCATGTGGGACCTAGCTATATCACCTACAGTACAGATAGCACCACAGTGTACCCATGTGGGACCTAGCTATATCACCTACAGTACAGATAGTACCACAGTGTACCCATGTGGGACCTAGCTATATCACCTACAGTACAGATATCACCACAGTGTACCCATGTGGGACCTAGCTATATCACCTACAGTACAAATAGCACCACAGTGTACCCATGTGGGACCTAGCTATATCACCTACAGTACAAATAGCACCACAGTGTACCCATGTGGGACCTAGTTATATCACCTACAGTACAGATAGCACTACAGTGTACCTATGTGGGACCTAGCTATATCACCTACAGTACAGATAGCACCACAGTGTACCCATGTGGGACCTAGCTATATCACCTACAGTACAGATATCACCACAGTGTACCCATGTGGGACCTAGCTATATCACCTACAGTACAAATAGCACCACAGTGTACCCATGTGGGACCTAGCTATATCACCTACAGTACAGATAGCACCACAGTGTACCCATGTGGGACCTAGCTATATCACCCAAAGTACAAATAGCACCACAGTGTACCCATGTGGTACCTAGCTATATCACCTACAGTACAGATAGCACCACAGTGTACCCATGTGGGACCTAGCTATATCACCTACAGTACAGATAGCACCACAGTGTACCCATGTGGGACCTAGCTATATCACCTACAGTACAGATAGCACCACAGTGTACCCATGTGGGACCTAGTTATATCACCTACAGTACAGATAGCACCACAGTGTACCCATGTGGGACCTGGCTATATCAACTACAGTACATATAGCACCACAGTGTACCCATGTGGGACCTAGCTATATCACCTACAGTACAGATAGCACCACAGTGTACCCATGTGGGACCTAGTTATATCACCTACAGTACAGATAGCACCATAGTGTACCCATGCAGGACCTAGCTATATCCACCTACAGTACATATAGCACCACAGTGTACCCATGTGGGACCTAGTTATATCACCTACAGTACAGATAGCACCACAGTGTACCCATGTGGGACCTAGTTATATCACCTACAGTACAGATAGCACCTCAGTGTACCCATGTGGGACCTAGCTATATCCACCAGAGTACAGATAGCACCACAGTGTACCCATGTGGGACCTAGCTATATCACCTACAGTACAGATAGCACACAGTGTACCCATGTGGGACCTAGCTATATCACCTACAGTACAGATAGCACACAGTGTACCCATGTGGGACCTAGCTATATCACCTACAGTACAGATAGCACACAGTGTACCCATGTGGGACCTAGCTATATCACCTACAGTACAGATAGCACCTCAGTGTACCCATGTGGGACCTAGCTATATCCACAACAGTACATATAGCCACAGTGTACCCATGTGGGACCTAGCTATATCACCTAGAGTACAGATAGCACCACAGTGTACCCATGTGGGACCTAGCTATATCACCCAGAGTACAGATAGCACCATAGTGTACCCATGTTGGACCTAGCTATATCCACCAGAGTACAGATAGCACCATAGTGTACCCATGTGGGACCTAGCTATATCGCCTACAGTACAGATAGCATCACAGTGTACCCATGTTGGACCTAGCTATATCACCTACAGTACATATAGCACCACAGTGTACCCATGTGGGACCTAGCTATATCCACCAGAGTACAGATAGCACCACAGTGTACCCATGTGGTACCTAGCTATATCACCTACAGTACAGATAGCACCACAGTGTACCCATGTGGGACCTAGCTATATCACCTACAGTACATATAGCACCACAGTGTACCCATGTGGGACCTAGCTATATCCACCAGAGTACAGATAGTACCACAGTGTACCCATGTGGTACCTAGCTATATCACCTACAGTACAGATAGCACCACAGTGTACCCATGTGGGACCTAGCTATATCACCTACAGTACAGATAGCACCACAGTGTACCCATGTGGTACCTAGCTATATCACCTACAGTACAGATAGCACCACAGTGTACCCATGTGGGACCTAGCTATATCACCTACAGTACAGATAGTACCACAGTGTACCCATGTGGGACCTAGCTATATCACCTACAGTACAGATAGCACCACAGTGTACCCATGTGGGACCTAGCTATATCACCTACAGTACAGATAGCACCACAGTGTACCCATGTGGGTCCTAGCTATATCACCTACTGTACAGATAGCACCACAGTGTACCCATGCTAGCTATATCACCTACAGTACATATAGCCACAGTGTACCCATGTGGGACCTAGCTATATCACCTACAGTACAGATAGCACCACAGTGTACCCATGTGGGACCTAGCTATATCACCTACAGTACAAATAGCCACAGTGTACCCATGTGGGACCTAGCTATATCCACAACAGTACATATAGCACCACAGAGTACCCATGTGGGACCTAGCTTTATTATACCTCTGGGAGGGATGGTATGGTACGCCATAGGCTACAGCATTGGAAAACCGTATTACCCTCTGGGCGGTATTTACATATCATATTGCCCCCTGGCGGAATTTTTGTGGAAAAAATAGTCCCATGTTCGCTTCCTTATTTTCTGTATTTAAATAATTATTTTCGCGGAAAAAAGACTTGTAATACATCGTATGTAATGATACAATAATAATTATAATGATAACAACTGTAAAATTCCGAATTTATTGCGTATTTAAATAGAAAAATAGTCCCGAAAATGAGTGAGGTGGACCGGAAGTGAAGCTAAGTGAGAGGGTAAACAAAACAAGTGGCGAGGAGAGTTTGTTGTCTGACACTTATTTCCATCGAATTTTCACTAATTCTTTTACACAAAAACATAGAGGGAGGTATAATAAATACAAAATAGACTTCTGGCAGTGTGGGAGCTGGTTATCTCCCTTGGGCTACCCAATTACGTCGGGTGCTACGCACCCTTACGAAATTGGTACGCCCGCGGGAGATAACCAGCTCTCACACAGCCAGGAGTCAATTTTGTCTATATATCACCCAAAGTACAGATACCCACAGTGTACCCATGTGGGACCTAGCTATATCACCTACAGTACAGATAGCACCACAGTGTACCCATGTGGTACCTAGCTATATCAGCTACAGTACAGATAGCACCACAGTGTACCCATGTGGTACCTAGCTATATCACCTACAGTACAGATAGCACCACAGTGTACCCATGTGGGACCTAGCTATATCACCTACAGTACATATAGCCACAGTGTACCCATGTGGGACCTAGCTATATCACCTACAGTACAGATAGCACCACAGTGTACCCATGTGGGACCTAGCTATATCACCTACAGTACATATAGCACCACAGTGTACCCATGTGGGACCTAGCTATATCACCTACAGTACATATAGCACCACAGTGTACCCATGTGGGACCTAGCTATATCCCCTACAGTACATATAGCCACAGTGTACCCATGTGGGACCTAGCTATATCACCCAGCTGGGACAAACACTAACTTTGTCATAGTAGGAGACAAAGACACAGGAAATGTTTCATACAAAAACACCAGAGGAAAAAAAGAAAAGAAAACTGTGTCATGAGCACTTCCTTTTACCTTTTTGTTTTGAGGGGAGTATGTTGTACTGTAAATGGGTCCGATTTTCAGAAAATGTACAATTGGAAGCTGTACACATTTAGTAAATTCTGCTAAATTAGGCTGCAATTTGGTCAATACTAGGTAAATTCGAGTATATTCGGCATTGCATTGATTCTAGCAATCTGTTTGGTTAGGTTGAACTGTATTTTGAACTTTATTTTCGTCTGAAATTTGGGTTATTTAAGGGAATTGGTGAAGGTGAATTGTACATTTTCTGAATATTTGACCCAAATGGTGGTTTCAATCTTTTTACCAAGTCATTCACACATGCAGTAATGAGGGTTTTTATGTTAAGTTTCCAATGAAGCGAAGTTTAATTTTAGTTTTAAAGATCGTTATTCAGTAAGTCAGTAAATAAAATGTTACATGTGGCGTTCTTCTGAGTCAATCCTGATACATAGAATGGAAACTTTTATCAATTTTTATTTGTCATCTATAATTTAACATTATGGGTCAAATCGTTAGAAAATGTACAATTCACCTTCACCAATCCTCTCAAATAAACTTAAGAAGAAAATTAGTTTCAAAATACAGTTCAACATAACCAGACAGATGTATTGAATGAATACAATACAGTATGCACTCAGATATACCAAATATTCATCAATTTTCGTTCTAATTTAGCAGAATTTGAGAGATATGTAGAACTGTAGATTGTGCATTTTCTGAAGATCTGACCCTTATAAGTACTAATTCAAAGTTTCGTACTGAAAATAATGCACCAAATGTAACTTCTTATAATTTTTTGGACAAAATGTTTTAGACCTCAAAAGAGGTTAATATTCCTGTATTATTCTTAATCACGAAAGGATTGAAACATCTCTTTGCCGTGTTTTAATTTAATACCGAACGTTTATTGTCATTTTTAGGCTAAATGTTTCCATGGAAACCTCATTGCAGCATTTTATTGTTGTTTTCTTTGAAATTGAAATTGTCCACATAACAATTCTTAATATCACCTCATCCGAAGCCTTTGAATCGCGTCGCGTGAGTTCTTTGTCGCAGATAAAACAGCAAAAACCTATAGATATTGTATTGAATGGAGCTGATAGTTAGATTTAAATATTAAATGCAGTTAAATTGTTTGAAATTACGTAGAAAAATCAGTTAGAATTCATGCGATGGTTATGTGGCTTTGGCAATACGAAGGCACTAAACATATGGGTCAGATCTTCAGAAAATGTACAATTCACCTTCCTCTCAAATAACCCACATTTGAGTCTGAAATGAGCATTAAAATGCAGTTCAACATAGCAAAACAGATACTTCAAATCAACGAGATACCAAATATAGCCAGATATACCCCGGTATTCCTCATTGTTCAGCCTTATTTAGCAGAATTTCCTTAAAGTGTAGAGCTGTCAATTGTAACTTTCTGATGATTTGACCCGTATTCGTTATTATTGGGCGGGGAGGGGGAGGGAGGGGGGTGAAACCGTCATGTTAAACTTTGCCAAAGTAAAATAAAGCAGTGGGAATAATTAGTTATTATAATATTGTATTTTTAATGATGTACAAACAGGTACCATGTTTCAATACGTAAATGGATGAAGTCGCCAGAAAATGTACAATTCACATCAACTGATGAACCCAAATAACTGTAATTTCAGACGAAAATACAGTTCAACCTAACAAAACAGATTTCTAGAATCAATGCAACGATGCCGAATATTCTTGAATTTACCAAGTATTGACCAAATTGCAGCCTAATTTAGCAGAATTCAATAAATGTGTACAGCTGCCAATTGTACATTTTCTGGAAATCCGACCCAAATGGACGTTTTGAACATCTGCTTGATCTTTAACCTTTGCTATTTTATTATGTTCGCCCACTCCAATCATACATTATTTTGACGACCTGAATCATATATTATTGAATTTGTTCATACGGTATTGTATTGAATACGTGTGCTGAAATATTAAAAGATTCATAGTTATAACCCCATTGAGGGGAATGACTGATGATCAATTACATTATCTTCCATTGTGGTTGACTTTTATACCTAGTGGCACGATGGAGGTTTGTAATCGATCAAGACGTCGAATCAACTTGCACGACACCCCAAAGGGGTGGAGTGCGATTTGACCCGACGTCTCGATCGATTACAAACCGAACAGAGTGCTATTAGGTATTTATTACATACTAAGTCCACAAGAGAACTCCATTTTAACAGTATTTTATCTTGGTTTCCATGAATCTTGTGGATATGCGGCTCAAATAGCACATAGTGCTATTCAGGGGTGCTATTTGAAAAGTCAAATAGCACCCCTGAATAGCACCCCTGAAATCACATACGTATGTAATAATACTTTAAATATATGGGGGTTTGTGATGGAATGGATATCATAAAATACATAATGAATAAGGTGTTATAAACACATAGCAGAGACACATCGTTAAACATTGTTCTTCATGCTGTAGGCATTTTTCATGTGTCCTTTGTAATTGAGTATTATAATAATGGCACTATATAAGAAGTAGGAATAAGTTCTAAGGTAGTTGACCAAAAATAATTGCAGTTGATAATTCCAAGACGAGTCCTAGCCCTTAAAGAGAAAAAGTATATTTGGGATTGCTGAAGAGGCAATTAAAATAGTTCGCTTTTACATGTTTTTGTGGGGTTATCCAGGACGGAATATGTTGTTCATTTAACTGCCATGATCTGTTCTATGTAACATCAGAATTAAAATCGCTCTAGAGTTACCATGAAAGCAAAGAATAAAAGGAGATATTAATAATGTGTGTTATAATATCATTCAATTATTGTTGTATTCAGTCAAAAATCAAAGATAAATTTCAGAAAGTGAAAAATAAATGTCAGAATTTATCATAATGCGAGAGTACATGCTCCTCAGATTTCATGAGCATTGAAATATAGTAAGATAATTCCATATTTGAGCAATTTAGAGAAACATATGGGTCAGATTTTCAGAAAATGTACAATTAGCAGCTGTACACATTTAGTAAATTCTCCTAAATTAAGCTGCAATTTGGTCAATACTAGGTAAATTCGGGTATATTCGGCATTGCATTGTTTCTAGCAATGTGTTTGATTAGGTTGAACTGTATTTTGAACTTCATTTTCGTCTGAAATTTAGGTTATTTGAGAAGATTGGAAAAGTTAAATGTTACATTTTCCGAAAATCTGACCCATGTAGTACTACAACTCAATGTGTTTCTTGTTCACTTTTTTCCACCAATTCTTATCATTTTTATCTCAATTCTTTCCCTCCCACTCACTCGGCCCGTGATATGGGTCAGATTTTCAGAAGATGTACAATTGGCAGCTGTGCACATTGCGTAAATTCTGCTAAATTAGACTGCAATTTGGTCAATACTAGGTAAATTCGAGTATATTCGGCATTGCATTGATTCTAGCAATCTGGTTGGTTAGGTTGAACTGTATTTTGAACTTCATTTTCGTCTGAAATTTAGGTTATTTGAGAAGATTGGAGAAGTTAAATGTTACATTTTCCGAAAATCTGACCCATGTAGTACTACAACTCAATGTGTTTCTTGTTCACTTTTTTCCACCAATTCTTATCATTTTTATCTCAATTCTCTCCCTCCCACTCACTCAGGCCCGTGATATAAGGCATACTGGTAGCTCCCATGGCTGCTATGCGTTATCTATGCTGATATCAATTACCACTTTTTGCACAAGAAAGCATCTCACTCATTCAATCCATCCACTCCCTATGGGACCAACCAGTGTTTGTGACAAGGGTGTATACAGCGCTCTGACTCCCTTTTGGAGTCGATCCCTGTACTTAATGGCTTAGCAGAGTCAAAAACAAAGTCACACATGATGCACCTACAGAACGAGTCAATGTGACTCTGAGTTAGAGTCAGAAATAGGTATAAAAGAGTCAGGCAAAACGAGTCACTTGATTTGACTCTTTTAGAAGGTGCTGGACTCGAATTTAGAGTTAAATGACTCGTTTATGTTTCTCTGTGTGAGCAGTTTGGTGTAAGGATTACATCGTCAGAAAATGTACAATTGTCATGTCAGTCTAGGCCCAAAGTTGAGAAAGTCCCTTCCAGCGAAGGAAAAGCCTCTCGCCTCAAACAGCCAAGTGCCATTATAATTCCATTAAGACCGCAAAATGTCATTATATTCCCATTAAAACGCCGAGTTCAAGGCAGGGATACCGATTAGTGAAGTACGCTGACACTTGAAGTACCACATTTAAAACAGTATACTTAATACATTAAAAGTTTCTAAGGCCATCCTATAGTAATAGTCCAACCAGAAATATTGCAAACTTTGTTTTTCAAACATAAAAGAAACATAGAATATTCATTTTTAATAAATTTCCTAAATGTTCACAACGTTGGAATCATTAATCACATCTTTTCAAAATCATTATAAATTTTTCGACCTCTAAATGTCAGATCTTCACAAAATGTACAATCGACAGATTTGCACCTTCAGTAAAGTCTGATAAAATAGACTGAAGAATTGTCAACACAAGGTGTATCTGAGTATATTTTAGTATTGCCTTGATTCAAACAATCTGTTAGGTTATGTTGAACTGAATTTTCAATCTTACTCTTGTCTTAAATTCGGATTATTTGAGAATATTTATGGAGGCGAATTGTACATTTCTGACGTTTTGACCCGTAACTCATTTTTCGCTAAAACCCATCCTTTTCAAATAATTATATCATTATTGAACATCAACATGATGGTCAGATTTTCAGAAAATGTACAATTGGCAGCTCTATACATTTCGGAAGTTTTCTTAAATTAGGCTGCAAAATGATGAATACCGAGTATATCTGAGTATATTTGGTATCGCATTGATTTAAAGTATCAGTTCTGTTATGTTGAACAGCATTTTGAAGCTCATTTTTGTCCTAAATGTGGGTTATTTGAGAGGATTGCTGAAGGTGAATTGTACATTTTCTGAAAACATGAACCTGAAGCCCTGCACATACACTCTACACAACCCCTCTGTGGTATAAGAACTTGGCTCATTGCCAGGCAAATATTGACGGTGTCTTTAGTCACGTGACATTGCCTCCTGTAAGATGACCTCCGCCATGTTTATATTTATTTATTTACCAACAATGCACCGCGCCAACCGGAAATTTGTTCTAGCTTCTGTGTTCGCCGTTCGGTGGCGCTGTGAGTGTTGCCTTTGTGCGCGTTCCTTTGTGCTGTTGTGATGTGTTACAGGAAAATGAGTCACAAGTCGCAAAATATGGATTTTGAGATATCATCATATTTGAAAAGATGAGATCAAGCTAATTCCAATGGTAGTAAACATTAGTGCAGCTAATAAGTATTTCTATATTTTTATGTTTGATATTTGTAGTTTAGAAAAAACGTTTGCGATATTTTGGGGTTGAAAATTACTAGCAAAGTAGCTAAATAGACTGTAAAGGATGAGCTTAGAAATGCCTGGATATATTTAATACACCATCGAAATTTGCTACATGTATTCATACGATATGGGGCATTGGATACAATGTGCGATGTGCAACAGGAATATTTATATTACTTCCATATTTTAGGTTTAAGATTTCTATTTTCGAAAAAAAAGTAATACTTATTGGTGGGCAATTACCAGTATAGTAAGTAGAACATATACTCAATAGGATGATCTTCAAAACACAAGTGTGTATTTAATGCACTGTCTTGTCACTGGGAAGGAAAGTGTAGCTTTTGTGCGTTTCTTTGTGATGAATTAAAGTTGTAGTCCAGTCCATTCACATCAGAAAGTGAAAACTTGTACGATCTTTAATTTGTGGATTGGAAATGAGTCACAAGTCGCAAAAATGATATTTTCCAAAGTGACGTATCCACAAGATGTCTTGGCTGTAATGTTCTTGGTGGGTGTAACGCTTTTAGCCATATGCGAAGCTGTCCAAATTAATTATATCCTGACAATGAGAAATTGTTCATGTGGCATAAGAAACTACTTAGGAAATCCTATGAGTTGTATATCGTTGAAATCGCCAGAAAATGTACAAATTGTCTTCACCAATCCACTCAAATAACCCAAATATAACCCATAAATCAGGTTCTAAATACAGTTCAACCTAACCAAACAGACTGCTAGAATCAATGCAATGCCGAATATACTCCAATTTACATAGTATTGGCAACATTGCAACCTAATTTAGCAGAATTTACTAAATGTGTACAGCTGCCAATTGTACATTTTCTGAAAATCTGATCCACATAATGCTCATGTTTCTTGACCTTTGACCCAAGAAGCCCACGTCACGCCGACGTAAGGCTGCAAACTAGAACACAATCGTTGGCTGACAGCATTGGTTGACAACTTAATTATGGAGGATGTTTTTAAAAAGCGTTTTACACAATTGATGAATGGTGATGCTTAATGATATATGCTACTTTGTGTCGGTACCTTACTTTATCTATGGCTTTATGAGGGTTTTTTAATCGTGAAATACTCCAAAGACTGTCAATGAGATCATATTTTGGTTCGTTATTGAGCTAGAGACATTGATTTTACTTGTATACGAACTTGTATTTTTTTTATTTGGTATTTGGTCTTAATCAGGGCACAAAATACACAAAAAAAGTTGTTTATATTTGATGACTGTGTCCATTTACTGACTATAAACTATACTTCTATAGTGGGTTCGAGTACAAATCTCAGTTAGGCTGGCCTTCTGCTGGGAGAGGATTAGGTAAAAATATGTACAGCTAGGACCTCAATTATATTTAGGGAAATGTGTAAGCTACACTAAAGGGTGGTCTCCACTGGCTGCAGTAAGCTCTACGGTAAGCTCTGCGGTAAGCCTTGCGATGGTGCTGTGATAGTGAGAAGTGATGAGGTCCTGCCTACATGGTCAGTTATCCATGTAGGCAGGACCTCGTCACTCCTCCCCACCTACAGAACCAGCACAGCACCATCGCAAGGCATACCGCACAGCTTACCGCAGCCAGTGGAGACCACCCTTAAGGGTTTAATTTCAGCGATGGAGACACATCACTCCTATGTGAAACTTCCGAGAAATATAATAGCTTCCAATGTTTCCATTGACTGTTAAATTGTATGTGGATGTAAATATTATGAAAAAAGATCCATGCTATCTTATGATAGGATGTAACAAGGTTGGTTTCTGACTTACTGTACACAATGGTCACGGGTTTTTTTCGACCAGGGATTTCACGAAATCCCTGGTCGAAAAAAACGAGTGGCCATCGTGTACAGTAAGTCAGAAACTAAACGAGTTACATCCTATTTTTATACCACGATCTTATATTATAAAATAAATTGAAGAAACATAGTATTTATTTACCTCGCTTCTCTCCAATGATCCGCCATATTGTTTTTTTTATGCCAAAGTGCTAGAAAAGCGTATAGCTGATTGGCTAATCAACGACGGCATGGTGGCATATGACGTCACAAATGGGCGTGACGTCATGAGCGAGCGAAACGTCAACCAATAGGGAGCGTTGTTATAATGAGGCTTAAAAAAACGTCATATTGTCACGCGTGGATCGATTCAACAATACATGATAGCAGGTATTCACTCATTTGCAGCGTGTACAACCCCCGATCGTGGTATAAAAGATGAACCTTTATAGTAGAGAGGGTTCAGTATTAGATATGTATCAACAGAACCTATTTGCAAGTCTATCAGAAGCATTAAATACGTATGTGGGAATACGTGGTACAATGTCTTTAAACCCATTAAGAAAGGCATGTAGGAGCGGGTAACACATGTACATATAGAACGGTACTCACTATAGGCACAGTACCTCTTTTGCATAGTAATCTAATTTCCGATTACTCACGCGAAATAACTCTCCTCTATCTCATCTCTCTCAATCGAGATGCCCCCTCAACTACCACCACTCTCTCTCTCCCTCTATGAGTTAAATTTACAGGTATCTTGAAGAGGATAGCGTCCTTTTCACAACGTGTCATGTGTAAGCTACATATGGGTCAGATCTTGAGAAGATGTACAATCGGCAGCTTTACTAATTTAATAAATTTGCTTAGATTCATCTGACAAATGACTAATGCTATAGGTATATCTGAATCTGTATAATTAGGTATTCCAATCATCCTAACAGTGTATTAGGTTTTGTTTGAACTATATTTTAAACCTAATCTTTGTCTAAAATTTGGGTTATTTGAGAGGATTGGTGAAGATAAATTGTACATTTTCTGAAAATCATTGATATCTATAGGACTTAGATCAGATGTTTACTGCCCTTGTGTATCAACACAGGGTCAGGTAGTCAGAAAATGTACAATAGGGGAGTTGCATAGCCGCCATTTTGAATCTTGATTCACATGGAATTATGGGACTAATGGTACAGTCTAAAATCTATATAAAACATGCCATGTTCAGCATGGAATATTCATCAATGCTCTAATATTGATATCCATGTGTTATACATGTTCCAATAACACAAGCCTTCATCTTTCCCATCATGCATTTGGTCGACCATTTGTACAAGCATGATATTGGTAAAACCATTACATTTTTTGAAATTTGGGATATAAATGATGCTAAATATTTGTATGTCAGATTTGAACTGAATCCATCCCAGCATGCACTGTAACAGACATGCGCAGTGAGACATGCAACTCCCCTATTCACCTTCACCAATCCTCTCAAATAACTCAAATTTACGATAGGGATGAGGTTAAAAATACAGCCAACAATAACCGAACAGATTGTTTGAATCAAGGCAGTACCAAACATATTCAGATATATCTAGTATCGACCATTTTTCAGACTAATTTAGCATTATTTACTAAATGTGTAGAGCTGCTGATTGTACATTCCCTGACGATCTGACCCCGAAGGCAAATGATACTTCAATTCAATTTAATCAATTTATTGGAGGTAGACATAGCTTCACGTTGCTAGTGGTTTATTTGCATTGCTTATATTATATGGGTCAGATCTTCAGAAAATGTACAATTCACCTTTCAAAATCTTCTCAAATAACTCACATTTAAGACTGAAATAAGGTTTAATATGCAGTTTAACATAGCAGAACAGATACTTTAAATCAACGAGACACCATATATAGCCAGATATATCCCTTTATTCCTCATTTTTCAGCCTTATTTAGCAGAATGTTCGTAATGTGTAGAGCTGCCAATTGTACATTTTCTTATGATCTGACCCATTTATTCCCTGAGATGATATATCGCACGCATTTGACTTTAACCTTCTGTCCATGGTGAAGTGCAACCACCTGACTCTACGTGTATATTTGTAAAGAAAATAATTCAAATCGCTGATATCAATATCTTGAGAGATAGGGGGAAGGTCCTCACATCTAGATAGACCACCCAGGCATTATACTGATAACATTTATTTGAATTGTATACACCAATGTTTTCATTTCTTTATCTCTCTCTCTTTCACTTCCTCTCTCTCTGTTTCTATATCCGTTCCTCGCTCTCTGTATGGCTTTCTCTTTCTCTTTCTGTTCCTCTCCTTATTCCTCGTTACCTGTCTAATGTCTTTCTCTCTCGCTGCTCCCATTCTCTTTCTCGTTCTTTCTCCCTCTTTCGCCCCGTGTCTCTCTATCTCTCTCCCTCCTTCTCCCTCTCTCTTCTCTCCCTCCCTCTCACTCTGTCTTTCTCTATATTCCTCTCTCCCTCACTACTTCCCTCTCTCCCTTCCTCTCTCCCCCTATCTCTACCTCTCACTCTCTCCCTTTCTACTTCTCTCTCATTTCTCTCCCTCTCTCTCCCTCACTCTCTCCTCTCTCCTCTCTCCCACTCTCTCCCCCTCTATATCCCTCTCTCCCTTCCTCTCTCCCCTATCTCTCCCTCTCTACTTTTCTCTCTCCCTCACTCTTACTCTCTCTCCCTCTCCCTCTATATCACTATATCCCTCTTTTTACCTCTCTCTCTCGCTCTATACTGTATATCCGTCTCTGGTCTCCCTTCCCTCTCTATCACCCTCACTCTCTCATTCTCTCGTTCTAACCTTCTCTACCTGCCTGTCTCTCCCTCTCCCACCCTTTTGCCTCTCCACCCCTCTCACCTCCCGTTTCCCCCTCTCTACCTCCCTCTCGGCTATCTCCATTCTTCCTTCTCCCTCTCCACCCCTCTCACCTACCGTTTCCCCCTCTCTACCTGCCTCTCGGCTATCTCCATTCTCCCTTCTCCCTCTCCACCCCTCTCAGTCTCACCTCCTGTTTCCCCCTCTCTAAGCCTCTCTACCTGCCTCTCAGCTATCTCCCTGTCCCTGAAACTTCTCTCCCTCTCTTCCCCTCTCACCTCCTGTTTCCCCCTCTCTAACCTTGTCTACCTGCCTCTCGGCTATCCTTCTGTCCCTGGAAACTTCTCTCCCTCTTCTCTCCCGGCTATATCTCCATTATCCCTTCTCCCTCTCCCTTCTCCCTTCTCCCTGCCCACACCCCACTCCCTGAGGTTCCCCTCCAGCCACTGTATACATGGAGGGGTGCAGTAGTAGTGAGACAGTGAGAGCTGTGAGTTACCCTGCCTTTGTTTACACAAGCATGAAGTTGTAGCCTTCTGTCTCCCCACAATAACACATCGAGCAACTCACTCTCTCTCCCCTGAGTCGCTCTCTCCACCCGTCCCTTCTATAGACCTTCAACTCGCAAAGTGACCTGAAATATTACATTATATGGAAAGTTCAATTTTATTGTATTCTATAGACCGTACACTGAAAGATTAATGTTTACTAAAATACTAGAACTGTAGTAGATATCATGAGAATCTAATGAGTGCTAGACGGTCAAGAATTGGTACGTGTTGATAGTAGTAATTGTTTTGTTTTTAGCTTTTGGTGAACAAATTATATGTATTGTTTTGATAGGACAAAAATACAAAAAAAGGGATGTTTGTGTCACTATATAATATTGTATCGATTGGGAACTAGAAACTTACATGAAAAGTTCAATTGTATGGCATATGAAAGATTATATAATGTGATGTGTTGTAGAGAAATGAGTTACAAGTCACAAAAAAGGATTTTGAGGTATTATCATATTTGAAATGGTCAGATCAAGCAGACTCTGATGTAGGTAAACATTAAGGACATGTAAGAAAGTGTTTCTATACTTTCAGGTTGATATCCTCATTTATGGTGGAATAAATTTGCAATATTTCTGGTTGGACAATTACTAGTAAAGTAGCTAAATATACTCCATAAGATGACCTTAAAAACGCACAAATATATTTAATAAAGTGTTTTGAAATTTGGTACATGTATTTGTATAAAACCCTACCCACACACAGCCGATTTGCCCCCGATTGTCACCCGATTTGGGTCTTCTGAGAAATCCGATGATTTCATTTCCCTCTCATTATGTTATTTCAAAAACATAAACCAGGATTGGAAATGAAATCAATGGGTTCGTTTAGTAGACCCAAATCGGGGGGCAATCGGGGGACAAATCAGCTGTGTGTGGGCAGGGTCTTGATTAGGGCGTTAGATTCCCCAAAAGAATTGTGTGATTTGTGACTCATCTTTCTGCAACACATCACATATGGGTCAGATTTTCAGAAAATGTACAATTTAACTTCGCCAATTTTCTCAAATAACCCAAATTTCAGATGAAAATAAAGTTCAAAATACTGTTCAACCTAACCAAACAGATTGCTAGAATCAATGCAATACCGAATATTCTCGAATTTACCTAGTATTGACCAAATTGCAGCCTAATTTAGCAGAACTTACTAAATGTGTACAACTGCCAAATGTACATTTTCTGAAAACCTGACCCATATGGAGGCTGTAAGGGAATTCTACCTTATTACTGCACTTTTTTTTATAGATGGGCAGCACTTCATTTAGAGATGGGGAGGCTATTAGAAACTCATAAATAACTGCCTAGGAGAATGGGCTAGGCAGTGAATAAATACATCTATATTATTGGCACATTTTGTTGTTGTTCTACCCCTCGGCCTGCCTTAAAACAACATTCTTAGCTATCATGACAACAGATATTATACCAAATTAACTCATATATGATGACTTATAGGACTGGATTTATCAATATTCTGCTGGTGGTGTTTGTCTATACAAGAATTTGAAGTCTAATCACAGAGAGAAAACTGCCTCCGGTGAGCGATAATAAATGAATTAATCTCATGAGAGGATTCGGGCGGGTTCTCTAAATATAAATGAGGACGTTTCAGAAGCCTTGTGGCAAAACCACCGTACAGAATTTCTTCAAAACATTGGACAAGTGACTTTTAGAATGGTTGGGAAAAAATGGAAGAAAAAGTAGAAAATCTTTTGTTGTTGACCGACGTTAACTGGGAGTGCAGTGTTAATGGAAGTGGAATAAGCGTAGGGTTCCGACTTTCAGAAAATGTACAATTGTCAGCTCTACACATTTAGTAGAGTCTGCTAAATTAGACTGAAATTTGGTCAATACTAGGTAAATTCGAGTATATTCAGCATTGCATTGATTCTAGCAATCTGTTTGGTTAGGTTGAACTGTATTTTGAACTTTATTATCAACTGAAATTCCGGTTATTTCAGAGAATTGGTGAAGATGAATTGTACATTTTCTGGCGACTTCACCCATAGGGCTCCTAACATTACGTTTAATCACAGACCACAAAGACAACAAAACAATTTCTTAATTTCCATTCAATTTTCTTCCATGCTTCTTGTGGGTCAGATTTTCAGAAAATGTACAATTGGCAGATCAATATATTTTGTAAATTCTGTTAAATTGGACTGAAGAATCATCAACATATATGGGTATATTTGGTATTCCCTTGATTCTTGCAATCTGTTTGATTATGTTGAACAGTATTTTGAACCTGATTTTTGTCTTAAATTTGGGTTATTTGAGAGGATTGGTGAAGATGAATTGTACATTTTCTGAAAACCCGACCCATATAATAATCAGGCTTTCAACACAACGGCCTCGGGCTTTCAATTTCTTTATTAAAGAGGAACTGGATTGTTGGTATAAAAGACAGACAGTTTCCGTGACTTTTGAGTAGAAAAATATTTAAACTTGTCAATCCATTATTTTGCTTAAGGTGGGATTTTAGAGAACAATATTGTAATGCATAGCAGAAAGTACATGTAGGGTAATTACAATGTTAAATGAATTAATCCTAACTTATTTTTTTAAACAAATTTCAACACCAAAATCTCAAAAATATTCTAGGCCCACAGATAAGACAGTCCCTTCAAAAGCCTCTCGCCTCAAAAGTGCAAAGTGCCATTATAATTCCATTAAGACCGCAAAATGTTATTATATTCCCATTAGAACGCCTAGTCCTAGGCCATGAAACCGATTAGCGAAGTAGGTGTCCAATCACTGACATACCATTCTTATCTAATCTGAAGCAAAATGTTTCATCTCACAATTGATTTTGTATAGATAAAAATGCGACTTTATTCACAAAAAAAGATATGGACACGATTGCGTAATTGAGATAGGTTTGCTTGCAGAGCCTCATTTAATTCGTTAGTGATTCTTTTTTAGTGTGTTTGGGCCTAGTACTGAAAAGGTATCAGGAAGTTATGGTTGAGCAATGTAATACTTAGAATGTTTTCATTTTTGGAGTTGGTGAATTAGCTGCCAGAATTCAGGTACCAAATTTCCGGACTGTGTATTAAATATATCCATGCCTTCATCAGCTCATCCTATACAGCTACTTTACTAGTAAATGTCCACTCGGAAATATTGCAAACTTTTTTTTTCAAAAATAAGAATATCGAACTTAAAATACTTATTAAATGACGCATTGTTTACTATCATTGGAATCGTCTTGATCTCATCTTTTCAAATATGACAATATCTCAAAATTAATTTTCTGCCACTTGTGACTCATTTCCTTTTAACACCTCAAATTTTAGTGTTTTGGCCATGTTTTACAGCAATGGCCTATAGTTTCAGCATGTGTCTTACCCGTTTTTCCTTTCCTTCCTCTCCCGCTCTCCCTCCACCCTATACACTCAGTACATAGACTTAGAGACAAGTAGAGATTGCTTAGTCCTTCTCCATCTCCACACAACTGATAATCAATTGATTACTCTCTCCCTTGGATTTACCCCACCTGGAGGAGTAGTCTTGTGCTTATTCCCGTTGCCATGGATACCATTTTGATTCACCTCAAATAAGGACTTTTTCCGTGGATGTGCTCAACCACTGGATATATGTGATTATGTGAACAACATTTTGTGATGATTACTTGAGGAATTATTTATTATTTATTTATTTATTTATGCCCAAAGGATACCAGTGATGTGAATGTTATTTATTTATTTATTTATTATATAATTGTGTCAACAATAGAAGCTCATTAAGAGCAATACTTGGATGTGTCCATATGTTGCGAGGATATTTATATTAACCCACTAGGATGGAAAAACTGGAGATAAGCTTCAAAGATTGTCCGCATATAAATCTCGACCATTCATACCGATGATTATCCTATGAAAGGATTCATTTTGTGATTATAGTAAGATTACAAGGTGATACTTGAACAGAAGCAGTTATTTTACCCCTGCTCGTCCTAGAAATATAATTATTTCATCTGTCCTCGTTCTTCATCAATATACACTTGTCATGCTGCATTCATTCCCAGCTAGAAGTCGGTCAAAAACTAAATATGTTTTACTTTTGTGCCGTTTTTTTCTCTCCAAACCATCTTAAGGTTGTTTGATCATTTTGGCAGACTATGTCCGGTTGGTTTTTGTACAGGGTCTAAAAAAGTCTGTTGATATCCTTTCCCGCGATGGTTTCACTTATTTTTGCTCACCATCACAAGTTTACTGTATGGTATTTCAACTTCATATTATTATATAAACATATACCAGCACAGTAATGTTCATAAATGCAGTCCTATAGGTCATAATATGAGTAACTCTTGTATTTGTAAAGATATAACAGCAGCAGAATATTGATAAACCCAGTCCTATAAGTCATAATATGAGTAACTCTTGTATAAACATATAACAGCAGCAGAATATTGATAAACGCAGTCCTATAAGTCATGATATGAGTAACTCTTGTATAAACATATAACAGCAGCAGAATATTGATAAATTCAGTCCTATAAGTCATGATATGAGTAACTCTTGTATAAACATATAACAGCAGCAGAATATTGATAAATCCAGTCCTATAAGTCATAATATGAGTAACTCTTGCATAAACATATACCAGCAGCAGAATATTGATGAACCCAGTCCTATAAGCCATAATATGAGTAACTCTTGTATAATCATATAACAGCAGCAGAATATTCATAAATTCAGTCTTATAAGTCATAATATTAGTAACTCTTGTATAAACATATAACAGCAGCAGAATATTGATAAATCCAGTCCTATAATTCATAGTATGAGTAACTCTTGTATAAACATATTACAGCAGCAGAATATTGATAAATTCAGTCTTATAATTCATAGTATGAGTAACTCTTGTATAAACATAATATGTTTATACTGAATTTATCAATATTCTGCTGCTGTTATATTATAACAGCAGCAGAATATTGATAAATTCAGTCCTATAAGTATTAATATGAGTAACTCTTGTATAAACATATAACAGCAGCAGAATATTGATAAATCCAGTCCTATAAGTCATGATATGAGTAACTCTTGTATGAACATATAACAGCAGCAGAATATTGATGAACCCAGTCCTATAAGCCATAATATAAGTAAATTGTGTGAGGTTATTTTGTCGTAATAGCTGGGAATGCAGTGTTAACAGTATGAGTCAAAATTAAGACTTTGCAATAGAAATATTTTCTAAAAATATTTTGTTTAGCTGTGACCATGTTGAGTGTATAATAATTAGCATAGACAATGTGGGGAAAGGATTAACAACATGAAATAATCATTTTCATTTAGCAAAATTAGCTGAGTGATAAATTAGCGGGGATCCATTATGCAAACATATATTTTTAAATGCAAGGCAGGGAATTTGAACTATTAGATTATGAAAATATATATTGCCATAATGTCTTACCTTACTAAAATGTGATGTGTTTTAGGAAAATAAGTCATAAGTCGCAAAAAATGATAGTAAACAGTCTAATAATCTAATAATTACTTCTAGATTCTAAGTTTGATATTTGTATTTTTTAATAACAAAATTACAATATTTCTGGGGGGCAATAAACAGTAAACTAACTAAATATACTCCATACGAGGACCTTTAAAACGAAAGAATATATTACATACATTGTCCTGAAATTTGGTAGATCGATTGATATACCTATAAGTAATAAACTCCCCCAAAATCAGAACATTAAAAAAAAGTGATCTTGTCAAATAAGCACTTTAAAAAATATCATTTTTGCGACTTGTGACTCATTTTCCTGAAACACATCACATATTACATTTCGGTTCCTCGCTTAGTTGAGAAAGGGGACTAAGGGGTTAATGTTCAACATTAGAACATCAGAAATAATCATTTTGTTTTAGCAAAATTAGCTGAGATCTGTTATACAAACACAGTATACTCAAGTGCAAGGCAGCAAATTGGATTTATTAGATTATGCCAATGTTTACGTCTCATGACCTTTTGACCCCAGGCAGCGGGCACTATTAGTCTAGTTACGGAGGTTAGCTGTAGGGGGAGCTACTGTGTTGTGTCTCTGTCCCAAACTTGACCTGTCAAAACACAACAAGTGATTCTAGCTTCTAACACTGGTGAGAGATGTATGTTTGGTTAATGCATATCATGTCAAAACTATCCTTTATATCACAACACAAGTGAGGAGCTATCTTTAGGCGGCTTAGTTTTAGGTGGATAGAAAATTGTGTTTTATATATGGGTGAAGTCGTCAGAAAATGTACAATTCACCTTCACCAATCCTCTCTATTTCTCGAATTTTACATAGAAATGAGGTTCAATAAACAATCCTATATATAAACAAATATATTTTTATAACCAACACAATACCAAATATACTCAGATATCTATCATTGTCAGCGAGTTATTGGTAATAATTTGATCAAATAATTGCTGTACTTAAAGAATCAATATTCATGTAGAAATGGAATTTAGTAAACACTAAATGACTACAAATGATTATAAACTGCGAATAATACGTGAGAAGTAATTAGTTTAGTTTAGGATTTATTTATTCAGTGAAAAGCGTTAAATCGTGGTTCTTTCCACTGTTTATGAACCATTTAGTGAATATATGGGTCAGATCTTCAGAAAATGTACAATTCGCCTTCACCAATCCTCTCAAATAACCCAAATTTAAGACACAAATGAGCTGCAAAATGCAGCTTACCATAACAGAACTGATATTTTAAATCAATGCCATTCCAAATATACTCAGATATACCCGGTATTCTTCATTTTTTAGCTTAATTTAGGAGAATGTCCTAAATGTGTAGAGCTGCTAATTGTACATTTTCTGAAAATCTCACCCATATATATTATCTTGAGGTAATGTACATGTGTATTTATACGAATTAAACCTTTACACCCTCCAAAAACCAGAACATTCCAACAAAGAAAACTTGTAAATAAATCACTTTGGAAAATACAACTTTTGCGACTTGTGGCTAATTTCCCTGGAACACATCACATTTAAAAATAGAGCATCAGATTTAGATTTAGAAAATATTTTATTCAGGTCTATTACATTTCCATACGTACAAGCATGAATTTTCTCAGGACAGCCTGCTTTAAACAATAGAAAAAGAGTTTGATCTTATACATTCGCTCTGTTTTTAAATATACTATTATGATCACATTGACAATATCATGTTAACATGTACAAAAGTTTTAAATATTTTCGTGAATATTTATCATTACACACTAAATTAAACAACATAAAATAGCCTAAGCATTCAGTAACTAAAAACAAATATCCAGCTCATGTCACATACCATCTAATATGTATTGAGAGGACAGAGTGGGTTAAAAAACTAGTATTATACAGAAAACAAGAAATAGTTAACAGTGATCAGTTTACATTTATTTATTTATTTCCGGTTCATGTAGAAGATTGCGTTTCCAAGGGAAACGGAGATTGATGTCAGTTAAATGTAAAGTTCGAGAGGGAGGGATAGTAGGAGGGAGAGGAAGTGGAGACAGAAAACATGAAATCCCTATCCCATATATGACTGGTCATTCCATATGTGATTCTGTTGGTCCCTTTAACACCTTTGCATATGAGGCATCTTATTTCACAACTTGCCACTTTAATTCACACATGGTCTACCCTTTAATTCACACCTAAACGCCATCCCCTCCCCCTTCCAGCATGATTCTGATCCCATCTGCTGATATCAGAATCAACAGATTCTTCACACTGATATCCAGGATGGGAGGAGCCAAGATGCTATCAATGATTGACAGATCTCACCCCAATCCATTTAGATTGATGATAACATCAATCTAAAAACAGACACCGTGCTCTTACAGAATAACCATTAATAAATGAATATTATGAAGTATCCATTGTAGCACACCTGAGCTTTGTCAACACCACAAGTCATTCCTGTCTCTGCTGGCTATGGGCGATGTGTCAGGGCAGATGTATATGTGTCGTGTGTTTCAGGAAAATGTGAGTCACATGTCGCAAAGTTCATATTTTTAAAAGACATTTATTCACAAGATCTTCTTTTTGGAATGTTTTCATTTTTTGAGTATGTAGTCAGATAGGTCTTATGAATACATGGAGCAAATTTGAGGATAGTGTATTAAATATATTCCTGCATTTCGTAGAGCATCCTGTGGAGTACATTTACCTACTTTAATAGTAATTGTTCACCCAAAATTATTGAAATCTTTTTTTTTTTCAGAAATAAAAATATCAAACTTAAAATATAGAAATACTTATTTAATGTCCTTTATGTTTACTATCATTGGACTCAGCTTGATCTCCTCTTTTCAAATATCATGGTATCTCAAAATCTTTATTTTGCGACTTGTGACTCATTGTCCTGAAACAGATAGATCACAAATGCGTCAGATTTTCAGAAAAATGTACAATTCAACTTCGCCAATCTTTTCAAATAACCCAAATCTCAGACAAAAATAAAGTTCAAAATACAGTTAAACCTAACCAAACAGATTGCTAGAATCAATACAATGCCAAGTATACTCGAATTTGCCTAGTATTGACCAAATTCCAGCCTAATTTAGCAGAATTTACTAAATGTGTACAGCTGCCAATTGTACATTTTCTGGATATCTGACCCAAGTGAGGCCTCTGTCTGCCCTCGGGGGAGATGTATATTTAGTAACATTGTAGTGCATCTTTAATGTCCAAAATATCCTCTACATTAAAACTAATAACAAGAATAACAGGTGACGTGGGTGGGGCTATTTTTAGGTATAGCTTATTTGTTTAAAACGTTGGCGTCCTATGTTTAGTGTGTATTAAATGTATTAAATCTAGTTTTAGAACACGGACGTCATCAGGGTAATGGAATATGTGATGTGAAATAGAATGGGTGATATCGTCAGAAAATGTATAATTTTACCTTCATTAGTTATCTCAAATAACCCAAATTTCAGACAAAAATCCAGTTCAGGATATAATTCAGTCTAACCAAACAGATTGCTAGAATCAATGCAATGCCAAATATACCCGAATTTACCCAGTATTGATCAAATTGCAACCTAATTTAGCAGAATTTTCTAAATGTGTACAGCTGCCAATTATTGTACATTTTCTGAAAATCTGACCCAGAAAGAGTGAGTCATAAATTACCAAATTGATATTTCTCAAATAATATATGAATACATGTACCAAATGTCAAGACAGTGTATTGAATATATTTGTGTGTATATGAGGGCAATCTATGGAATATATTTAGATACTTTCCTAGTAAGTGTGCACCCAGAAATATTGCTTTTGAAAAGAAAACGAAAAAAGAACCACATAAAATATAGAAATAGTTTTTAAGATTCCCTAAATTATAACATCATCAATCTTACTGAACTTTTTACATATGATGGTATCTCAAAATCCATTTGCTTTTTTACTTGTAACTGATTTCTCTGTGAAACATCACACGTATATCAATATATCGTGGATGGGGCTGTTTGAAATATGTGATGTGTTTTAGGAAAATAAGTCATAAGTCGCAAAATTGATATTTTTCAAAGTGTTTTTTATATATATATATTGAATTTTTATTCATGGTTTGTCAACAGTTACATAATCATGAAACGGGCGTACAATTCTACAGAGTAGGTCTTCCACTGAGTCCAAAATGAATAAAATAAAATATCTTACATGTCTCGAGATTTACATATACAATTATATCTGAGTTACGCTCTATTGGTTCTAATTTACATACAGTGAGTACTTTGGCAATAGTTAAGTCTTAGTATACTCTAAGACCTTTCCATTTATGTTCATACATTTTTACAACAGGTATATCATAGTTCATTATTAACAACATATTCGAAGTAGTTACTGGGGGATATCCCTATAATGTGGCTACATATTATGTACTACAATCTATATGGACGGAATTTAGTCGTTGCCATTATTTACTAGGCATCGTCACAGTATTTTTAGAGCAATATAACATCATTAACATACAATTGATATTATTGATAAGATCTTTAAACAAAGATCACCCCGCCATCCAACCCTGATATGTCTACCCATCGATGTCTCGATCTTTAAAATTAGGTATTATGTACCTCAGTTCTATACCCGAAATCAATTTTTTCACAAGATCACAGAAATATTGGAAACTTTTTTTTTCAAAAACGAAAATATCAAACTTAAAATCTAGAAATACTTATTAGATTAATAGACTCTTTACTATCATTGGAATCAGCTTGATCTCATCTTTTCAAATATAATGATATCCAAAAATCTATTTTTTGCGACTTATGACTCATTTTCCTGAAACACATCACATATACTCTCAGTTATAACAACGGTAACAAAAGGTGTTCTACCTATACTAATCTAACATTCATTTGACCAAAGTTTTGTAGGATTTTATCCGGTTGTTTTAGCCGATTCGACTTCGAATCATACCGTTAGTTACAGATATCATGACCGTGCTCACGTCCCTGTTTGAATTTTATACCTTATGACTATATTATATTGACCTCTTGAAACTCTTAGCAATAAGAAATCTAAAATTTGAGTATGTATTTTGTTACCTTCCTTCTGCTGCCTCTACTGACTAATTTGTCAGGAGGGGCTGATCTATTTATTTATAATACCATTCTTATCTAAAAGTAGCTATTTCGCTGGCTACCCCTTGCGTTTCGTCTCGTCTCTTGCTTTTCTGACTTAACTATTTATATATTAGAACACCAGTAGTAAGGGCCACCCATGTGTCGTCGACGCATGGGTGTATTGTTACCCTTACAAGTGATTCCAATAGTCACACGCCGGTAGGGCTTGAGATCCTCCCTATGAAGGGAGATTGACCCACCGACTGTATCATACGATAAATAAAAGTATCAACAACAACAACAAGATATAACAGCACCAACATATTGATAATCTTTTTTGATTTTTTCAAATGTTTTTATTGGCCACATCATTTAAATTTAATACAAAAACAATACGTTCAATTCTGTTGAATATTTCTATAATGAGAATGAAATTGGAAAGATTAGTTTTGTAGTAATAGCGGAAAACACAGCTTTAGGATTTAGTTGGGAATTATTTTAATTCTTTTTACATGTTGTATGATTTTATTGGCCACATCATTCAATACGTTTACAAAAGAAATATGTTCAATTCAGTTCAATATTTCTATAATGTCAGTAACAATTAGAAAGATTAGTTTTGTACTAATAGCTGAAAATAGCTAATAGCTAGTTAGGCAACAATATTGGTAGTATGTTTTGTCGAGAGATTGACGTGTAACAAAATGACCCAGTGGGTGTTTTCTCTGGGGTAAAAAGTCTCCAATAATGCAGATCTAATGCAGTGAGAAAGAATAGAGTATGTAAGAATGTTGATGGACATATTGGTCAGATTTTTAGAAAATGTACAACTGGCAGATCTACACATTTAATAAATTAGGCTAAATTAGGCTGATAAATGAAAAATACCGAGTATATCTGAGTATATTTGGTATCGCATTGATTTATAGTATCTGTGTTGTTATGTTAACTGCATTTTGGAGCTCATTTCTGTCTTTAATGTGGGTTATTTGGGAGGATCGGTGAAGGTGAATTGTACATTTTCTGAAAATCTGACCCATATGTAGGGTAGACAAGTTGACCTGGGGGCGTTAGTCCGCTACTAACCCGACTTAAATTCCTGACACGGAAACAATGTATCAAACATTATCTGGGTAATGGAGATATGGGTAAGATTTTCAGAATATCGCCAGATTTTCAGAAAATGTACAATTCACTTTCGCCAATTCTCTTAAATAACCCAAATTTCAGACGAAAATTAAAGTTCAAAATACAGCTCAACCTAACCAAACATATTGCTAGAATCAATGCTAGAATCAATGCCAATATTGACCAAATTTAGCAGAATTTACTAAATGTGTACAGCTGCCAATTGTACATTTTCTGAAAATCAGACCCATATCAATAAGCCTTCTCCAATCCTCTCAAATAACCCAAATCTAAGACGGAAATCAGGTTCAACATAACCAGACAGATTTATTGAAAGAATACAATACAGAATATACTCACATATACCTAGTATTTTTTAATTTTCACTCTAATTTAGCAGAATTTGATGGATGTGTAGAACTGTGAATCGTGCATTTTCTGAAAATCTGGCCCACGTATTCTCTCCGAGTAGCAAACTCTTAAACAGAACGTTTAAAACAGGAGATATCAGTCTAGATACAAACCCTTAGATCACATAAGAATGTCAGTGATTAGACGCCTACTTCGCTAATTGGTTTCCTGACCTAGAGCTTGGCGTTCTAATGGGAATATAAAGAGATGTGTGGTCTTAATGGAATTATAATGGCACTTTGCGGTTCGAGGCGAGAGGTTTTCTCTCAGTTTGAAGGGACTCCCTCAACCTTGGGCCTAGACTGATATATTCAGTCCCCGTTATCATTTTGGAAAAAAAACTAGATCAAGCGGATTATAATGATAGTAATCATTAAGGACATCTAACAATTATTTCCAGGTTGATATTATTTTTTTTTGAAAATATATTTAAAATATATTTCTGGTTGGACTAGTAAAGGGACTCATTTCCCTGTAACACATCACCATTATAATATATATGGATCTATAATTATTTCACGGTTGCAAATCCAGTCATCCACCCATTTGACTTCAGTGAGTGAGTGAGCTGTTTTACGCCCTGATCAACACATTTAATATGGTTATATCAAGGGCGGGAGAGCTGAGAGGGAGTGAATGAGTGAGATTGGTTGCTTTACGTCCTTATCAACACATTTAATATGGTTATATCAAGGGTGGGAGAGCTGAGAGGGAGGGAGTGAGTGAGTGTACAATCTAAAAATGTACAAGTGTCCACTCTACACATTTAGAAAATGTTTACGCCCTTATCAACACATTAATATGGTTATATCAAGGGCGGGAGGGCTGAGAGGGAGGCAGTTTATGGTCATACCCAGGAAATAGAGATAGAGAAGAAGGGAGAGAGAGAGAGAAAAAGATACAGAAAGGCACTTTATGATCATACCCAGGACCACCACTTGGGTTCACTTCCTATTTCCTATTTCCCATATATGGGTCAGATTTTCAGAAAATGTACAATTGGCAGCTGTGCACATTTAGTAAACTCTGCTAAATTAGGCTGCAATTTGGTCAATACTAGTAAATTCGAGTATATTCGGCATTTCATTGATTCTAGCAATCTCTTTGGTTAGGTTGAACTGTATTTTGAACTTTATTTTCGTCTGAAATGTGGGTTATTTGAGAGAATTGGTGAAGGTGAATTGTACATTTTCTTAAAATCTGACCCATATAATTGAAAACCAGAATAAGAGTGATACCATAGATACAAACCCAAAGTAACATGTGTATAAGCCATGATTGTGCAGATGGAACGATTTAGCCTGGGGCTGATGGGTGGCAAGTATTGTTTTTACAAGTCTGTATGGGTCAGACTTTCAGGAGATGCACAAATGTCGGCTGTACACATTCAGGAAATTCTGCTAAATTAGGCTGAAAAATGATGAATACCGGGTATATCTGAGTATATTTTGTATCGCATTGATTTAAAGTATCAGTTCTGTTATGTTAAACTGCATTTTGAAGCTCATTTTTGTTTTAAATGTGGGGTTTTTGAGAGGATTGGTGAAGGCGAATTGCACATTTTCTGAGGATCTGACCCATATGGGACTAGCTCAGCATGGGTGGGTTGGGGCACCAGCTGGTCTCCATAGAGGCACAAGAGTCAGACCGCCTAAAAGTGTACAAGTGTCCGCTCAACACAATTTATAAATCCTAATATTTTGAACTGAAAAATTGTAAATACTAGATGTATTTGAGTATATTTGGTATTGCCTTGATTCAGAAATTCTGTTTGGTTCTTATGAACTGTATTTTGAGGAGAGTTTGTGTCTTAAATTAGTTTTTTGAGAGGATTGGTGAAAGTGAATTGTACATTTTTCTGAGGATTTCCCCCCACGAACTGTTATTCTACATACATAGTGATAGGCAAATGGTGGAGTTTATTATGCAAACATCTGTTAGATACATTTGATGGGGGGAAACATGATAAGAGCTAATTCAATCTGGTCGTGGGTCATGTTGCCAGAAAATGTACAATTCGCCTTTCCTAATCCTCTCAAATAACTCAAATTCAAGATTAAAACAGTCAAGAGAGAATTAAACAAATTGTTTTAATCCAAGCAATACCAGGTGTAATACCCTAATATAAAGTATTTATCCTAATTTAGCAGCCTATTTTCTGCCTAATTTAGCAGACATTTACTAAAATGTGATGTGTTAAAGGAAAATGTGTCACAAGTCGCAAAAAACGGATTATGACTTATTATCATACTTAATGAGTAACAGTAGGACAGTATACCTATTTCTATATTCTAAGTTTTATATATATCCATTTTTGAAAGAACCTGTTGGCAATATTTTTGGGTGGACGAAAACTAGTAAAGTAGCTCGATGTATCGAGGTGGGTAAATATCGTATTTATACCAAGGGGTCCGGTGATTATTGGTAGTTGAACTTGATGTGAGGTTGGAAATAAAAGTAAAGTAAAGTAGCTAAATATCCTCTATAACATGACCCTTGAAATGCAAGAATATATTAAATATTTTGATACACAGACTTTTGGTACATGTGTTTATACATCCTCAAGCGCTAGATACCCCATGAATGAATTAGGTGACCTAATTGAGGCCCGTCAACACTCATCTAAGAAATACTCATCAAATTTAAAATATGTGTGTAGCGTGGCTAATATTTGAGGAGAAAGCCTTAAAGTTAGGAAGAGAGAAGAGCAGATGTAAGACTTCAGACCTGAATGTACCATCCATCCTGTCTTTATCAGCGGGTTATAGGATAAACAGGGGATCCCTGGCATGAGTGGGTGGATTATGGGTTTACCTTCAAGCTGCACTCCCAGTTAAAGCTGCACTCTCAGTTAAAGCTGCCCTCTCAGTTATAGCTGCACTCTCAGTTAAAGCTGCACTCTCAGTTAAAGCTGCACTCTCAGTTATAGCTGCGCTCTCAGTTAAAGCTGCAGTCTCAGTTAAAGCTGCACTCTCAATTAAAGCTGCACTCTCAGTTAAAGCTACACTCTCAGTTCAAGCTGCACTCTCAGTTAAAGCTGCACTTTCAGTTAAAGCTGCACTCTCAGTTAAAGCTGCATTCTCTAAGTTAAAGCTGCATTCTCAGTTAGAGCTGCACTCTCAGTTAAAGCTGCACTCTCAGTTAAAGCTGCACTCTCTAAGTTAAAGCTGCACTCTCAGTTAAAGCTGCACTCTCATTTAAAGCTGTACTCTCAGTTATAGCTGCACTCTCAGTTAAAGCTGCACCCTCAGTTATAGCTGCACTCTCAGTTAAAGCTGCACTCTCAGTTAGAGCTGCACTCCCAGTTAATGCTGCACCCTCAGTTAAAGCTGCACTCCCAGTTTTTTTGGTGGTACAATGATATTCTCACAGTCTCAAGTCAAAGAAAAAACAGGTGTGTTCAAACCAAGTTCAGGTGCGAGAATGAGGTAGCGGTGTGTCCTTAGCGACCACCAGGCAACCACATTCAGGTAGCGGAAACATAAATGTATACACATCATATCTTTTACAAACATATAAGGTTACATATTCTTATTGTATTCATTGAATAAATCTGTCTGGTTATGTTGAACTGTATTTTGAACCTGATTTTCGTCATAAATTTGGGTTATTTGAGAGGATTGGTGAAGGCTGATTGTACATTTTCTGGAGATCTGACTTATGAATCAAGGATGGGTGTATCATGTGGTTCTATTAGTGAAATATTATTAACCTGCTTGATTGATGCCTAATTGCCTTGGCGTGCTATAATGAAATCAATTAACCTACTTCCAAACATGGCAAATAGGTGTTTGTCAGATTTGCGCAGTGGTATACATGCAAGATTGGTTGAAAGTGGGCACCTTTTGCGTGGGCCTGTATGACGTATGTCCGGAACGCCCACACACTATTGGTGCGTCCAACGGTAATCTTTTAGCATAATTGAAAAATGCTATTTTGGTTGAAAGGAAAGATATCGCTTTCACTGAAAATATATCAGAAATGTCATCGACCCCTTGCCAGACGTTCATTTAGATTTAATGAATTCATGACGTTTTGGTTAAATATTTAGTCTTAGAATTGATGTACACATAGATTTATTTTTTTTATTTATTTAAGGCCAATACAATATTTAAGAAATTCACATGAAAAAACGCACTGTCCACCATGGACGAATAGGGGATTTGCATAGCCGCCATTTTGAATCCTGATTCGCATGGCATTATGGGACTAATGGTACAGCCTAAAATCTGTAGAAAACATGTCAAGTTCAGTAGAGAATATTTTTCAATGTTTTAATGTCAAAATCCATGTGTTATACATTGTTCTATAACACTAGCCTCCATCTTTCCCATCATCCATTTGGTTTTCATAGAATCATTTATACAAGCTGTGATATTGGTGATAACATTCTTGCAATTTTTTTTTCGGAAAATGTTGCTGCATATTTGTATGTCAGATTTCAACAGAATCCATGCCAGGATGAAGTGTAACAGACATGCGCAGTGGCACATGCAACTCCCGTATTGAGGCGTTGCCTTGCTAATAAGATTAAATTCAAGTAATTCTTTCTCTCTACTTCATTTACATTAGAAATAAAAATCACTTATCATTTACTACTAAAACCCTGAAATTTAGTGAATTAGGCTAAATTAGACTGATAAATGATAAATAATAGGTAAAGATGTGTGTATTTGGTTTTGCGTTGATTACAAAGATCTGTTGTATTATGGTGAATAATGTATTTTGAGCATCATTTCCTACTTAAATTAGGGTTATTTGTGGTGTGTTTCAGGAAAATGAGTCATAAGTCGCAAAATTCATATTTTTAAAACTCATTTAGTCACAAGATTTCTTTTTTGGAATGTTTTCATTTTTGGAGTATCTAGTCATATAGGTCTTATGAATACATGGACAAAATTTCAGGATAGTGTATAAAATATACTGATGCATTTCTAAGATCATCCTATGGATACATTTACCTACTTTACCAGTAATTTTCAGAAATAAAAATATTAAACTTGAAATATAGAAATACTTATTTAATGCCCTTGATGTTTACTATCATTGGAATCACCTTGATCTCCTGTTTTTAAATATAATGATATCTCAAAATATGTTTTTTGCGACTTATGACTCATTTTCCTGAAACACACCACATTTGAGATAATTGGTAACGGTTGAGATGATGTTATAATTATGTGATGTGTTTCAGGAAAATGAGTCAAAAGTCTAGTCGTATGAATACATGTTATAAATGTCAAGACAGTGTATTAGATATATTCTTGCATTTCTAAGGTCATCATATGGAGTATATTTAGCTACTTCATGTCCAACCAGACATATTCCAAACTTTTTTTCAAAAATAAAAATATCAAACTTAAAACCTAGAAATAATTGTTAGATGTCCTTAATGTTTACTATCATTAGAATCCGCATGATCTCATCTTTTCAAACATGATGATATCTCAAAATTTGCGACTTGTGACTCATTTTCCTAAAACACATCACATATAATATGTGATTGTGTAGATATGTATACACAAATGAGAATTGGGACATAGAAATGTTCAATCGACAGTTCTACACAATTAATAAGTACGCTAAACTAAGGTGAACAGTATTTAGTATTGCTTTTATTTAAAAGTTCGGCACATTTCTAATTTTATTTTTGTCTTAAATATGGGTAATTTGAAATAATTGATGAAGGCGAATTATACATTTTCCAAAGATTTCACCCATATACAAATAATGTCTATGGAAATACACCAGAAACACTATGGTTTTACATCACATAGCATAGTTTCTTCTTTTTACAGTACAGGTTAGGTCTCATATTTTCAATACATTGTTTCATTTTTGATAATATTGCAAAATGAAATCCTAGTCTACCCCCACCATTACAGCAACACTTCTTTTTCATACCAGAAACCTGATATCTAAACTTAAACAATGGAGACGATAATAGAAGGAATTCCCCACAATATCGCCCGGCCCTCTACACCGCTATCTCCACCCCCACTACCCATTGAAACATTTATTTATTCTCCTGAAAACACTGATGTCGCAAATTCTGTTGATGGAGAGAATATGACTGTAGAAAGTGGCGGTGGGGGCGTGGTAGGAGGACCAAACGTCAGATGTGACGTCACACCTGATAAAAGTGATACATATAGTTGCCATAATTACCTCCATCTCGACAACAACAGTATGCAACATGACACCCAAACTTCATCAGATCACGTGGGTAATACTTCCGATGACTATGCATTCTGGGAGCATGGCGGAAGGAGAACGCCACCAGAGGGCGTGATATGTCATTGGTGTTGCCATGACGACCCTAGTGACGTCAGGACTAGTGACTACTTAGAGATAAGTGACACTTACAAAGAAGCGGAGGAGTTTATAACATCTTTGTTTGATAAATATCTGGAACTACGTCATGAGGAATATTTTCATGATAGCTGGGAGAGAGATCTGGACAAGCCCGATCCATTCTCAGCGATATTATCAGAAAATGCACCGAAAAGTGTTTCTCACCTAAACAAAAACAATGAATGGAGTTCAGGGGATGCTAACAAGGTGGAGATATCGGCTCATCCAATAGATATTGGTACTAATACAGGTAATGAATCTAACTCAGAGCCCACGAGAGCTGCTCAGAATGCTGATGGTGCCTCAGATTTAGACTCGCCGGAGTGGAAAGGGAGCGGTGGTGGCAGTGAGCTGAATGGAGATTCTATAAGCACTTCTCAAAGCTCTCATGAGACCACCAGAACGAGGGCTAGCCTCGCAGGTAAATCTCGAGATACACCAGACTCCCGCCCAGCCAGGAGTTCATTGCGCATGAGTGGGGACAGTCGGCTTTTTGATTTGTTTAGTGGGCGGAGAAAAAGTACAGAGAATATAATGCATTCCCCCTCTCCCGGGCCGCATGACCTTGTGCGTGAAGTTGCTAGCAAAGTTCATTCAGCCGGAAAGACCCTCATTTCCCGAGCGACACAAACCGTGCGTAAAACGTCACTAAAACGGCGCAAAAGCAACAAAGTGAACGCTCTTAACCAGCCCCTTAGTGACGTCATGAATATTAATGAGGCAGGGCTACTAAGTGCTAAGGAAACGGGATCTCATCTCGAGGTAGACGAGAGTTGCCAAGGTAATTGCGAGGCCAGACGAGATTACGGAATGGGTCTCGCCACAGACGAGAGTTCACATGGGATGTGTGAGGATCCCAGAGGGGAAGGGAAAATGGTGGACAATGAGTCAATAAAGGATATAGAGGAGGGAGTATGGGTGGAAAATAAACTTTATAAATCCACTCTCTGGGATGGGAATAAAAACAAACAATCTTTGGTTAGTGCTCCCGAGGATTCTAGTCACAGTAACCAATACTCAGCTCATATTCTCCACATTGATGACACGTCTGATGTAACATTATTAAAAATTGAAGAAGAAACTGATATTAATCAAGAAAACTTGGGAAAAACACAGGAAAATAATAAAACAAAAGATGCAGTCCTAATAGCAGAGGAGAGTGGAGACAGTGAGCGGGATTCCATGAGCTCAGAGTCAGTAAAGGGGAGTATGAAGGAGGAGGAGGAGGATAATCTCTCTAGTATAGTTTTACACGTGGACGAAGAATTAGAAATACACTATGGGGAGGTTCTAAGGTCAGGTGCTGGAGACACTGGAGGTATATACGGTTGTACGAGTAGATACTCCAATATCACTGACATTTCACAAACACCATGGAAGTCGAAATGGGACAATAAAAGTTACAATCTCGATGAGAAATCTGAACCCAGCGAAGAAAACCAATCCTCGGTGTCTTTAAATGAGGATATGACATGTGAGATGGACTCATTCGAAGACCAAGGGTCTGTGTTCTTGGAAAATAAATCTAAAATATGCAGGTTGAGTTTGAAACTGACAGATATAGTGTCTGATTTAAGCATAGGGAACGAGGAAACATTGAGTCTTGATGATTCAACGTGTCTTACGGGAACATCGTTGGAATCGTTTAATTTAGCAGAAACACCCACAGAATGTTGTTCAACCCCGATCTCACCTTCCCAAATCAAACATACACCACAGCATACCTCCTCATCATCTCCAAGTCCAATTACTCTGGCTCTGTTCGGTAACCACATCCCAGTAAAGAAACAAATCTCATCCCCAGGCGGTGCGTTCGAAAATAAAGCCAATTATTTAAAGAATTCGATGAATGAGGTGGCTCAGACTGTACCTTGTAGGTCGATCACTACGGAACTTTACCCCGAACCGTTACCTGGCAACGACGACGCTGGTAGTGACGTATGTGACGTCATGTTGGGCTATAAAATGTGGGGTTTGACGTGTGACACGTTTGACGTTTGTGTTTATTCCTTACAGAGAAATCGAGCCCTGATGGACGCAGTAATAGCCCCACTCAACTCCATCCAGCAAATCAGTGAGTATATAGTATATTTCTTTTACTCAAATATGTGATGTGTTACAGGAAATTGAGTCACAAGTCGCAAAAAAATGGATTTTTAGATACTATGTTTTTAAATAAATCTCATTGAGCACATTTTCAAAATACATGATACATGACTCAATTGAAAAACATAATTTGGATACAAGTGCACGAAAGAGGTAATACAATTTTAAGCATTTTAAGTTATTTTTTAAGTTAATCTAACAGGAAAAAAAACTTTTAATGATAATTACGAAATTATATGCAATACAATAACCGAATCTGTCATATATCATATTTGAAATGATGAGATCAAGGCAATGCCAATGAAAGTAAACATTCTAACATATAATACGTATTTCTATGTTTTAAGTTTGATATTTAAAAAAAAAAAGGTTTGCAATATATTTCAGTGGACAATTACTAGTAAAGTAACTATATATACTCCATAGAATGACCTTAAAATTACACGGATATATATTTAATAGACTATCTTGGCACATTCCAACAAAGAGTTCTAGCGAATAAATTACTAGAAACATACTTACTTTGCGACTTGTGGCTCATTTTCCCGTAACGCATCACATATTATTTGTAGTGTGTTTCAGGAGAATTCAATTCAATTCAAGAATTCTTTATTGCAATAGATGTTATTTACAGTGAGGTGATCCAACATTCTAGATAGACAGGTGTCTAGGTAGGTCTTCCGCTGGGTGCCTGTCACTATTAAGTCGCAAATAATTGTTTGATTACCTTGATGTTTACTATCATTGGAATCGGCTTGATCCCATCTTTTCAAATATGTGATGTGTTTTAGGAAAATGAGTCATAAGTCGCAAAATTGATATTTTCCAAAGTGGTTTTTTTTTCACAAAATCACATTATTGAAATGTTCTGAATTTTGGAGGGTTTATCACTTATAGCTATATCAATCAATGTATCAAATTTCAGGGCAATCTATGTAATTATCCTTTCGTTTTAAAGGTCTTCATATGGACTACATTTAGTTACTTTACTGTTTATTGACCCCCAGAAATATTGGAAACATTTTTTTTTCAAAAACGAAAATATCAAACTTAAAATCTAGAAATACTTTTTAAATTATTAGACTGTTTACTATCATTGGAATCGGTTTGATCTCCTCTTTTTAAATATAATGGTATCTCACTCAGTTGAAGTTTACAACGATGCGTGAGTAACGTGTTACACAAGCTACGGTAGCATCCGCTCTAAAAACCAGTTTTAACATGGATTAACTATAATCTAACTATCAAGGATTACCCATAAACATACCAGGATCAACTAGATCGGATACATTTGTTGTGAATTGTACCACAAAACAAGTACTGACAGTTTAAGTTTGAACAATTTTGAACGTGGGACTTCACCGCCATTTCTCCAGCTTCCGGATTAGGATTAGTGAGGGATTATCTGCTAATATCGCCCACTCCCGACTGGACACAAATATAACGCGATCTCGAGGTCTAGCTGTTCAAATTAGTACCAAATATACCTGGATTATAACAGCTAGCAACGTATATTGAAATAAAAGTATCCGTACTACCCAGAAAAGAACTTAAAACATTCTCCCAAGATAATCATGTATGGATCTCATGACTTCCAGCCCCATGCCGGGTCACCCTCGACGTAGTACCGACAACACTCCACCACTATCACCCATCAATGATACAACTCATAGAGACGAGTATTCTGTCTATCATTCAGCACTTAGTGAGCTTAACTCAACCAAGTTTCCAGACACAAATATAGTCATGGCAGCACACAATCAATACCAAATGATGGCTCCTGTTAATTTACACCAACAGCCGCAATATATCCAACAACAACAGCCTCAACAACACCAAGTGAATGCGGTAAGCACTTACCTTCAACCTGTGCCTGCAAGTATGATGGTGACTCCGTATAACCAAACGTCTGTCTGTCCACAAAACATGCAAACAGTGGACTTGCAAACTACGGACTCCCCACTATATAAATTGATGAAGGAACAAATGCAAAGGCAAACCGATATTATGGAAAAAATGTCAAATAATCTTAAATCGCACACAAAGATCTTTGAAGATAACTTAGCTACTTATCGAGACGAAAACGTGAACATGCGTGCTGAGTTCAATTCGCACACAAAACAGGTAGCTTCGGAACTGGGCTCTCTGTCAGACAAGGTAAATAACATCAACCTCAATACCGATGCGTTCCTGAATAAGTTAGGACCAGAAATTGGCCTGACTATCAATCAATGCCTTCAAGAGACAAGGCTAGATCTTGAAACTAAGCAGATGGAAATTGCACACTCCCTTGAGTCAGTAAGAAACCAGCAACTCCAACTGCAGAATAGTATAGATGGCCTTCGTTTGGAGCCAATAACTGATGCTCCGGACACTAACACTAATCGAAATATCCCAAAAGCCAACAAAAAAATCAAACCTAGAGGTCTAACCCGCACTGACAAAACTGAAAAAAAAGAACAAGGAAGAACTCAGCCCGAGAGACCCAAACGAGAATACAACAATAAAATTGTAATCATTGAGGATTATGAAGAGCAAGATGACGAGATTACCAGTGATGAAGTCCTAAAACTACTGAAAATAGTTAACGAGGATTTCACTACTGATAGTATTCAGGACGTCTACAGAATTGGTCTCCCAGATACAAATAAACATAGGCCCATACTCCTCAACTTAAAAGAGTCCGATGACAGAAAATTATTAGTTGATAATATTCTCAAAATAAACAAGGCCGATGACGACTACGACAAGATCTGGATAAATGATACAGGGCTACAAATTTTCCCCCATCAAAAAGCACTCCTGCAGAACTGTCTTGCTCTACTCAGGAAAAACAAGCACACTGCGGATGTATATTACAACCATATCTTGTTTAATAATCGATCATACACAATCGACGACCTGTATGCCCTCCCTGATGGTTGTACCCCGATTGAAGCATCTACATTAAACATCGACCAAGGAAAAGCCATAGGCTACTATGGAGAACACTCATACATGTCGAACTTTTTTCCTTGTAACATTGAACATGATAACATCGTATATGCCTCAGTCGAACATGCCTATCAATGCTTGAAGGCACATAGCGCGGGAACAACCGAAGCCGCCTATGACGAAATAAAAGATGCTGCATCTGCCTACAAGGCAAAATACCTCGCCAAGAACATTGTCCCATCCAAAACATTTGAAGACGGTGAAGAAAAATTACTGTCCACTTTAATCACCAAGAAATTTGAGCAAAATAAAACATTAGCGGATAAACTCAAATCTGAAAAATATGACCGATTCTACGAGGTAACCCTTAACCGGAAATGGGGAGCCGGGTTCAGATTCCCGAACCTGTTGACGGAGCCGCACAATGTTTCATCGCGCCGGTTAAATGGGAAGAACATTCAAGGGAACATGATTGCAAAAACCCACAGACGGCTAAAAGAAACTACGTAATGTATTTCACCACCAAACAACGAAATTATTTGTCTAACTGTTCTAAATCTCGTACAATGTCACAACCCCTTTATTATCGCTCACTTGATCACCGATCGCTCACTTGATCACCGATCGTGGGGCTATAATCTGGCATCTGTAACCCTACATGAACCATATATACCCTATGAACGGGTTTTCAACATGTATGTAGTACAAAATACCAATATTACAACATTCTGTGTACTGTACTGTACTGTTTTATTATTGTCTCGATCATGCCTCTTTATATAGATATGTGGCGACATCTGTATTGTAACCTTTCAAACAACAAAGAGTATAGGGTACTTTTCCTGCATATGTGTAATGCAAAAAATGTCATTATGTACAGCATTGCCGTAAAATTGTACCACCTATTATTATTGTATTCTGTATTATTGTTTTTTGACTACCCTCACATGGATCCCAATTAATGGGTATGTCTATGGGGTCAAAACACAATACATATTATTACTATATACTATGCTAGATTAAACTTAGCCGATGTTACCGTAGCACATCACCATACATTGATTTTTATATACCATGGCCCAGCAAGCTATGGATTCTTTTGCACTCTTTAAAAACAGCAAAGGTTTTAACCTGATAGGTTGGAATATCAGAAGCGTTACTAAGAACTTCAATGATCTCCAACACTCTATCAATCAATCGAATGATAACATAAATGTCATCTGTTTAACAGAAACCTAGCTCCACCAAGACTTGCATGACAACTTGTTTAATCTTGATGGATACAAGCTGTTTCGACAGGACAGGAAAGGAAAGAAACGAGGAGGTGGGTTAGCTATTTATGTACAAGATGACCACCAAGTCGATTCTGACCTGTATGCCTGCCATTCAGTATCAAATGAAAATATTGAAACCTTGATCTTGAAAATAAGAAAAGGTAAATCCAAACCATATACTGTTGTAAATGTTTACAGGCCTCCGAGCTCTCCTGTAAGTGCTTGCCTAAAAGAGCTTGAAAACTTATTGTCTAACTTGGATTATACAGGCGATGTCATAGTAACTGGTGACTTCAATATTGATCTCTGTGAGGCGAGGTCTCCTGGTAGCAAGGTCTTGGAATTGCAGGCAATATTTGATAAATATGGCCTAATACAATACATAACCGAACCTACCAGGAAGACCTTATCCTCCTCCTCGCTGATCGATCATATATATACAAATTCGAAAATTGTTAAATCAGCTGGGATTATTGAAAATTCAGCCTCAGATCACTACCCTACCTATATTACCTTAAAAAAGAATAGAAATAAATATGAGTCTGGTACATTTGATGCCAGAAACACCAGGTTCCTTGACCAGAAGATTCTAAATGAGATTCTACTAGACCAAAATTGGGAGGAATTCTTCCACTGTAACGATCCTAACACTTGTTGGGACATTATGTTGGATTATATTGTGAAATTCACTGACCGAATGTGTCCTGTTGAACGTTTTCACAGAGTGAGAAAAAAACAAATTTGGATGACTCCAGATATCACAACACTCATGAATAAAAGGGATAAACTATTCAAAAAAGCTATGCGTACAAACAATAAAGACCTCCTGATTGAGGCAAAAGAATTGCGTAACAAAATAACCTCTCTTTGTAAAAAAAGCAAAGCTGCTTACCTGAAAGACAGGCTTCAAAAAGACAAAGCAAACCCGAGAGCTATATGGAAAACGATTCGAACTGTCTTAAGCCCAGAAAAAGGTAAATCCAGTGGGACAGTTCACTTAGTTGGTCCTGACAATAAAATCATAAATGATTCCGATGTTCCCACTAAGTTTAACAACTTCTTTTTAGATGTTGGTCCATCCTTGGCCAGACAAATACCTCAGCCTGATAGAGCATCTGCTGATGAGGTCAGAGCTCGACAATCATCCCAAGGTAAAAGAAACTATAATGACTTTAACTTTAAGCCAGTCACCCCAAATGAAGTTATGAAAATTATTACAAAAATCGACCCCCACAAAAGCTCTGGAATAGACACTATTCCAGGAAAAATACTAAAAGGTTGTTTCCAGGCTCTGATTATGCAAGTGTCTTTCTTACTGAATCTGTCTCTGTCATCGGGTATTGTGCCTGATGCTTTTAAGATTGCAGTGGTGACCCCGCTTCACAAAAGTGGTCCCAAAAACACTCCGAATAATTACAGACCAATCTCAGGTATTTCAATGCCTGCCAAAATTCTGGAGAAAATAGTTCAAATCCAACTCTCTACCTTTATGGAGGAAAACAAAATTTATTATCAAAAACAATATGGCTTCCGCGCAGGTCACTCTGTTGATCAAGCCCATATTGATCTTTTGTCACCTATATATGAAAGTATAAATCGGGGGGAGGTCACCACTGCAGTCTTCCTTGATTTCAAAAAGGCATTTGACACTGTTAGTCATGATATTTTACTGGAAAAAATGGAAAGAATTGGCATTTGCAACCATGAAAATACATGGTTTGCAAACTATCTATCTGGAAGAACCCAAAGTGTAAGAGTTAATGGTTCAAAATCTACCCAAGGTAAGGTTACATTCGGCGTACCCCAAGGAACAATTTTAGGACCGATTCTATTCACAATTTACATAAATGATATGCACCAAGTTGTCCAAAATTCAACGATTCAGCACTACGCTGATGATACAGTGTTATTCATTAGTGAAAAACCTGCGGAACAAAACTCCAATCACCTTCAAAACGATCTAAACTTGATTGACACTTGGTGCAAATCAAACAAAATTTCTATGAATGTCTCTAAGACTAAATATATAACCTTCAAAAACACCCAGAGAAAAAAATCAGGAACTGAAACTGATAATCACAATCTTACCATGGGTAAAGAACCTATACTCAGAGTTGAAGAATATAACTACTTAGGCCTCTCAATTGACAAACACTTGTCATTTGGGAGTCAGGTGACTAAAGTTATCAACAATGTCAGATGGAAGGTCAGACTCTTGGGTAACGCCCGGTATATGCTCCCCAAAAAAGTGAAATTGGATATCATCAAAACTCTGATCATCCCCTTAATAGATCGAGGGGACGTGTTCTATTCTAGTTCAAATAAATACCAATTAAAAAGACTGCAATCTCTCCTGAATGCATCTGTAAGAGCAGCTCTGAATGTTAGTAAGAAACAATGTGTTGAGAAAGAATTCCAAAAATTGAATATTTTATCGAATGAAATGAGAAGGGAGGTCCATATACTAGAATGCGCACACCATCTCGCAAGGTCTGAATCAAACCTAGACCTACGACGCCTACCCACGAGGAGTCATTCAGAAAACAGAAAAATCCTCAAAATGATCCACCCTAAATCAGCCCTATATCGAAACAGTTTCCTTTATAAGGCCCGCAAAGCATGGAACGATTTAAAGGGAAATCTGCAAAATATTGAAATCAAAAAAGAATTTCGAAAAGATGTACTGTCACTGATCCGGGCTCGTATGAGATCTGGTTTGGCTTGAATATGGATCTCCCGTCTAATTGAATACTATTGAAAACATTATTTACGTGTGTCATTTATGCATATATTAAAACTTGGAATAGAACTATTCCTTCCCTTACAACATGCCCGAATTTATAAGGTATTTAAAATAATAGTATAACAAACCACTTAATCTCATTAGCTCATATTATCGGTTCACTCATGAACTTAGGTTATGAAACTTATATATATTGTTGTTCACCCATGCCCATGGGTTATCTGTGTACAGGACCTGGATAGAATACATGTAATTCTGTACTCTATTTGATATTACTTCTACTCTCTTGTACTGCCTTTCATACATTCTTGGATTGCCCAAGTACATGGGTCATCTAAGACCAGGCACTTCATCTACTATATATATATATTATCATGTGCGTTATAAATATTCCATTGTTATTTACTTGTAATCTACATAATGCTACATGCAAAAGTTTTATTATCATCATATGTTTAGTACTGTACTGCATGAACGCCTACAGACACAATGTCTTATACAGTTTTGTTTATATATTCCTTGAATACCTATACATGTAAATTCAAGCTGTACTGCTTGTCTCAGGGAAGTAGGTAATTTATTTATTAATTTTACCCTCCCGAGTAGTCACTTTACTAAGTCATCCTAGATTAGTCACTCTAAATTCTATTCCAAATTTGTGGTAACTGCCGGAAGAGATGGTACCTCGCTGTATCATAAAGGTGTGTCGACCAATTTGTCTCTTTTATTCTACTCGACTGTACCCACTATGTACTCTTCGATTATGACAAATAAAAAACATCTTATCTTATCTTATCTTATCTTATCTCAAAATCTATTTTTTGCTGACTCATTTTCATGAAACACATCACATATGACGATATCTCACAATCCTTTTTTTTTGCGACTTATGACTCATTTTCCTGTAACACATCACATATTATTTATCATCATAGTACCTTTGTTGTAGTGTACGTCGTTATTGACATGTATGTTGACATATCATTAATGAAGTATAGTTCGTTACTGAATTATCGTAGTATATTTCTTTATAATACTATGTTTTATTATCATATTACTATTGCTGTAGTATACATTTGTTCTTTTGTAATTATAGTATAATGTGGAACCCTGCATAACGAGCTACTCATTATAGAGACCAACCGACAATAGGGGAGTTGCATGTCTCACTGCGCATGTCTACTGCAGTGCATGCTGGGATGGATTCTGATGAAATCTGACATATGAATATTTAGCAACATTTTTATCGAAAATTGCAAGAATGTTTTCACCAATATCATAGCTTTTATCAATGATCTGTGGAAACCAAATGCATGATGTGAAAGATGGAGACTTGTGTCATGGAAACATGTATAACACATGTATATTGACATAAGAACATTGATAATTATTACATCCTGAACATGGCATGTTTTCTGTAGATTTTTCACTGTACCATTAGTCCCAACATTCAATGCGAATCAAGATTCAAAATGGCGGCTATGCAACTCCCCTATTAAGACCAGTTTTTGTCAGTCCCGAATTAGTTTCCTCTGTTAGTGTAGCCCCAATAATGTGACCAGCTCGCTATGCAACCGTAAACCGTTCAGTCCCAGGGGTGGTCACATTAGTGGGGTTCAACTGTACTTCTAAAAGTTACTGCAATATTTGATGTGTTTCAGGAAAATGAGTCATAAGTCGCAAAAAATAGATTTTGAGATACCATTATATTTGAAAAGATGAGATCAAGCCGATTCCAATGATAGTAAACAGTCTAATAATCTCATAAGTATTTCTAGATTTTAAGTTTGATATTTTCGTTTTTGAAAAAAAAAGGTTTCCAATATTTCTTGGGGTGAATAAACAGTAAAGTAACTATATGTAGTCAATATGAGGACCTTCAAAACAAAAGAATATATTACATAGATTGTCCTGAAATTTGAGACATCGATTGATATAGGTATAAGTGATGGACTCTCCAAAAATCAGAACATTCCAATAATGTGATCTTGTGAAAAACCTATTTGAAATATATCAATTTTGCAACTTATGACTCATTTTCCGGAAACACATCACATATTATTTATTATCTTATTGCCATTTGTGTAATATACTTCTTTACTGAAATATTATTTATTATAATTAGATCATTGTATAATAATTGTATAATTCTTTACTGAAGTAGTATTCATTATTCCAAAGCTGCACTCTCAGTGAACATCGGTCAAAACTGCCTTTTGCTCCTTTCGTTTCCAACCCATCTAAAAGTCATTTGACCAACATTTTGTTGTGTAGTCTGGTTGTTCTTGCTGCTGGGTTTCATAGAAGTCCACTTTTATACATTTATAGACTTATAGGGGCCTTTTACCACAAAATAAATAATATATAATTCATGAGTTGTACATCAGTCAAAATTTGTTAAACACATTCCAATATGTGATGTGTTCCGGGAAAATGAGTCATAAGTCGCAAAAAAAACATTTTGAGATATCATTATATTTGAAAAGATGGGATCAAGCCGATTCCAATGATAGTAAACAGTCTAATAATCTAATAAGTATTTCCAGATTTTAAGTTGGATATTTTTATTTTTGAAAAGAAAAGTTTGCAATATTTCTGGGGGTCAATAAACAGTAAAGTAACTATATGTAGTCCATATGAGGACCTTTAAAACAAATTGACATATTACATAGATTGTCCTGAAATTTGATACATCGATTGATGTAACCATGAGTTATCAACCCTTAAAAAATTAGATCATTCTAATAATGTGATCTTGTGAAAAAAACACTTTTAAAAAACATCAATTTTGCGACTTATGACACATTTTCCTGAAACACATCACATATGAGCATAGATAGAACTTTATCAATGTTGCCATAACTTCATAGAAATTTATAATTGATAATTTTATTTTTTGTTCTTGTGATATACATTGTTTCAATTAAGCAGATATTATTGTTATATCTTATACAAATGCTGGAAAGGTTCTACATAATGTGTCCCTATGTTTGTATTTCACATTTAAACTGAATCAATCCCGGCATGCACGGTAACTGACACGGGCAGTGCTGGGCTCTGATTTGTACAATACGCATCGTCCAGGGAATATTTTCGTGCAATTTGCAAACATTTTTGTGACTCGAAACATAAGGTGATGAACATGCATTTCTGACCGGTATGTGCATATTTCATGGCAGAATTATGTTCAATAAACCAACCTAGTCCATTTCAGTCTAGGCTCAAAGCCTCAGATAAGAATGGTATGTCAGTGATTGGATGCCTACCACGCTCATGGCTTTCCCAGAATTTGATATCCGGTTTTCTCTTATTTGCAGATGATACGTCCAGATCGCGCCCCAATGATAACTGTGGGGCCGCACACAACAAGGCACAGCGCATGTCTGTAGGGCACACGGATGACATGCCCGACCCTACTGGTCCTATCACTTCAGTAAGTAACACTTGTATTCATACCTGACCCTACTGGTCCTATCACTCCAGTAAGTAACCCTTGTCTTCATGCCTGACCCTACTGGTCCTATCACTCCAGTAAGTAACCCTTGTCTTCATGCCTGACCCTACTGGTCCTATCACTCCAGTAAGTAACCCTTGTCTTCATGCCTGACCCTACTGGTCCTATCACTCCAGTAAGTACCCATTCCTGTCTACATACCTGACCCTACTGGTCCTATCACTCCAGTAAGTAACCCTTGTCTTCATACCTGACCCTACTGGTCCTATCACTCCAGTAAGTAACCCTTGTCTTCATGCCTGACCCTACTGGTCCTATCACTCCAGTAAGTACCCATTCCTGTCTACATACCTGACCCTACCGGTCCTATCACTCCAGTAAGTAACCCTTGTCTTCATGCCTGACCCTACTGGTCCTATCACTCCAGTAAGTAACCCTTGTCTACATACCTGACCCTACTGGTCCTATCACTTCAGTAAGTAACCCTTGTATTCATGCCTGACCCTACCTGTCCTATCACTCCAGTAAGTAACCCTTGTCTTCATGCCTGACCCTACCGGTCCTATCACTCCAGTAAGTAACCCATTCTTGTCTTCATGCCTGACCCTACCTGTCCTATCACTCCAGTAAGTAACCCTTGTCTTCATGCCCAACCCTACTGGTCCTATCACTCCAGTAAGTAACCCATTCCTGTCTTCATGTCCGACCCTACCTGTCCTATCACTCCAGTAAGTAACCCTTGTCTTCATGCCTGACCCTACTGGTCCTATCACTCCAGTAAGTAACCCATTCTTGTCTTCATGCCTGACCCTACCTGTCCTATCACTCCAGTAAGTAACCCTTGTCTTCATGCCTGACCCTACTGGTCCTATCACTCCAGGGCTAGCGTTCATAAAAAAGGTGTTAACTCCCGTGTTTAATTCGTGTCCATAAAGCTAACACACCGGTTAGTGGAGTGTTAGCTATCCTCGTGTTAGCCGGGTGTTAGCGCTAACACGAGGATAGTGGGGGTGTTAGCCTTATCCTCGTGTTAGCGCTAACACCCACGCTATCCTCGTGTTAGCGCTAACACCTGCGCTATCCTCGTGTTAGCCGGGTGTTAGCTATGTTTTTTTTTCATTTAAGGCCAATCGATATTTAACACTTAAATTTATTTCACTGCTCTAAATTCGCCGAAATAATGTCTAAAATTATGTCCGAATACTTAGGCTCGTTACTCAAAAACTATTTAAGCCTTTTACACAATTTAAATTGTATTAGATACCCCAACATATCTATTTGACTTTCCTAATTTTATATGAATATTGCGCAATTATTAGTACCTCTATTTCCAATCGTTGATAAAGTAGCTATAAAATATACTCTATAGGATAAGTTATTCGCCGAAATAATGTCTACAATTATGTCCGAATACTTATGCTCATTACTCAAAAACTATTTAAGCTTTTTACACAATTTAAATTGTATTAAATACCCCGACATATCTATTTGACTGTCCTAATACCATTGGATGATTGAGTCATTAATTCTACCTCTATTTCCAATCGTTGCAATTTGTCCGATTTATATCTGTGTTGTTGTATGTATACATATAAAACTTAATGGTATGGATCTGTGTAAGTATGTATCGTTCATACATGTATGTATGTTTTGTTTCAATAATCGATTTCCATGATCAAAATATATCTACAGAGCCTTTGATTCAGGGTGGCGCAAATGAAAAAAAAATGAAAAAAAAGTAAAAAAAAAAAATGAAAAAAAAAAGCTTCAGCTTCTTATAAGACGAATTATAAATGTATAAATGTATAAGTGTTAGCTAACACCGGCGCTAACACCGGCGTTAACACCAGTACTGGCTAACACCTGTGTTAACGCAGGTGTTAGCTAACACCGGCGCTAACACCGGTGCTGGCTAACACCGGCGCTAACACGGTGTTAGCTTATGGACACTACCGCTAACACCGTGTTAGTCACCCGTGTTAGTGTTAAGGCACCGGTGTTATAACACCAACTTTTTTTGAACGCCAGCCCAGTAAGTAACCCATTCCTGTCTTCATGTCCGACCCTACTGGTCCTATCACTCCAGTAAGTAACCCATTCTTGTCTTCATGCCTGACCCTACTGGTCCTATCACTCCAGTAAGTACCCATTCTTGTCTTCATGCCTGACCCTACTGGTCCTATCACTCCAGTAAGTAACCCTTGTCTTCATGCCTGACCCTACCGGTCCTATCACTCCAGTAAGTAACCCATTCCTGTCTTCATGCCTGACCCTACCGGTCCTATCACTCCAGTAAGTAACCCATTCTTGTATTCATGCCTGACCCTACCGGTCCTATCACTCCAGTAAGTAACCCATTCCTGTCTTCATGCCTGGCCCTACTGGTCCTATCACTCCAGTAAGTAACCCTTGTCTTCATGCCTGACCCTACTGGTCCTATCACTCCAGTAAGTAACCCTTGTCTTCATGCCTGACCCTACCTGTCCTATCACTCCAGTAAGTAACCCTTGTCTTCATACCTGACCCTACCTGTCCTATCACTCCAGTAAGTACCCATTCTTGTCTTCATGCCTGACCCTACTGGTCCTATCACTCCAGTAAGTAACCCTTGTCTTCATGCCTGACCCTACTGGTCCTATCACTCCAGTAAGTAACCCATTCTTGTCTTCATGCCTGACCCTACTGGTCCTATCACTCCAGTAAGTAACCCATTCTTGTCTTCATGCCTGACCCTACTGGTCCTATCACTCCAGTAAGTAACCCTTGTCTTCATGCCTGACCCTACCGGTCCTATCACTCCAGTAAGTAACCCATTCTTGTCTTCATGCCTGACCCTACTGGTCCTATCACTCCAGTAAGTAACCCTTGTCTTCATGGCTGACCCTACTGGTCCTATCACTCCAGTAAGTAACCCATTCTTGTCTACATGCCTGACCCTACTGGTCCTATCACTACAGTAAGTAACCCTTGTCTTCATGCCTGACCCTACTGGTCCTATCACTACAGTAAGTAACCCTTGTCTTCATGCCTGACCCTACCGGTCCTATCACTCCAGTAAGTAACCCTTGTCTTCATGCCCGACCCTACTGGTCCTATCACTCCAGTAAGTAACCCTTGTCTTCATACCTGACCCTACCGGTCCTATCACTCCAGTAAGTAACCCTTGTATTCATGCCTGACCCTACTGGTCCTATCACTCCAGTAAGTAACCCTTGTATTCATGCCTGACCCTACTGGTCCTATCACTCCAGTAAGTAACCCTTGTCTTCATGCCTGACCCTACTGGTCCTATCACTCCAGTAAGTAACCCATTCCTGTCTTCATGCCTGACCCTACCGGTCCTATCACTTCAGTAAGTAACCATTCTTGTCTTCATGCCTGACCCTACTGGTCCTATCACTCCAGTAAGTAACCCTTGTCTTCATGCCTGACCCTACTGGTCCTATCACTCCAGTAAGTAACCCTTGTCTTCATGCCTGACCCTACTGGTCCTATCACTCCAGTAAGTAACCCATTCTTGTCTTCATGCCCAACCCTACTGGTCCTATCACTCCAGTAAGTAACCCTTGTCTTCATGCCTGACCCTACTGGTCCTATCACTCCAGTAAGTAACCCTTGTCTTCATGCCTGACTCTACTGGTCCTATCACTCCAGTAAGTAACCCTTGTATTAATGCCTGACTCTACTGGTCCTATCACTCCAGTAAGTAACCCATTCCTGTCTTCATGCCTGACCCTACCTGTCCTATCACTCCAGTAAGTAACCCTTGTCATCATGCCTGACCCTACCGGTCCTATCACTCCAGTAAGTAACCCATTCCTGTCCTCATGCCTGACCCTACTGGTCCTATCACTCCAGTAAGTAACCCTTGTCTTCATGCCTGACCCTACTGGTCCTATCACTCCAGTAAGTAACCCTTGTCTTCATACCTGACCCTACTGGTCCTATCACTCCAGTAAGTAACCCTTGTCTTCATGCCTGACCCTACCGGTCCTATCACTCCAGTAAGTAACCCATTCTTGTCTTCATGCCAGACCCTACTGGTCCTATCACTCCAGTAAGTAACCCATTCTTGTCTTCATGCCTGACCCTACTGGTCCTATCACTCCAGTAAGTAACCCATTCTTGTCTTCATGCCTGACCCTACTGGTCCTATCACTCCAGTAAGTAACCCTTGTCTTCATACCTGACCCTACTGGTCCTATCACTCCAGTAAGTAACCCTTGTCTTCATGCCTAACCCTACTGGTCCTATCACTCCAGTAAGTAACCCATTCCTGTCTTCATGCCTGACCCTACTGGTCCTATCACTCCAGTAAGTAACCCTTGTCTTCATGCCTGACCCTACTGGTCCTATCACTCCAGTAAGTAACCCTTGTCTTCATGCCTGACCCTACCGGTCCTATCACTCCAGTAAGTAACCCATTCTTGTCTTCATGCCAGACCCTACTGGTCCTATCACTCCAGTAAGTAACCCATTCTTGTCTTCATGCCTGACCCTACTGGTCCTATCACTCCAGTAAGTAACCCATTCTTGTCTTCATGCCTGACCCTACTGGTCCTATCACTCCAGTAAGTAACCCTTGTCTTCATACCTGACCCTACTGGTCCTATCACTCCAGTAAGTAACCCTTGTCTTCATGCCTAACCCTACTGGTCCTATCACTCCAGTAAGTAACCCATTCCTGTCTTCATGCCTGACCCTACTGGTCCTATCACTCCAGTAAGTAACCCTTGTCTTCATGCCTGACCCTACTGGTCCTATCACTCCAGTAAGTAACCCTTGTCTTCATGCCTGACCCTACTGGTCCTATCACTCCAGTAAGTAACCCTTGTCTTCATGCCTGACCCTACTGGTCCTATCACTCCAGTAAGTACCCATTCCTGTCTTCATGCCTGACCCTACTGGTCCTATCACTCCAGTAAGTAACCCTTGTCTTCATGCCCGACCCTACCGGTCCTATCACTCCAGTAAGTACCCATTCTTGTCTTCATGCCTGACCCTACTGGTCCTATCACTCCAGTAAGTAACCCTTGTCTTCATGCCTGACCCTACTGGTCCTATCACTCCAGTAAGTAACCCTTGTCTTCATACCTGACCCTACTGGTCCTATCACTCCAGTAAGTAACCCTTGTCTTCATGCCTGACCCTACTGGTCCTATCACTCCAGTAAGTAACCCATTCTTGTCTTCATGCCTGACCCTACTGGTCCTATCACTCCAGTAAGTAACCCTTGTCTTCATACCTGACCCTATTGGTCCTATCACTCCAGTAAGTAACCCTTGTCTTCATGCCTGACCCTACAGGTCCTATCACTCCAGTAAGTAACCCTTGTCTTCATGCCTGACCCTACTGGTCCTATCACTCCAGTAAGTAACCCATTCTTGTCTTCATGCCTGACCCTACTGGTCCTATCACTCCAGTAAGTAACCCTTGTCTTCATACCTGACCCTACTGGTCCTATCACTCCAGTAAGTAACCCATGTCTTCATGCCTGACCCTACCGGTCCTATCACTCCAGTAAGTAACCCTTGTCTTCATGCCTGACCCTACTGGTCCTATCACTCCAGTAAGTAACCCATTCTTGTCTTCATGCCTGACCCTACTGGTCCTATCACTCCAGTAAGTAACCCATTCTTGTCTTCATGCCTGACCCTACTGGTCCTATCACTCCAGTAAGTAACCCTTGTCTTCATGCCTGACCCTACTGGTCCTATCACTCCAGTAAGTAACCCATTCTTGTCTTCATGCCTGACCCTACTGGTCCTATCACTCCAGTAAGTAACCATTCTTGTCTTCATGCCTGACCCTACTGGTCCTATCACTCCAGTAAGTAACCCATTCTTGTCTTCATGCCTGACCCTACTGGTCCTATCACTCCAGTAAGTAACCCTTGTCTTCATGCCTGACCCTACTGGTCCTATCACTCCAGTAAGTAACCATTCTTGTCTTCATGCCTGACCCTACTGGTCCTATCACTCCAGTAAGTAACCCTTGTCTTCATGCCTGACCCTACTGGTCCTATCACTCCAGTAAGTAACCCTTGTCTTCATGCCTGACCCTACTGGTCCTATCACTCCAGTAAGTAACACATTCTTGTCTTCATGCCTGACCCTACTGGTCCTATCACTCCAGTAAGTAACCCTTGTATTCATGCCTGACCCTACTGGTCCTATCACTCCAGTAAGTAACCCTTGTCTTCATGCCTGACCCTACTGGTCCTATCACTCCAGTAAGTAACCCTTGTATTCATGCCTGACCCTACTGGTCCTATCACTCCAGTAAGTAACCCTTTCCTGTCTTCATGCCTGACCCTACTGGTCGTATCACTCCAGTAAGTAACCCATTCTTGTCTTCATGCCTGACCCTACTGGTCCTATCACTCCAGTAAGTAACCCATTCTTGTCTTCATGCCTGACCCTACTGGTCCTATCACTCCAGTAAGTAACCCTTGTCTTCATGCCTGACCCTACTGGTCCTATCACTCCAGTAAGTAACCCTTGTCTTCATGCCTGACCCTACTGGTCCTATCACTCCAGTAAGTAACCCATTCTTGTCTTCATGCCTGACCCTACTGGTCCTATCACTCCAGTAAGTAACCCTTGTCTTCATGCCTGACCCTACTGGTCCTATCACTCCAGTAAGTAACCCTTGTCTTCATGCCTGACCCTACCGGTCCTATCACTCCAGTAAGTAACCCATTCTTGTCTTCATACCTGACCCTACCGGTCCTATCACCCCAGTAAGTAACCCATTCTTGTCTTCATACCTGACCCTACCGGTCCTATCACCCCAGTAAGTAACCCATTCTTGTCTTCATGCCTGACCCTACTGGTCCTATCACTCCAGTAAGTAACCCTTGTATTCATACCCGACCCTACTGGTCCTATCACTCCAGTAAGTAACCCTTGTCTTCATGCCTGACCCTACTGGTCCCATCACTCCAGTAAGTAACCCTTGTCTTCATGCCTGACCCTACTGGTCCTATCACTCCAGTAAGTAACCCTTGTCTTCATGCCTGACCCTACTGGTCCTATCACTCCAGTAAGTAACCCATTCTTGTCTTCATGCCTGACCCTACTGGTCCTATCACTCCAGTAAGTAACCCTTGTATTCATGCCTGACCCTACTGGTCCTATCACTCCAGTAAGTAACCCTTGTCTTCATGCCTAACCCTACTGGTCCTATCACTCCAGTAAGTAACCCATTCTTGTCTTCATGCCTGACCCTACTGGTCCTATCACTCCAGTAAGTAACCCTTGTATTCATACCTGACCCTACTGGTCCTATCACTCCAGTAAGTACCCCATTCTTGTCTTCATGCCTGACCCTACTGGTCCTATCACTCCAGTAAGTAACCCATTCTTGTCTTCATGCTTGACCCTACTGGTCCTATCACTCCAGTAAGTAACCCATTCTTGTCTTCATGCCTGACCCTACTGGTCCCATCACTCCAGTAAGTAACCCTTGTATTTATGCCTCACCCTACTGGTCCTATCACTCCAGTAAGTAACCCTTGTCTTCATGCCTGACCCTACTGGTCCTATCACTCCAGTAAGTAACCCTTGTCTTCATGCCTGACCCTACTGGTCCTATCACTCCAGTAAGTAACCCTTGTCTTCATGCCTGACCCTACTGGTCCTATCACTCCAGTAAGTAACCCTTGTCTTCATGCCTGACCCTACCGGTCCTATCACTCCAGTAAGTAACCCTTGTCTTCATGCCTGACCCTACTGGTCCTATCACTCCAGTAAGTAACCCTTGTCTTCATGCCTGACCCTACCGGTCCTATCACTCCAGTAAGTAACCCTTGTCTTCATGCCTGACCCTACTCGTCCTATCACTCCAGTAAGTAACCCTTGTCTTCATGCCTGACCCTACTCGTCCTATCACTCCAGTAAGTAACCCTTGTCTTCATACCTGACCCTACCGGTCCTATCACTCCAGTAAGTAACCCTTGTCTTCATACCTGACCCTACCGGTCCTATCACTCCAGTAAGTAACCCTTTCTTGTCTTCATGCCTGACCCTACTGGTCCTATCACTCCAGTAAGTAACCCTTGTATTCATACCTGACCCTACTGGTCCTATCACTCCAGTAAGTACCCCATTCTTGTCTTCATGCCTGACCCTACTGGTCCTATCACTCCAGTAAGTAACCCATTCTTGTCTTCATGCTTGACCCTACTGGTCCTATCACTCCAGTAAGTAACCCATTCTTGTCTTCATGCCTGACCCTACTGGTCCTATCACTCCAGTAAGTAACACATTCCTGTCTTCATGCCTGACCCTACTGGTCCTATCACTCCAGAAAGTAACCCTTGTCTTCATGCCTGACCCTACTGGTCCTATCACTCCAGTAAGTAACCCTTGTATTCATGCCTGACCCTACTGGTCCTATCACTCCAGTAAGTAACCCTTGTCTTCATGCCCGACCCTACTGGTCCTATCACTCCAGTAAGTAACCCTTGTCTTCATGCCTGATCCTACTGGTCCTATCACTCCAGTAAGTACCCATTCCTGTCTTCATGCCTGACCCTACTGGTCCTATCACTCCAGTAAGTAACCCTTGTCTTCATGCCTGACCCTACTGGTCCTATCACTCCAGTAAGTAACCCATTCCTGTATTCATGCCTGACCCTACCGGTCCTATCACTCCAGTAAGTAACCCTTGTCTTCATGCCTGACCCTACTGGTCCTATCACTCCAGTAAGTAACCCTTGTCTTCATGCCTGACCCTACTGGTCCTATCACTCCAGTAAGTAACCCTTGTATTCATACCTGACCCTACTGGTCCTATCACTCCAGTAAGTAACCCTTGTCTTCATGCCTGACCCTACTGGTCCTATCACTCCAGTAAGTACCCCTTATCTACATGCCTGACCCTACCGGTCCTATCACTGCAGTAAGTAGCCCATTCTTGTCTTCATACCCGACCCTACCGGTCCTATCACTCCAGTAAGTAACCCATTCCTGTCTTCATGCCCGACCCTACTGGTCCTATCACTCCAGTAAGTAACCCATTCTTGTCTTCATACCCGACCCTACAGGTCCTATCACTCCAGTAAGTAACCCTTGTCTTCATACCCGACCCTACCGGTCCGATCACTCCAGTAAGTAACCCATTCTTGTCTTCATACCCGACCCTACCGGTCCTATCACTCCAGTAAGTAACCCATTCTTGTCTTCATGCCCGACCCTACTGGTCCTATCACTCCAGTAAGTAACCCACTCTTGTCTTCATGCCTGACCCTACTGGTCCTATCACTCCAGTAAGTACCCATTCTTGTCTTCATGCCCGACCCTACTGGTCCTATCACTCCAGTAAGTACCCATTCTTGTCTTCATGCCCGACCCTACTTGTCCTATCACTGCAGTAAGTAACCCACTCTTGTCTTCATGCCCGACCCTACTGGTCCTATCACTCCAGTAAGTAACCCACTCTTGTCTTCATGCCTGACCCTACTGGTCCTATCACTCCAGTAAGTAACCCACTCTTGTCTTCATGCCTGACCCTACCGGTCCTATCACTCCAGTAAGTAACCCATTCCTGTCTTCATGCCTGACCCTACTGGTCCTATCACTCCAGTAAGTAACCCATTCTTGTCTTCATGCCCGACCCTACTGGTCCTATCACTCCAGTAAGTAACCCATTCTTGTCTTCATGCCTGACCCTACTGGTCCTATCACTCCAGTAAGTAACCCATTCTTGTCTTCATGCCTGACCCTACTGGTCCTATCACTCCAGTAAGTAACCCTTGTCTTCATGCCTGACCCTACTGGTCCTATCACTCCAGTAAGTAACCCATGTCTTCATGCCCGACCCTACTGGTCCTATCACTCCAGTAAGTAACCCTTGTCTTCATGCCTGACCCTACTGGTCCTATCACTCCAGTAAGTAACCCTTGTATTCATACCTGACCCTACTGGTCCTATCACTCCAGTAAGTAACCCTTGTCATCATGCCTGACCCTACCGGTCCTATCACTCCAGTAAGTAACCCTTGTCTTCATACCTGACCCTACCGGTCCTATCACTCCAGTAAGTAACCCTTGTCTTCATACCTGACCCTACCGGTCCTATCACTCCAGTAAGTAACCCTTTCTTGTCTTCATGCCTGACCCTACTGGTCCTATCACTCCAGTAAGTAACCCTTGTATTCATACCTGACCCTACTGGTCCTATCACTCCAGTAAGTACCCCATTCTTGTCTTCATGCCTGACCCTACTGGTCCTATCACTCCAGTAAGTAACCCATTCTTGTCTTCATGCTTGACCCTACTGGTCCTATCACTCCAGTAAGTAACCCATTCTTGTCTTCATGCCTGACCCTACTGGTCCTATCACTCCAGTAAGTAACACATTCCTGTCTTCATGCCTGACCCTACCGGTCCTATCACTCCAGTAAGTAACCCTTGTCTTCATGCCTGACCCTACTGGTCCTATCACTCCAGTAAGTAACCCTTGTATTCATGCCTGACCCTACCGGTCCTATCACTCCAGTAAGTAACCCTTGTCTTCATGCCTGACCCTACTGGTCCTATCACTCCAGTAAGTAACCCTTGTCTTCATGCCTGACCCTACCGGTCCTATCACTCCAGTAAGTAACGCTTGTCTTCATGCCTGACCCTACTGGTCCTATCACTCCAGTAAGTAACCCTTGTCTTCATGCCTGACCCTACCGGTCCTATCACTCCAGTAAGTAACCCTTGTCTTCATGCCTGACCCTACTGGTCCTATCACTCCAGTAAGTAACCCTTGTCTTCATGCCTGACCCTACTCGTCCTATCACTCCAGTAAGTAACCCTTGTCTTCATACCTGACCCTACCGGTCCTATCACTCCAGTAAGTAACCCTTGTCTTCATACCTGACCCTACCGGTCCTATCACTCCAGTAAGTAACCCTTTCTTGTCTTCATGCCTGACCCTACTGGTCCTATCACTCCAGTAAGTAACCCTTGTATTCATACCTGACCCTACTGGTCCTATCACTCCAGTAAGTACCCCATTCTTGTCTTCATGCCTGACCCTACTGGTCCTATCACTCCAGTAAGTAACCCATTCTTGTCTTCATGCTTGACCCTACTGGTCCTATCACTCCAGTAAGTAACCCATTCTTGTCTTCATGCCTGACCCTACTGGTCCTATCACTCCAGTAAGTAACACATTCCTGTCTTCATGCCTGACCCTACTGGTCCTATCACTCCAGTAAGTAACCCTTGTCTTCATGCCTGACCCTACTGGTCCTATCACTCCAGTAAGTAACCCTTGTATTCATGCCTGACCCTACTGGTCCTATCACTCCAGTAAGTAACCCTTGTCTTCATGCCCGACCCTACTGGTCCTATCACTCCAGTAAGTAACCCTTGTCTTCATGCCTGATCCTACTGGTCCTATCACTCCAGTAAGTACCCATTCCTGTCTTCATGCCTGACCCTACTGGTCCTATCACTCCAGTAAGTAACCCTTGTCTTCATGCCTGACCCTACTGGTCCTATCACTCCAGTAAGTAACCCATTCCTGTATTCATGCCTGACCCTACCGGTCCTATCACTCCAGTAAGTAACCCTTGTCTTCATGCCTGACCCTACTGGTCCTATCACTCCAGTAAGTAACCCTTGTCTTCATGCCTGACCCTACTGGTCCTATCACTCCAGTAAGTAACCCTTGTATTCATACCTGACCCTACTGGTCCTATCACTCCAGTAAGTAACCCTTGTCTTCATGCCTGACCCTACTGGTCCTATCACTCCAGTAAGTACCCCTTATCTACATGCCTGACCCTACCGGTCCTATCACTTCAGTAAGTAGCCCATTCTTGTCTTCATACCCGACCCTACCGGTCCTATCACTCCAGTAAGTAACCCATTCCTGTCTTCATGCCCGACCCTACTGGTCCTATCACTCCAGTAAGTAACCCATTCTTGTCTTCATACCCGACCCTACAGGTCCTATCACTCCAGTAAGTAACCCTTGTCTTCATACCCGACCCTACCGGTCCGATCACTCCAGTAAGTAACCCATTCTTGTCTTCATACCCGACCCTACCGGTCCTATCACTCCAGTAAGTAACCCATTCTTGTCTTCATGCCCGACCCTACTGGTCCTATCACTCCAGTAAGTAACCCACTCTTGTCTTCATGCCTGACCCTACTGGTCCTATCACTCCAGTAAGTACCCATTCTTGTCTTCATGCCCGACCCTACTGGTCCTATCACTCCAGTAAGTACCCATTCTTGTCTTCATGCCCGACCCTACTTGTCCTATCACTGCAGTAAGTAACCCACTCTTGTCTTCATGCCCGACCCTACTGGTCCTATCACTCCAGTAAGTAACCCACTCTTGTCTTCATGCCTGACCCTACTGGTCCTATCACTCCAGTAAGTAACCCACTCTTGTCTTCATGCCTGACCCTACCGGTCCTATCACTCCAGTAAGTAACCCATTCCTGTCTTCATGCCTGACCCTACTGGTCCTATCACTCCAGTAAGTAACCCATTCTTGTCTTCATGCCCGACCCTACTGGTCCTATCACTCCAGTAAGTAACCCATTCTTGTCTTCATGCCTGACCCTACTGGTCCTATCACTCCAGTAAGTAACCCATTCTTGTCTTCATGCCTGACCCTACTGGTCCTATCACTCCAGTAAGTAACCCTTGTCTTCATGCCTGACCCTACTGGTCCTATCACTCCAGTAAGTAACCCATGTCTTCATGCCCGACCCTACTGGTCCTATCACTCCAGTAAGTAACCCTTGTCTTCATGCCTGACCCTACTGGTCCTATCACTCCAGTAAGTAACCCTTGTATTCATACCTGACCCTACTGGTCCTATCACTCCAGTAAGTAACCCTTGTCTTCATGCCTGACCCTACCGGTCCTATCACTCCAGTAAGTAACCCTTGTCTTCATACCTGACCCTACCGGTCCTATCACTCCAGTAAGTAACCCTTGTCTTCATACCTGACCCTACCGGTCCTATCACTCCAGTAAGTAACCCTTTCTTGTCTTCATGCCTGACCCTACTGGTCCTATCACTCCAGTAAGTAACCCTTGTATTCATACCTGACCCTACTGGTCCTATCACTCCAGTAAGTACCCCATTCTTGTCTTCATGCCTGACCCTACTGGTCCTATCATTTCAGTAAGTAACCCATTCTTGTCTTCATGCTTGACCCTACTGGTCCTATCACTCCAGTAAGTAACCCATTCTTGTCTTCATGCCTGACCCTACTGGTCCTATCACTCCAGTAAGTAACACATTCCTGTCTTCATGCCTGACCCTACCGGTCCTATCACTCCAGTAAGTAACCCTTGTCTTCATGCCTGACCCTACTGGTCCTATCACTCCAGTAAGTAACCCTTGTATTCATGCCTGACCCTACTGGTCCTATCACTCCAGTAAGTAACCCTTGTCTTCATGCCCGACCCTACTGGTCCTATCACTCCAGTAAGTAACCCTTGTCTTCATGCCTGATCCTACTGGTCCTATCACTCCAGTAAGTACCCATTCCTGTCTTCATGCCTGACCCTACTGGTCCTATCACTCCAGTAAGTAACCCTTGTCTTCATGCCTGACCCTACTGGTCCTATCACTCCAGTAAGTAACCCATTCCTGTCTTCATGCCTGACCCTACCGGTCCTATCACTCCAGTAAGTAACCCTTGTCTTCATGCCTGACCCTACTGGTCCTATCACTCCAGTAAGTAACCCTTGTCTTCATGCCTGACCCTACTGGTCCTATCACTCCAGTAAGTAACCCTTGTATTCATACCTGACCCTACTGGTCCTATCACTCCAGTAAGTAACCCTTGTCTTCATGCCTGACCCTACTGGTCCTATCACTCCAGTAAGTACCCCTTATCTACATGCCTGACCCTACCGGTCCTATCACTTCAGTAAGTAGCCCATTCTTGTCTTCATACCCAACCCTACCGGTCCTATCACTCCAGTAAGTAACCCATTCCTGTCTTCATGCCCGACCCTACTGGTCCTATCACTCCAGTAAGTAACCCATTCTTGTCTTCATACCCGACCCTACAGGTCCTATCACTCCAGTAAGTAACCCTTGTCTTCATACCCGACCCTACCGGTCCGATCACTCCAGTAAGTAACCCATTCTTGTCTTCATACCCGACCCTACCGGTCCTATCACTCCAGTAAGTAACCCATTCTTGTCTTCATGCCCGACCCTACTGGTCCTATCACTCCAGTAAGTAACCCACTCTTGTCTTCATGCCTGACCCTACTGGTCCTATCACTCCAGTAAGTACCCATTCTTGTCTTCATGCCCGACCCTACTGGTCCTATCACTCCAGTAAGTACCCATTCTTGTCTTCATGCCCGACCCTACTTGTCCTATCACTGCAGTAAGTAACCCACTCTTGTCTTCATGCCCGACCCTACTGGTCCTATCACTCCAGTAAGTAACCCACTCTTGTCTTCATGCCTGACCCTACTGGTCCTATCACTCCAGTAAGTAACCCACTCTTGTCTTCATGCCTGACCCTACCGGTCCTATCACTCCAGTAAGTAACCCATTCCTGTCTTCATGCCTGACCCTACTGGTCCTATCACTCCAGTAAGTAACCCATTCTTGTCTTCATGCCCGACCCTACTGGTCCTATCACTCCAGTAAGTAACCCATTCTTGTCTTCATGCCTGACCCTACTGGTCCTATCACTCCAGTAAGTAACCCATTCTTGTCTTCATGCCTGACCCTACTGGTCCTATCACTCCAGTAAGTAACCCTTGTCTTCATGCCTGACCCTACTGGTCCTATCACTCCAGTAAGTAACCCATGTCTTCATGCCCGACCCTACTGGTCCTATCACTCCAGTAAGTAACCCTTGTCTTCATGCCTGACCCTACTGGTCCTATCACTCCAGTAAGTAACCCTTGTATTCATACCTGACCCTACTGGTCCTATCACTCCAGTAAGTAACCCTTGTCTTCATGCCTGACCCTACCGGTCCTATCACTCCAGTAAGTAACCCTTGTCTACATGCCTGACCCTACTGGTCCTATCACTCCAGTAAGTAACCCTTGTCTTCATGCCTGACCCTACTGGTCCTATCACTCCAGTAAGTAACCCATTCTTGTCTTCATGCCCGACCCTACTGGTCCTATCACTCCAGTAAGTAACCCATTCTTGTCTTCATGCCTGACCCTACTGGTCCTATCACTCCAGTAAGTAACCCATTCTTGTCTTCATGCCTGACCCTACTGGTCCTATCACTCCAGTAAGTAACCCATTCTTGTCTTCATGCCCGACCCTACTGGTCCTATCACTCCAGTAAGTAACCCATTCTTGTCTTCATGCCTGACCCTACTGGTCCTATCACTCCAGTAAGTAACCTATTCCTGTCTTCAGTACATTACAGCCAGCTTGTTTTAACCTAATCTTTATAGTGGAACTCCACTAGAGGAAAAATGGGGGAAGCATTTTTTTTGTTCCCCACTATGTTGTTGCAAGAAATGTCCACACAGCAACAACAGTTCCCAGAGAATGTGGCAGCACATCTGACACTCCTCCATTTGTGTTTTTGTCACAAAGATGAAATGAACTGTTGTTGCGGGCAACAACAACATTGGTTGCTGCCGTTTTTCCTCTAGTGGAGTTCTGCTATTATGATCCTTTATCCAGGTTTTTATCGGAAAGATTGAAAGCACATTGGTCTTACATTGTATTAATTACTGGCAATCACTACATCACCTCAGCTATCCATATCCCACACCCACACTATAAAAGGCCACCAATATTTAAATTACTATAGGGTCAGATTTTCAGAAAATGTTCAATTCTACTTCGCCAATCTTCTCAAATAACCCAAATTTCAGTCGAAAATAATGTTGAAAATACAGTTTAACCTAACCAAACAGATTGCTAGACTCAATGCAACGCCGAATATACACAAATTTACCTAGTATTGACCCAATTGCAGCCTAATTTAGCAGAATTCACTAAATGTGTAGAGCTGCGAATTGTACATTTTCTAAAAATCTGACCTAATAACCTTTGGGATCAAGTGTAGTGTCAGCAATCTAAGGGCAAAAACATGCCTTTAGATTTCCATACAACTTCGGGGATCGTTAGTTATTGCATGAGAAACAAATTAATGGCAAATGTCACCAACTTAGTTCATTTGTACTGTTACTTGAGAAGAAACCAGTGGTTTAATATGGGGAAGGTTGTGTTATATGGGTCAGATTTTCAGAATATGTACAATTCACCTTCACCAAACTTCTCAAATAACCCAATTCAGACGATAATAAAGTCCAAAATTTAGTTCAATATACTCAAATTTACCTAGTATTGTCCAAATTGCAGCCTAATTTTGCAGAATTTACTCAATGTGTACAGTTGCCAATTGTACATTTTCTGAAAAACTGACCCATATACTTTTACTGAACAATAATGTGCAATGCAAGTTTCCTCACATTTGCTAAGCAACTGGTAGGGAGCTGTTGGGTCAGATTTTCAGAAAATGTACAATTCACCTTCACCAATTCTCTCAAATAATCCAAACTTAAGACAAAAATCATGTTCAAAATCCTTTTCAACATAACCAAGCAGACTGTTTGAATCAAGGCTATACCAAATATACCCATATATACCTAGTGTTGATCATTTTTCAGTCCAATTTAGCAAAATTTACTAAATATGGTGATCTACATATTGTACATTTTCTGAACATCTGACCCTGTTAGTGAAGGAATGTGCTATACAGGTAATCCTAAGTGATATATTCACAAGATTTCTCTGTAGGAATGTTCTCATTCTTGGTGTGTCCACCCCTGGCCCCCATTGCATAAAAAGGTGTGCTGGGACTGTGTTGTGCTGGGACTGTGCTGAAAGTTGCATTGTATAATAGGGGTGTGTTGGCACCGTGTTGGAGGTGGTTTCGAAATTTAATGTTGGGAAATTATCTTGATACACAAGAGTTTTGACAGATTTCTGTAAGGTGGCAAAGTCCTTAAGTGGGACAGTAAATAAATGATAGGAATTTGTTGAAAAACAAAAAGGCTCTGTGAACAATGAGATATTATATTTTCTATACACAGCAAATTGTTATGGATCAAAATTTGATAGCTTATATAAAATATTGTATTGCAATATATATATATAACTAAAGGTAATTAATAACCAATCCCATACAAATCCATACAAATTGCATTCTCAGCTATGCCTGTACAAATCAGACTGATATGTACATGGCATATGTATCCTAATATAATTTACAGCCTGTCAAACTTGTCCCAAAGCTGTGAGTAGGAGGACAGGCCTTACTGTTCAATGACCATGCTTATAGGGTAAACAATTATTGCTGTGGTTATGGTATGTTCACCAATTAAGGAATCCATACTGAGAGTTGAAAATTATTGTTGTTTCAACAGAGTTATTTGTGTGTGAGGACCATCAACTGGGTCTCAGTAAACACTCTTGTCCTAGTAGCTGTAGTCATGTACTCCAGGAATAGACATAATCAGACATCAGATTCCAGATTGAGTCCTCAAAACGAGTAGGGGGTAGGGGGGTTTTGTTCTCCCCTGAAATTATACAACTTGTTTTAACCAATGTTTAACTTGTATTACCGACAGGACACATAATAGGTACAGTTCAAAAAGGCACTGCAGCTTACAATTGTAAATAGAATGTATAGAAATCATCACAAATGATTATTATCTAAATTCTAACATGGTCCCCTAAAGAGAATTATCTGCCCCCTCCTCCACTGCCCACTATATTATCAGTTCTATCAATAAACACAAGGTTGAGCTACCTGCACTTTAACTATGTATCTAAAATAATATCCCTTGTGAATTTTCCTTAAAAGTAAGACAACTCGATACATATTTCATATAATTATATTGCTATGCAAGTTTTAGATGGTGGGATTTGTTTTCATGGTTATCATTTTTACTCGAAAAATGAAAAACAGTTTGAACACACCTCCAGCACACTTTGGACACGCTGGGAGATTGAGTTGTGTTGGAGGTGTGTTGGAGGTGTGTTGGAGGTGTGTTGGAGGTGTGCTGGAGGGTGTGCTGAAGGTGTGTTGAACCCTCAAAAAACAATCAAAAACACCAATTTGAGCACGTGCTGAGACTGTGTTCAGACTGTGCTCAGTTTATGCAATGGGGGCCTGGACGATGTATGAATACATTTACCAAATTTCAAGACAGTATATTAAATACGCTCTTGCATTTTTACGGTCATCCTCTAGAGTATATTTAGGTACTGGTAATGGTCCACCAAGAAATATTGCTTACTTATTTTTCAAAAATAAAAATATCTAACTTAAAATATAGAAATCCTAATTAGATATCTTACTGTTACTACTGTTACTATCATTGGAAGCGGCTTGATCGCATCTTTTCAAATATGGTGATATCTCAAAATCCATTGTTTGCGATTTGTGACTCATTTTTCTGTAACACATCACAATTGGAAGTAAGCATTTCTTATGCAACAGGCGCGTGAAAGAACGATGCCTGACTCTTCGGGCTTTTGCTTTGGGATTATTTTTATTTTATTTTTCGAAAAATATTTTAATTTCTTTTACAAAAAAATAATTAAAGGAGGAAGACGAACCTCCAAATCAAGAACCGTTAATAGAACATTCCTCCGGGTTTAAACAATTATTGTAATAAGATGAACGCGTTGTCAGTCCCTGTTTCTTAACTGGTTCTCAACTCGTGGCAACAAGAAACGTTCTCTTGTTGTTGGCCTCGTTGCACCCAGAAACTTATTGTTCTTTTGGCCTTGTCGCCTGCATTGAGAATATTGAAGAAATGTCCCTTCCGACGGAGGGCGGGAGAGGGGGAGGGGGAGGGGGAGGGGAGAAGGGGAGGGGAGGGGAAGAGGAGAGGGGGAGGAGAAGAGGGGGATGCGCGTGGGGAGGGTGGAAAGGGGGAGAAGGAGAGAGGGGAAGGGGAAGAGGGGAAGAGGAGAGGGAGGGCGGAGAGGGGAGGGGGAGAGGGGAAGGCGGAGAGGGGGAGAAGGAGAGAGGGAGAGGGGGAGAGGGGAAGGGGAGAGGGGAGAGGGAGGGCGGAGAGGGGGAGGAGAAGAGAGGGAGAGGGAGGGAGACGGGGAGAGGGGGAGGCGGGGGAGAGGGAGAGGGGGAGAGGGAGAGAGGGGAAGGGGAAGAGGGGGAGAGGGGGAGGGGAAGAGGGGAGGGGGAGGGCAGAGAGGGGAGGAGAAGAGAGGGAGAGGGAGGGGGACGGGGAGAGGGGGAGGCGGGGGAGAGGGAGAGGGGGAGAGGGAGAGAGGGGAAGGGGAAGAGGGGAAGAGGAGAGGGAGGGCGGAGAGGGGAGGGTGAGAGGGGAAGGCGGAGAGGGGGAGAAGGAGAGAGGGAGAGGGGGAGAGGGAGGGTGGAGAGGGGAAGGGGGAGAGGGGAGGGGGAGGGGAAGAGGGGAAGGGGAGAGGGAGGGCGGAGAGGGGGAGGAGAAGAGAGGGAGAGGGAGGGGGACGGGAAGAGGGAAAGGGGAGAGGCGGGGTAGAGGGAGAGGGGGAGAGGGAGAGAGGGGACGGGAAGAGGGGAAGGGGAGAGGGGAGAGGGAGGGCGGAGAGGGGCAAGAGAAGAGAGGGAGAGGGAGGGGGACGGGGAGAGGGGGAGGCGGGGGAGAGGGAGAGGGGGAGAGGGAGAGAGGGGAAGGGGAAGAGGGGGAGAGGGGAAGAGGGGAGGGGGATGGCGGAGAGGGGGAGAGGGAGGGTGGAGAGGGAGAGGGGGAGAGGGGAGGAGGGAGAGGGGGAGAGGGGAAGGCAGAGAGGGGGAGAAGGAGAGAGGGAGAGGGGAGAGGGAGGGTGGAGAGGGGAAGGGGGAGAGGGGAGGGGGAGGGGAAGAGGGGAAGGGGAGAGGGAGGGCGGAGAGGGGGAGGAGAAGAGAGGGAGAGGGAGGGGGACGGGAAGAGGGGAAGGGGAGAGGCGGGGGAGAGGGAGAGGGGGAGAGGGAGAGAGGGGACTGGAAGAGGGGAAGGGGAGAGGGGAGAGGGAGGGCGGAGAGGGGGAGGAGAAGAGAGGGAGAGGGAGGGGGACGGGGAGAGGGGGAGGCGGGGGAGAGGGAGAGGGGGAGAGGGAGAGAGGGGAAGGGGAAGAGGGGGAGAGGGGGAGGGGAAAAGGGGAGGGGGAGGGCGGAGAGGGGGAGGAGAAGAGAGGGAGAGGGAGGGGGACGGGGAGAGGGGGAGGCGGGGGAGAGGGAGAGGGGGAGAGGGAGAGAGGGGAAGGGGAAGAGGGGAAGGGGAAGAGGGGAGGGGGATGGCGGAGAGGGGGAGAGGGAGGGTGGAGAGGGAGAGGGGGAGAGCGGAGGAGGGAGACGGGGAGAGGGGAGGAGGGAGAGGCGGGGGAGAGGGAGAGGGCGGAGAGGGGGAGAGGGAGAGAGGGGAAGGGGAAGAGGGGAGAGGGGGAGGGCAAGAGGGGAGGGGGATGGCGGAGAGGGGGAGAGGGAGGGTGGAGAGGGGGAGAGGGGAGGAGGGAGAGGGGGAGAGGGGAGAGGTAAGAGGAAGAGGCTGGGGTGGGGGAGAGGCGGGAGGGAGAGGGGGAAAAGGCGGGGGTTGAGAGGGGGTCTGTAGATTTCACTCCTGCCAAGCACAAGGGTCAGATTGTAAACGTACAACTGTCTGCTCTACACTAATAATAAATAAGCATAAAGTGACCAATCCCCGCACCACATCCGCAACATTTTCTGAATAAGAAAAACTGAAATCTGAAATCTCTCCCCACCCTCCGCCATTCAGATATCCATTCCTCCATGTTTCACTTTGAAGCCCTTCAGCGTCCGTCCTGTTTTTATCTGAAGCTCATAACAATATTTACTCAGGTGAGACCACAACTGTCACCACCTTACTGCGCATGTGCAAGATTCTTCTGTCTTATTCAAACAATGTCCTCCACTATCAGCCTGTCTTGTACAAACACAACGTGATTCAACCACTCGCTATGTGGGTGAAGTCGCCAGAAAATGTACAATTCAACTTCACCAATCCTCTCAAATAACCCAAACTTCAGGCGAAAATAAAGTTCAAAATACAGTTCAACCTAACCAAACAGATTGCTAGAATCAATACAATGCTGAATATACACGAATTTACCTAGTATTGACCAAATTGCAGCCTTATTCAACAGAAATTACTAAATGTGTACAGCTGCCAATTGTACATTTTCTGAAAATCTGACCCATATATACTTAATACTTCCTTCCCTCGAGGAATAAAGCGAATCTCTCTTGGAAGCTTAGGTTTCTGTTCTTGGTTAGATTTTAATCTTTGATATATATCTCTGATTAACTTGGAGTTTTGTTGTTGTGAACCAGTACAAGGGTAAAAAGGGTTGCTTTTTCTGCTGATGTTGCCAGTTCCTTGTCTTTCTATGATAGGTGATAGGGCGGGTAAAGGGCCTTGTCCACTAAACAGATTCTTATGCGATTCTCACAGACTTTAGGGGAAAATGGTCCTGTAACACATATATACGTTAATGAGTCTCAAGTCGCAGAAAATGGATTTAGAGATATCATCATATTTCAAGCCGATTCCAATAGTAGTGAACATTACGGAGATCTAAGAAGTATTTCTTATTTTATATTTCATATATTTATGTTTGGACCCATTTTTGCATTTAGTTGATTATGTAATAGTAAAATTTAATGATGTAATTATTTAACTACGTGTTTAACTTAATTATACCCAGTATTGATATCGTGTACACCTACTAGCCTTTTTTAGTTCATCTTCAAAATTATGGGAACGACTGGAAGAACTGGGATTATCCCAGAAGTCTGTCGACCAATTTGTCATTTTTAATGTAAATGCTGCTATATTACTGACAAATAAAAGTTTTTTCAACTCAATTTCAATTTCAATATTTCTGAATGGACAATTACCAGTATGAAGTAACTAAATGTAAGTAGCGTACGCCCTACACTACTAGTGTACTCCATAGGAGTTTTTACAAGAAATTACAAAAAGAGAATCTACTACGGATTAATATATGGGTCAGATTTTCAGAAAATGTACAATTGGCAGCTCTACAAATTTAGGAAATTCTCCTAAAATAAGCTGAACAAATTAAGAATACCTGGTATATCTGAATATATTTGGTATCGCATTGATTTAAAGTATCAGTTCTGTTACGTTAAACTGCATTTTGAAGCTCATTTTTGTCCTAAATGTGGGCTATTTGAGAGGATTGGTGAAGACGAATTGTACATTTTCTGAAAATCTGACCAATATATGAGTATATTTGGTATTGCATTAGAAGAACTATTCCGTTTAATTGAACAGTATTTTGAACCAACGTATCTTAAATTGATTATTTGTGTTATTTCCGAAGATTAGGGACGGTCTATTGTACATTCCCCAAATGCTCTGACGCTCAAGGGGTCAGATTTTCAGAAAATGTACAATTGACAGCTCTACACATTTAGTAAATTCTGCAAGATTAGGCTGCAATTTGGTCAATACTATAGGTAAATTCGAGTATATTCGGCATTGCATTGATTCTACCAATCTGTTTGGTTAGGTTGAACTGTATTTTGAACACTATTTTCGTCTGAAATTTGGGTTATTTGAGAAGATTGGTGAATTTGAATTGTACATTTTCTGAAAATCTGACCCCCATATCAAATACTTAGATAGAACTGAACGAGAAGTTAGAACTACAAGTGTGATTCGATGGCTCGAGTTTACACTTAATTTTGTATCCAACAAGCGCCCACAGGCCACGCATTGGGTGCATAATCACACTCTCGTCACCTACGACCTCAACTGCAGTTACCAGCATTCAAAATGGTGGAAGGTGGGTTCCCATTAGAACAAACAATGTTGGTTTTTACCTAACAAAAGCCGTTTTCAGTAGCTGTCATGTTCTGTGGGTGTTTACTATAGTTGCATTTAGGTTTGAGTGTTATCAGATACATGTATCTGGCTTATACTACAGTGTAATCTAGGTGAAAAACATTGAGTGGTATACCCGTAACTGCATTATACAGTTACGGTCGTAGTGGAAATCAGTTGGGGTCATACAGCGTGTTATTCCAAGTACAAAATACAAGTAAACTTCAACCCTGGTACCGGTACATTATTTGAACCCATCACAATGGTGTCATACCTAAAAGGAAGAGATCTATCGATTCAGTTTGTTATATAAAGTATTTTTAAGCAAGATTTCAAAGAAAATCATCAGTGCCAACAACAACAACAACAACAATGCTGGTAACTGCAGTTGGGGTCGCAGGTGCCGAGGGTGTGATAATAGAGTATAAACAAGAGCCTTGCATCACACGAGTATAGTTCCTAACCTCAAGTACAGCTCGATCTTTACATAGAGATATTGTCAATAAAACACAAAAATATCAATTTTGCTATTTGTGACTCATTTTCCTGTGGCACATCACATTTATATTTCCACCAATTTCATTTGTTAATTGAATTTAATATGCAAATAATTTCAGGATTGACCTGATATTCTTATGTTATACAACCAATACAGTACAGTGGAACCTCTCTATTAAGACCACCCTTGGGACAGAACGATTTTGGTCTACTAACTAGGTGGTCTCTTTAGAGGGCTCTAAATCTAATAAGAGGGAATAATTCGGGACTGGGAAAACTGGTCTTAATAGAGGGGTGGTCTCTATTATGAGGTGGTCTTTATGTGAGGTTCTACTGTATATTTAAATGTCTTTCATAAACAAACTCTGTATACTCTGTCGATTATAAAACACTTTACTTAACCATTCCCTGACTATCTGGGCCAAGACGCCAGGAGATATACAATTGGCCTTAACCAATCCTCTCAGATAAACCATATTTAAGACGAAAATCAGGTTCAAAATACAGTTCCACATAACCAGACAGATTTATTGAATGAATACAATACAGAATACACTCAGATACACCTAGAATTTATCAATTTTCACTCTAATTTAGTTTGAAAGATTGTGCATTCTCTAAAAATCTGACCCATCTCCAATTACAGGTACCATCAGAGCGGCTAGCTAACGTGGGCTACGTCCTGCGCACTGTGCTACTTTCGCGTACTCCACACATGATACGTGACCGGAAGTACCATCTGCGCACGTACCGGCGGTGCATGGTGGGAGCGGAACTGGTGGACTGGTTGTTGCAGCAGAGTACTTTCGTGCATAGCCGTGCGCAGGCTGTGGGCATGCTACAAGCCCTACTGGAGGAGGGAGTGCTCGTACATGGTCAGTCAATTTACTCTCTCTCAATTACCCTCTTGCATTTCAGATCGCCTATAAGGGTAAGATTTTCAGAAAATGTACAATTGGCAGAGTTTCACATTTAGTAAATTGTGCTAAATTAAGCTGCAATTTGGCCAATGCTAGGTAAATTCGAGTATATTCGGCATTGCATTGATTCTAGCAATCTGTTTGGTTATTTTTAACTTTATTTTCGTCTGAAATCTGGGTTATTTGAGAAGATTGGCGAAGTTGAATTGTACATTTTCTCGAAATCTGACCCATAAATGTACAATTGCCTGTTGAACACATTTAAGATGTGTTACAGAGAAACTAGAACTACAAAAAAAAATTGTATGCATAAAATGATATAGAAATACGTTTTAGATAAAACTAATGTTTACCATCATTAGAATCGGCTTCACATCATCTTTTCAAATATGGTGATATCTCAAAGTCCATTTTTTGCAACTTGTGACTCATTTGCCTGTAACACATCACATATTGTTTGTATATCTGATGTGAAATGTGATGTGAAATTGATTAGAAAAATTGCTTGCCTCCATGAACCACTTGCATTGTGATCGGTTAGCCTCTTGGTATATGGGTCAGATTTTCAGAAAATGTACAATACAACTTCGTCAATCCTCTCAAATAACCAAAATTTCAGACAAAATGAAGTTCAAAATACAGTTCAACCTAACCAAACAGATTGCTAGAATCAATACAATGCCAAATATTCTCGAATTTACCAAGTATTGGCAAAATTCCAGCCTATTTTAGCAGAATTTACTAAATGTGTACAGCTACTAATTGTACATTTTCTGAAAATCTGACCCATATCTATCACGGCAGTGCTTTTCTACAGTTTTAATCTCATCAAGTATTCCCAAGGTGCTCGTTTCATAAAAAAATAATACTATACAGAAATCGTTGTTTCCTATCCAAGCAGAACAATTGGCATACACTCTGTTCAAGACCTACTTAGAGTAAACATCAAAGCGACCCAATGGTAACCCTACGGCAAGCCGCTCCAAGTAGATCTCAAATAGAGTGTAGCAAAGAATATTTGAGAAGAAGTTAAAGAAGATGAAAGAGAAAGAGAAACTGATTCTGGTGGTCACCCAAGACGAGTGATTCTGAAGGGCTCCACCAAATTAAATGGTGGCGCTATAATATAGCAATAACTATTTCACATTTCAAACATGGGTCAGATTTTCAGATAATGTACAATTCGCCTTCACCAATCCCCTCAAATAACCCAAATTTAAGACAAAAATGAGCTTCAAAATACAGCTTAACATAACAGAACTGATACTTTAAATCAATGTGACACCGAATATACTCAGATATACCTAGTGTTGACCATTTTTCAGCCTAATTTAGCTCCTAAATGTGTAGAGCTGCCAATTGTACATTTTCTGAAAATCTGACCCACATGGCAAAGTACTTCTAGTATACAATAGTGTGCAATCTGTACATTTGCAGGGACACTAAACTTCTATCATTTAATAAGATATGATTAGGTTAGTTCTGCATTTTATGTATACAACAACTTTTGTTCAATATTACAGCTTACATTCTTTTGTCATTTCTGCACACCTGGACATAAGAGTGGAGTCGTGGCTTGGAGAATTGAAATTTTATTCAGTTGCATTATGTAATAATGATGAGTTATAATTAATGATAAAATTTTAATTAATAAAAACATAGAATTATATAATTAAAAGAAATGAAATAAGAAAATAGAATGTTGTGAGGCAGGGAGGAGAAGAGTATATGGAGTATGTAAAAAAGAGAGAAGAGGAGGGTGGGACTGAAAAAAGAGGTGCGTACGTGTGTGTTGCACCGTGGAGTGTGTGAGAGTGAGGATGAGGAAGGGGGACGCGGAAGGAAGAGGGGGAAGAGGAAGGAGGTAGCGAGGGATGCTGGGAAGGGGTGTAGTGAGGGGTGTAGTGAGTCCATAAGGTGGCACCAATGATCCATCATAAGGCAGCCGCCTATGACGCAACCATTTCAATCCTATCACTGAATTAGAAGCTGTTTTGTCCCCAATCGGAAAGGATATCTATGTGAAATAGGAAAAATCCCAAATATCCAAGACTTTTCCTTTTGGAATATCCTTTTCCTTTTTGGAATATCCTTTTCCTTTTTGGAATATCCTTTTCCTTTTTGGAATATCCTTTTCCTTTTTGGAATATCCTTTTCCTTTTTGGAATATCCTTTTCCTTTTTGGAATATCCTTTTCTCAATTCTTTTCACCCAAATGTACCATGATGTATTCCTATGCCAACATGTATTATATGTCCACTGAAACAATATAGGGTTGAGAGGGAGAGGGAGGGAGAGCAGGAGAGGGAGAGGGAGGGTGAGCAGAAGGGTGAGAGAGAGAGGGAGAGAGAGGGGGAGAGGGAGAGAGAGAAAGGAAGAGAAGAAAGCATGGCAGGGAAGGAGACATGTGTGTGAACATAGTCTAGTTGCTATGGTGACCACTGGTCAGTGATCACTCATGCATGCAGCTGAGAGCCAGACACAGTGGTCATGTATTACATAATAGGGGATGTCCCCTTTGGTACAGAAAACAAAAGGGGGGAAATAGGACTCGCCATAGGATGTCTCCTTTGGTACAGAGATAAAAGTAGTGTACCAGAGGTGAAATAGGACTCACCATAGGAGAAATAGGTGCACAGATATACTTTTGTGTGCTGGATATCTCAGGGAAATAGTCAAATCTGCTCGGAAATAGGAAGTGAAGAGTTGGAAAAGAATTTGTAGTATGTGAAATAGCTTGTACCAAAGAGGAAAAGACTGTACCAATTTCGTCATTGGTACATATGTCTACTTTGGGACGCAACAGAAGCTATACTCTGCGTAGCAGATCTACCGGATTTTATTCAATATGTCAACAAAACTTCTCAATATCTTGATTTTCAAGAACAAGAGTCCATGTTTGACCTTCATAATATGGTCTTTCTCTCACTGATAATGTGTTATACAAAGTCAAGAGTCTTAATTACCTTATTGATTCAGATATGTTACATAGTTCTATCTTTATAAATGTCTTGATTTTCAAGAACAAGAGTTCATGTTCATGTTAGCCTTTTTATTACCTGTTACCTGTTTAATTAGCTTCTTGATAACTGATGTTAAGGAGAAAACGTCTTTAAGAGAGAAAAATGAGTATCTTATGTTTTAGAAAACTATACCTAAATCTTAATTTGAGTAACTTACAAAACCTAACCAAAACCTCCAGTCGCAAAAGTATAACGGAAGTCAAATTCTAAAAATGCAATAATGTTTGTTTGTTTTAAGATTTTTATTCAGCTAGACATTATGCAACAGGTACACTATTCACAGAAAAGCTGCTTTAAACAATTATAGAAAAAGTTCTTTGAAAAATAAATAGAAAAAATTCTACAAATAAAGTAATAATCATTAACCACTTGGTTATTTCACCGCAAGCGTTCAGTAATAATGGAAAGGATAAAAATAAAGAATTGATAAAACCATACACCCGGGACAGTGTCAGATTCATGACAGGCCATGTCTAGACGCAGTTATTTCCATAGTATCAACAATATACAACAAATTAATCTCTCAGCTTATGAGATTACAGTACCATTGTCTTTATCCACCCATATACCAACTAATTCTTCTTTCCTTCCTATACTTTCAGTGTGTCATGAGCATCAGTTTAAGGATAAATATCTTTTCTACCGTTTCCATGACGACGACCAGGGAGTTGGGATTGTACCGACGCACATGGACCGGAAGAAGTGTGAGGATGACCTACCGGATGTGCTCGCGCTCCTGTCACAACTGGGACCTGACGCCATGATGCGCATGATACTGCGAAAACCGTAAGTACATTAATGGTTATTAATGGTTTATGTGAAAGAGCACGGCGTCGGTAGTAACATGTAGTGTTTCCTTTTAGTTGCTCGTCATCTCTCACACTTCATCAGTGATTTGCGTTGAGGGCATGTATTTTATTCTATATTGAAAACCTGTAATATATATGTATTGTATTATAAGAAAAAATGCCTCTAAAAATGTAATGTAATTAATCATAATTTATATTGTATCGACACTATATAGTTTTGTAACCTTACTTACTTTCTGTAAAATACTTCTGGCAAATCAGGCTTTCCTGAGAATATTTGTACTGTATGTTTGAAAATGTTCAATGTCCTGAATAGAATATTTTAAATCAAAAATCAAATCATCGCAAGTACTTCGCAATCCACTTACATATTAGTAGGCTAGAGGCAATCTAAGCTAAAAAAAAAAAAAAATAGCCCTACCCAAAAAAAATTCAAACAAACCGTTTCATGGTTGTGTCCTGTACCTTCAGGGAAAGTACAAAAGAAAACGCAAAAAACAAAATGGCCGATGATGTGATGTGTTTCAGGGAAATGAGTCAAAGTCGCAAAAATGCGATATCATCATATTTGAAAATATGAGATCAAGCGGGTTTCAATGATAGTAAACACTTGACATCTAATAAGCATTTCTATATTTTAAGTTTGAAATTTTTATTTTTGAAAAATAAGTTTTCTGAGTGGACAATTACTAGTAAAGCAGCTAAATACACTCTATAAGGTGACCTTAGAAATGCATGAGAATATTTTTTGCACTGTCTTGAAATTTGGTACATGTATTCATACATCATCCAAGCTTAGACACACCAAAAATGAGGAGATCTGGTGAATATATTGCTTTCAATAAGACAAACATACAACAGCAAAGTCCATTAATCACCGACTAGTGAAATATGCGATCCGTTTTAGGAAAATGAGTCATAAGTCGCAAAATATAGATTTTGAGATATCACCATATTTGAAAAGAGGAGATCACGGTGATTCCAACAATACTAAACACTATATGACAACTTATACCTATTTCTATATTTAAAGTTGATATTTTTATTTTAGAAAAGTAAAGTTTGCAATGTTTCTGGATGCGTAATTACTAGTAAAGTAAGTATATACTCCATATTAATTCCTTCCAAACGCAAGGATATATTTAATACAATGTCCCGAAATTTGTAACATTGATTCATATGACTATAAGTGCTAAACCCTCCAAGAATCGGAACATTTCAATAAAGAGATCTTGTGGAAAAACAATTTGAAAAATATAAAATTTGTGACTTGTGACTCATTTTCCTGGAACACATCTAATCCTGCAATTATTCTGCCTCCCTTCATTCAGCTCATCTTTCCCTCCTCCCCACGCGGAGAGCTCCTCATCTAATCACTAATTCCCCTGGCTGGCCCACGAGGGCGCAGATCAAAGGAGACTGCCCCCTTTTATGTATATGAACAATCCCGCCAGGTGGAGACATAAGCACGAACTGTCTACAGGTCTCCAGGCTTGATATGGACATTTGGATTTTTTTTTATATTTTGTCTGGGAAAAGTCAAGCTGAATAGCATATGTATAAAGTATAGCTGTTATAATTTGACTTTATGGAAAAGATCATGAGGTGTTGTCAGGAGCGAGGTGTTTATTTCGTTTAGACAATTTTCCATTGTGGGTTTGTGGTTGTTGCTAAATGGGGCGAAAAAACACTAAATAGTGTAATCAAGTTTAAGTAGTCTGTTATAAGTTTACCTACCTTGGCCTGGGACATGGCCATGCTAAGGGTGATGGTACATCTTCAGTAATAATCTGGCCTGAGGTGCATACATTTGTGAATGAATTGTGTTTAAGTGTATTCCTTTCCATTGGTCTGGCTTATGGTGCATTTAGAGGTGCTAAATCCCTCACCACCATCTATTTCACCTTTGTTCATTAATAATCGCATTATCCCATCATCACAATTTCCATTTAAAGCTTCATTTCTTGTCAAATTTTCACATATTATGACTTATAGGACTGGATTTATCAATATTCTGCTGCTGTTATATGTTTATACAAGAGTTACTCATATTATGACTTATAGGACTGAATTTATCAATATTCTGCTGCTGTTATATGATTATACAAGAGTTACTCATATTATGACTTATAGTACTGAATTTATCAATATTCTGCTGCTGTTATATGTTTATACAAGAGTTACTCATATTATGACTTATAGGACTGGATTTATCAATATTCTGCTGCTGTTATATGTTTATACAAGAGTTACTCATATTATGACTTATAGGACTGGATTTATCAATATTCTGCTGCTGTTATATGTTCATACAAGAGTTACTCATATTATGACTTATAGGACTGGATTTATCAATATTCTGCTGCTGTTATATATATGTTCATACAAGAGTTACTCATATCATGACTTATAGGACTGGATTTATCAATATTCTGCTGCTGGTATATGTTTATACAAGAGTTACTCATATTATGACTTCTAGCACTGGATTTATCAATATTCTGCTGCTGTTATGTGTTCATACAAGAGTTACTCATATCATGACTTATAGGACTGGATTTATCAATATTCTGCTGCTGGTATATGTTTATACAAGAGTTACTCATATTATGACTTATATGACTGGATTTATCAATATTCTGCTGCTGTTACATGTCAATACAAGATATTGAAGATTTAATCTGCTGAAAGAAAATGGCCGCCGGTGAGCGACAATAAGTGAAGTCTTCACAGCAAGGATTGCGGTGGGTCCTCAAAATACAATCTAGGATACTTTAGAAGCCCTTTAGTAAAAACAACCAAACATAATCCTCCTAATTTTGGAGACCACTGAGAGTGCTGTGTGACGTCACAAAGTATCGCCTGAAATGTTCATAATATACCTACCTTCAACCCACTCTCCCAGCAATAGGGGATTTGCATAGCCGCCATTTTGAATCTTAATTCGCATGGAATTATGGGACTAATGGTACAGTCTAAAATCTATAGAAAACATGTCATTTTCAGCATGGAATATGTATCAAATCTCTAATGTCAATATCCATGTGTTATACATGTTTTCATCACACTAGTCCCCATCTTTCCCATCATGCATTTGGTTTTCATAGGCCATTTAGACAAGCTGAGGTATTGGTGAAAACATTCTTGCAATTTTCGATAAAAATGTTGCGAAATATTTATATGACAGATTTCAACAGAATCCATCCCAGCATGCACTGCAATAGACATGCGCAGTGAGACATGCAAATCCCCTATTGAAATAGTTATTCAATACAAGTATTTCAATACAGTTCCCTGTGTCCTTGGGGGAAAGAATCAATGGGTAGCATTTACAAGGGCCCAGTCAGCACGAGCTCACCCCACCCCCATTCTTTCTAGCAGCAATTAGGACACTTTGTTTATTATGTTTATTGCATGTTCATTTCAAATTTCCGTTACCTTGTGACGTAGGCAAATATTGGCGCCTTGAATGGAGTGTTATACTGTGGAACTACATTTTCCCTCCTTTAAATGGGTAAAACTCACTACATGTTAGGTTTCATTAAGTAAAACTGGGGCGGCTAAAATTATGTCAATAATAGCAAAAAATTTGATTTTCTCACAATATCTTTGGGTTTACTGACTCTTTAAGACTGAGAAGATGCCGACCTAGAGTTAAAATATTCCTTCTCTCCTTTCTGATTACTTAAACCACTTGTACTTGTGATTCCTCTTGTTGCTTAATTGCCTTAATTAGCCCAGCCCATCAATATAGTCAGAGACGCGTACGTGTCTCCTTTAGTTTCATTAACATTAGAGAGGGCCAATCTAAACCTGTTCCTGGTCGGAATTTATTCTATTTAAAAATGATGAAGCTTTTTCCGTTATTACACTTAAGTGACCTTCACGCTGCGCCTCAAGTCTACTAGACTTAGTCAGGCGTCGAGGGAACGCGAACCTTTTTTATTTTTAGCCCCAAATTAGCTTTGAGGCAGGTTTTTATGGCAGTGACCTCTAGGAGGCTGGCAGGGAAGCAATGAGGCAAGTGAAGGAAACAATGAGGCTAGGTCAAGGTCGCTTTTCCTGATCTATCTTCATTTAGTATGGCTTTTTCTGGTAATATCGCCCACTTGGCGAAAGGTCGATGTAATATTCTCAAGTCTTTTCCATATCTGCCTGTGTAGCTCTCGGGGGGAGGAGGAGGAAATGGTTGATCCAAGGAAACCAGGGAGCATTCAGGGCATTCAGATGTGGCGATATAAAGGGAAATAAGCCCAGATGTGGCGATATAAGGGGAAATAAGCCATCTAGAGAGGCTTGATGAGGAGGGATTGACTGAGGTAGACGCTTGTCAAAAGTGCGTCTTGCCTATGAACAAGAAATATGTGATCCGTTTTAGGAAAATAAGTCACAAAATATGGATTTTGAGATATCACCATATCTGAAAAGAGGTGATCAAGCTGATTCCAATGATAGTAAACACTAGGACACCTAATAAGTATTTCTACATTTTAAGTTTTATATTTTAATTTTTGAAAACAAAAATTGCAATGTTTCTCGATGGGTAATTACCAGTAAAGTAACTAAAAATACTCAATATGAAGGCCTTTAAAACGCAAGAATATATCTAATATAATGTCCCAAAATTTATTACATGGATTTATATGACTATAAGTGCCAAACCTTCTAAATATCGGAAAATCTTGTGGGATCTTGTGAAAAAAAACACTATGAAAAATATCAATTTTGCGACTTGTGACTTATTTTCCTAAAACGGATCACATGCAGTAATTTAATTTTTAGATCATGTACCTTGATAAGCAAGCGTTTAAGTTAAATTAACAAGAAGCAGTTGCAGTTGGTATCTTATTATTCTATTACTGTTTTAATGTATTCATAACTTGGGTCAGCTTAATTCAATTAATTTCCGTTTCCAAGGGAAACGTTTGCAGATTTCAGTTACATGTATGCGTTGGTCAAGTGACAATTTTCAGCTTATAACTAACAATTTACTATTTGTCATCTTAAAGTTAAAGTGCAACTTTATGATTCAAAAGGAACTTCCAGGGTAACACGCTTAGGGGATTGATTTAATAACTGCTCCTGGCAGTTGTTGGAGGTTATATAGTAATCAACTTTCAGACAGACAGTTTTATTAATAGAGAATTATGGTCAGAGGTGGGTAGAGGTTTGCATAACACAGCCATGAAGAGTGGGTGACATATGAGGGGAGTGGAAAGTTTTTCTACCTTCTGGTCCATTGTTTTCCAACCCATCTAAAAGTCATTTGAACAATATTTTGGGTTGAGTTAATTTTGCTACACGGCTTCTAAAACGTCCCCATGAGTATTTGGAGGACCCGCCACAATCCTTCCTTACAATGACTTCACTTATCATTGCGGCAGTGTTTCCTCGGCTAATTTGGCTTTAAATTCATGTATAAAAATATAACAGCAGCAGAATATTGATAAATTCAGTCCTATAAGTCATAATATGAGTAACCCTTGTATAAACATATAACAGCAGCAGAATATTGATAAATTCAGTCCTATAAGTCATAATATGAGTAACTCTTGTATAAACATATAACAGCAGCAGAATCTTGATAAATTCAGCCTTACAAGTCATAATATGAGTAACTCTTGTATAAACATATAACAGCAGCAGAATATTGATAAATCCAGTCCTATAAGCAATAATATGAGTAACTCTTGTATAAACATATGTGATGTGTTTCAGGAAAATGAGTCATAAGTCGCATAATTCATATTTTTTAAAGTGTTTTTTTCACAAGATCTCATTATTGGAATGTTCTAAATTTTGGTGGGTTGATCACTTATAGCTATATCAATTGATGTATCAAATTTAAGAACAATCTATGTAATATATCTATTCGTTTTGAAGGTCCTCATATGGACTACATTTAGTTACTTTACTGTTTATTGACCCCCAGAAATATTGGAAACATTTTTTTCAAAAACGAAAATATCAAACTTAAAATCTAGAAATATTTATTAGATTATTAGACTGTTTACTATCATTGGAATCAGGTTGATCTCATCTTTTCAAATATGGTGATATCTCAAAATCCATTTTTTGCAACTTGTGACTCATTTTCCTGAAACACCTCTCATATAACAGCAGCAGAATATTGATAAATTCAGTTCTAGAAGTCATAATATGAGTAATTCTTGTATAAACACATAACAGCAGCAGAATATTGATAAATTCGGTCCTACAAGTTATAATATGTGTGAATTCGGTAAGATTTGTATTGTGGTACTAGCTGAGAATACAGCTTTAAGCGGCACCTAATGTTACCTGTATTTGTGCAACTCTCTTAGCCTTTATTCACCATCCTATACACATCAATCAATAAATGTGGGAGGCTTGCAATACAAATATATAACCTGAAATAGTGAGTGGGTGTAAGCTAATGGATAGAGGCAAAAGGAGAATACATAAAATAGACTCTTACTAATATAGGGATTGAGCGGTGCCAAGTTGTATTTGGGTCAGACTTTCAGAAAATGTACAATTGGCAGCTCTACACATTGAATTGATTTGAATTAAATTGAGAAATACTTTTATTTATCATAAAACAGTTACATGAGTATGTAGAGATGAGTAAATTGTGTATAATATGTATGTCCAGGTTTGTTAACTCCCAGTTCTTCCTACAGTTACCCTTTAGAAAGAGATAGATTTCTAATCTATGTATAAGGCGTTTCTACTAATAAAATGTATACAACATAACATAACATCTCAGACAAGTATTCATATGACAAAGTGAGTGTGTGACCCTTTGTACTCAGGGTAGGCGTTTATTAGACTAGTGAAATCCGAGAGGTTATTAGACACATTGCTCATACTTTGTGTTTAATTTAACCTTACTTTTATGGGTTACATTCCCAAAAGATAAAATATTTTATTAGCAGCGTTTTAGAACAAGGCAGAACGATATATCCTTACTCTTTGTACTTTGAGTAGGGGTACAGTGATGGTATAATAATTAGATGACAATAATACTTCCGGTAAGCTGGTAACAATACATGTTTCTCGTGCTATGTACTTAGTGAAACACATCACATTTGGTATTGCATTAGAAGAACTATTCCGTTTAATTTAACAGTATTTTGAACCAACATATCTTAAATTGATTATTTGTGTTATTTCCGAAGATTAGGGACGGTCTATTGTACATTCCCCAAATGCTCTGACGCTCATATCAAATACTTAAATTGGTCCAGGGTATGACCACAAAATGCCTTTCTGTCTCTTTCCTCTTGTCTCTCCTTCCCTTCTTCTCTATCTCTATTTCCTGGGTATGATCATAAACTGCCTCCCTCTCAGCTCTCCCGCCCTTGATAGAACATATTAGATGTGTTGATAAGGGCATAAAGCAATCAAACTCACTCACTCACTCCCTCTCAGCTCTCCCGCCCTTGATAGAACATATTAGATGTGTTGATAAGGGCGTAAAGCAACCAATCTCACTCACTCACTCCCTCTCAGCTCTCCCGCCCTTGATAGAACATATTAGATGTGTTGATAAGGGCATAAAGCAATCAAACTCACTCACTCACTCCCTCTCAGCTCTCCCGCCCTTGATAGAACATATTAGATGTGTTGATAAGGGCATAAAGCAATCAAACACACTCACTCACTCAAATATTTAGATAGAACTGAATGAGAAGTTAGAACTACAAATGCGATTCCAACAAGCGGCCGCGGGTTGCGCGTTGGATACAAAATAAGGTAGAAATTTTAGCCTTGAACCACACGAGTAGTTCCTAACCTCAAGTAGTCCTCCAGGTCCTGGGATTGCACAGCAGTTATTTTAAACCACAAATTTGACTTTTTTTGTGAAGTGTGAAGGCAAATAATGTTCCTTTTCTGACCCCGCCCACAGAAGTCCCCTCTAAACCTATTATCACAACTCTATTACACTCACTCTATATTCATATACCTATGGGAATCCAAAGATTATCTAAAAATAGTTTGTTCTAAGAGCAGACAGAAGGCCAGGTTCCTTTGATGATATGCCTCCGAGGACTGGCGTTAGGATAAAATGCATCCCCGGTAAAAGGTTAAGTGCACGCTAATATAAAAAGCGTCATATTTCTCGCTTATGGGTCAGTTTTTCAGAAAATGTACAATTCACATTCGTCAGTCTTCTCAAATAACCTAAATTTCAGACGAAAAAAAAGTTCAAAATACAGTTCAACCTAACCAAACAGATTGCTAGAATCTATGCAATGCCGAATATACTCGAATTTACCTAATATTGGCCAAATTGGAGCCTAATTTAGCAGACTTTACTAAATGTGTACAGCTGCCAATTATACATTTTCTGAAAATCTGACCCTAATACACAAATAACAAGAATCCCCTGCGATCTGAGGAAGGAGAGAGTGCTAATACATTAAGATGATCCCTTGATAAATCAAGTATAAAAGCACACAACTGGCGAATATGAGCAAATAGGGGATTTTTTTATTACATTTTATTACATTTGAAAGGCCAAACTTGTACATTTAACAAACAACTAATCAATGATTCATGATAAAAAAAAAGGTGCTTTCCACCATGGATGTTTGCACACGTCGCCTTAGTTATATACCAAATGTGATGTGTTTCAGGAAAATGAGTCATAAGTCGCAAAATTGATATTTTTCAGTGTTTTTTTCAAAAGATCACATTTTTGGAATGTTCTAATTTTTGGAGGGTTTATCACTTATAGCTATATCAATCGATGTATCAAATTTCAGGACAATCTATGTAATATATCCTTTCGTTTTAAAGGTCCTCATATGGACTACATTTAGTTACTTAACTGTTTATTAACCACCTAATAATGGAAACTTTTTTTTTTTTTCAAAAATTAAAATACCAAACTTAAAATATAGAAATACTTATTAGATCATTAGACTGTTTACTATCATTGGAATCGGCTTGATCTCATCTTTTCAAATATAATGGTATCTCAAAATCTATTTTTGGCGACTTGTGACTCATTTTCCTGAAACACATCACAAATAGAAAACATGTTATTTATATATAAAAAAGAAAATATAAGAGAAACAAACATATATTAAACCATATAATTATAATATTAACACCGAATCCCTATCTTGGTATTTATGATCAGGAAAATGAGTCATAAGGATGAAAAGGATGGCTGTATGTTAGCGGGAGAACAAGTGTGTTCCGAATTTAATAATTTCTTTCTAGATGTTGGGCCCAACCTTGCAAAAAAGATTGTCCCCTTGTCGAGTAGTGCTGCCGATAAGCTTGAAAAGGCCATGAAAAGGCCACATGATGATGACATTAATGAACTAAACAATTTGACATTTTCTTTTGATGCAGTTTCTCCAAAAGAGATACAAAAAATTGTTAGCAAACTTGATAACTACAAGAACACGGGCATTGAGTTCATGCCCGCTAAGATCTTGAAACCCTGTCTAAGTGTACTTGCCCATCAAATGGCTTTTATTGTAAACCTCTCCCTCACATCGGGAAAGGTCCCAGGAACATTTAAAGAGGCAAAGGTGACCCCACTGCACAAAAATGGCTCTAAAAATTCTGCAAATAATTACAGGCCAATCTCCTGTATCTCCTTACCGTCGAAAATTTTAGAGAAAGTGGTACATACGCAACTATCGAACTTTTTTGAAAGCAATAACTTATTTTTTGAAAAACAGTATGGCTTTAGAAAGAACCACTCGGTTCAACAAGCACATATTGATTTTCTTAATGACATCTACCATGGCCTAAATGATAAACAATTTAATACAACTGTATTCCTCGATTTTAGAAAGGCCTTCGATACTGTGCACCACCAAACATTATTAAACAAGCTTTATTCATATGGTATCAGAGATGTGGAGTTGTCTTGGTTTCAGGACTATTTGTCGGGCCGACAACAATCGGTCTGCATAAATGGTCACGAATCGGACACAGGCACGGTCACCTGTGGAGTGCCTCAGGGTACAATTCTTGGTCCAATTTTATTCTCGATTTATATAAATGATCTACATAAAACAGTAAAATACTCTAAAGTCCAACACTACGCAGATGACACGGTAGTCTTTGTTAACCATATAAAAGAATGTGAGGCAAATTCAAAAATCCAAGAAGACCTCCATAACATCAGTGCCTGGTGCCGTCACAACAAAATATCCTTAAATGCTGACAAATGCAGTGTGATTAACTTTGCCATTTCTCCTTCTTACAAAACTGAATGTGTCTCCTCTTTGAAACTTGGAACTTCCAATCTCATGAAAGTTACCGAATACAAATATTTAGGCTTCTTATTAGATCACTCGCTCTCATTCAAACCTCACTTGCTAAACCTAATTAAAAAAGTTTCCCTGAAAATTAGACTACTTTATAAAGCGAAAAACTCACTGACCAAAAAGGCACGCCAAGATCTATACAAGATGGCTATTTTACCACACTTTGATTACTGCGACTTTGTCTATGACTCTGGACCTCAATACCTTCTACAAAAACTACAAGTACTACAGAATTCGGCATTACGTATTATCTTTGATAAAAATAAACTAGACAATGTTAAAAATGAACACAATCTCTTAAACATTCTGCCTCTCAGCGACAGAAGGGAAAGACATATCATTGAAATAGCTCACCATTTAGCAAAAAACCAGGATAACATAGACAACAGAAAACTTGGGACCAGGAGTCATGCAAAGGGTCGCAGAAATTTAAAAACCATTACCCCCAGAACAACAAAAATTCAAAATTCTGTTATATACAAATGTCAGATTGGGTGGAACAACCTTGAAACTGAGTCACACAAAATTGAAGACAGGTTCGCCTTTATTAAACATGTTAACCATACCTTTGATTCAAAATGACAGCCTCAGGAGACGTATTTTTCTGTATTTTGTTTTTGTTTTTGTTTTTTCTGTATTTTCATCAAGTCTCTCTCTGTTTACACCGATGTCCAGTAATTATGGATGTCCCATGATTATGCCACTTATTACTAGCACTAGTACATGCAGCATTTGTAATTATACTTCTTTGTGAGATGTACACATTGAAATTGAATGATTGATTGATTCTTGATTGAGTAATTAATCAGTTGCTTGTTTTCGGATCACCGTTTTTAATACTCATAGTGTCTAATATAAACGTAGCTTAGTCAAATGTAACCAAGAAAAAAGGTAATCAAGAAAGGCATGTTCGGGAAGACCTCCTCTTGAGAAGAACGTAACCTCTTTGTCAAACATCTTATGGCAAATAAAGAATTATCTTATCTTATCTTATCTTATGATCGACCAAATATATGGCCTCTATGTTAGCTGGTATCACACTCTGAGGGCTTTATTCCATGTTTGCATTTCATCTCGGTAATATTTAAAACCATACTCGTAATCTGCTAAATGTTTTTACGAGGAATTTTCCCAAATGAGGGAATTTAAATCATGTAAATTAATTATATAATTGTTAAGCCTCACCGGGATTAACATGGAATTAGCAAAGTCTACATGTGATGTGTTACAGGAAAATGAGTCACAACTCGCAAAATTGGATTTTGAGATATCATCATATGTGATGTGTTTCAGGAAAATGAGTCAGAAGTCGCATAATTGATATTTTTCAAAGTGTTTTTTCACAAGATCTCATTATTGGAATGTTCTAATTTTTGGTTGGTTGATCACTTATAGCTATATCAATCGATGTATCAAATTTAGGAACAATCTATTGAATATATCCTTTCGTTTTGAAGGTCCTCATATGGACTACATTTAGTTACTTTACTGTTTATTGACCCCCAGAAATATTGGAAACATTTTTTTCAAAAACGAAAATATCAAACTTAAAATCTAGAAATATTTATTAGATTATTAGAGTGTTTACTATCATTGGAATCAGCTTGATCTCATCTTTTCAAATATAATGATATCTAAAAATCTATTTTTTGCGACTTATGACTCATTTTCCTGAAACACATCACATATATTACAGATGATATACACTCTAACGAAGTAAGATAAATATAATTGGTTAGTGATGATAGTTTCAAGAAGAAAATATTATATATTTTCTGGTGAGAATTAATGATAGTCCATTTTCAATATGGTGATATCTCAAAATCCATTTTTTGCGACTTATGACTCATTTTTCTGAAACACCTCTCATATTTGAAAAGATGAGATCAAGCCGATTCCAATGATAGTAAACAGTAGGATAAATTCTTTTATATTTTTACTATGCATGACAACAAGTTATAGCGATATTTCCTGAGGGTCAATCATTAGTAAATAAGTGAACGATACTCTATAGTATAACCTAAGAAATGCATAGATGAGTCAGATTTTCAGGAAATGCACAATCTACTGTTTTACACATTTATCAAATTCTGCTAAATTAGAGTGAAACGTGATTAATACGAGATATATCTGAGTGTATTCTGTATTGTATTCATTCAATAAATCTGTCTGGTTAAGTTGGACTGTATTTTAAACCTGATTGCCGTCTTAAATTTGGGTTATTTGATAAGATTTGTGAAGACAAATTGTACATTTTCTAAAGATTATTTTTACTACTAAGAAGACTAAACCCTGAAAAAATGAAAACCTTCCTTAAAGGAGTTTTTGTGAGAATGGCATTTGAACATACCATTTTTGCAACTTGTGGCTCATTTTTCTGTAACACATCACATATCAAGAAGGTGAAAACTCCCTTCTGCCTGAGTGCCTTCTCCTATTGCAGGCAATGACTGGATCAAATGTTTTCTAACTTAATCTAATCTAATCACTAGACTGAAATCACATATCCATATTTTCATTATTAGGGTGAGACCGTCAGAAAATGTACAATTCACCTTCACCAATACACTCAAATAACTAAAATTAAAGAGAAAAGTGACGTTCAAAGTACAGTTTAACACCATGAAAGAGGCATTTTTTATCAACACAATGCCAAAGATACACTGATATATCCATTATTCATATTTTCTCAGTCTAATTAACAATAGTTAGCGAATATGAGGAGCTGTCAAATGGGCATTTTCTGAAAATCTGACCCATTAACCACAAGGGAGATGACATTTTGTGCTGCTATAGAATACCGACTCCTGAAAGCTTCAAAGTTTCTAGAAGCAGATGGTCATAATCACATTAAAATTAAAATACATTCAGAGCTGCCAGCGAAACAAATGATCCCCATTGTCAAGTTCACTCTCTCATAATTATGATTAATGTACTATGTTTCACACTCAACAAGATTATCTGGAAATCCTCTATTCAATAATTAATATTGTGGAATTACATTGAAACTATTTGTTTCTTGTCTCACTGCCTCTGTCACTCCATGTCACTCCACTCCATGTATAATGGTCTGCGTGTGAGAGCACGGCGCGGGTGGAGGGTTGGTTCTTTTATGTTACAAGCTGAATATATATTAAGTATATGAACTATTATAGCAATAGACAACGAGGATTTTAGCGTGAGAGCGGTCTGTAGGTCGTACAGACCGTTCAAACGCTAAATCCGAGTTGTATATTGATTTTAGTCCGTGATGGAACACGTCAGGTGGCGCCACTAGACCAACGCGGTCTGTAGTATAATAAGTGCACGCGAAATCTGACCCAAAATAGACTAAATTGGTATAATATATTTGTCTTTTATATGTTTTACTTATTGTATAACTTGTATAGACTATAATTGATAATTCAGTAACTGTATGTAAACACTTTATTATATTTAATGTTATATTTGTAGATCTAAAAATCAGGCTATTCTGAGAATATTAATGCTAGATGTATCAAAATGTTTATTAGTCCTGAATGAAATATTTGCAAATCAAATCTTTTCCTGCTGCCTTGTCACACTACCACTGTCACTCCATTCCACACTCTCAGGGCTACTACTGCCTTGTCTCACTACCTCTGTCACTCCAACCCATGGTCTCTGACAGGGCTACTACTGCCTTGTCTCACTACCTCTGTCACTCCAACCCATGGTCTCTGACAGGGCTACTACTGCCTTGTCTCACTACCTCTGTCACTCAAACCCATGGTCACTCACAGGGCTACTACTGCCTTGTCTCACTACCTCTGTCACTCCTTCCCATGGTCACTCACAGGGCTACTACTGCCTTGTCTCACTACCTCTGTCACTCCTTGTCACTCCACTCCATGTATAATGGTCTGCGTGTGAGAGCACGGCGCGGGTGGAGGGTTGGTTCTTTTATGTTACAAGCTGAATATATATTAAGTATATGAACTATATTGGTATAATATATTGGTCTGTTATATTTTTTTACTTATTGTATAACTCGTATAGACTATAATTGATAATTCAGTAACTGTATGTAAACCCTTTATTATATTTAATGTTATATTTGTAGATCTAAAAATCAGGCTATTCTGAGAATATTCATGCTAGATGTATCAAAATTATTAGTCCTGAATGAAATATTTGCAAATCAAATCTTTTCCTGCTGCCTTGTCACACTACCACTGTCACTCCTTCCCATGGTCACTCACAGGCTACTACTGCCTTGTCTCACTACCTCTGTCACTCCAACCCATGGTCATTCACAGGGCTGCTACTGCCTTGTCTCACTACCTCTATCACTCCAACCCATGGTCATTCACAGGGCTGCTACTGCCTTGTCTCTTTACCTCTATCACTCCAACCCATGGTCACTCACAGGGCTGCTACTTCCTTGTCACACTACCTCTGTCACTCCAACCCATGGTCACTCACAGGGCTACTATTGCCTTGTCTCACTACCTCAGTGACTCCTTCCCACACTCTCAGAGCTACTACTGCCTTGTCTCACTACCTCTGTCACTCCTTGTCACTCCACTCCATGTATAATGGTCTGCGTGTGAGAGCACGGCGCGGGTGGAGGGTTGGTTCTTTTATGTTACAAGCTGAATATATATTAAGTATATGAACTATATTGGTATAATATATTGGTCTGTTATATTTTTTTACTTATTGTATAACTCGTATAGACTATAATTGATAATTCAGTAACTGTATGTAAACACTTTATTATATTTAACGTTATATTTGTAGATCTAAAAATCAGGCTATTCTGAGAATACTACTACTACTACTGCCTTGTCTCACTACCTCTGTTACTGCACCCCATTGTAACTCACAGGACTGCTACTGCCTTGTCTCACTACCTCTGTCACTCCTTCCCACACTCACAGGGCTACTACTGCCTTGTCTCACTACCTCTGTCACTCCAACCCATGGTCACTCACAGGACTGCTACTGCCTTGTCTCACTACCTCTGTCACTCCAACCCATAGTCACTCACAGGGCTACTACTGCCTTGTCTCACTACCTCTGTCACTCCAACCCATGGTCACTCACATGGCTACTACTGCCTTGTCTCATTCCAGCTGTCACTCTAGCAGGAGCTGACACGTTTTATGAGAGATTCTATAGTGTTTTAAACCTGAGTTATTTAGACAGAATGCAACGAGTGGTTGTTATGAAACTGTGTATTGGATGCATGGATGCATAAGTGGTGAAATAATACATATCATCGGGAGTGGCAAAATGTATATTGTCACTCTAAGTGTTTCCTATAGACTGTGAGACTTGTCCATACAGAGCTTTAGTGTATTTTTTTTTTTTTTTTTTTTTTTTTTTTTGTATTTAAATATTTTTATTTAGCCAAAACATTATATGCAATGCACAATATTCTCAATCACAGCTAAACAAAACAAGATAGAAATTTCATATTTCTTAGAGATTTACATAATACTATAATCGGCTTATCTACCGCTCTATAATCAGATAAGTAATACATAAAGTAAGACGTATTGGAGGAATACATTCTTTCCATACACTGGTTTATCTCCGACCCCACCCCAACCCTGTAAATGCTTTAAAACTGTGTTGGAATGCCCCAGTCTAGTAGTAATATACACTTGATATAAGGGAGGGGGGAAATTTACTGTTGTTCATAGTATATTTGAAGGTCTTTCAAGAAAGGTGGATGGTGGCTGTTTGTCATGGTGGTAACAACCTTTACTCCATGTTGATTTTTGTACCACATGCTATTTGTATGGGCGGGAGTAGCGTGGTAATTTGCACCAGTTCAACGTGTGTGGTATGACTTTCTGTCCCCAGTAAACATAGCCATATAAGGGAAGCATAGCAACATGGGAGTAAATATAGAACCTAAATTTGAATGTGGTACTCAGGACACTATTATACTGTCCTCGATGTTTGGTTTTTTTCGTAACCCAGGAAAAATCAAACATCTTGGACAGTATAATAGTGTCCCTTGTACCACATTCTCATCAGGTTCTATCTAAAGTTGTGATATAAAATGGAGCCCCAGTATAAAATGTGAACATTACAATAAACAAACGACAACTTAAATAACACCCCCTGCTTTTTTTATTTTGGTTCAATCAACCCTATGCTGACCATGTCATATCTATAGGTCTGAATGTTATAGAGGTGGCAATTTTTGTTGATTTTCTCCTTTTCCCGAAGGCTGGTAAATTAGACTGAACAATCGTCAATACTAGGTATATCTGAGTTCATTTAGTACTCCATCGATTTAAACAGTCTGTCTGGTTATGTCAAACTGAATTTTGAACCTGATTTGTCTTAAATTTGGAATATTTGAGAGAATTGGCGGAGAAGAATTATACATTTTCTGTCGATTTCACCCACATATGGATCAGTACGTCCATCTAAAAGTACTAGAAACAACCATGAAACCTTTAGTTAGAATTGTGGGTTAAATGCTTTACTGACTGTGCTATTTGTCCCATGGTCACTGCAGGGCCAGTACACATGAATGCTAATTTGGTTTGATGCTTGCACTTGCAGTCCGCACGAGCGCACGATGGAGGATCTGGAGACTATCTATGAGGAACTGCTCCATATCAAGGCTTTGTCTCACCTCTCTACCATGGTCAAGCGGGAACTCGCCTCTGTCCTTGTGTTTGAATCTCACCCCAAGGCTGGCACTGTGTGTGAGTATTTATATTAATGTTTGGGTCTCACCCCAAGGCTGGCACTGTGTGTGAGTATTTATATTAATGTTTGAGTCTCACCCCAAGGCTGGCACTGTGTGTGAGTATTTATATTAATGTTTGAGTCTCACCCCAAGGCTGGCACTGTGTGTGAGTATTTATATTAATGTTTGAGTCTCACCCCAAGGCTGGCACTGTGTGTGAGTATTTATATTAATGTTTGCGTCTCACCCCAAGGCTGGCACTGTGTGTGAGTATTTATATTAATGTTTGAGTCTCACCCCAAGGCTGGCACTGTGTGTGAGTATTTATATAAATGTTTGAGTCTCACCCCAAGGCTGGCACTGTGTGTGAGTATTTATATTAATGTTTGAATCTCACCCCAAGGCTGGCACTGTGTGTGAGTATTTATATTAATGTTTGAGTCTCACCCCAAGGCTGGCACTGTGTGTGAGTATATTAATATATGAGTCTCACCCCAAGGCTGGCACTGTGTGTGAGTATTTATATTAATGTTTGAGTCTCACCCCAAGGCTGGCACTGTGTGTGAGTATTTATATTAATGTTTGAGTCTCACCCCAAGGCTGGCACTGTGTGTGAGTATTTATATTAATGTTTGAGTCTCACCCCAAGGCTGGCACTGTGTGTGAGTATTTATATTAATGTTTGAGTCTCACCCCAAGGCTGGCACTGTGTGTGAGTATTTATATTAATGTTTGAATCTCACCCCAAGGCTGGCACTGTGTGTGAGTATTTATATTAATGTTTGAGTCTCACCCCAAGGCTGGCACTGTGTGTGAGTATTTATATTAATGTTTGAGTCCCACCCCAAGGCTGGCACTGTGTGTGAGTATTTATATTAATGTTTGAGTCCCACCCCAAGGCTGGCACTGTGTGTGAGTATTTATATTAATATATGAGTCTTACCCCTAGGCTGGCACTGTGTGTGAGTATTTATATTAATGTTTGAGTCTCACCCCAAGTCTGGCACTGTGTGTGAGTATTTATATTAATGTTTGAGTCTCACCCCAAGGCTGGCACTGTGTGTGAGTATATTAATATATGAGTCTCACCCCAAGGCTGGCACTGTGTGTGAGTATTTATATTAATATACCTAATGGCACGATGGAGGTTTGTAATTGATTGAGGCGTTGCAAATTGCATGACACTCCAGGAGAGGGAAAGTGTGATTTGACCTGACGTCTTGAATTTCCCGCAGAAGCCTTGTCTGCCATTGCAATAGTTGCCTCTGTTTTTAGCCACTGTTAACATGCGGTAACATACAAGACACTGTGATTTTATCGGCCAACAGTTACAATTATTTTCCTGAAAACTTTCTCAGTCAAAATAATTGTCAAATTAAAAACGAAATTTCTGAAAATTGAAATTTCAAAAAATTGAAAATTCTGAAAGTTTGAAATTACTCATTTTTATTGAATTCTGGGTAAAAAATGGAAATTTGCACAAAAGAAATTTTGAATTTGACGTGTCAACTTTAGGTTGTTTCACCGTTATGACGTCTCAGTGTTCTGACTATATTTAAGCTCTTTAGAAGTAGGCATGGCAACTGATGTAATTTTTTTTTTTTTTTTTTTTACAACTAATTTTATTCAGCCTATCAACAAATCCGCCAGAACTGTTGACATCAAGAAATACATCCCGTTCTCTTCTGTTCCTCATCTATTCGTAGACGCGACGATAGTGAACATGCACATAGCACCAGTGGTTTGTTAACCATTAGATATACAGACATTAATCATGAGGTCAATTCTGTTAATTAGCAGATTACACATATTGTAGGTGACCTTAGAAGGCGTGATATACACCCCCTAACTAGGGATTAGATCCTTTTGAAGCTGGTTTATAAGGGTAGTTTGTTGCTGATTACCTATATTAAAGATACTACTCGTTCACTTAATTTTCTAAGTATTCAACTATAAATTCTTTCAACCTTCTCCAACTGATGTAATTTTTGTGGTGAAACTTTAACCATCTTGGTTGTTCTGCACACGTGTGCATGTACTGTACAGTATTCTGAACAAGTAAAAACTAAAAATGTGAAGAATATCACATCCCTTGATATGATTCATTGGTAAAAACTCTGCTCTCTGAACCAACTTTGTTTCACTTTTAGATTCCAGGAAAAGCAAAAGAGTGCAAAGTTATCGGTCACAGGATTAACCATGTAACACAACTTTTATCATGACATCTGATATAATGACTTTGTATTAATATTACATCTATTTGTGTTTTCAGTATTTAACCAGGGCGACGAGGGTAAATCGTGGTATATCATATTGAAAGGTGCTGTTAATGTAGTTATATATGGAAAGGTGAGTCTTACTTGTTATTTAGACTGATTTAGAATTAAATACTGATGCCTCATTTACTGCTATATTGTATATGGGCCAGATTTTCAGAAAATGTACAATTGGCAGCTGTACACATTGAGTAAATTCTGTTAGGTTAGACTGCAATTTAGGTCAATACTAGGTAAATTCGAGTATATTCAGCATTGCATTGATTCTAGCAATCTGTTTGGTTAGGTTGAACTGTATTTTGAACTTTATTTCCGTCTGAAATTTGGGTTATTTGAGAAGATTGACGAAGTTGAATTGTACATTGTCTGAAAATCTGACCCATATGTTAATCACATAGACTTCTATGGATTCAGTTCAAATCTGACATACAAATATTCAGCAACATTTTTATCAAGAAATGGAAGGATCCTTTCCCCAATATCATTGCTTGCATAAATCATCTATATAAACTAAAGCATTAAGGGATAGATGAAGTCTTTTTTATTAAAACATAAAAAACATGGCTATTTACATGAGATCAATGTTAAATATTCCATGCTGAACTGAACATATCATGTTTTCTATAAGTTTTAAATCCAAATCCTTTATTACATAATGTTTTTGTCTCTTGCAGGGTGTTGTTTGCACCCTACATGAAGGGGATGACTTTGGTAAACTAGCTCTAGTCAACGATTCTCCCAGGTAAGTGTTATAACAAAATTAATGTCATCGCTTCCGTGTTCTTATAAAGGTAAAATAACTTGTAATGAACTAATTGGGTTGCTCCTGCTAAGGCAGAGGCAGCCATCCAAATTCTGGCAAATGTAATTGTTATTGAACGTGATCAGAATAAAAAATACATATATTATATATATAACTTGGTTTATAACTTATATAATACATATTTAGAATATTTTAGAGCTATTGTAGAAGGAGAAATAAATAGAGACTCGAGGCTTGCTCAGGATCCAACTGACATAATTTTATTATCCAAATGATACACATGATTTGTAGAATGGTCATGGTTGATTAATTAATTTAATAAGTAATAATTAGTGTTAATGATAATTATTTTGGAATATTGATAATAATGTGGTTAATCACTGTTACACAATCATTGCGTAATATGATTTAACATAAATGTCAACCATGGTCTGGTTTTATAGCATGGAACATGTAAAATTAGAGATAAGAAAATATGATAACAGGCTCCTGTTATCCAGAACATATTATTACACATTCTGGATGTTTTGGGGTGTTTTTATTAACAAATATTATTGACAAATTTAGACATGTGCTACATTTTCAAGTTGAATTTCCTGTTAAATCGAGAGTTTATTCTTTCTTCCTTTAATCCTTTGCGCATACATGTGCAGAATTGAATACTGGAAAATTGATATTTCCTCCATTGTAAAAGAATTAGCTTTCCCTCGTATTTTATCTCTATTATATTTGTTCTGTTCTGTGCAATTTGGGATGATAAGGGTGAATAGTGTTATTTGTAAGCATTGTAACATCTAGACAGTCCGGTCTTTCCTTAGTCTCCCTTGCTAGGCACCTTTGTGGAAGGAGTTTGTTATACAGACAATGCTAATTGTCATTCTTACAGTAGGACATTAGGGATTTCCTTTACAAGCGAGGGAAATAGCATGGAACGTTTAAAGTAAAGATTTCCTCAGAAGAAATTACATTGTGATATGTTACAGAAAAATGAGTCACAAGTCGCCAAAAATAGATTTTGAGATATTATCTTTTTTTAAAATATGAGATCAGGCGATTCCAATGATAGTAAACATTGGGACATATAATACGTATTTCTTTTTTTAAGTGTGATATTTTTTAGTTTTGAAAAACCAGGTTGCAATAGTTTTAGGTCGACGATTACTAGTAAAGTAGCTAAATATACTTTATAGGATGACTTTAGAAATGCATTGATATATTTAATGCACCGTCTCCAAATTTGATACATGTATTCATGCGACTCCAAGGACTAGAAACCCCAAAGATAAACCATTACAACAAAGATATGACATATAAAAATATCAATTTCAATTTTGCGATGTGTGACCCATTTTCCTCTAACACATCACACTTTTCAGAGTTTCATTTTTTATTTCTATTTTTTCTTTTCTTCCCAGGGCTGCAACTATAGTACTAAGAGAGGATAACTGTCATTTTCTCCGAGTAGACAAAGAAGATTTCAATAGGATTCTCAGGGTAAGTGTATAATATTTTGATATTATTAAAATGGATTTAATAGATTTAATTTTCATCTGTACCATAATAACAAAGCCATCTTACTGATGATGTCCTGATCCTCCCTCGCTTCATTATATCCATTTATCTTTTAATTATAATTGTAATTAATTTCTTTTGGAGGCCTAGGTAGCCTAGATCTATATAGACAGAACTACCCAGGATTTGTGGCGGGAGTGAATACTCACGATGCAGAGAATTCAAGGGTTGTTCTGTGTTTATTTCACACCGCACACTAAACTAATGTTACATTAATATGATCTACAGCAATTTTGAGGAATGAATAGTAATTATTTCTTTAGCTTGATTCGCTCCAAAAACATAGCCCGAAGAAGAGCTGGAACTGTGGAAGATCAAAAAGCACTCATGTGCACAGTGTACCAAAAATTAGGTTGACCGTGTATTGCCCGCAAGCAATATCGCTTCAGTTACTGACCAGCTAAACAATATACATAGCTTATGTTATCTCTATGGCTTCAGTTACTGACGAGCTAAACAATATACAGAGCCTATGTTATCTCTATGGCTTCAGTTACTGACCAGCTAAACAATATACAGAACGTATGTTATCTCTATGGCTTCAGTTACTGATCAGCTAAACAATATACAGAACCTATGTTATCTCTATGGCTTCAGTTACTGACCAGCTAAACAATATACAGAACCTATGTTATCTCTATGGCTTCAGTTACTGACCAGCTAAACAATATACAGAACCTATGTTATCTCTATGGCTTCAGTTACTGACCAGCTAAACAATATACAGAGCCTATGTTATCTCTATGGCTTCAGTTACTGACCAGCTAAACAATATACAGAGCCTATGTTATCTCTATGGCTTCAGTTACTGACCAGCTAAACAATATACAGAGCCTATGTTATCTCTATGGCTTCAGTTACTGACCAGCTAAACAATATACAGAACGTATGTTATCTCTATGGCTTCAGTTACTGATCAGCTAAACAATATACAGAACCTATGTTATCTCTATGGCTTCAGTTACTGACCAGCTAAACAATATACAGAACCTATGTTATCTCTATGGCTTCAGTTACTGACCAGCTAAACAATATACAGAACCTATGTTATCTCTATGGCTTCAGTTACTGACCAGCTAAACAATATACAGAACCTATGTTATCTCTATGGCTTCAGTTACTGACCAGCTAAACAATATACAGAACCTATGTTATCTCTATGGCTTCAGTTACTGACCGGCTAAACAATATACAGAAACTATGTTATCTCTATGGCTTGAGTTACTGACCAGCTAAACAATATACAGAAACTATGTTATCTCTATGGCTTCAGTTACTGACCAGCTAAACAATATACAGAAACTATGTTATCTCTATGGCTTCAGTTACTGACCAGCTAAACAATATACAGAACCTATGTTATCTCTATGGCTTCAGTTACTGACCAGCTAAACAATATACAGAAACTATGTTATCTCTATGGCTTGAGTTACTGACCAGCTAAACAATATACAGAACCTATGTTATCTCTATGGCTTCAGTTACTGACCAGCTAAACAATATACAGAGCCTATGGTATCTCTATGGCTTCAGTTACTGACCAGCTAAACAATATACAGAACCTATGTTATCTCTATGGCTTCAGTTACTGACCAGCTAAACAATATACAGAGTCTATCTCTATGGGCTGAGTCTCTAATAAGCTGGGTACAGCCTGACATCGCAACTTGTCATTATTGTATACTTGTGTTATTTTCAGGATGTAGAAGCTAACACAGTACGGTTAAAAGAGCATGGACAGGACGTGCTAGTACTGGAGAAGATCCCCACACATACCCAGTCCACAGATGGAAGTGTACAAGCACATTATAAGTAAGTTACAGTAGTATACTATCTCTAATTCCTTTACTTGGAAATACATATGTGATGTGTTTTAGAAAAATTGGTCATAAGTCGCAAAATTGATATTTTTCAAAGTGTTTTTTTCACAAGATCACATTGATGGAATGATCTGATGTTGAGAGAGTTTATCACTTAGACTTATATCAATTGGTGTATTAAATTTCAGGACAATCTATATAATATATCTATTAGTTTTAAAGGTCCTCATATGGACTACATTTAGTTACTTTACTGTTTACTGACCTCCAGAAATATTGGAAACTTTTTTTTTCAAAAACGAAAATATCAAACTTAAAATCTAGAAATACTTATTAGATTAATAGACTCTTTACTATCGTTGGAATCAGCTTGATCTCATCTTTTCAAATATAATGGTATCTAAAAATCTATTTTTTGCGACTTATGACTCATTTTCCTGAAACACATCACATATATGCTATTGAGGAACTGGAAAGCTCCCTTATGCTGAAGAATCTCCTCTAATGGCAAATACAAGTTTTCAAATCAAATCAAATCAACATGGGGGGTGTTGCCAGGAAATATATAAGTTATGTTCTTTTAAATATATTTATTCAGTTGAAAACATTATACATTTTTCTCAATCTTAGCTGTTGTTAAAAATATCTACGAATTGTGTGATATAAGCAGTATAAGAATTCTTTTTTTTTTTTATTTTGTTAAGGCCAATATTATATTTAATACATTACAAAAATACGCTCTATCCATCATGGATGGGTCTCAGGCATTGAGAATGATAAGATAAAATCTGAAAAAAGAGAAAAGGATAATTAAGAGGCTGGTTAATCACCATTACGTCATTGTTACGTAATATGATATAACAATGACTCCCATAGAGTCCAGGGAGCATCTACTAGTAGTAGGGTTTTTTGTCAGGCATGTTTTGGGAATGTGTGATCTCCCCAGCTGTTTTTTTTTCTCAGTTCCGTCAGCTCTGTCCGGAGGATATTATATGGCTCAGATTTTCAGAAAATGTACAATTCACCTTCACCAATTCTCTCAAATAGTCCACATTTAAGACACAAATCAGGTTCAAAATACTGTTCAACATAACCAAAACAGATGATTTGAATCAATGCAATGCCAAATACACTCGTATATACCTAGCTTTGATGAATTTTCAGTCCAATTTAGCAGAATTTAAAAAATATGTTGATCTGCCAATTGTACATTTTCTGAAAATCTGACCCATATGTGGTTTGTGAAAGTATCTGGGGTGAAAATGGGATTTAGATAGTCTGAGTGGTTCATGTTTTTTTTGTTTGTTTTTTATTTTTTGTTTGTTTTCTTTTGTTGCGGGGGGGGGGGGGGGTGTTATTTAAAGGTAAATAAGGTTTCTCAGCCTTAATTAGAAATAGACCCTCCCCACACATGTGATGGCAAAAAAAAGGCAGAATAACATGCCTTATGCGGTAATTTCACATCTTAATGTTGGTAAAGGTTTAAAAAAGATTACCTGATTAAATACTGACGGTTCAAATTCAAGCTTAAGGCGGATTATAGATATTTGAATAGATTCCCTTCTATCTTCCTTGAAAAAATTATTCAGGAAAAACAAAAGCCGTGGTAACCTCATCCGAAGCCAAAGTAAACTGTCTGGATCTCACATGGCTTGGGAAAAAAGTTTTTCAGACATTGTTGTCATAAAAGCGCGATTAATTAGGTGGATAGGGGTAATCAATACATCAACCTGATTGTTTTTCATCGTTTTTTACAATTTCTGTCCGAACTTAAAACTCCGATCATAATGTGAACATGAATGACAGCGATAATCCTACTTTAGCTTCGAGTATCAACATAACACTAGTTTTGAGAGAAACCATTACCTTAGCGAATTAGGAAACAATATGTTATGCTAGTGATTTCAATATACATTTTGTACTCCCAAACTCAGGTACCTAGCAATGTAACTAGGCCAGTGTTTTCAAATAAGAAACAAGACTTTGGCGATGTTTGTTTTTAGTTTGGAACCATCAATTGAATAATTTTGGGGAAAATGGGTCCTACATCCATTATTATATCTTTAAAATAATATGGGTGTTATTACCAGGAGTGTTACGGACAACACACCTGGATACGAGTGCACCAGTCTATGACGACATAGGCCGTAGCGAGGTAAAAAAGAGACCGTCGCCAAGTGAGAGTTCTTACTCTCATTACATGGTAGCAGTATTGAAGGGAGCGGAGGTGTATCACAACATTGCACATAGATTTCGATATACATACATTATTACCAGTGACTGTCGCCGTTACAGCCTACTAGTATACGAATTAACCCCCACGATATGTCACCCTAAATACAAAGTTGAGTACATAGCAGTGCTCTACAGCCAAGTCGTTTAGCAAAAATAATCGGAAACACGCCTATTTTTGTTGGCATATACATAGAATCAGGATGAGTTCATATACTATATATCAATCTTAAGTTCCCATACCTCACCCCTGATCATTAGCTTGATTTAATGTATATATTTGAGCTAAGTCTTTGTATGCACGATGTAAGGGGTTGTTCCCTTATACACACACATTATACAAGTTCACTATATCAAGTTGCCTCAACTTGAAATAATTTGCAAGTCGGAACTAGAAATATTCAAATCCCCATTCAATTAAAAACTGAAATAAAAGAAAGTCATCTGTCATCGTAGTCTGCTTGCTCGCCCCCCCCCCCCCCCCCCCACGTCTCTCTCACCTCCTGATTTGTACAAATGCTATAGATATGAAATATTGTTCATTTACCATCATTTCTCTATTGCATTCTCTCCAATCACTAAACTTAAATAGTTCACCTCATAAAAGAAAATAGTTGTATATATGATACTTTATTCAACCAATAATATCATTTTGTATTCTATATAGATATGAGCAGATAACCTTGAAAACCGCTTAGTCTTGAGCGAAGTGTCAGTCTGTTTATAAGTGATTTATGAAAATAAATTCTTTCTTTCTTTTAAATAAAAACTCTGTCAGAAGTGGGATTCGAACCCACGCCCACATTCGTGGACCAGAAGCCTCAGACCTACACTCAGGCAGGCAAGGAACAACCCTTGAGTCTGGCGCCTTAGACCGCTCGGCCATCCTGACTGTTACATTCAATCCCATGAGATTCATTATATTTTCCTTCATCCATAAATTCAATGAATTATATGATTAATACCCACAACACTTATTTTCAGTCAGTTTAAATATTTATTGTTTCCTTTAGGCCGATCAGAGTTAATACAGATACAAAAACGCTGTAGTTGTTATCTTTCTAATTAACTTTTTTCTATCCACCTTCAGTGCCTTTTCTATCCTTCCCGTCTTCGTTATACACAATTCATTTTTCACTTTTACTATATGGGTGAAGTCGACTAAAATGTACAATTCCTCTTTGCTACCCCTCCTAAATAAGTCAGATTTAAGACCAAAACGAGCTACTGCTGAAAGTGAACATATTCAAATAACCATGCAATGCAATAATGAATAGATATACTCAGATATAATATCATTTATCAGCCTAGTTTAGTAGAATAGGGGATTTGCATGTGCCACTGCGCATGTCTATTACAGTGCATCCTGGGATGTCTTCAGTTCAAATCTGACATACAAATATTTAGCAACATTTGTTTATCGAAAATTGCAAGAATGTTTGCACCAATATTATAGCTAGTATAAATGATCTATGAAAAACAAATGCATGATGGGAAGGATGGGGACTTGTCTCATGGAAACATGTATAACATGGATATTGACAATACAGCATTGATAAATAGCCCATGCTGAACATGGCATGTTTTCTATAGATTCTACACTCTACCATAAATCCCACAATTCCTTTCGAATCAAGATTCAGAATGGCGGCTATGCAAATCCCCTATTAACGTGTAGAGCGGCCGGTTGTAGACTACACAATGTGTCTATATATTAAGGCCTAATTGTTTGTTTTTATATTTTTATTCAGCAGAATGCATTGTGCAAAATACACTATTCGCAGCACAGCTGTACCTAATAATATATTAGAAAAAGTATAACATCTAGATACTATTTTAACTCAATTTAAAAAAAATATATATTGTGTCTATTAAAATATAAATCATAATCATATATACAGATATGCATATTCATGCTCCTATTCACCGTCATTGAAGGACAGATAACTAATAAACAATAATAAGAATACATAATAAATCAAGATAAAACCTCACACCATGACCGTGTCCACACATGCATGACAAATTAAATCCCAAATTCGTTCTCGCAAAAAAAGATATACCATAGAAATATCTACGACGAGATTCACATACAAAGTCACCATCTACATGTTGACTACATGCTTAAGCTTAATAAACCTGTATGATCTATTCGCATGATATTTCCAATAACTTTAATCGCATAACCTCTGTCTATGGAGTAACCCCACAGGGGGATGTAGCTCAGCGGTAGAGCGCTCGCTTTGCATGTGAGAGGCCCCGGGTTCAATCCCCGGCATCTCCAGTTGTTTTGAAATCTAAACAATCAAAGCGATGATCTGATACAGGGAAATATGTCACAAGTCGATAAAAATGCTTTTGAGATATCATCATATTTGAAATGATGGGATTTAGCGGATTCTAATGAGTATACATTAATTAGTACATCTAATAAGTATTTCTATATTATTCTATGCATTAAAAACGAAATTTATTTTCCAATTCTAGTACTAGTTCTTAAAAGCCTACATCAGGAAACTAGCATACATGGGTGAGATTTTAAGAAAATGTACAATTCAACTTCGCCAATCCTCTCAAATAACCAAAATTTCAGACAAAAATAAAGTTCAAAATACAGTTCAACCTAACCAAACAGATTGCTAGAATCAGTGCAATGCCAAATATTCTCGAATTTACCTAGTATTGACCAAATTGCAGCCCATTTTAGCAGAATTCACTAAATGTGTACGGCTGCCAATTATACATTTTCTGAAAATCTGACCCACATATCTAGGGACCTGTATACTACGTTTATATAATCACCAACAATAGGTAAAACTTGAAAACTTTGCACTGTACTATTTTGAGACAAGAGAGTAATTGAAAGTAATTTAAGCAATTAGCGGGCCTGGAAAGACGGACCAACGTAGGTATTATTACCATTATATGTGATCTGTTTCAGAAAAATGAGTCGCACGTTGCAAAAAATAGATTTTGAGATGTCATCATATTTGAAAAGATAAGATCAAGCCGATTCTAATGATAGTAAACATTAATAACATCTAATAAGTTGTTCTTTATTTTATTACGGATGAGAAAAGTTAGGGATATTTCTTAATGGTCAATCATTACAGTAAAATTGCTAAATATAGTTAAATATACTCCTAAACACATCAGAAATGAAAACATTCTAAGCAAGGTTGCTTGTGGATAAACGTTTGGAAAACATAATTTTTTACGACTTGTGACTGTGTTTCCTGTAACATATCACATATTTGTTTGGAGCTGTGGAAATCTCAAATAAATATTCGATGACAAATTGAACTCAATGCTGCGAGCACAAACGCTCATCCACTTAGCATGACAGGCCAGTTTCAGCAAACTCGTTTAGCCTGTTATAGTGAAACAAGCTTCTCACACTCGAGAAACTAACGTTATGAGGTGCTAGAAGCGAACAATCAATGCACGGCAGTGATGGGTGAGGCGACCGACTTGTGATTAGCGCGTGTGTCGCAGGTGTCAGAGCGACGCCCGACGCGATGACATGAGCGAATTACGCTATCCATAGCTAAGGTTAAATAGCTCGACCTGGGCTGTTTGGAGGCATACTCCTTCTGGTCTTAATCCAATCAACACATCACCTACCTATCCAGTTTTGCGATTGCGAATCAAGAAATGGCTCCCACTCGCCGCGCTACAACACGATCATCTTCTCGTCGCTCCTGCAGCGATTCCACCGCCTTGATCAGCGAAATGCGGCAGATGGAAAAACGCTTCAGAGTCTGCTGTCGGCAGCTCGTCCTGATGAACAACCAAATCGCCGAGGTGAATAGGCGGTACGAACGCGCGGTCCGGAACCAGTGTCGTCACTTCCGGTACCAGCATCGTCTGCGTTTGGTGACGTTAGAGGGGGTGCGGAATACGTTCTGGTTGTATGCGCAGGAACGCGCTGACCAGTTGGATGACCTGCAAGACCGGCTCTGGCTTGACCACCAGATCGATTGGGAAGACATCAGCGGCGATGATAATGACAGCGAAATGGTTTCGCTACCTCAGAATTAACTTCTCATCGCGACCTAGAGGCAGAAGAGCATTGCAAGATCTACAACAAAATGGCCCTCCTCAGGGCCACAACCAATGGCCCTCCTCAGGGCCCTCAATTCTTAAAGAGTCTGTTATTATTTCATTGTGACTGTCTTATCTTATAACCCCCTACCCACCACCTAGGCCCAAAGATGAGAGAGTCCCTTCAAACAGAGGGAAAGCCTCAAACCGCAATTTAAAGTGCCATTATAATTCCTTTAAGACCACCAAATGTCATTATACTCCCATTATAACTCCTAGTAAGCCAGGAAACCGATTGGCGAAGTAGGCGTCCAATCACTGACATACTATTCTTATCTGATCTGAGGATTTGGGCCTAGACTGTACCACCACTACCACCAACGCAACCCTGGCCCCATTTCAATAATTTTATTTTCTAAAAAGATTTTATTTATACTTGGATAACATTTCCCATTGATATGGGAGTTTCAAAGAGCCCAGTTTGACTGTCATACTGGCATATTTGGTAGTTATACAGAATATTATAGCTAGGACTCTGTTAACAGGTTTATCAAGGAGATAACCACTATGTATACCCTTATACTCATTAGCATAAAGAGTAAGTATTAAAAATACTAGCGGTAGCATTGGTGAATAGCTAGACACAGCAGCGGGCAGAATACCCATGGCAATTCTTATATGAATTAAACCCGTGAGTGAGCCTATGTCACAATTATATTTCACTGTATTGTTTGACTTGCTGTATAAACATCCTAAATTAAAAAAACAAAAAAACTATGAGTGTGAACCATGTTCATATTAATATATTATACCCCAAGTTGAATTTATATGTACCACCATGACGGTCGCATATCATGACTTTCCCATCATGCAAATTTGCATTTTAATTACCATTACTAATTATTAGTATTATTTACATTATGTCAAACATACACATATATATAATCATAACCCTAGTAGCATGGCCGACTGGGGCCCAACTGGTTTTGAGCTGGGCTGGGTTGGGCTGGATGGGCTTGGGTTGTGATTGGGCTCCAGCAATGGGGCCCAACCGGTTAAGAGTTGGGCTGACTGGACTTGGGTTGGAGTTGGGTTCCAGTGCTGGTGCCCAAGCAGTTCTGAGTTGGGTTAGTTGGGCTGACTGGGAATGGGTTGAGGTTTGTTTCCTGCACTGGGGCCTAAGCAGTTTTGAGTTAGGCTGACTGTAGGGAAGGGAATTGTAAAATTTCAGTCATACTAGGGCTTACTCCTATTTTTTTAATGCAAAAACTAAAAAAGGCCCCATAATCTCGGCACAAACTAACAGACCTTAATGTATTCAGATGTTCAGGAATGACCCTTTTATTATTGTCCAATATCTGTGTACAAAACTCTCATTCTTGGATGCAATCTCCATGTATTCAACAACCAATGAAAGGCAGAGGCCCAGCACACAGCCAACAGCAATGTAAGTACACAATTATATTTATTTCCTTTTTGAATAAACCCAATACAGGTGCTTTATTTCTTTTGTTGACTACTTAAAAAACTAGGAAGAAATATTTCCTACATTCACTAAGGTAGCAATTCTGTAAAATTATCTAAAATTTAAATTGGCTATGTCCATGAAATAGAATTGTTTGGGACAAGAAAAGGTTCCCATGAATTACATTAATATCTTAACAAGTTAAGGTGGAACATTCCCAGACTGTCCTTCTTAGCTAGCTTTATGCTTGCACTCATTGACTTAGTAATTGTATATCTGGCAGGACATCCCTGCAGTGGCCCTCTCCCTCCCCAACACTGCACCCCAGGGACCAGTTACCATGACAACCCTATGTGCCCACATGGAACAGCCATATGGCAACTGTCTGGGTCAGTGCATCCAGTATCTTTGGTGTCTTCATCTTTCATTTTACTCTGAGCTGGGAACATATACAGACATACTGAATATTCTGTCTAGCCATTGCTTATTACATACATTAACCTTTTGTTCATTCAAGAAGATATTAAAACCACAGGACAACTAATAGGCAGGGAAGTATGCTGTATGTTATCATTTATCTCCATTCTTAAACTTGAAATATTCTTTGTGTTTCAGAATTTTGCTGGATGGTTTTGTGTCAGTTGCCACTACAGGAGAAGAAAAATCAATGCAAATTCATCACCTCAGAAATGGAAGCTCTTATAGGAAGTACAAACACCATTTAGTAAGTGGTAATTATATGACATTTAGCCAAACTTATCCATTCATGTTAATATACAATGTACTACTATTACTCAAATTATTCATTTGTGTGTGCTTATGTTATGGAGAAAGGTTTCAATCAATGACAGAATGAAATGTTAAAGCAAGATAATGTTCCAAATCTATCTAGAATATGTATCAAAATGATAGGAATGCATTAACCTTTCAGTCCTTAAATATGTTGGAGTAATAATCTATAATTATTGTATTTTCTTATTTCAGGTTTAACCCTAGGAGATTTTGATATGTGCCTGCATCACACTTGGATAAGGATTACCAGGAAAGGAGAAAAAAATGTCAACGAACATCCAATGAAATAAAGATAGATTAATAAAAGATGTACCAATATTTTATGAACCTTAGCCCAGTAGGGGCCTATTCTAAAAGCCCACCCTGCACCCATTCATACCTAATATAAGCCCAAATGGGGCCCAACTGGGGCCCACCCAGCACCCATTCATCCCAAATTTATGCCCAAATGGGGCCCAACTAGGGCCAGACTGGAACCCACCCTGCACCTATCAATACCTGATTTTATGCCCAAATGGGGCCCAACCAGGTCCCAACTGGAGCCCAGGTTGGGCAGCCCAACTTGGCCCAGGATGGAGCCGAGGGACACATCTAGCCGGGCCCTAGTTGGGCAGCCCAAATGGGGCCCAGTTTCAAGCCTAAGTGGGGCCCATTTGGGACCCAACTACTTTTGCTACTTGGGAAAGCCGTTGTTTGGGTTGCCACTGATGTATATCCTATTTTATAATATAATTATAATCATATAACTTAGTTCATTAACCTTCAAACCAATAGCCCAATATGTTGTGTAACATCGTTACTGGTTCCATTCGTACAGCCCAGGTCCAAACCCTCAGATCAGATAAGAAGGGTATGTCAGCGATTGGAGCATTTTGGGGTTTCAATGGAATTATATTTGAGGCAAGAGGCTTTCCCTTCGTTTGAAGGGACTCTCCCAACTTTGGGCCTAGACTGTATAGTGAAATATAAACTTTCTGAAAAAGCAGTGAGTCATGGTCGTAGAGACTAATGATTATGATTTAGTTCTGACAAAGTCACGAGTTAGTATTTGACAAGGTTTAATGAGAGAGGAAACGAGTGGGGCTAATTAGATATCTTCTATTGACTGATTAAAATATTTCTTATTAATTTCGCCTTAATTGGTTGACAACTGGGGCGAGACATTTCTGTAAACAAGTCATCTAGGGTGAAGACGCCAGAAAATGTACAATTCACCTTCACCAATCCTCTCAAATAATCCAAATATGAGACAAAAATCAGGTTCAAAATACAGTTCAACATAAACAAACAGACTGTTTGAATCAAGGCAATACTAAATATAGTCAGATATAGGCCTACCTAGTATTGCCCATTTTTCAGTCTTTTTTGGCAGAATTCACTAAATGTGTTGATCTGCCAATTATACATTTTCTGAAAATCTGACTCTCTAGCTCTAGCCCCAGTTACAAATGTGACAAATGGGAGTAGTAACACATATACAACGCAGTCCAGGACCAAATCCTCAGATCAGATGAAAAGTGTATGTCAGTGATTGGACGCCTACTGCGCTAATGGCTTTCCTGGTGTACTACTAGGCGTTTCAATGGGAGTATAATGACATTTTGCGGTCTTAATGGGATTATAATGACATTTTGCGGTCTTAATGGGAATATAATGACATTTTGCGGTCTTAAAGGAATTATAATGGCACTTTGGCGGTTTAAGGCGAGAGGTTTTCCCTGCATTTGAAGGGACTCTCTCAACCTTGGCTGCATTAGTATGAAGTCACCAGTTAATCATTAGTTCTACAGACATTACTTTGAAATAATCTGAACAATTATTCAATATTCTTACACACCCTTCTCACTATTGCCTTATGCCAGATTACACTACCTGGTATAAGTTAGTTTAGTCTAGTTTTATCATTTCTATAAGCTCTGTAACATGGCTGTCGGTGGAAGACCAGATTCTAAACCTGATGCGCATCACCAATTTTATAATCTTTAGGAATTTATTATTTAATACGTTTATTGAGTTGCGAAGACAGATGGGGATGTAGCTCAGCGGTAGAGCGCTCGCTTTGCATGTGAGAGGCCCCGGGTTCAATCCCCGGCATCTCCAGAATATTTTTCTGACTGAGAATAAATTACTTGTCCTATTGTATCTAATAAATAATAGCTCCAGTATAGTTTCCCGCCAGGTAACATGTAGAATAAAATTAATGATTGTATTGCGCAATGTTTGGTTGTAATGATGATATCATGGTCTGGATGTGCAAATTTTTTTTCAAAATTTGTGTATCGTTGAAATTTAAATCTGACTGTAGCGTGCAAGCATACACATGTTTTAACAATAAATAATTACAATACCTGGGTCTGACTTTCAGAAAATGCACAATTAGCAGCTCTACACATTTAGGACATTCTCCTAAATTAGGCTGAAAAATGATAAATACCGGGTATATCTGAGTATATTTGGGATCGCATTGATTTAAAGTATCAGTTATGTTATATTAAACTGCATTTTGAAGCTCATTTCTGTCTTGAATTTGGGTTATTAGAGAGGATTGGTGAAGGCGAATGGTACATTTTCAGAAAATCTGACCCAACTAGGTTTAAATGCTCCAAAATAGATCATTTCAGAACAATCCCTATAAGGAACGCCAGACTTAATGAAGCCCCAATTGTGAAGCAAATAAAGCCCAAGAAAGGAGTTGCTGGGAGCTCTGTCTATTACGTGGGTCAGATTTTCAGAAAATGTACAATTGGCAGCTGTATACATTTAGTAATTCTGCTATATTAGGCTGCAATTTGGTCAATACTAGGTAAACTTGAATATATTCGGCATTGCATTGGTTCTAGCAATCTGTTTCGGTAGGTTGAACTGACCTTTGAACTTTATTTTCGTGTCAAATTTGGGTTACTTGAGAGGATTGGGTGAAGACGAATTGTACATTTTCTTGAGATTTCACTCATATATACAATTGCCTCGATACATCACAAAGTACCTATATTCACTGTAATACCTATCACATAATTACCTTAATGCAATATTACACACTCTCATTTTCATTGTACATCAGCCCAGCCCGTGATAGCTCAGTTGGTAGAGCGGAGGACTGTAGAGGTGTAACACTGCTAGTAATCCTTAGGTCACTGGTTCGACTCCGGTTCGCGGGAGTGGCTAAAGCTTTTTACCATTTGGGATGCCTACCGCCTTTACTTGCATGAATACATGCACTAAATCTCAAGACACTGTATTAAATATATCCATGGAGTTATAAGGTCATTATATGGGTCAGATTTTCAGAAAATGTACAATTGGTAGCTGTACTCATTAAGTAAATTCTGCTAAATTAGGCTGCAATTCGGTCAATACTAGGTAAATTCGAGTATATTCAGCATTGCATTGATTCTAGCAGTCTGTTAGGTTATGTTGAACTGTATTTTGAACTTTATTTTCGTCTGAAATTTGGGTTATTTGAGAAGCTTGGCGAAGTTGAATTGTACATTTTCTGAAAATCTGACCCATATATATTGAGTATATTTTACTAGAAATTGTCTACCCAGAAACATAAAAGATTAAATACAATCTAAAAGAAAGAAAATAATAAGGGGGAAAGAAGGGTATTAAACAGTGCAAATGTTTTCTTTTGTATGAAACAAATTTCTTTATGAGAATCCATTTAAATTAACTTCATCATGCCGATAAAAAGTTGAACAAATATATATTGCCCCACCCCTCTAGCATTCAGTGGCTTTCGTCTTTAGATAATGTTTTGCTCAGCCCCCCTCCCCCCCCCCCCTCCCCCCTCCCCCCCTCCCCCCCTCCCCCCTCCCCCCCCACACACACACATTTTTGTGATTTATTTTTTTTTCCCATCCACCGACAAAAAAAGAAGGAAGGAAGCGGTCAAACTATAGCTGAAATTTCACGTTCAAACTGTTCAACGAGCCCAAGGGAAGGGTTTGCGATCTCAAATGGGTGAGATTTTCAGAAAATGTACAATTCAACTTCGCCAATCCTCTCAAATAACCAAAATTTCAGACAAAATGAAGTTCAACATACAGTTCAACCTAACCAAAGAGATTGCTAGAATCAATGCAATGCCGAATATTCTCGAATTTACCAAGTATTGGCAAAATTCCAGCCTATTTTAGCAGAATTTACTAAATGTGTACAGCTACTAATTGTACATTTCTGAAAATCTGACCCATATGTGATGTGTTCTAGCAAAATGAGTCACAAGTCGCAGAATTGATATTTTTCAAAGTGTTTTAGTCATAAGATATCTTTGTTGGAATGTTCTGATTTTTGTTCACGTTTAAGAAATCTTTTATTCACAAAACATCAGCGAACAGTCTCACAAATTCAGGTGATTTTCGTTCTGCCCTGATGCTGACAATCCTTTTACATTTCACATTGCAGGGAGAACATACGATTTATGTATAGAAAGTACTTTTTTTATCTAGTATTTTTATACAGCACATCTTCTGCAATAAGACAGTTTAGTTATGAACAAAAACAAGTACATTGTACAGTGAAGTTCAATAAACAAATGGCATTTACATTTACATTGAGATATGGGCTCACAGATGACAATCCAATACAGAATAACCATGGTCTTCCACCCACCGCTGTGTCTATCTAGACCTAACTCTATTTAACAAAGTCCAAAATAAGACCCAGGGTCAATATCAGAAACCAAATTAATGAAATAAATTTAGAAATTATTAGTATGGTAAATCTAGTGACAGCGTGAAGGTACAGCCTGCTCTTAGTTTGTGAATAATTGGGGTATTTTGTGGCAGCGTGGAAGTACAGCCAAATTTGCTGGTTTTGGGGCTATACATCCTCGCCAGCCAGGGCAGATTCTACTAATCTAGACGCAGGAACGCAGGACGCAAGGAGTAAAGCTCTGTTGGGGAGGATGGGGCTATATGGCCTGGGGGTCTAGTTGTATTTTGTCATGTTTGAGGAGAAGCTAACACTAGAACATTATAGTCAGTTTATGACAACGGTTAATATGCATACTTTAGAATGATAAACTTGGCGAGGTCTGGTGGTTTTTAGTAATAATGGGATGAGATGGGGGTGATGGTTACAGTCTATTATTGTTGCATCATCTATTTGGGGAGAGGGAGTATGGTGGGATGGGAGTTTTAACGACGGGAACCACGACCAAAGAAATCAATTCTATAGAGTTACATTTACGACAGATCTTAACGACACTATATATGGGTCAGATTTTCAGAAAATGTACAATTCAAATTCGTCAATCTTCTTAAATAACCCAAATTTCAGACGAAAATAAAGTTCAAAATTCAGTTCAACCTAACCAAACAGATTGCTAGAATCAATGCAATGCCGAATATACTCGAATTTACCTAGTATTGACCAAATTACAGCCTAATTTAGCAAAATTTACTAAATTTGTAGAGCTGCCAATTGTACACTTTCTGAAAATCTGACCCATATACGAAAATAGTCATTAATGACGGCCACGAGGATGTGTTATAGTACGATACGACATTAATAATAATATACCCGGTATTCACCATTTTTCAGCCTAATTTAACAGTATTTCATTAATGTGTAGAGCTGCCCATTGAACATTTTCTAAAAATCTGACCCTTATATATCAGCCGGGGACTCCTTAAGTACGCATGCACCCGCGCGCTAGTACATACACACATAAAGCGCACACCTTTACTGATTACTCACCTGTGGAAAAAAAGTCTGTCAGAAGTGGGATTCGAACCCACGCCCACATTCGTGGACCAGAACACCCGGACCGCCCATGCATGATAGGCAAGGTATTGTGTACCTTGAGTCTGGCGCCTTAGACCGCTCGGCCATCCTGACTATGTGTGGCCTTGCATGAACAGGTCATATATTGGGAACATACATATGTACAGTACATGAACAATTGTAGTGTGGAAATGGAGGTCAGGGGAGGTCAGGGGAGGTCAGATTGTCAGAAAAAATACAATTCGCCTTCACCAATGTTCTCAAATAACCCACATTCAAGACAGAAGTGAGGTTTAAAACACAGTTCTCCATAGCCAAAAGACATATATTTATGCATTTATCTACATTTATTTACATTTCTTCACTTACAATACAAAATATACTCAGATATGTCGAGTATTTATCCCGTTTTAGTCTAATTTAGCAGAATTTACCAATTGTGTAGAGTTGCCAATTGTACATTTTCTGATGGTCTGACCCATATAGCAAAATAAGATTGATAGATATGTATACATAGGCCTACACAAATAACATAGACAGTCTCTAGATGAGATAAGTAATCGGTTATAAGTTATTAAAGATTTGTTTCAATACACAATATTTACAGAATTACAGAAATAATTGTAGTGTGGAAATAATAGTTAGGAGTAATTACTCATGTACTGCACATGACATGAAATGGGAATTAATACTTGCATGAGAGGAATTTTTGTGAAACGGGTGAAGTTATTCGCCAGAGTGATGTTGGATATTTAAAAATTGAAATACAATGCACCATTGGCATATTCTATTTAAATAGTATAAGATTGCATAATACAACAAAAGCAGTGAATTATTTAATGAAACATCTCAACTCGTGAAATTGCGTCGAAAGAAAATCTACTTAAAAAAAGAAAGATATATATTACAGATGATATACACTCTAACGAAGTAAGACAAATATAATTGGTTAGTGATGATAGTTTCAAGAAGAAAATATTATATATTTTCTGGTGAGAATTAATGATAGTCCATTTTCTTTTTAAAAGAAAAACCCTCCGAGTTGCAACTTTTGTGGGTGTAGCTTTTAGTTCAGAATTAACGTACATTCTTATTTCTACATCAATTTACGGTGTCTCTCTAGTACAGTGTGGCAATAGCACTTTGGCAACTGTATTATATTTGTGATGTGTTTCGGGAAAATGAGTCACAAACCATATCTGAAAATATGAGATCAAGCTGATTTCAATGATAGTAAACACTTGACATCTAAAAAGTATTTCTATATTTAAGTTGGATATTTTTAGTTTTGAAAAATAAGTTTGGAATATGTCTGGGTGGACAATCACTAGTAAAGTAGCTAAATATACTCCATAGGATGATCTTAGGAATGTATGAGAATATTTATATATATATCTAATACACAGACTTGAAATTTGGTACACGTATGCATACGGCTTGGAGCATTAGATAACCCAAAAATGAGAACTTTCCTACAAAGAGATCTAGTGAATAAAATACTTTGCGACTTGTGACTGATTTTCCTGAAACACATAACATATAATAGATGATTGAAATGAAGGTCTAGGAAAAGAACAAAAAAACAACAACCGCACAAGTCTTGGACTGTATGCACAGTCTACATTGTGGGCAATAATCAATACAGGTGATTTCTTTTATTAAATTCCTAGTTAATATTTGTGTTAAAACTGATATAATAATAATAAATTGTTGTCCTCCAGGTACTCTGTGATGGCGGGGACCCCGGAGAAGATGCTGGAGCACCTGCTGGAGACCCGGATAGCCAAGAAGGACGATACGGCAGGTATGTGTCTTTAGAGTGTTTGTCTCATTAACAGTCTAGGCTCAAAGTTGAGAGAGTCCCTCTAAACTGAGGGAAAGCCTCTCGCTCCAGTCTAGGCTCAAAGTTGAGAGAGTCCCTCCAAACTGAGGGAAAGCCTCTCGCTCCAGTCTAGGCTCAAAGTTGAGAGAGTCCCTCCAAACTGAGGGAAAGCCTCTCGCTCCAGTCTACGCTCAGAGTTGAGAGAGTCCCTCCAAACTGAGGGAAAGCCTCTCGCTCCAGTCTAGGCTCAAAGTTGAGAGAGTCCCTCCAAACTGAGGGAAAGCCTCTCGCTCCAGTCTAGGCTCAAAGTTGAGAATATGGAAAGAAAAGTAGAGGAATTAAGGAGCAGGAATATTATTTTCATTATAATTGTGTATAGGTTGATTGATTTGAAGGCAACTCAACTGAAACAAACCATCGTACTGGGTTTTGTAGGTCTGAAATAGGGTCGAAATAGGGTCTGACTGAAAGGCAAATTATTTAGCAAGCAATAAATGTGCAAACGGAAGGTTAAACTTGAAATCTACAACTACCAACACCAGCCTATTATATGCCACCCACACATATTTGTCACATGGGTCAGATCGTCAGAAAATATACAATTAACAGCTCTACACATTTAAAAAATTCTGCTCAATTAGGCTGAAAATGGATAAATTTATGCCAGTTACTTATGCCAGAGTATATTTGGGATTATTTTGGTTCAAAAGATCTTTTTGGTTGTGTTTAACTGTATTTTGAGTCTTAAATTTCGGTTATTTGAGAGGATTGGTGAAGGCGAATTGTACATATTCTGACGCCTTCACCCTTATATATTAGTCCCAGATTTAATTAAAATATGAGCGACAACTACCACGCCCCCACACAATGTCGCTTGTAATGGTCGCCTAAGGCGATCATCGCCGAACTATCGCTGGAGGTTAAATACAAAACATGGCGTCATTAGCATCCTTATATGTGATGTGTTGCAAGGAAATGAGTCACCAGTCACAAAAAATGAATTTTGAGATATCATTATATTTGAAAAGATGAGGTCAAGCCGATTCCAATGATAGTAAACACTATGGGCATCTAATAAGTCTTTCCATATTTTAAGTTTGAAATTTGACAGAAGTAGCTAAATATATTCCATAGGATGACATTAAAAATGCAAGGACATATTAGATACAAGGTCTTGAAATTAAGTACATGAATTCATGCTACTGACATGTAGGGCTCAGTATGAGAAAATGACAACAAAGAGATCTTGTGAATAAATCACGTTGCAAAAATATCAATTTTGTGACTTGTCACTCATTTCCCTGGAACACAAAATGTAGAAGAATCTACCTACCATGATATGTACAATCGACCACAATGTCGCACATTGCAATACGATTCAACATGTTATGTAACATTACGTAATATTGTCCAGCCTAATCATCATTATATTAATTACCAATCAACACTCATTTATTGAACGTGTTCTTTGCATATGTATGCAAATGTATGCTTATGTATGAAAATGTCGAAGTACCTGAATAAAATATTTTCTAAATCTAAATCTAAAATCTATAAACTAAATGGTTTATGAACAAACCCAGCCATAGGTCTGACCTCTGATATAAATGGTAACATCTCACTATTGTACTATTAAGCTATTATCATTTAATAATACAAGAATTCAAGCAGTATTTTAAACAGTTATGCGGGTCAGATTTTCAGAAAATGTACAATTCAACTTAACCCATCTTCTCAAATATTCCAAATTTCAGACGAAAACAAAGTCTCAAACACAGTTAACATAGCTAGAATCAATGCAATATTCTCGAATTGACCTAGTATTGACCAAAATGGAGCAGAATTTAGCAGAATTTTCTGAAAATCCGACCCATATGGTAAAGTAGATACATACAGAAATCCCTAGGTCAAAAACTCAGATTTAAAACATTAATTAGGAGAACGCTGTGAGTATATGAGTCAGATTTTCAGAAAATGTACAATTCGCCTTCACCAATCGGCTCGAATAACCAAAATTTAACACAAAAATGAGCTTCAAAATGCAGTTTAACATAACAGAACTGATACTTTAAACCAATGCGATCCCATATTATACTCAGATATACCCAGTATTCACCATTTTTCAGCCTAATTTAGCAGAATTTCCTAAATGTGTAGAGCTGCCAATTGAACATTTTCTGAAAATCTGACCCATATACCTGATGTCAGAAAATAAATTGAGTATAATAAGGGACACTGTGTTTACAGTGTTTCAGGGTTTTAGAGTAGAGAGGTTGATGAACATATCACATCATAAATGAAAGACATGACATGTTTGAGATAATATTATTTTTATTTCATATTGCTTTCTTTTTATAAAAGGCATCGCCCCAAAACATCCCTGAAGGATAGTGCGTATTGTCATGTAACTGTTAAATATCTATTGGCCTTAGATAAATAAATAAAAAAAACATCTTACCACGGCCTGCAATGCCGGACCAAAGAGGCCCTAGCCAAAATGAAAACCAAGAAGTATTTTTTTTTAATTATTGCTAAATATTTTTATTGGCAAAAATGGATTTTAAGATATCCTCATATTTGAAAAGATGAGATCAAGCGGATTCCAATGATGGTAAACATCAGGGCATTTGATAAGTATTTCTATATTTTAAGTTGGATATTTTTATTTTAGAAAAAAAGTTTGTATACCAAAGTGTGGTATTTTTGAAGGAATGAAGATTAACGCTATACAGTACTAAGTCTGCACTAAGATTTATAACCGATCATTGGGCATGAACCACACTATATTGGATCAAATCTCGCACACCCACGCAAACGCCGCGGGTTATGGCGAGATTCCTGTAACAAGTCACGTGACCCCACATTCTCTGTCGTCTTGGTAACTGAGCAGACGACATTTGTTAAAAAGCCTTCTAAAGCCGTCACGTGACTGCTAAAGCGCTCCCCATTGGGCGAGGGGCACTCTGTATCCAGTTTGGAACAAAAATGGACGTCAAGAATACTGGTTTTGCATGTCCGCCATCTTTTTTTATTTTTCAATTTCATTTAAGGTCATTGACATCGATTTAATTACATGGTTATCCATAAGAAAAAACACAGTATCCTACACGGATGTTTTTACTCGTTGCCTCGATCTCTCACACATTTTTTTAAAAAAAACATTACATAAAGGACCACCAGCATAAAACGTGCAGAATTTTACAGATTTGTTTTCCTGTTGAGAAAATACATAAATATCTGTAATTCATGTATGTTGCCACAACAGAAAAACAGAAGGAAGTTAATCGTAAAGAACTATATCCATGTACCACCTTATCATCAAAGATATATTCTGGTGGTCACATAAATATTCACATAGCTATGTAATTATGACTAAAAATCATTTTCTAAATAAGCATTTCGAAACCACTCCTTGATAACAGCGGCAAAAATGAATGAATCTTGATGCGCATGGAATTATAGAAGTTGTATGTAAGGGTAAAAGGTTAGAAAAACATGTAGTGTTCAGCATGGACTATTAACCAGTGATCTCCATGCATTTAGTTTCTATAGATAATTTACACAAGCTATGATAAATGATATATGGGTAAGATTTTCAGAAAATGTACAATTGGCAGCTGTAAACATATATATATAGTAAATTGTGCTAAATTAGGCTGCATTTTGGTCAATACTTGGGAAATTCGAGTATATTCGGCAATGCATCGATCTATTTGGTTAGGTTGAACTGTATTTTGAACTTTATTTTCTTCTGAAGTTTGGGTTATTTGAGATTTATTTTTTCACCACCACTATGAAACTTGAGTTTTTCAATATTATTATTTACAACAGAACAGTTTTTAATATCAATTATTTAGACATAAGATCACAATTACAGTGCAGCTCGTTTAGTATTTTGAATTATCTTACAATTTCAAGTTTTTACCACTATTTTTTCTTGCATTGATGCATTAAGAATATCGTATTACCCTTGCTTGATATATTATATTTATTCATAAACTTTAAAGACTATAATTACCATAATTATGGAATCATTTCCCCAACTTGTTCGTGACATTTGTGAAGGTCCCAAAATAAATTTAATATGAGCCCTAAGTAAGTGTAAATAAAACAAAAAAATAAAATACGCCAGGATAAAAATCCAAGTTGATAAAACATATATAGCTATACAGGAATGGCCATTCTTTCTCTATATATATA